>LR989928.1:36571202-37290350 GCA_905146935.1 Scaeva pyrastri
TCTTTTCGTGAGTCATTTCGTATTCGTATATAAAATTCACTCTTATACTGGTATTAGTGGTTTCAATACCTCTGTGTATGACACTCTTTCTTTTGTTTAATGCGTTTACATACAAAATACAAGTCAAGGACTGATACAAAAAGCACAAAAAAGGATAAGAGTTTGTGATGAAACACGTTCATTCTTATATCCATCGAAATCGAAATAATCTAGGGATATGCAATATGCATACATGTATAGATAGGCTAGCATAGCAAGCAAGAGCTACGCTGCCAGTTGTTGTGGAAGAATTAACTGTGTGTTGGGAACGTTTCTATTGTGTGTATGTTGGCTGAGCTGTGTTCTGTTCTCGATTTATGCAATATTTAATTCATGAATGCGATATGAGAAAGATATAGCATATTGGATAGAAGCTGCAGAAAAGAGATAGCATGGAACATGGAAAGGAATAAGGAAGGACTTTTGGCTTGTATCTACTGAAGAACTCATTTCGTGATCAAGTGTGCAATTTGAATGCCATACTACCGATTATGGTTGTTGGATATATCCTTGGAATTTTACACTACTGTGTATGTTGGGTGAATATTATTGATGCCTTTAATGATATGATAAGTGCAAGGAAGTATGCAGCACCTACCAAAGTTTGAGATGCTCATATTAAATTTCCGCGTGTTTAATGACGACTATGATGAGTTATACTATGTCCAATCAGTTTGTGCAGTACAGGGAAAATAGAACAAATGTGTCTTGCTCTAAAAGCTAAGCAATCCCATTGAGTTGGATGAAAGAAATAATTTTCCAGGGTTTCCTGTCTGCCCATCATTATCAGTCTGCAAAAAATTCTGATAATAGTCATAATAGCTGCCATAGTGCCATCTCTTTTGTAGAATTTTAATTTAAAACAAAGAGATTCATTTTCACACCACTAAGCGGAAAGGTAATAGGCGATTTTGTATGGACAAATCCGCACGCATTCGAAAATTCACTCAAATTAACCTTTTTTTCTAACTTCAATCTGGTAAACACGTTTTTAAATTTCTATTTTCTAACTATATTCATTCAGTTAAAAAAAAGCTTATACTGACATCATTTCGGAATTTTATAAAATAAAAGAAATAGTACTGGATTTCCAAAAACTATGATTTTTGAAAATAATTCATTTAGTGATCCTAATATTCCCTTATTGGCTTTTTGTAAGGGGGTGGGGGTTGGTGGGCATTGGGTTGCTACACATATGATGCATGATTTTAGGGAACTTTTCAATGGCTAATTGAAACCACAACCAAAGAAATTGGACTACCCTGTGAAAAGTTATAGTAATATTTGAAATGATTTATTTTTTTAAGGAAAACATGTAAAATATTGGATAAAGCCACTTTAGAATTAAGTAATCTTAATAATATTTAGAGCAGATATATCATTTGGCATACGAATAAAACATCAAGGCAGTTTACTAGACTATGCTCTGTCCAATCAGTTTGTGCAGCAGAAGGATGCCTGCTGGATACAAAAATATCGCAAAACCCTTAAAATATAAATTCAACCACTGTCTGAGTGTTCATTTCCAGTAGTATTTTTGGTCTAGAGAACGGGTGCTTTCATAAATTAAAGGTTGCTTAAATCTGACGAATGCACTCTTTCATAAAAGCAAAACCCAAATATTTGCAGCGCAAATGTGCAACTATAAAAACTCACATGCAATCTAAATTTCTTTCTCAATGAAAGAAAATTGAGTAATAAATTTCCATAGTAAGCTAAATCTCCTTCTTAATTCATTATTTTTACTTAAAAATGCAACAAAAATTATTTTTTATCACATTGGATTTATTAAAAGGAACTTTTTTAAATATTTGATTTTAAATTGACATCAATTTATACAAAAGTCTTTTTTACTGTCAAATTTTGGCATCAATTTACGAGACACAATCTTAGATTGTATAAATCCTTCACGTGCTTCTTTTGTACATAAAGTTGCTGATGCTTCTGTGACGGTCTTAACTGCCCTCTCAACGGCCTGGGTGTGACATGTTAGCCGCAAAAATTCAATTTGGTTGTTTTCTTCCTGAGCAATAAAGTATTGAAGTTCATCGTTTGAAATATATTTTAATATAGGTGGTTCAAAAATATACTTTTGCCAATCGATGAGGTCATAGTACACGTTTGCATTCAATTTTATATTTGGGACTTCAAAAACTGTTAACCGAGTAGGTTTTTTGGTCCGAGCTTTTAAAATATACTCTGATATGTTTTCTTGGATCAGTTAACATAGCTAGCAATACATTTTCTGAATGCGCAAATAAACTGTTTCGTTTGATTACTGGATCAATAACAGTCTGATATTTCACGGAAAGATAGCGGCTTTTCGAGATTAAACCCCATAAATGCCTGGCTCCATCTTTGCAGAAAGGTTGGCTTTTGATATTGAACCAAGTTGGAGCATACACCTTTACGACGTATGTTGCTAACAATATCAAACTTTCCGTAGGAGTTGCTGTTCCGATATACAGACGAAGAATGCGATTAGCTTTAGTGAGCCACCTGGCATGGGACATTTTTCCGGGGGATTTATCAGCTAGGTCATCGGGACAACTGCCGGTCAAAACCGCTGATACGATCCTGAATAAATAAAGTTGGTCAGAGCTAAGGTTCTTCTTGTCCATTATCGGCAGCGACTCTCCTGGAATGCTATTATATTTAACGATAGACTTTTCTTCGCAATTTTTTAGATCCTTTCCAATTACTCCTGAAAAAGTTCTTGGTCCCGAAGTTACGCCATCAATATAGGCAAATAAATGACGGAATGGCAGCTCATTCATATGCAACATGCAAACTATCCATTGTAATAGTCTTTTTAATCTTTTTTCCAACAGACGCATGATGCCTTCAATTTTCCCAACATTGACATTGGTACCATCACATCCAATAACTACTAAATTTTCCAATGATATGTTTTTTGTCAGGAAATAATTAAACAACTCTTGTTCAACACATTTAGCAGTACCTAATGTTGGAGCAATGTAACCTAAGTATTTTGACTCTGGTTCGTTTATAAGTGAAATATGTTCTTCGATCACTTGTTCGCGGTAATACTTTCCATTTCTTTTCCGTTTGACTAAAGTTTTGTCCTTTTGACCGTCGAAATACAAAGCACTGATCTCAGAAACAGATTCTTTATTTTGAACACTTTCTCTTGCCTTTTTTCGCTCCCTTCTTAGTTTATTTTTGTCAATAATGGGTAATTAAGATTCCTGTAAGATTACAGAAGCAATCATGGCAGCTGCCGCTCTGTCCGATACCCCATATCGGTCGCAGGTTTGAGATAACGCAGAGTAATTCAGTGTTACCGATCGCTGTTTTTTGCCTTTTCTTTTGAGATATCAACTGTAAAAATATCTTCACTATCTGAATCTTCACATGAATCCGATAGTACTTCTGTTGGACAATTGTTAAGAACAGAAGCAGAACCACTTTTAGACGTTTTCGCAAGGCAAGTTACTGATGTTTCTTTATCCATTTTTCTTTTCAGACTTTTCAGATAATTTGTAGCGAGTACATCTGTGTTCCCAATTATCATTTTCCTTGTCGTTCTTTGTTCATTCAGAAAACTTCTTTCATTTAGTGGTACCTTTCTTTCTTTTGGACAGTTGCATTTTGAAAAATCAGAGCATTTACAAGTTGAAATGTCAAATAAAACTTTGCTAGCAGAAACAAATTCCTCTAGCTTCTTTTTTGGAATGTTGAGATGAAAATTTAGAAGTTGTTTACACTTACCATGATAAGATTTTATCATTTGTAACGATCTCGTAGTAGAAACAACCGATAGTGATGCCTGTTTCCAAACAAATTCGATTTTTTCACACACTATATCACTTATTTCCTTAAACGTTGGTTCCTTTTTATTAATTTTCAATTTGTGCCTGTTCCATTTATAACATTTCATTACCTCTTCGTAAGTGGGGAGTACATTAGTCTTAAAATCACAAGTCTCTCCAAATATAGGACATTTAAAAGCCTTTCTAGTACGTTCCATTACGACAGAATTAATTCAATGAAATTTTTAAAGCAATCACAATCACAACTATAATATAAACTTAGCTTCAATTTTGCGACTACACTGAAGATAAAAAACTTTTTAAATGAATTCCATGTTACTGTGTTTTTTTTTTAATTTGGGTAACGGCCTACTTTGTTTTTTTTTTTTAACTAAAGTTCAAATAACGAAATGAGCCCAACAAAAAGTCAAAGCCACCTCATTTAAAAATTTGAAAAATAAAAAAATCTATCATACTAAATAAGTGGAAAACGTCAAAACTTTAAAGATAAATTGGAGGCACATAAAGTCAACCGATTTCAAAAATATTTTGCATATGTGCTATGGACACCTGATGGCCACTTTTTAGTGCTATTAGAACTCTCAATTCCAAAAAATAATTTTTTGACCCATCCGTATAGTATAAACGAGAACAATTCCTCGAGAAAAATTAGCCGAAAACACAATTCGCCAAAAACACAATTCACAGACCGAATCACAATTCGTCGAATCGCAATGCAATTTCGAATCATTATTCATCAAATACCAGGGTTCGGAGAACGATGAAATTTAATTCGTTCGCGATCGAAAACCAAACCGGAAATTTAATTTTTAATTCGATCGCTAATTTTATTTTTCGGATCTTAAAAAATAAGTTTTGTGTTCGCGAACGAATTAAATTTTGTTGAGAACTGAAAAATTTAATTCGTTCACGAATTTATCACAGAAGATCGCAGAAAAAAAAATATTGTACTTCAATTTTTTTTTACTCCATTTTTGTATTTTTTTTTTAATTTTTTTTTTTAGTTCTCGTTTTTCAAATATGTTTGAAGTTTCTTTTTTTATTTTTTTTTATGTGTTTCGTTTTTAAAATTTTTTTCCGTAATGATAATCACGTTTAGATAAATTATAGCAAGTTAACGACGATCATGTGTATTATTATTATCTGGCCAGGTTTTGGCGTCATCTTGAAGGGTATGCAAAGGATGTTTTTATGAGTTCAACCGAAGTATTTACTTTTTAAACCATTTTTCGTAATTTTACTATCTTGAGTTGAAAGGTAACGATTTCAGATGTAAAACAAAACTGAGTATTTTCCGCTAAACATAAAAATATGTATTTATGACTACTTCCCGGTAACCGATCTGTAAAGAATATTTTCTGTTGCGGCCGGAAAAAAAACTTCGAAAATATCTTGTTGTAGTTAGAAATATATTTATTTTTCCCTGTATAGTTAGTTAATCTCTAAGGATGTTTTACGTTATTGTTTTGAAACGAAGTATCTCGCAGTGAACATTTCTATACATTTTCCAGTTGTAGTTGAAAGAATATTGTCCGCTACGGTTTAAAATAGTATTTGTGATTCAGCGAATTGTGTTTTCGAAAACTTGCTCACTGAAAATCAACAGTTTATGTATAACAAATACTTTCATTAACCCGTGTCTCTAAGTTCATATTCTTTCCATACAAATTTATATGGGAATTTAACTTTTTGTACGTTTTTATTTTGTAAATTATTCCAAATATTTTTATTTATTCTAATAAAATAAATATTTTCTAAAAAAACTACATATACAAATTAATTTTAAAAACAAATTATCATATATATCGATTTTTAAGTTTTTTTTTTAATTTTTTTCCTTTTCTTTGTTACTACTTTAATTTTTTTCTCTCATTGAAAATTAATTTTTATGAAAAAATTATTACCTTAAAAGCTTATTGCACTATAATGTTACTATTTCCAAGGTATTGATTGTGTGGTCATGTTTATTAGTGATGTGTGAATTGAGTCATCCTTACATGTTATAAGAATTTTTTCATGAACAAATCATTTAACACGATTTTTTCAGTTATGTTAATAATTTCACTAAACAAAATGCAAAGTTGTGGCGAGTAATTAGATTGAAAAAAAAAAAAAAAAAAAAAAAACGGGATGAAAGATCCAGTATTTATATATTGTGTGATTTTTTTGCCACCACATTTAGTCCGCATCTAGATACAGATATGTTATTTTTAAGTATGATAACAGTTTTTGAAAGACTTGTAGATATACATACACTCTTTCCATTTCATTGTAGTACATTTTATCTTATAAGTGTGTATTTTTAAGTATCTACATATATTTATATAAGTGCATATTTATATAAACTCGTGGCTATTACCTTTTGTTTTTTTTTTATGTGCGACCGAATTTCTCTACATAGTTGGGAAACTCTTTGAAAATAGTCTTAAAAATTTGTTTATGTTTTATGTTTGGTTTTATCAAAATCCGTTATCAACAAAATTATATTCTGTAGCTCATTTAGATAGTTTAATATGCAAATTTTGTTCGCGCATTCAGAGAAAACCCTTAAAACTATAAAAAGACAGTTTCATTTTAGATGAAGGATCTCGAAGGAGGTAGAAACATTTGTAAATACTAGCTACATTATAAACATACATTTGCAAACCTCAAGTATTCAATTTCCTAGAAAATAAGCTTACTCTCAAAACTATTACGCGGTATTTTTATCAAATGACATGAATTATGTAGTTACGAAAAAATATTTCTTATACAAATTTTACATATTTTTTTACATAACGTACATGTACCAGTTGTATGAGTTCAATACAAATATCTATGCTTAAATTAGATTGAATGAAATAAAAAAATATGTTCACTGTACGAAAACAACCTACACTTTAACTAATGGCAACCATTTTAGTACAGTTACAAGTAAAAAACTTCTTTGAGGTTTTTTTTAACACGCAAAAAAAATTACAATTACTAAAACATTAGTAGGATATTGAACCCCTTTTCATCATAAAAATAACTACGTTTCTATATCTTAAATTATCTTTGAAATCATTCTTCTGAACATCACTTTCCAAAACAAAAAATTGTTAACTTACATTATGTTGGTATTTAGAAGATTCCGCCTTATATACATATACATACATAAAAAGCAAAAGCTGAAGACTATCAAAAATTCCATTGCTTAGAAACGCAATAAGACAAAATATTTGTACACGCGTACAAATTTTGTTACTCGTATTTTTTTTAAATATTAACATACATATGTATGTACATTAGGGTGTCCCTTATTTTCCAACAATTTTTTTTTCTTACGCACACGGCATAATTTTGTTCGTTAGAGCTTAAAACCGTTGCAAAAAAATATTTGCATCATTTAAAATTCATTTACTGTACCCGACTTTCAATCAAAGTATGCCATGCAGTTTATGTAGGGAAATAGCGTGTGTCCCAAAATATTTGCTAGTATATCGTCATTTTTAGATTCGATAACAAGCATAATTAAATTTTTAGAAGATGGCAATGCAAGTGAGAAGTGCTAAGTTTATTTTTTTAGTGGGAAATATAAACCACCAAATTACAGGTGCTAAACTTCCATCAAAACGGCAAGTTTTAGAAGTTTTATTTTATAACATTCGGGAAGTTAAGTTAACTGTTAGTGAAAGTTCAAACCTCGTTATTCGTGAGTGTTTAATTTTTTGGGAAAAGGCAAGAATACCCACAAAAGCACTTCCTCACTGTGTAAAAAAACTTGTAAAACTGTATGAGGTGTGGAAAGACCTGCAAAAAAATTCCAAGAAAACTCAGGCTATATTTAAACGAAGGGAAGAGGAGTTTCAGAGTGATCTGGATAATCTGTTTGATTTAGCTCATGCCGATGCATTGGTGAAAATCAAAATAGAAGAAGATAAAATGTTTTTACTGCGGCAGAGGGAACCAGGAAGACCAGGTTGCCTTATTGGCGTCGACAAAAAATTAATGGAAAAGGAAGAAAGGGCTAAACAAAGAATATTACAAGAGAAAAACAGATTACAAAAGTCGACAATGCCATCTAGCTCTACGGCTTCAACAGGGTGTTTACTGTACCAACAACTTGGCGATGATACAGATACGACGTCCATAAGTTCTGAAAGCCATACAGAAAATCCGCCAACAACAATGGAAACAGAAACAGTACAATCTGAAATTTTTAAAAAACGAGGAAGAAAAGAATTTCTTAGTGCTAAGCTAGTATCAGCCCTAGACAGATGCCAATTAAGCATTCGAGATTCTGTTTATATTCTTCAGGCTACAGTAGAAGCCCTCGGACTAAACTTTGAAGATTTTCCAATCAATAAATCCTCAATTCAACGTGTTCGGACGCAGATGAGAAAAAAAAGAGCTGCATCTATAAAAACTGATTTCGGAAATGATGTTCCTGAAGTTGTTACTATTCACTGGGATGGAAAATTACTACCTGGGCTTACCCTAAGAGCTTGCAAAGAAGAACGACTTCCTATCGTTATAACGTTTGGTAGTAAGGAACAACTCCTTTCTGTTCCTAAGCTTGAAAATTCTTCTGGAAAAGAACAATCTGCAGCTGTTTATAGAGCAATAAGTGATTGGAACCTTGAAAGTAAGGTACAGATAATGTGCTGTGATACAACAGCATCAAATACCGGACGCTTCAATGGTGCGTGTGTGCTTTTAGAGCAGATACTTGAAAGGGAATTGTTACTTTTTGGGTGTCGACATCACATTTATGAACTTGTTTTGAAAAGCGTATTTGAAACTAAAATTCGGCAGGTAACAATAAGCCCAGACATTCCCCTTTTTAAAAAGTTTCGAGACAATTGGAAAAATATCGATTCTTCTACTGTTCAAACTTGCAGTGATACTATAAGAAATCATTTCCAAGAAACAATAATAAACGAATTGCTTGATTTTTATTCTGCTGAACTGCAAAAAACTATAGTGAGAGACGACTACCGCGAGCTTATTGAGCTTTCTGTCATATTTTTGGGAGGAAATAGTAACAAAGAATTGAAGATCCGACCACCAGGTGCAATGCATCAAGCAAGATGGATGGCAAGAGCAATTTATTCACTGAAAATATATTTATTGCAGTCCCAGCTTAAATTAAGCAAGCAGGAAAGGCAAGGGCTTGAAGATATTTGTTTTTTTATTACCACCACTTACGTTCGACCATGGCTTGGGTGCAATTTGGCTGTAAAGGCGCCATTTCAAGACTTGGCTTTTATAAAAGCCTTAAAAAATTACGAATGTATCGATTCGGCAATTTCAAGTGCAGCATTAAATAAATTTTGTCAGCATTTATACTATTTTAGCGAAGAAACAGTACTTCTATCCCTTTTCGATGACAATGTTGATGTTGAAACAAAAACCAGGATGGTTACCAATTTAACAAATGATGGTTCTTTAGATAGCTTCAAACGATATGTTCCTTCAAAGGATGAACTGCGATGTTCATTATATGGTATTTTTCCTTTAAACTTTTGTATTTAATCAAGTTCTTAAAACAAAATTTCAATTTTATTCTAGATAAAACCCTCGAACAATTTGTGACCGTCAAGAGTAAAAATTTGTTTTCTCGGTTAAAAATAAATGACTCTTTCCTTGAATTGGAACCTTCTGAATGGGAGGAAAATAGTTCATACTCTCAAGCGAAACTAAAAGTTCTCCAACTGAGAGCTGTAAATGATACAGCAGAAAGGGCGGTTAAGCTGGTTCAAGACTTTCATGGACTTATTACAGCGGATGAAGAACAGAAGCAGTTCCTTTTACAATGTGTGCAGGAGCATAGAAAATTGTATCCGGACTGCAAAAAGGAAACTTTAAAAAGGAAATATCCGCTTAAAATATAAAACTTTTTGATTAAGTTTAATTGAAAATTAATATTTATTTAATAGTATTATCTTTAACTGAATAAAAAAAAAAAAAACAATGAACACTCAAAACTGGTCCATACTAATTCGCCTTTTATCTTTGAAGTCAAGTCGGGTAGGGTTCCTATAGGCCTACGAAGCTAAGATTTTGCGTATTAGTAGATATAGGAGGTACGAAAAAAAGGAGAGGGTGTGCGTTACAAAAAAAAAAAAAAATTAAAAAAAAATCATATAAGGGACACCCTTTGTACATATATGAACTATATAGACAAATAATAATAATAACATACGTATGTATATAAAAAAAAAACGATGTGAAACGACTACGAAAGAGAATATTATTAAAATCTATTTTGTTTATTAGATTTGCTTGCTACTAAAAAAAAACATTGAATGTTCCTATTCTTGAACAGCTTGTATAGAATACCTTGTTTAAATATTATATGCAAATATGTAATATGTTCTTAAAGTAGATATAACAGCTTGAGTGTTGCAGGCTTTAATTATTTAGGTACAAAAAAAGGAATCTTTGATTACAATCAAACATAATATGTATAGATGCTATTAGATAAGAAAGATGATAACTTATATCGAAGGATGCCTTTCGTATCAATACGAGTAAACTTACCATCCACATGTACGAATATATCCAGCTGACAGAGCCATTTGAGGCAAGCATTGATAGCAGCGCGCCTTGAAGCCATTTATATTGGATTAATGGAATCATCTGCTCCGACCATTGTGTGTGTTCAGAAAATAAATGGCTCATAAAACATAGGTCTATAGATGAAACCACCCAACTATTGTGAGAGGGTCAAGTTGGAATTAGTTAATATGGAAGTGAACATTATGTGTGTATTTGTGTTCTTCTATGATTGTGCGAAAACATATTGCAATTCTCTTCTTTCCGATGTTTAATTCTGCTTACCAAATTAACAAAAACAAGCTACATACGACAACTAATTTGGCTCTTGACAATATGTGTCCGCCTCTATACTTTACTCTTACATTTCCATTGCAGAGATCAGATTTACATAGTCTTTTAACATTAAAAGGTTAAAACAATGTAAATGTACCTTATGTACCTACATGTGTGTAAGTTAACAGGGTGATACATATTAATCACAGTGAGGGTATTCGGAATATAGGGAATAATTTAAGGGTGAAGTAACATAATATTCCACATTCTTAGTGTGCGACTTAAAAAGGAATCTCTGTCTGGAGTTTTTATTGTAAAACCAGAAAATTATCTTTTAAACCATAACCCATATACAAACTTAAAATGAAATTATTTTATTCAAAAGTTTAATATTAAAATGTTGATGGTGCAATAAAATTGCCAGCATGTTCAAAGCTTATATATTATTTACGTAGACAATTTCATAATAAAAAAAAATTCAAAGGTAAATTCGGGATTTTCAAGGTTTCATTTAATGCAAGGATTGAAAAAGTTAGCGAATTATACCTTGTATTTATTAAGAAAGTTGTTGCTTCGTCCAGTATATGTATATTGTAAAAAATTGCTTGCTATCTGAGAACTGAGACATACACACAAAACAAGAAATTGTTCAGAAATTTAACAGATCGATTTTAATAGGCACACTTCATAAACAGACAGTGTTTGTTCAAATTATTGTAATATTTTCATTTGGTACACTTACCAAATAGGATGTACATTTTTAATACATATAAATTATAAAATTGGTGTGTTGTGTCTCTTAAAATGATTTGGTCGGGTTAACTACTCTAACTATACCAAAAACAACCACCTTAACCACAAACAGTTTCCAAACCGAACAGAATCGTCCAGGGCGAGCAAGATATATGCGAATAGCATGCGGATATTTATCAAAATATTCTGACATCTAATTACTGCACAGTGCATATAGGATACTATATTTTGTGGGTGCGATAATCCAATGTTGTTGTTATTGTTTCTGTAGTCGAGATAAATAAAACGGAGTTTTGCACATACCAACGTAAACTATACAACATATAAAACATTTATGTATGTAAAATAACGAATGATTTAACATATGTCCGGCCATACCATACATTTTAAATTCATAAAAATATTACTGGAGTGTGTTCATATATGCAACATATTTCATTGATCATTGACACTCAATGAATACTAATTAGGGAAACCGGAAATCACTACCGAAGAAGATCTAGCAATTATGGGATTTCTTATCAGTTTTGAAAACACCCTGGGCTAGAAATGGATCCCATGACAGAATTTACCAATTTCTGTCGTGATGTAAAGAAGGGTTATTCTTATCATAGGTAAATGTTCAAATGAGAATAAATTTAAGCCGCCAAAATAAATTTTTTGATTCTTATTTTATATGCGTAACTAATATGAAACAAAATTTTCAAAGTCTTTAAAACTTTGGCAAGCAGCAATGCATAAAAGATAAAATGTAAATATAACTTTACCTATTTTATAGTAGCCCGGTCAGAACAGACATTCAAGGTTACATTAATTAGCAGAAAGTTGAAAATTGGCATGAATGTTGGGATCACTATTACAAACAATTTATTAAAAGTTCCCATCAATACGAAGTGTGCAAAAAAATAAATGTATTTGAAGTCACTGATCAACAACATATTTTTTTTTTTTTTGATTTTTTGCCAAACTGTAAGTTTTACAATAAATATTGAGTTTAGGTGAAAATTTTAGATCAGCAAAGTATCTACAATAATTGTCATTATACATTTTTTTCTAAGATTTACCATTTCTGAGAAAAAGCTAATCTTCAACTTTGTGTGAATTTATGTAACCTTACCCCCATTTTTGAAGTTAACTTGACCGGCCTAAGTAAGTAGAGAAAATAAAATCTGTAAAGCTTAAAACGCTGTTTTATTTAAAAATTATAATTGTAACTCCTGTGTGATTTAAGATAAAACGTAATTTCTTTTCCAAAAATAGCTTTAATTTATCTGACAAATAACGACATTAATAGATAGGTACTTACAACAAATTGTCAGAATAGTAATTTGATACTGTAAATATAACCACTTGAATAATTTATATTTTGTACTTAGTAAAATATTTCATATAAATTAATATTGTTTAGAAAAATATAAAATATATTTTTGTTAGTTGCTATGAAGCTTTCTAAAGAATCACATCGTTTATTAAATTTTAATTCCTGAACAAATCATCAAACACAAATGGACGACAAAATCCAACGAACTTTGGAAAGATCAGTTTCAACATACAAATAACTTGACGTGCCTTACGTTTTGACAAGACTAAAATTCTTGCATAGACGCGACGGTTACTTCTCAAACGATCTTGAGATTAGTACCCTTAATTCACCGCTTTGCAAACAAATTGAAAGTGTGAAAGGTGATACAATGCAAATTTTAAATGAATATTATTATGTTTAAGGGATAGGACACCGTCAGCAGAACTTGCATGAATGCAACCGTTTTATAATAAACAGCTCAAAATTAAAACATTTGTAAACTTTAAAAGAGATACGTAAACAATGAGGAGACAATTCAACTAAAATTAACGCACCAGTATAAACTTGGACGATTTGAGCTCCGTTTTATTTTCATTCCCAATATCCCTCGACTTCGTTTGCATACTCATTCCTTCAGGACACTTTGAAATGTAATAACTCAAAACCATTGACAGCATGGGATTGTTCTCGTTGCATTACTTTCATTTTCTCGTCAATATAAAATGTCTTTCGCACACTAGCAAGAAAAATTAGTAAGAAAATATTATGATATGACTCTATAACGATACAAAAATGTATCAAAAAGTCATTTTTAATATCGATTTTTCATATAAAGCTTATCTTTTAGACTCATATGTACCTTAGTGAAACTTTAAACTATTTAAATAAGAAAAAATAGTGATTTTTTTTCGCTATTTTTTTATTTAGAATAAATTTTCAAAAAATTTATCTACGAGTATAGGTTTTTTGTTTATTTGAGAACCCTATCAATGACATTATGTATGTCATATAACATCGTTCAAATGGTCGCCGCGACTTCATTGGGTGGCGCGCATTCAAAAGGTGCTGTTTTCGATGACTTTGACGCATTATTCAGGCTGAATTTGGCCGATGGCATCGATTATGTTGTCTTTGAGAGTACAGGTTGTTTGCGGCTTACTCGCATAGAACTGCGACTTAAGAAAGTCTCACAAGAAAAAGTCCAAAAGGGTCAAATCACACGATCTCGGTGGCCAACTCATGTCATCGCGTCGCGTCCGTCGCCTCGGCCCGAGAAATCCCTCTTGCAAAATATCGATTGTGTCCTGGGGTGTGTGGCACTTTAGCGCCATCCTGTTGAAACCAATGTCTTTAGTGTCCATATCATCCAATTCATACCACAAGAAGATGGTGATCATCGACCTATAGCGATCGACGCGCCGCGCCGTTAATGGTAATGGCCATTTTCGAAGAAGTACGGACCGATGACGATGACGCCTCCAGCCCAAAATCCACACCAAACAGTAACTTTATTTGGATGCATTGGCACCTCGTTAATCTCGCGTGGATTGATGTCGTCCCAAGTCCGGCAAATTAGCTTAAGATGATTTTCGACCAAAATTGGGATTAACTTCCGACTGTTTTTCGATAATAAAGCCTTATCAGTTGAACGTTGGTTACTCTACGCTGTTACTTGCCATGATGATTTGTCATTCGCTACTGATTAAAAAAACGATATTTTAACTCAACTCGTTTCTATTGGGAAACCCTTTATAAATTGGATAGTATTATACCGATTTTTATAAATTTTATATCGTTGGAAAGCCGCAATTGTGGAGATTTGCAGAATATACTTCAGAAATGTATTAACACACTGTGGGTCATTTTTGTTTTTGCAGTGTCGAACACTACAATAAAAAAAAATATTTTTGATCAAATTATTTGCGAAATTAAAAGTCGAAAGGTGTCGATACTAGTTTTAATCGTTACGTCTTTTCTTCTTTTGCAACTATTGTGTGCATTTCTTGGGTTATAAAATTATGAATTGAATGAGTAATGTTTCTTTTTATTATTATTCTTAAATTCAACAGCAAATATTTATTTTGGATAAAATATGATCAAAAATTAAGTATTAAGTGTTTTCTGCCTTTTGATTCAAATTTTCCTTTGTTATCTAGTACCTTTACAATATATGTACGTGCGTACCTTTGTATAAGTAAATCAGACGTAGTCGTACCAGAAATTCAGATTATTTTGCGTTTTTTATTGTTTGTTTTGTTTTTGACCATTTGGTTTGGTTTGTAGGTCGAATAAAACAAAAATAAATTTGAAAAAAAGACTTAAACATGTAGGTATGTATATGGATGTCACTAATATGTTCCGGCTATATCTTACTTAAAATCCATGTCGTGTATTTTATTTGCTTTATCTTCATTGTTTTTTTACAAAGGTTTCTTATATTTACTCATAATTGTTTATCAATGTGAACTACTTCATATTAGAGTAGGTACATTTAAAAAATAAAAGAGATGGTTTGTTTTGACTCTTTTTTTTTATTATTATGAAATCAAAAGAAGCATGAAATGGGATAGGTGGCTAAGGGTGAATCTGTTATACATATTACCTATTCAAAGGGTTTAATCGGTCACGACGACAATGCAAGAAGTATGTATAAGTGACATGAATTAAGTGTAAGTTCTTCATTTACACGGCTTCTCCATGAGACATCAAAGTGTAGACACATGTATGTAGGTACACATACAAAGTAAAGTCATATATTCTAATTCCGAAGAAGGAATATTCAAAGAATAATACTTTATTCAACTGGAGCAACGTGCCTTCAAATAACCAAGACTTCAAGGGATATCATATATCGCCGTCCATATTTTCACATTTTTTTTTTACTTCCTACAAAATATGTTTGTTTAATGGAATTGAGTTGGGTATTCTTTTGTGCAAATGACCAGATGGACTGCCTGTCTGACCTGAAGGTACAACAAGAAAAAACATTCATTAATTTTTTGTCTGTGTTGGTACATTTGGGGCTGCTTTTTGTTAATTTGACAAATAAAGGACACCAACACAATGGAATATAAATGAACACAGGAAGAGCTTCCGTTTGGTAGAAGGTAGAACTTTTTCTAGGCATGTGTGTTTAAACAAAGCGTTTTATTACGCTCACCCTAACGAAGTTTCATGATTTAGCATAGTACCGAAGCGTTGGTTGTGCCGGTGCACAGCGGTGGGAAGGGTGGTGTGCACCTGGGCGGCCCTTTTTAGGGGAGGCATGTTTTTATCAGAACTACAGATTCGGATTTATTTTGTGACTATATTCGTTAACTTGTGGGCGCCAATTCTTTAAAGGAAATCGATATATTTCCATGAAAACTTCAACTCGACCATCATTTTGGTGCATTTTTTAACAAAAAACTTAGAAATTAATTATTAGGTTTACATACTGCATGAAGTACATACATCTGTTTTTTTGTTTTTTCAAATTCAAATTGAATACTAAAAAGCAAAGAACTTCAAGAACAAAGAATTAATAAAATGATTAAGTACTTTTACAACATTGGTTTCTTTATCCAATTTATTTTTTTAGCGAATATTTCACTCTAATATTTTGTCCGTGACAAAACATTTTAAAATGATGACATAAATAATTTGACAAATAGATAATCCAGGGATACCAACTTTAGGAAAAGGTATTAAGAGTGTTTTTTGGAACTCACATTACTACATCTTCTGACTCCGTACTTTATTTTGTGCTTGGGTTGTTTAGTTATGCTTATGTTGTGACTAAGAATGAAAACTGACAACTCAAAACAAGTTGTCTTGTAATGTTACGCTTTAACACTTAGTTATTGTAAAATTATTGAACTTTTTGTTAAATTGAATTTTTCCGCTTTGACTACCTATATACCATATGTATATGTATATTCAAACTGCCTGATATATTGTTCAGTCTTTATTTTATAAAAAATAATGGCCCAGTAGGAGTTTTAGAAATATTTATAATTTTCACATTTTTTCCCTATAAATAGATGTGCTGTAACATACATACACATACGTTCGTGCCATATCATTTAAAGGGTGTTTTTAGACGTGTGGTTTTCAAGAAGAAGTAAAACGCGTATAATCTAATGTTCTAGCCAAGAATTTATCTTTATTATAAAGATAAGAGTTTGCATTATTAAAAATGATTTCGCGCAAATATGAAATAATTCATTTTGTGAAAGTGGCGTTTTCTAAGCTCTGTTAATGAATTCTAATTGTTAATCAGTTGTAAAGTCAATATGTAATCACCTTTCGTCAAAAAAATACATTTTTACCGAAAGTTTAAAGCTTAAAGTTGAAAATTAATAAGAATATATGAAACTTGAACTTGGGTCGTTTTTAGACGATCCGTTCTCATCCAAATGTAATGTTTTTTGCATAATTCCCTTTTTTAATAAATTCAGGTATTTGTATAAAACAAAAACAATTTTTTTTTGGGAATTAGATATATAAAAAAAATCAATTTGTATCTTATTTTTTTGTCTCATAACATTTTAAGTATACTATCGCCATTTTTATTTTTTGAAATAATATATATATATATATGTATATTATATATATATATATACATGTATGTATATTATATATATATATATACATATATGTTGTACATGTAACCGCCGCGGCGGTGTCTCAACAATGTTTTGTGTTTTGTCAATCAAAAATGACCTTCATCATTGAACATTCTTTAACTTCCCATAGGGAGTTATTGTAATCGGTCCGATTTGTCAAATTGAAAATTTTGACAAATCTGGACGTTTTATGGTTCCTAGAATTAAAATTCATCATTTGTAGAGTGATGTCTGTGTGTGTGTATGTACGTACGTTCGTACGTTCGAGACCCCTTTTTTTGTTAACGGTTAACGGTAGCTCGAGAATGAATAAAGATATCAACACGAATTAAATTTTGTTCAATAGGTTATAACTTCATAAAATGCAAAAAGGACTTTTAAACAAATTTGTTGAACGGTTTTTTCACAATAGCAGTTTTTAAAAAAGTGAACATTTTAGTTGGTTGCAAATATCTCAGGAACGGATGATGCTATTGACTTCAAATAAATGTAATACAGGTTTGGTATTAATTTGGAAATAGTTCAATATACCGTTATTTTTTAAAAAAAGTAAAAACTAAAAAAATATGTTTGGAGCGCAAATATACAGTGAATTAAAAATGATATCATCTTCAAAATATTTTGTTTACTATAGAAAATACTGTCCTTAACATCTGGTTTCGAAAAAATTCAATTAACAAAATTCTAAGAAAAGATAATAATTCCGATCACTTCCCGATATGCATTAGTACGTATTTATTTCCTACCAGAAGAAGGAACGACGTTTTTGACTACAAAAATGCAAATTCGTCTATGTTTAACCGCCAACTGATGTAAAAGTTAAGAAATATTCCTTATATTCATTCTGATATATCCCCACCAGAAATTGATCAAAGTGTTTCATTGTTGACTAATAGTGTAATGGAAACTGTTGAACAATCTATTCCTTTTGAAACACATAAGGTCTTAAGCAAGACGGTTCTACCTCCTAACCTAGTTGAACTCATTAAAATCAGAAACAGTTTCAGAAGAAGGGGGATAAATTAATAATAATAAATCTAATTAAATTTATAAGAATTGCAAGAAGGAAATTGCAAGAGATGGAACCAAAAATTAAAGTGGCTTAAGAAAGGTGGAAAACCTTTTTGGAATGTTGTTAAAGTCATTAAGAAACCTAACTTAAATATACCAGTATTTAAACTTGTTAATGAGTTAATAATATTATCTGATTCAGAAAAGGTGCTTTTTCCAATTTTGAAGACTGGACAAAATGTTAGCCACCCTGAAAGTTATCGTCCCATAAGCTTGTTATCTTCTGTAAGTATGTAAGTGTTTTGAAAAAAATAATTAAAAACAAACTCATGACACACATCAACAATAATAATATTTTGCCTACTGAACAGTTTAGATGTCGAGCGTACCATAATACAGTCCTAATCGATCGAATAACGAAAATCATTAAAACCGATTTTACCAGGGGTAAAAGCACCGGTATGGTTCTACTTCACGTTGAAAAATAATTTGATTCATGGCAAGACGGACTCTAACAGAAACTTGTAATGTTTAACTGTCTTATGTACATAATAAAAATTGTGTAGTCCTTTTGTCATCAAGAACTTTAGTTGTCTCTTTCTGAAATGTGTCTGAGTACCTCAAGGATATGTTCTTGGCCCAATACTCTATATAGTTTGTAAAGACGATTTTCCTGTTTTGCAAAATTATAATAAAGCAATTTTTGCAGGTGACACCTGCGTCCTTTTCTGTGATTCACTTGGTTCCGTTATTGAAACCAATTTGCAACCAGCTTTGAATGTACTTCAACATTATTTTAATGATTGGAAGATTAATATAAATACTATGAAAACTCAGGCTATCTTTTTCACTCGAAAAAGAAAAGCTCGTTTTTTGTCAAGGAATTCCCTCTTAATCAACGCGCGCGGCGTGGAAGTTAAATGTTGAATACCTTGGTGTCCACTTGGACAGTAAACTACCATTCGGAATTCATGTTGAAGAAATCATAACAAAGTTTACGTTTACGTTGACCCCAGAAAAAATGTTGGCCCATGGTCTAACGATTTTTGACGGTCTTAGGTGTTGTGTTTAAGTCCACCGTTTTATTTTTGTTTTAAGTATACATAAACACTTGGTAAAGAACTTCCTGAGATTAGAGGTCAGGCACAAACATAAATTTACATTTTTATTAATCTAGATTTATTTATTGATTAATAATTTTTTTTTTTTTGTTATTTATTTATTTATGTTTTTTTGTATTCATCTTTATAATTCTTCATGTGCGATTATTTGTTTACATTGATCTATGTATTTATATTTGTGTAGATACATTGATATATTTTATGAATTATCTTTTATTAAATTCTTCTCCACATGTTTTTTAAAGTTATACCTACATACATACTTAAAATTCGCATTGATAGTTTTTGTATCTATAAAGATCAAATGTATGATTTGTATGTAAATATGTATACATACATATGGCTAATATTTTGTTTATGTATTTATTTATTTTTATTTAATTAAGGTTTATAGAGTACCTTTTCCTTAAATCAAAATGTCATCCTTTAATTTTCGTTAAAAAATTATTGAAACTTGACAGTAGTAAGGTAGATTATATACCAATCTCTGTAAAATGTCCAATACATATTTAAATAAAAAAGAATATAATGCAAGGTCCGATGGTCTCATACCTGGTAGCGCACAATTCTAATAATAATAATCTTTGATTTTTGTTTTTGAATGAATATACAAACATACATATATGTATGTTCATGTTTATGTCAAATTAGTGGATGCTATCTTTTCAATTATTTCACACTTTAAAGTAATTTCTCCTTAGTTATCGTACTCCTGGTAGTCACAAGTATTATAATATGTTACATATTATATCACTCGGTTAGTAATTTAAATTTGTTTCTTGGTTGCCAAATGTCAGGGTTGATAATAATTTCTTTCTAAATATTTTGTTAAGCTATATTTTATTTCAAATCTATGACTTCAAAAATTATTTAGACTATTTTAAAGAAGAACGGAATACGAAGAAAGAGTTATTAAATAGAAAACATGAAAATGAAAACTAAAACTGACTGTTATTTTAGTTTTGCTATTACGCAATCGACCATGCGGCGCGTTCCGTGTAGTCAGACTGACGACCTAACACCTTACAAAACACAGACATTCTCAAAAATACTACATACAAAGCTGAATGTATTTTTTTTTTCTTTTCTTTTTTTTTTTAACTAAGTTCTCTTGGCTACTACCCTTGGAAAAAAAATTACTAATAATATTAAAAGGGAAACGACTAGCAATAAAGCAACTCGGTAAGAAAGGGAAAGCTAGTTTTTGAAAAGTAAATGATAACATTTACATTCGTGCAGTTGTTAGTCTGTTTGACGTTTTTGTGTCAGGGGTGTACATACATACATACATACATATAAATCTACATAAAACGAAGGGATAAATTTCATGTATTTGGGGAGGAAAAACATAATACAGATAGAATTCTTTTTTTAGACTATTCTTTTTGTGTGCTGGTGTTATACCCGATGAAGATCTAGCAGTACCCACACTTTGTCTTTTAGCTAATAATAATTAATGCTTAGTTTATTCACCTTATCTATACTCCACTTTGTTAAAAACTAACTGCACTACTCACTCTACCTAGCAACAGCAGGTATGTACCTAACCTACACAAATAACATTTAAAAGGAAGGAGTCTTCATGCGGCAGAAGGCGGGTGTATAATGTCTTTCTATTTTTTTGTACCGTTTGCTTTGTTTCTAAGCCAGATATGGTTGGCGTGGAAGTTTCCGAATGAGGACTCAGTAATCATAAAAACGGATATCCTTCAGACTAGTGGCGCCATAGCTACATATTTCACTGGGGCGATTTCCTTTAGTGCTTTCTTTTACTATGATTTATTTGTTTCATTTAATGGACTCTTTTATTTACATTTTTGAGTGACGAATTTTCATTTTACTTTCCTTAGTGTTGAAAGATGTGGCTTGAAATTCCTTGAGTCGATTTTGTAATGTGAGCACATTCCGAAAAATCGAAATCTTAAAACCGATCTTAGATATATGTAATTAAGTTAAAATATGTATAAATTAAAAACTTTTAAACAAATTCATTACGTTAACGGCCGTTATTTTATCATATGTATGTACATACATACCCAGAAATATTTGAATCTGAAATAACTAGTTGTTGTATGCAAAAATGAACTTAAATATAATTAATATTAATGTATGCATTTAAAAATAATCCGTCTTTACGTTTAATAATTTTACATTCATACTGAAATTTTAGCTGCAAGTAAGCTAGTCGTTAAAGAATCTAAAGGCTTATTATTATTGATATTGTTCTTAATTTATAAATTTTCGTAGCGATTTTCTTGATTTAAGCAGGATTAAAATGTTTCTACCAATCTACCTTATAAATTAATTTTTCAGGTTAAAGTTGTATATTTATGACAATATTATGAAGTGAACAACTGGGTCGATGGTTCTTGCTCATATAGTTATAGTCGAAGTGTTATACGTTTTAAATGTCTGTTCTACTGAAAATAACGGCCATATCTTAGTTTAACATTTTAGGATTACAGATTTGTGTTCCTTGAAAAATGATGATAAAACATTTTATATGAAAATACCCTGATTGTCATCATTATTTAGTATCCCTACATATTTTGCTGTTCCGAGGTGACAGTAACTTGTAGGTCTTTTCCATTCCTGTATCCTGTCAAGCTACGCTCTGTAAATAGGAATGGTCACTACGTTATGTACCTACTTAGGTTCTCACGAGCTGTCTCTCCTCGAAGTTATTATTATCTAAGCTATTTCCCTTGCTATACAACTTTCATTTTATTACAAATCTAGATTAGCTTCTTTCGACAAAGGAGTGATTTTTCTCTATGGAAAATTAATCTTCATAAATATTTGTGTAGGTAAACAATATAAATGATTATTTAACTAAAAAGTAAAAATGTATGAAACAAAAGTAAAATCATCCCCCTTGGAGATTAAAAAAAAATGCAAACAAAAGGCCTTTCATCATATCAATTAAGAATCTTGTCAACAACCATCATCGTTGACAATTACTCCAGCGTAAAAAATATACTTCTATTAATTTCAAAAAAATGTAAAACTCTTGCTTATGATTAAAAAAGTCACTAAGACAACCAACTCAGAGTAATCAAAATGAACTCTATCACTCTTCTCGGTTCTTTCTGCTCTTGTATGGAACACACGAATGCATGTACAAAACAATGTCCAGTTTTATTATACATAATATGTAGCTAATTTACTTTTATATTTTGTATTAGCAATTTTTGTTTCGTTCATTCATAAAACAAAAATGTTTTATTAATTTTTTTTGAATTTGTTAAGTATTCTTACAACTTTGAAGTTTTGTAATAAAGCTTTCCACACAAACCATAGGCGGCTTTAGCTAAAATTTGAATAATAAGCGAAAAATATGTTTAAGGTGAATACAAAATTCTGAATTTTAGTGCCTTGTTTTGTCTGTTTACACTTAAATTTTTGTTAAAAAGAATTGCTTTAACTTGAATATATATTAATGTTAAAGGTACAAAAACGTCAAGATTCATTTATGAAGAAATTAGATAAAAACTAGATAGTCCAAGTAGTCCAAGCACGCGGATGCTTGTTTTTAGAAATGCTTTCAATCCCTGCAAAATTATGAAAATTTTATTTATATAGGTAAATAAAATTTACTATTGAAAAAGTTACTTACTTCTTTGTATAAAAGAAGAATGCTCCCAATTTCAGCTTCTTGTTTTTTCAAATTTTCACTTATTTGATTAGGAGGCTCTCCATCAGCAGGGTCAAGAACCACAAGGAAGCAGACACAGAGTGAATACTGCCGCACTATATCTCACAAGGAATCCATTGGAATCAGCAGTCTCGATCTTTTAAAGTGAATCCGTTCACCAGTTCTTCGTTTTTCAAGACTTAAACAAAAACAAATTTTAAATAAATTAGCATGGTTTGCACTCTCCAGGAAATAAATATACGGCACTTAAACTTGCTATTTATTACTTACTTGAAAGAAGGATATCTTCATTTGAAACAATTAAAGATTCATTCGCCTGTTTTTTTTTTAAATGATTGTATTTTTCCACTTTTTTAACTTTAATGTAAGCCCCAACTAAACTATCCATTAGGAACTCTATGTTGCCGCCGACGCGACGCACAGTGGGGTATTCAGGCTCAAAACATGGCATTAACCTATGTGAAAATAGCGACCTGAGTTTTATTTTTGTTGTGAAAACGGAGCAACATTTTTTATCAAAAATACAATGAAATCTCAACAAGGATGTATTAACTGAATTAGAAATATTAAAATGTTTGCAATTTGTGCAGTGTAATATTAATAAATAATTGAATCATTTAAACAATACGAAAATAAACATTTTCCATTTATTGTCGATATATATTAGAAGATTTGTTTATGTTCTTCACCGATCCCCGCTCTGATTTTTACATGTGGTGAAAGCTGTATATTTCTATTATTGGATTCAAAAAAAAAATCTTGCCCCAATTTGCCCCATTTCAAAATATTGAGTTTTTTGACAACCCTTTTTTGAAGAATAAAAACGAATTGTATCTATTCACAGATGTGTTTACCGCCATAATTCTCAAAAACTAAGATACATTTAAGCATCCTGGTTTCAGTTTTTTGATAAAAATTAATCAGAACATTGGATTTTGAAAAAAAATATACTTATTCTCATAATATTTTAGAAAACAAAAGTTTGAAATAAAAAAATAAAAGCTTTTAAAATTTGAAGTTTGAATATTAATTTTTCGAAAACTGTTTACAAACTCCACTTAAAATAAAATAAGAATTATAGAAGAAATTTCCAGGCTTTCCAAAAAAGTATGTCATACCATTCTAAGTCTTACCGTTAATTTTTAATAATTTTTTTTCTGTTTTAAGTGATGTTTTTAAAAACTTGCCCCTCCCGCCTAAACGGAGGGCAATAGGCTCCCCTCTCTTATGCAAGTTTTTTATTATCCAAAGCCAACCTACTTGTTATAGATTTTTGGTATATCTTATGATTATCATCCTGTATATGAACTTTTTTAACTAAAAAATTAAAAAAAAAGGTCATTACATTCTTCAAAAAAGGGTTTTCGAAAAACAAGTTATTTTGAAATGGGGCAAATTGGGGCAAGATTTTTTTTTTGAATCCAATAATAGAAATATACAGCTATCACCACATATAAAAATCAGAGCGGGGATCGGTGAAGAACATAAACAAATCTTCTAATATATATCGACAGTAAATGGAAAATGTTTATTTTCGTATTGTTTAAATGATTCAATTATTTATTATTATTACACTGCACAAATTGCAAACATTTTAATATTTCTAGTTCAGTTAATATCTGCTTCTTGAAACTCCATTATATTTTTGATAAAAAATGTTGCTCCGTTTTCACAAAAAAAAATAAAACTCAGGTCACTATTTTCACTTTTTTCACTAAAAAACTTGAACTCTCAAAAAGGACCGACTTTGAAATGACACTGCGATCCACTCGTTTTACCGATTATGTTAATGTTTTGTTTTTCTGATAGCTTTGATATATAGGCTTAAAATGGCATTTAATTTTTTCTTATTTTCTCAAAAAAAATTAAATAGGTTAATGCCATGTTTTATGGCTGAATACCCCACTGTGCGACGTGTTGAAACAAACTAACGAGTTTTCTTTCGGCAAAATTATATTTAATATTAAAATGTTATACCGAAGGGTTATCAATACCTACATATGTATTAAAATCTAATATTAATGTGTTCAAAATGTATGCCTCGATATTCAATTCAATTATAACTTAAAAAGTATTTCTTAAGCATTGAGTCTATAGTTTCGGGCTAGATACAAAATTTATTGAATTTTCATACAAGCAAATATTAAGTTTCAATACCATATTTTATTATGGTCACTTTTAACCAGATATTCTACTAAAATCAAATAACAAATTATTGAAATATAAGTTTTCAATAATAATATTAACAGATTATAATATAGAAATATTATATTTTAATATTTGAAGATTAAATTTTAGTGGAAAAGTATATAAAAAAAAGATTTTAGTGAAATATGTATTGAGTTTTAATACCAAATTATTAAAATTTTTTTTTAATAAAGTTGGAATATTAAAAACAAATAATTCGGCTCTAATACGAGGACCGTATTAAAAAACATCCTAGAATTTTTAACCATGTAGGATTATTGCGAAGAATGAGAAACTCGATTCGACTAGTGAATATTTGTTTTTTATTTGTAAAGTGCTTCGGGACCGGCCGAAGTTCTGTAAGAATAAATCCTATCCAGATTACCTGGGGTAAGTTCTTCGGGATTATCAGATGGATGGTGTGAATTTGCTGATTCACTCCATCCATGGGCCTTCACTATTCAAGGGTCACGCAGTCCGTGAGATTTGCACGTCTTCGTCGTTCTTCGTGGATTAAAAATCGAAGTCGAACTATCGTTACAAAATTAAACGTAAGAATACGGACATGTGGTTTATTTGCATAGACCGGTGTTTTCAAAAATGTATCAAGAGACAATCCCATAATCTTGATGGCCAATCAACGCCAAAGATAACCATTCCTCTTCAATCAGCCACGTAAAATGTCAATAAAAACGTCGCGTCGTATACGTCCAACTTGGGCCATAATTTTAACAATGAAAAATACAAAGTCTTAGGAACAGAAAGCGTCGAAACCGGTGTTTGATGAAGCAATTAATGGACAAAAGCGTATAATTTTAATAATAAAAAGATATGAGTATTCTATATCAGAGTTTTGATTAATGTGAACTTCTTGCAAATCTGCCGATTCTTGTAAATTTTTCATTACATGACATTCAAAGTAGAATGGGCTTGTTTGTCTATCTTTTGCCCACGAATGAGTGCGGTATACAATTTTCTGAGTGTTCAGAAATCCAGAGATAGTTTAAATGGTAATACAATATAGAAAACAGTACTTACCAATACAAGGTTTTTGTAAAAGTAATTTTTTTAAAACAATTCTTGTAATTAATCACATGTGTGCAATTTGACAGGTATCCTTTTCGCAATGCCATTAATTAATCCTAAATCTCCCTCTTATCTTATCAAACGACTACACGAGGATAACCTCATACCTTTTCTTAAAGGCTTCGAAATCCTGTCAAAATAACAAAATAAAAAGGAAAATGTTATCGGTTTTTTAGAAGACAAAGTATGTTCTAAACATTTAACAATGTTTTCTTCCCTCCTGGAATATGATTTTGTAAATTCGGCAAAGTTTCTATATATTACTCTCAATAGCCAATATATGCAATATTAAGTAAGTATCATATATGCATACGTATTGTGTTGCAAAATAAATTATTCAATGAAGTGCAGACATTATCCTTTTTCGCGTTCTTCTGAAGCACAACAACGAGTTTTATCTGGAGAAATATATTCAGAGAAGTCAACCTTTTCGGTGTTTGTGATCCTTAAGAAAGATTGCAAGAAAAAAGACTAGTTTTGTATAACAAAGTGTGAAATATGAACGAAGTAAAAAGTGATAAAAAACTTAACTTTCTAAGGATAAAATGTCCCCCAGTGGTGCAACGCTATCAGTATCACATAGTCGTGCATGCGTTTATATTATATGAGTTTCTGTTGCTCTTTTAGATTCCTTTTTTATCTTTGGTATCCTGTTAAAGTATTCCTAGCATTCCTGGCATCAGACGCTTAATCATGTCTAGGCTGAGTTCTAAAAGCGCATCCTTTAGTTTTTCCTTTAATTTTATTTCTTTATTTATTTTTAGAATATTATGTTTCTTCGTGCTTGTTTTTCATCCTTTTATGTGTTTGTATTTATTTATTCTGCTGATGAATTTTTATTTGCTTGTTATTTCATCGTACTTAATTTAAAAAACACAATTCGCTTTACAAGTTGTTTTAAGTGACGGAAGACACATTTTGATGCTGATTGATAACAATTACATTATCAGACGTAAGAAATCAGACGAATAAACTTTTCGTTTAAGTTTTTTTTTTTCATAAGAAAACTAGCATAATGTTAATAGTTGTATTATGTATAAAATCGAATAAATATGAGGTCAATATCGTTGCCCGCTCTCGAGATATTAGAGTCAAAAAACATTTTTGGTAGATTTTTTTTACTTTCTTATTTTTTGTAAAAAAAAAATGTTGATTGAATTTTTCAAAAATTTTATCAGATGTCAAAAACGTCATTTTACATAGTCGAAAATAGTTTTGAAGATAATATCATTTTTCCTTCATTGTACATATGTATGCGCCAACATTTTTTTGTAGTTTTTCTATCTTAAGAAATAACTCTATGTTTAACTTTTTGCAAATTTATATCAAATCTATTTACATATATCACATCACTATGTATACAATAAAATTTATTTGAAGTAAATAGCATAAGCATTATCTGTTCCTGAGATAACTGCTTGACAATTTCTCATGAAAGTCCTTTCTGCATCTTTTCAACTTATAATCTATCAAATATGTCTAATTTTATTGGAGTAGATATCTCTTCTCGTTCTTGAAGTATCGTGGAGGAAAAATAATACCGCGAACGTACGAACGTACACGTACACACGCACACACAGACATCTCCACACATGACAAATTAGATTCTGGGGACCTTAAAACGTCCAGATTTGTCAAAAATTTCAATTTGTCAAATCGGACCAATTACAATAACTCCTAATGGGAAGTTAATAATTAACAAAGTATATATGTACATTATTTAAGTTTTTTTTCAATAATAATAATGTTTAGGTAACACCTTGAACTTTATTTAAACGGGTTGAAATTTGGTCCACATAGAAGGTACTCACAAAAAAAATGTTTTTGAAATGAGCCCTGTAACTTTTTCGCTTCCCATTATCGTAAGTTATAGGTGCGTATTATAGTCCTTGTTGTTTTTTTCAAAATATTTCTTTTGTACATTTTTTCTCAAACGACTTAAACCTTTTTGATTGCCAAAAATTAAAATTAGAATAAACATCACGACTCTGAATTTACTCCTCGAGGTAGGTTGCATACAGTTCATGATTGTAGCGTCTCCCGAATCGCCCATCCTCACGTCAATAAAATGCAATATAATATATTAATCAAAACACAACCTCGTGTTTTTTATATAACGGTATTAAAAATAAATAGAAGAAAGAAACGAAATTCTAAATATTAAAAAATCAAAAAAAAAGAATCAAATCAATGTAATTATATGTACATAGTAGTAGTAGTATATCTACTGTATATGCATATGTGCCTATAATCTTAGAGTTGAGACCCAAAGCTCACAACACTTATCATGTAAGGGTAGACGAAAATTCATAAAACTCGCGTGCTTTCTCTACATATGCAGTCCAATTTTTTTATTTTGTAAAAATGTATAAGTAGGTACATATTTACATATGTAGAGCTCAAAATTATAATTATAAGACTATTTTCTAAATATTAGTATATTACTAAAAAACATAAAACGATGTTCCTTAATCTAAACTATTAAATTGATACTTGATCCGATTGTGAGAATACAACTTTAATCAATTTTATTTTATTTTGATCTTAATAAGATTTTGCAAACAACTCTCAAATTTCTTATACATACATACATATGTACATACAAATATTCAGTTCTATTTATAGAATGATTAAAATAAGACCATCTTGTTAAAACAAAATAACATTTTAATTCCCCTGTAACAAATTTGGAAAATTTTATTTTTTAGCTCTTTTATCTACAAGCGATCGACGAAAAAACTATTTATCAAACTTTTAAATTAGATATCACGATTCCCGCACCCAAATATTAATAATATTTCCATGCCAAAAATTAGCTTTTTAGACATTGTAGTCGAAAACACCTTGTTTGACATACATTCAACTTTCACGGCGGCGCGGCGTATGAACTTCTTTTTTGTTCACTAAAAACATTCCATACGAATGTGTAATTTATGCAAGCAACAAACATGTGAAGTTGTACGCACTTGCTTTTTTTCATTCACTACTTAATTACGAGTATGTATGCAGTTCTAAAAATACTTTTTGAATCTAAGATATTTTCAATTAACACAAGAAATAAATTTCGAGGATGAACAAGAAATGTGTCTGCAGTATGCCCTGTCATGACACTATGAATTCCTCGAATGCTTCAACAGCTGCTCCGTGAAAGAATAAAAACAGAAAATAAATAAGATGAGCGCTTTACGGCTGCAAGCCAAGTTGATTTTGTAGCATACATGCGTACACTATGCGTCAGCAAAATAAGATCAGATATTTATTTAAGTTTATATTTTATCCTTTTTCTTAAACCATTTCTGGTAATATTCTTTAATAAAACCTACAGTTTGTTTATGATGATGGGATACAAAATAAAATCTCTCGCAAAGTGTTAGTTTAGGTTTCTTAAAATCACGGCCATACTCATAGCGTTATCTTATCTTATTAAATTCCATTTTAGATGATTGGCAGTGGTGACTTTTCACTTCCTGCTACTAAATTTATTTTCCTAACATTATAAATTTACAGACAGCATCATCCAATAATACACATGAAGGTTTAGAAAAGAAAACCTATGTTCTTTTTCAGATGAACCGATGTGTAAATATCTAGAATCGAAAAAAATCTTCTATTTTCGGTGATTGTATTCTTTTCTCAACATTAAATGCAATTTAAAGAAATAAAAATTAATTGGTGTCATGCTCTTGGCAGAGGTTATATTTAAAAAAAAATAATTTTGCTTTGAAATACCAGCTCCTGATCGTTCTGTGCACATTTTATATTTTTACAACTTTGTTAAAGCATAGATAGTAGATAGCTCATACGTATGGTATGTATGTATATATGTATATATGTATATATATGTATGTATGTATATATATGTATGTATATATACATATATGTACATTTGTATGTATGCATGTATGTACAGTCCAAAAAAAAAATGTCCTACGAGCGAAATAAATATTTGCACCAGAATATTTAGTGTTGTCTTCAATTTTTGACACGGTTTTTATTCACTTTCTCTATTTTGATAACTTTTTTTTTCCAAACCATGTAATGTTTTGGCGAATAAAATTGTTTGATTTTGTGTTAATTATTGATTCTTCCAGAATTTTTTCGTGACGTGAACTTTTAACTTTGTAATCCTTAGATACAAATTTTTTAAGTAAGAGACATTTTTCCATACTGATATGATGCGAGTAGAAAAATACTTTATACTTTTATTATATTTGCACATTTGTACACTTTTGAAAGTGTTGTACATATACCCGGTGGGACTGATCTGCTAAACGAAGTTTCAGTGTGACTTCCAAAATTACAGTTACATACTCGTACATATGTACATGTTTTCATAAAAAAACGCAAATTTCATTTGATTTATTGCAAGATATAAAAATAAAATTCAAAACTTCACAAACTGACAAAAGAAAATTATGTAATTCAGAAATTTGTTTGCAATAACTTACATACATATGCAACATTTGTTTGAATTTGTGGAGATTTTTTCAAGCCATATACTACAATTATAAATTACACTCATCGATCCGCAAAACTAACCGAAGGCGTTAAATTTTAAATACAAATTTAAATTAAATAAACATATTGACTGTTTTTCTCTTTTTTTTCAGGTAAACATTCTAGATGTATTGGGCCGTAAGTACTGAACTTTTGTAATATTTATGCGTTAGCATATTTTTTGTATACTACATAACTATTTGGTACAAAAAGCGTACAAATTTTATTGGTTGGTAGTATTTTAGAAAATTGTCTGATTTTGATGAAACATCTCTTCGATACTAATGTTTATTTACAATCAATTCCTATTAAAGATTCCTACACAAGATTGCGCAGCGGGAAAGAGTGCGTACTGCCATTTCCATTTCCTCTATTATCGGGACATTTGTCAACCGTAAAAAAAACGATAACTGACAATTTAGGGTTAGTGAAAATGGAGCTTCATTATTGAACTGCTTGGCAGCCGCAGTTAGAAAAAATATTGTCGGAATAGTGTTTTAACTTCGTCAACTGTGAAGAGATGGAATTGAAGAAATTGAAAAATTTCGCGAGGCAGGATCCGTTGGAGACGCCAAACACAGTGGTCGTCCAAAAAAAAATCGTTCAAATGTCAATATCGAAGCATCAGGGCGTGAGAGTGTCGGTCACAAACAAGGAACCTCAATTCGGCGTCGAGTCGTGGACAAGAATTGCAAATTTCAAGAAGCTCCCTACAGCGTATTATCACAAAAGATCTACATCTCGATGCGTACAAAATTCAATTTACATAGCAACTGAAACCTAATGACCATGTACGAGTTTGTTGATTGGCTTATTGAGCATCTACAAATGGATGCAAAAAGCGAAAACCACATTTTTTTTTTCATTGTAAGCTGTGTATAAACATATCTTCCTTTGTTTCACCTAGTGCTTATTTCGTGAATGGTAACACTTAGCTCATGTCTGATTTAACAGCTAATTAGTTTTATCCTTCCGATGAACGAATATGCTTGTGTATTCGTTTGAACAACGCTGGGAAATATTGCGACATTACTTTGAAAATCATGACTTAGAGAAGATGCCGATTTTTCCAAAAAATCATCTTTTCAGATGAAGCTCATTTTGATCTTGGCGGGTATGTAAACAATCAAAATTGTCGCATTTGAGGAACAGAAAACCCGCACGCATACATTGAAAAGCCGATACACCCAAAAGGAGTCACTGTTTGGTGCGGATTTTGGTCCAGAGGCATAATTGGGCCATTTTTCTTCGAAAATGAGGAAGGAGTGGCCTTTACAGTCAATGGCGATCGTTATCGAGCCATGTTGAACGAATTTTTGTTCCCAAAAATTAAAGAGGAGGATATTGGCAATCAGTAAAGATCGCATTATCAGCCGCAGAGCTGATTGCGTTTGGCCACCTCGGAGCTGCGATTTGACACCGTTGGGCTATTATTTGTGGGGTGCCGTAAAAGATAAGTGTTACGCCAGAGACAATTGACGCTTTAAAGGAAAATATTCGTAAAGCCATAGATGAAATACAGCTGCACACAATCGATAATGTGCTTAAAAATTGGACCGATCGTGTAGGCTACTGCATGGCCAACCGAGGCAGCCATTTGAATGAAAATATTTTCCATTATTAATCAGAAGGATTGTACTTTCAAAAAAAAAAAAAAAAAAAAAAAATGAGAAAATATTCAATAGTTTTTTTTATAGCATTTTCAAAAAAAAAGTTATTTGACAGACCCTTTATATGTAGGTAAATACTTATCAACATGATTCTCAGACTTCTTAAAGAAACATTTTTAACATTTCTTTCTTCAACTTTTTATTAATTTTATATCCAATTTAAAAATTGGAATAAAAACATGGATAAGGTTATTTGTGGGTGTCCCTGGTCCTTGCATTATATGACGCCAGAGTTTAATATTAACATGTCAAATAAAAATAGCTGTAGTTAAAGAAACAGTCCGCAATGTAGCAAATATCATACGCAGCATTAATACCTTTTGGAAATGATTAAGGTTGTGTAAGTCGGTATACATATGTATATTGTATACACTACTAGAAGACCCGGTGAACTTTGCCTCGCCTGTCTATTTGATTGGTTAACAGCCTCACGTTCCGTTGACGATTCTTCATCTCTTAAAGAACGTACTCTTCTGGAGTTCACTGTACTACGACCTATGTTCGAACGACGACGTCTTCCAGACATGACTTTATAATTTCTGTACAAAATTTACTTAGTTCTGTATGTATGTTACCTATGCACAAATTGCCATATTATTTGTATATGTCGCAGTAAAAAATATCAAAATTCTTACCATTTAGAAACAAAAGATAATCATCAATAATCATAAAAGAACAAATGATACCTATTCTATTCTATAATTTATAACAATATTTCAAACCAGTATGTCAATCAGGCATACGACAAAAGCAATGCTTTAACGATTTTTGTAAACTTAAACTTAAGAAATTGTAATTATGAAGTACAACGATAAATCTAATTATCTATCTATTCTATTCTATTCTATTCTATTCTATTCTATTCTATTCAGTTCTTTTTTTTATGAACAATATATTCAACGTATTTAATTGGTTAAAGAATAATGCTGTATTGGTTAAAATCGCTTCAAAAATTAGCCATTATCTGCCGTAAAAAGTAAATGACAAAAAAAGTTATTGTGGGTTATCCATAAGAGATAGACATTTACCATCACGGACTTTTCTGTAGACCTTTTCAATGTGTACAATACTTAGTACGTACATTATTTTGATAAAACTCGTAGGGTTCAGCCTGCGTTTGCAATGTAAGCGGAAAAAATTTAATTATTTACGACATCACATTAGAAAACTGAAAAATAACAGTACTTCTCCGCTATTTAATGGATGTTATTATACATATAAACCTTCCTCTTGAATCACTCTATCTATTAAAAAAAAACCGCATCAAAATCCGTTGCGTAGTTTCAAAGATTTAAGCGTACAAAGGGACATAGGGACAGAAAAAGCGACTTTGTTTTATACTATGTAGTGATACATATGTATATCATATGTAAGTAGCTACCTGTCTATAAAATAGTGTTTGGGTGTGTCGTTTTTTTTTGTCTTTTTTTTGTATTTAGTATACAGAGATCCGTTTATTCTGTGTTCAGGCGCGGTGGCGGTAGATAAATATTTCCTGTGATATTGAAATGCAAATACTTTCGTGCTTGTATGAAGAATTCGGTTACCATTGAAAAAAAATAACAAAACAAAGTAATACAAACCGTACGGTTACCATTCATTAAATCGGTTTAAACTGTAAAAATTCAATTTCCTGAATTAATGCTAATTCCGTAAACTGTAGTACATATTTAGGTGAGGAAAAATGTAAGGTGCTGCTGATTCTATAATTCATAAATATGTATACAAGTTAATGTAAAACCAATTTTAAAATTTTGAATTTAAAACTTCTAAACTTATATAATTATTCTTTTAACCCCTCCTTACCTCACTGGGTCCATATTTTACCACAGAGTTTATTGGATTTTTTTTTTATATTTACAATATGTTTCAGTTTTAAAGTAAGGTAGGAACAAATTGACCCCATGAAAGGTTTATGGATTTCACGGAGAAAAAATGTAAAACAAAAAAGTTACAAGTACTGCAACATGCTCTGGGGTACTTTTGCACCCCATGACGTAAAACAGGGTAAATAAACATTTTTCAAAATACTTCCTTGTAACATTAAAGTTGAATTTACTTTTATGGGCGAAATGGTTAAAAATTTTAATTTTTAATAGTCACAATTAGATTTAAAACTACTTCTCTTTAGGATGCAACCACTTAGAACTTAGATCAATATAATTTTCTTATTAACTATTCTTAAGGCTTAAAAGACACAAAAACGAGTAAATCATAAAAACTAACCTAAGGAGTTTTAAATGGATAACTTGTAAGATCGAGTACGAAAAGAAATAAATCATTTAATAGACTTTATAAAGTGTAATTCACTGGCAATAAGACTACATTTGCATACAATATTACTAGCCCACTACCTCATCTTAAGACTATTTTCATTCAACGATTGTCTCCTTTTATCCCGATCGCGAGCCGACGACGCACGCCATCCATCGACTCTAAGCCATCGGGCGTTCTGGTCAACGCCATCTCTCCAGCGCCTACCATAAAATTTAAAGATGAGCCCGAGACGATTGACGCAATTTCTTCAAAAAAGTGGTCGAAAATTGGGCTTCTTGGCTGGAATTTATACGAGCCAGCCCTGGTGGCCCTCCTCCCGAAATCATTTTTAAAATTAAGCTGGAATTCTTGGCCATAACATTAAATTTGCGCTTTATTTCTTTTTAAAAAAAAATCACTCGTCTAGGTTTAAAAAACATACATCGTTCTGTACAACATACAACAGGAACTTAGAAGTTATGATAATATTTCTGGATTTAAAGAGCTTCGACAGGCTATAATAGTAGGCCATATTGGTTTTTAGTAGCTGCCCGGGTATTTCTTTTAAACTTGCCATAGGGGCCGGTTATAGCTATCAGTAAAATCCATCAGTAAAATTTGAAACAGGAGGAATCTGAAATGTTTTACTGATGATCGTTTATAGCAATCAGTAAATTTACGTCATTAAATCTGTGCCCACAAAGCAAAACCGCTAAAGTCGAGTTTAGACAAAATTGAGATTTTTATGTCGTTTGATTCAGAGTGTCCGACTCTATTTTGTTAATTTTTTTTAACTCCGTATTGTAAAAAATGGACCCACAATTTTCAAAAACCAAAACAACTAAAGTCAGTTTCTTACAACGTCATCTAGGAAAAACAACTAGACTTGACTTAAGATTATAATTTCTTCTTGTTTACTCAAGGAATAACAACTAAAACTTAATTTGGTTGTTTTTCCGTATTCAATTTATTGATTTATTTCCCTTCTCATGTTAAGGAAAACGACTAAACTCGAGTTTAGTTGTTCTTCCTCGATGATATTTTTATATATTTTAAGTTTCATGTTGTGGAATAGCAACTAAAGTCCAGATTGGCATAGTAAAATTCTAAATTACCACAAGGAAGAAAAGCTAAACTCAACTTTGTGCAATGAAAATTTCGATTTACTTCAAGGAAAAACAGCTAAAGTCGATTTTAGATTTTTTGTAAGAACAATTGCCTCAAGCCAAAACAACTAAAGTGTTTATTTTGCCTCCCACGCTTTTTATTTCAATGTTAAGTGAATTGTTTCATTTTATATTAACAGATATCTAAAATACCTTCAATTTGATACTAGTTTCAAGACGATCAGATTTTTTAATAATATTCTAGAGCAATTTGTAATTTTGTACTTTTTCCAAAAACTTCAAACGTCTCTCCTGAAAAATGTTGAAAAGCTACTTTAGCGGTTTTTCCTTGTGGGCACAGAAATGTTAGGAAAATGTTGTTTTCTTTCGATCATAACATCGAGCTTCGCGCCTCAGACAATTTGTTTACTGTTGCTTTCATCAGTAAAATTTTTAATGATGTGATCGGAACATTAAAAAATTGGAACACTAACAGTAAAACGAAATGGATTTTTTTTTTTGCTTTTGGCAGTCAGCTGTTCAGTTAAATGAAATTTCATCATTAAAAAAATTAAAATGGATTTATAAATTAAATAAAACTTTAAATGCGTTATTTCTTTTTGAAAAAAATACTTGAATATAGGATTCATCTTCTTGCATCAATCTTTTGCTAGAAATAAATCTGTAACATGTTCAAAAACTAAAAACAAAAATTTTATTGATCGATTTTACTGATAGCTATAACCGGCCCCATAGGGAGTTATTGTAAACGGTCCGATTTTTCAAATTGAAATTTTAAATCCGTCATTTCTAGTGAGATGTCTGTGAGTGCGTGTGTACGTTTTTACGTTTGCACGTTCGTGCGTTCGATATACCATTTTTCGTCCACGATATCTCAAGAATGAGATATTAAATTAATTTTGTTCAACAGGCTATATCTTCAAAAGATGCAGAAAGGACTTTTATAAAAATTTGTCGCAAATTTTGGTTGGTCGCAAGTAGTTCAGGAATGGATAATGCTATTGACTTCAAATAAATTTTATTGTGTACAATGTGATGTGACACAGATTTGGTATGAATTTGGAAAAAGGTCAACCCTTATTTTTTTTTATGGAAAAAATAAAAAAAAAGTTGATCGCGCTCAATTTCCAACAATTTTCTACAATCTGAAGTGACATCTTTAACATCTGGTGAAATTCAAATGACAAAAAATGTTTTTTGACTCGAATATCGAGAATGGAAAAGAAAAGTGATTACTATCACTTTAAATGTATTTAAGTTTATACAATATTCAACCATTCACATTAATTCAATTTTGACAAATATCGAACTGGCAGTTTTTCTTCAGATGTATTTAATTTTCCTTGTAATGCATTTTTCAATACCTAGATGATAAAATGTTGATGAATTTCGAATTGACATTTTTGTACGATAAATAAAAAACTACAAAAAGATCTACCAAAAATTGGTAAATATTGTTTCACCGCTTCAATATCTCGTCTGAAAGTTTGTTTTGTTAATAAAATTGTTATCAATCAACATCAAAAGTCAATCGATTAATATCGGGAATGCCAAGTTTTCAAAGTATCAAAGTATGCATAATAGGAAGTTATCAGTGTGGATCGTACCCAGCATCTTTTTTCTATGTTGTTATTAGCCTTCTAAAAACTCAAGTCCGCTACCTTGATTGTTTGACCACACCAAAATACCTCAAATATAGTTGTATGTAGCTGTATATAATGTTTCAGAGCGGCAACACACTAGATTTTTAGATAAACTCTTAATTTGTTTCCTGTCATTGTTATTTTTTTTTTCTGAAAATAACAGTGACAATTTGAAAAGGCATGGGTATCATCAAATTATGTCCTTACAAAATATTATTAAAATCTTATTCTTTTTTTGAGCACGTGTCATGCTCGTGTGCATACAAAACTATTTAAATGTTTCCTTCAGACCCACAGGAGAACGTGTTAAAGATCAAAAACGGCAATACAAATATACATAACATTCTATCCCATCAAGGAATAGAAACAAAATAGAACAATAAAATCAATTTCAACTGACATGATAAAAGACATTCCGTAATGTTAGGTACTCATGTAACAAAGGAATAACACCTCGACTGTTACGCACCCTTAATCACGACTGAAATGCTTACAATAACCTTAAATGCAAGACAAAGGGACCATCCGTTTTAGGAATATTTTTAAAATAGTATGAACCCTTTTTTTAAGCCTATGATCTTTTTTGTAGACTTGCTTGTGCCAAAGGGTAACACAATTGAAGAACAATTTGCTTTAAATTCATCCTTTTATAGGATGCCTTTTTGACAACCAAATAAAAAACTACTTAAATATTTATTTTTTTAAACATTTTTAAATTGACTCACGTAATTTAAGTTGTTATTAGCGCATCCACGCGTTTCATACCGAAATGGGACACGCGACTATGACATAGGTAAATTTGATCTGACCCTATTGTACTTTATTTCTTTCTTATAAGTAACTTAGGCAGTTCTAGGGTTATAGATTTTCTTGCTTTATTGCGCCAAATAGAGAACATCTGACCTTCCAGTAAAACTGGTTCAAGTCGTGATCATATACATAGGTACCGTTTGTTTTAGTTTGATATAGTTGAGTATTTTTCCCATAGATCTTAAAGGTTCGGAACGAAGAGTCCTTTTTTGATAAACTCGTTCGTACTTGCCCTTTCAACATCATCTTAGGAACAATCTTTAATATAGTGTAAGACCAGTTATATAAATAGACAAATGCAGAGACGAAAATGTTTCAAATATTTTACTGAACACCAAATTTTAGAAATTAATTTATACGAATAACATTCAACTCCGGTTAATAAAGTAAGAGATCGAAAAACTAGTTTTTAATCTTAATTCTGTCGACAATTACGAGTATAAGGAGATTTGTGAGAATATTCTGGATAATATTTCATTAAAGGTCATCTATAAAACTTATCTATGTAGTATTTAAAATTAAATATACTGTAGTATAAACGAATTCGTTTACATAAAATAACTTTAAAATGTTTTATGTACAATATGTAGGAAATCTGCGAAATTCGACACCATTGACCAAACCTTTTAAGACTTTTAATTTGGCAAATAAATTGATCGAAAACAAATATACACGTATATTTTTTGAAATTGTTCGACAATGCAAAAACAAAAATGATCCACAGTGCCTTTCCGTGTCTCAATTAATCAATATATTCTGCACATCTCCCTGTGATCGAAATCGGTCGGTCGAATACTTTTTAAGAAAATGGTGCCACAAAATTTAGTTTAGCCTATTTATATATGGATTATTATATATTACATATGTATATATGTATTTATTATATACACTGCCAATCACTAGGATGAGGCCACATATTTTTTAATCGATTTTCGTTCCTTATACCTGCTGGAAATTTCGTACCCATACAAATTTACTACATTTGAGTAGGTAGATATTTTCTTTAAAAAAAGTAATAAAATTAAGGGGTTAAATAAAAAAGACTGTTGGAATTTCCCTACATTAATTAAAGAGCTACTTAAAAACAGTACGAAAAAGTGCGTCACTTGGATGAGGCCACATGAAAAATCTTATAAAATATCAAAAAAAATGAAAGAAATGTTAACAGTTTTTGGTTTTCAAACATTTATTTATTAAGTTTTTCTCCATTAATAATGAGTATACCCCCCTTTTTAGGATATGACCTCTATTACACGGTTGGGAATGGAATCATAAAGTTTTTTTTTTTAAATAGTCAAGTGAAATCTCGTCCCAGGCATCACGGATAGCTTCAATTAAGGAGTCCTTGTCTTCAAATTGTCTACCGCCTTCATAAACTTTTCGAGATAGCCATGCACATACGTTTTCGATTATGTTAAAGTCCGGTGAATAGGGTGGCCATGGTAAAAGCTCTACGTTTTCTGATAAAATCCAGCTTTTGACAACCCTGGAAGTGTGGATGGGGGCATTGTCTTGTTGGAAAATCCAAGGCAGGGGCCCTACTCTGTATTTCGTTTCGAAAATCAAAATTTCCGAAAACGAATATTCTGCACTCTGTATTTCAAAAGCGGAATGAACTTTACTACTTTCGTAATGACAATTCCGAAAGCGAAATTTTCGAACCTGGCAATTCGTTTTCGAATGTCAAAAGCTTTCTAAAACGGAAAATTTGTTTCTACATCTAATGTGATAGCGAAATTGAATGTGTGCATCTAAAAATGTAAGTATTTTTTTTTAATCTTTATTAAAATAACATTTTAAGCAAATAAATTTAATTAAAGGGATACAAATAAGCACACAAAACAAAAACAGTTCGAAATTTTGGTCGACTTTATGTGCTCGCATCCAGATTTAGCCAAGGGTCATTTAAAAACCCCCGACGCCAAACAAACGTCGAACAACTTGTGGCAGAGGTTTGCATCCCAGTTGAATGCCGAAGGTCCGCCGATGCGGGATGCAGTAGGATGGAAAAAGGTTAATTTAATTGCCAAAACTATAAGAATATAAAATGAATAAGTTAAAAATGTATCTATGTGTGTGTAGGTGTGGGCAGATCATAAATGTTATATAAAAAGCAAATTAAGGAAAAATAAACAGAGCGTTTCTGGGACGGGTGGTGGACCTTCTAAGTACTGCTCCTTCACACCTTCAGAGGAGCTGGTAATTAATTTGCTAAATATGGACGAATCCGTAAGCGGAATTTCGTCAGCTCGTGTCTTCGGAGTTTGCACAACGACCGGCAATAGTAAAAATGCTCCTGATCCTGAAGCCGAACTACTTAACAACGATGAGATGGAGCAGGATATTACAGAACTTGTAAACAGTGATGAGTACGAGAAACATATTAAGGCACCTGCAGTACACATTGAAGCATCTCGTTGTACTCCTCGTAACAAGGAAAATCTGTTACACAAACAAGTCGAAAACCAAATTGAGTACCATAAAAACTCGTGTCACATATTGAAAGATATAAATGAAAATTTAACGACGATAGCAAAATATCAAAAAAAAAAATACGATTTGAAAGAAAGAAGGTACAAATTGGAAAAAGAAAAATTTGAGCACCGAAAAAAGAATGACAGGGAAAAAATTAAGCTTAAAGTTTCCAAGCTTGAATTAAAAAAAGAACTATTAAACTTACAGCTAAATGCAATATAAAACAAACGTTTGAGTTACCTAGCACAACACCTTTTAAGTTTATTTTAGTAACGAATGGACTGAATATTTTTAATAAAAGATTTTTGTTTTTTTTTTTTATTTTTAAGTTTTTTGTATTTCTTCTTATAAATAAAATGCATCCACATACATGTCTTTAATTAAATTTAATTAAATATTTTATACGTATAAATATTTTATTATAGTAAGCTATTTTTGATTTCTTCTCGAATTCTCTTAGCAATATTTGAGTAGGTAGCGTTACCTACTTCTTGTAGGTGTTCAATGTTGTCTGATGCTGCCTGATATTGATCTGAAGGTAATGCATCCGAAGGTAAGACCACATTATGTTCCAAACATATATTATGCAGTGCACAACAAACATTCATTATTTGCACAACTTTTTCTGGAGCATAATGGAGTTCCCTTGCTGCTAGAAGACATCTAAACCTTCCTTTAAGTATGCCGAATACTCTTTCAATTAAACATCTAGCTTTAGAAAACTTGGTATTGAAGTAGCACTCGGGGCTATTTTCTGGAGCGCTTCGAAATGGAGTCAAAATCCATGGCTCCAAAGGGTATCCAGAGTCACCTTAAATAGGAACGCAATAATGATGAAAATTTTAATTTATAACATTTAAAATACAAACCGAGAATCCAAGATGACTTATCTCCGTTTTCATATTTTTCAATTAAGTATTGACGTTCATAGGATAAATTCCATACATGTGAATCATGTGCTGCACCACCATACTTTGCATTTACTGCTCGTATGAACATTTCATGGTCACATATCTTTCATTAATAAGAACACTTTCATTATTGTAAAAAAGTAAAAGGATTGTTTTTTACTTACGACCATTGCATTAATGCTGTGCTTTAATTTCCTATTGAAGTACAAATGCTCGTTTCTGTTCGGTCTAATCATTTGAATGTGTGTTCCGTCCACCACACCAATAACTCCTGGAATTCCCGACGTAGAAAAGAAATGTTGTTTTGCTTCTCTCCTTTTAGTTTCGCTCATTTTAAAATTTATGTGTTTGGAACACAAAATATTTTCTATTGCACAGCAGACTTCTGCAATAGAACTAGATGTGGTTTGCTGTGCCATACCAATGGAATAATCGTGTCCTATTTGATGCTGATAGCCTCCTTGTCCCAAAAATTTTAAGGTGACACCTAGTTTTAAAATGGCTGGAACGGCAGTTGACCTTAAAGGGGCAGATAGTTCACATTGTATGGCATTAAGAACATACAAAAAAGCGTGCTTCGAAAGGCGAAAGTTCTGTACAAAACTAAAATAATAAACAATTATACCCTATTTTAAGTCTTTTCCAACAATAAAATGTTACCTTTTATCACACATTTCCATAATATTTGATTTGTCCCGTATAATTTTCCTTTCAATTCGCTCTTCATTGCTTTCGGTATCCATCCAAAGAGCCACTGAATCCATTTTCATTCAATTTGTTATAATTAGAATAATAATAATAATATAAATTCTTTCTTTAAAAATTAACAAATTCTCTTGACCGCAAGTTTTTATTGTTATGAATTCTTGATTTGACAGATCTCATAAGAAATAATTCGATACTCGAATAAAGTAATCCGAAAGAGGGAAAAGTATTGAGTAAGATTTTTGTCCGTTTCGAATGTCTTACAGAGTACGAAATCAAATTCGGAACGAAAATCACTTTCGAATAGAAATGACTTTCGAAACGAAATACAGAGTAGGGCCCCAGAGGTCCAAAAATATTTTTCATCTTCGGAAATGACCGTTCCAACAAGCATTTGTAGCTGTTTCCGTTCATTGTTGTAGAAAGAAACTCCAACTCAATTTTGCCATAGTAGGTGATAGCTCCCCACACCATAACACTTGATGTACGGCTGTGATGTCTTCCCAAAATTAGTTCCTCTTTTCAAGGCCGTCAAGGTTAAACTTTTTTTCATCCGAAAAGACAACGCGTTTCCATTGACTGCTCCAAGAGACATGTTCTGTTGCAAATTTCATTCGCAGCTCCTTGTGTACTTGCTTTAGAACAGGTTTCTTTTTGAGTTGTCTTCTCTGGATAGTACCTTTTTTTCTTATTATCCTTCGGACTGTCGAAATACTGGCTGATACTCCGCTTTTGAACCTTATTTTAGTAGCTGATTGAGTAGAATTTGAGGCAATACGTAAAATTAACCGCTTTTCTCGGGATGTTGTTGCTTGGGCTGTGCGTCCTTTTTGGTTTTTTCCATAGTTTTGAGGATCAGCAAGATAGTTGTTTACAACTGTCTTACTTCTGTTCAGCATCCTTGCTATTTCTCGGCTTGAGAATCCCATTTCCTTGAAAGCATCGATTTGTCCTCTTTCTGCCACTGTCAACGTCTTTCCGGAACCCATTTGTAATTGAAATTTAATAAAAAGAGTTATTTGTAATACGTTCTTAAATATTGCAACCAAAATTTTGAAAAAAATTGCTGATGTGAACTTCTACAACGAAATATTCGCAATGGCCTCATCCTAGTGACGCACTTTTTTATATCCTTTTTAGGTAGCTCATTCATTAATGTAGGGAAATTCCAACGGTCTTTTCTAATTAACCCTATAATTGTATCACTTTGTTTTAAGAAAATATGTACCTACTCTCATGTAGTGAAATTTTCAGGGTTAACCAAATTCCAACAGGTATACAGACCGAAAATCGGTTGAAAAATATGTGGCCTCATCCTAGTGATTGGCAGTGTATATATATAAAAGAAAGTCGTGTTAGTTACACTATTTATAACTCAAGAACGGATGAACCGATTTGGCTCAAATTTGTGCACAGAGACAGTTCATAGTCTGGAGTAGTCTAAAAAATATAAATGTAAATTGTATGGTTCCTGCGGGATAGATTTCTTTTAATTTTTCCAATCACACCAGAATGGCTGAACGGTTCTGGATGAAATTTGGCACAGACATAGATTATAGTGTGGAGGAGCACATAGACTAATTTTTATTCTGGTAAAATATATTTTATTAGGATGAAACACGTACAACGTTGTGCACAAAAATTGAAGCAATCTGCAGTTATTGTATTAAATAATTAGTTTAACGAAATCCATATGCAATTGGAAAACAGGATTCGAGTGCTAAATCAAGAATATAACAAAATCTATCTGATTCCAGTGCCAAGTTTAATGGATATTCTATATACAAACCATACATCGAATTTGGCTAAAAATAATTTCGAAATAATATACAAAAATTGTATTTATATTTTTTTTTAATTACTGTTTGAACACTTTTTTACTAAATCAATTAGGATATTGATCTACATTAAATTTATTTGTTTGTAATATCGAACTAAAGAGTGTATATATTTCTGTTTCATTTAAACTCGATATAAGCTCATGCACTAAACTATATACAAAATTGTAAATAGTATAATTGAGTCTAGATTAATAAACAATTATATTAATTCTAAAAGTACCCGTATATCTACATACAAAATGAGTTAAATAAATAGGTAAAGCCCAACAATTAAATAGTTTTTTACCAATAGTCAATAAAAGGCACTGTTTTTCAATTGAATTGGTTTTTGAACGATTTTCTGAATTTTTGAAAATTCACGTTCCCATGAACAGTTTTCCAATCTTAATTTCCGTTTTTCTGATTGAAAATTGTTTCAGTTTCAATCCCTTTGCAATAAGACCCCCACTAGGATCTGCTCTTACTATATACTAAACAAACCTTGTATGCAGCAGAGTACCTATGCAGTAAAATCCCTATGGAAGAAAATAACTGACCATTGTGTAATGTGCATGTGTATTCGCCAACGCCGCCGAACGCGACGTCCTGCTACACCATCACTATCATCAGCCTGTTATTCCTCGTTTGCTGGATTTCATCCGCATTCTTTTGTCCTTTTGTTGAATAGCCATGCATTCAACATTATTATTTTCCAATCGTAACTGCAAAGATTGGAACGAGTAATGCTACCGTTAACGTTGCTCGAATTGAACGTCAAGTTCTATTGCACGGCTTGCTACTATTATACATGTACATACATATATAATTTTGTTATATGGCTGAATGTTGTATGTATTATTTGAAAATTTCCCTCGTCATTAAGATACAGGAGATCACACCGCATCCACTTTTGCATACATAGGTAGAGTATGTTTGTTATTGGCGAATGTTCGTTGAAAATGATGACCATACATAGAGGGCGATGATGAAGATGTGATTCTGAAATGGTAAACTAAAGAAAACCTTTACAAACATCATCGTTCGGCTTTAGCAGACCGTAAAAACGATGTATTCAATTCTTAATATTGACCATTTACATTACAATATGTTAGGATTTCAAAAATATTTTCATTTTGCTATTGCTTGGGAATATGAAAATCTAAAACATATTATGATATGATCTATTGGGGTTTGCTATTGCTACTGCCTACATTACAAACAAAAACTACATGTTTCTGTGTATGCATACCTAATGTATATATAATATATATGCAATTATGTACTCACAGGCAACTTGCAGTTTTCATTACTCTGACTCTTTAAGTTGACTATGCTGATCGGCTTTTTCTTTGATGGATATTTCGCAAGAAACAAAACATAAAAACCGTTATTTCACCTTTAAAATGGTGTCATTGAAGCGTTTTGTATTATTGTTTACTAGAGGACCCGGAAATCTTTATCTCGCCGGGCTGTTAGATTTGCCGATTTTTCATCAACCAATCAAAATTTTCATTATTCTCGGAACTTACAAAAAAACTGTATTTATAATAACAGTTATTTATATTGTATTGAGTTGAAGTTCTTCTTTTCCTAAAAGTATACTACACATATTTAAAAATCAATTTAAATAATAGACGATAATTGCGCCACCTTGAATGAACATACATAGATATTGGAAACCTCAATTATCGTATAATAAAAAAATAAAATAAAAATACTACATTGGACAAACAGGAAGAACATTCAAAGAAAGATACAAAGACCATTTACCAAAACCAAACACAAAAACAAACTATGCTTTACACCATATCAACAATAAACATAATTACACAAATTTCGATACAAATTTCACACCACTACACATATGCAAAAAAGGAAAAATACTTGACACACTAGAAGAATACGAAATATATAAAGCAACTAAAATAGAACAAGACAAACTACTAAATGATAAACTAACTTTAAAAACAAACACACTATATGACACAGCACTCAAAATTTACTTAAGACAAAAAGAGACAGAAAATATAAACTAAAATGACAACAAATGGCTAATTTTACAAAACAAATCTAAACGTCAAAACCTAAACCTGAAGATGGAATAATATTTCCGAAACGCGTAGTTTATTATTATAAATAAATAAGTTGTGATAAAATTTGCTTAAAATCAAACTAAATTTAATTCAAAATTAAAATTTGTTTATTTAATTAATACAGAGAAAGTTACTTTGTTTTATACGATGTAGTGAAGTTATTATTTAACTTGACTACATTTCTTATTCTAAACAAATCTGGATAGGTTTAGGTGTATAAGGTTAATTTATTTTTTTTTTTGACTCTACAAAAATGCCAATGTTACACTGCTTGTATGCTTGGTGTACCTAAAATCGCGATTGGGGATGCCATCAGACGATATCGGGAGAATGGCTCATATACGAGGAGGCCAGTTCTATGCACTTCAGCTAGGAATGATCTCTTTGTCGTCAGTAGCATACTCGCAAACCCGTGTTGTACCGCTACTGAAGCTCGCATACAATGATAAATATCAGTGTGAATTAACGCAGAGATTAGAGCTTTCCGACCCACACGCGCCCCCAAATTGCTCACAGAGCACCCTTTAACAAGACTTCGTTTTGACGACGATATGTCAACTGGACTGCAGATGCAGAAAAATGGAGGGACGTCGTAATCTCAGACTAATGCACAATAGGCCTATGAGGTCCAGATGGGCGTCAGCGAGTCTACAGGCTCAAAAACGAAAAGTTTGCTCCATGCACTATAACGATAACAGTAGATTACCACGAGAGTGTGAGCATTCAATTATACGTGCAAAACGTTTTGGAAGACCATGTTATGCCTTTCGTACCATTTATTGGTGCAAGGTTTAGGTTAATGCATGAAAACGCGCGCTGTCATACCGAAAATTCTGTAACGAATGACCTTAAGGAGGTCAGGATTCCACTTTTGCCATGACCATTACGTAATCCAGATCTAAACTTTATCGAACACATTTGGGAAAACCTCAAAAGACGTGTCCGAGCGAGACCACATGCCTCTACCACTCTTGGTTGGCTTAAGATAGCTGCAGGAGAGGACCCGCCAAACCCCTCTATCGGATGTTAAAACGGCTCAGCGAAATAATTAGAGTCCGCTGTACAAATATTTATTATTATTAAAAATTTAGTATTTCAATAATAATTTAACCACTCTTTCATCCAAAAATATCGTTTGTATTTTCCATATTTTTTTTTCTTTCAAAAACTTGTTTTTTATGGTAATTCCTAACCAAACATGTTTCTTCTAGGTTTGATGGTTTCTTTAAATTTACAGTAATACGAAGTGATCGGTTATATGTGCCGGTGAGTGTGTATACATTTTTCCCCCAGAATTACTCATACTTTGAGTATTTTGAATATTGAGTGGTCAGTAGCTTGGCTTTTGCTCTTCTTTTTTTATATTTTCATGCGTAATACAGACAGACAAAAAATGTATTACAAGAAATATATGAAAATAGTAATATTTAATGTTGTGAACATTTGTGAATATGTAATATTTTGTACAATTTTCCATTTCATTAACAGTTTCTAAAGCAATCTTTATTTTGTTCTGAATACCAGAACGTTAATATTAAATACGGTTTATATGTTTTTTAATCAGACTTCTATGAAAATGCATTTGACACTCTAAAGTAATGCACTTACTGCCTTTGTTAAAAAAAAAAAAGTTTTAAAAGGTCTTAGTGATATTCTTTTTATATTAACCCATATTTCACAAGCCGTACTTTGTTTCGTACTGGTAGTCTAACTCGTATCGTATCAAAATGTTTATTCTTCGTTGAGTAGGATAGGATCAAAAACACAACATTCAATTTTTTCATTTAAGTTATTTAATTTTTTGAAAAATTCTACAAAATATTTCTAATTTAAAAAAAACTTTTAAGTCTCTTAAAGACGAGTGTGTATTCAACATCAATTCCACAAATTCTTAAGTTGACTGCCGCACAGTGGGGCCAAAACCATTATTTAAAACAAAATTGAAAATGCAATTATTCTATATATGTACATATCTGTGTGTGTGTGATATATTTTTGCTCGTTGAATCAAATGGTGGTGTCCATTTTTTGATTAGTTATACTGAAAAAGGTAGAGTATGTAGCGAACATTCATCTGGCAATGCTGTATCAAGAGCTTAGCATACAGATGATAATTTCAGTATAAAATACAAATTGAGTCAGTCGCATTTTTAATCTGGACCTACCCACTACACTTCTCCTATTAAAATAAAATAACCTATTTTCTAAAAATTAAAAGTTTGATGAATTCTTAATTAAAGTTATTGGAACAGCTTCGTTTTCATTTCGCTTCCACAAGTACAATGTTTTTTGTGGTAGAAATATATCCATTGCTAAAATTTGTTATTGTCATATGCATATTGATGTTTATTAAAAAATAAAATAAAATTAGATGGCGCTTAAGCTCGTAGAGACCCTGGGTCTATTCACTTACAACTTTTACTATTTGAAGTTCAAGTCGGCGATTCAATATTCTGATTGCACAGCTTACATATAAGCATGTAGAAACATACAGATCCAAGCGTCCGTAATCGGAATGGTGATGTAAAATGTTTTTCCACAAAAGTTGCACGAGTACGATAACTAGGTCGCCAAGATTTGATAACGGTTTTTTATAAAAGGGTAAAAAAAGGGTTATATCTCGACCCGTTTAGGATGTAGGGCAATTTTAGAAAAATGACTTAAATTTAAAAAAATCAATTTAAACAAAAACAACGGTAACACTTACAACAAAGGACTGTACCGTTATTGAAAGCCAGTAGTCTGTTCTATAATTCACATTTCATTCAAGCCATTTTTTCATGTTTTTATATGAGTGGAACTGCTGATAAGAAAGAGCAATATGGGGAATACTACGGATGAGGTAAAACGTCCTATTTTATAGTTTCTGTAGGAGCATTTTTAAGTGCAATGCTCGATTGGGTACCAGTTGACAATAAAAATAAATACCGAACCCTTAACTGCTTCACTAATAAAAGCGTGGGGCGCTCGATATTCGAAAAATATGATACAAAGCGCAAAACGTTTTTTCACATGATAATAGTATTTTTCGTTCATTATTGTTTTCAGTTTAATTAAAAAATAATTTTTTTTATTTTGGTTTGATGTCCTAAGGATGTTTTTTTTGTATTTAACTTGTTTCACTTTTACGTTTTTAAAAAAGACTAGATAAGCAACTAATACTTCATTACAATTTTTGCAATAGATAAAAGAATCATTAAAAAACAACAAAAAACATTGGGTAGGTAGGAAGTGGAATTTTTCCAAAGACGAGTGGGTTTAACATAAACCCAAACAACTGTTCTTGAATATAAAGTTGAAAAATTATATTTTTCTCCTTGTTTTTTTTTTTTATAAATTCGAATTTAACGTGATTGCCCACTCTTATATTCAAGTCAAAAACCCACTTTTGTCTTTTTTTGATAAATGTTTAAGTTTTATATTTTTTTTTTTTTTGAAAAAAAAAAAAACTTCGATATGTTTCAAAAATATACCATTTACTTAAAATTGTATTATGTGTAAAATAAAATTAACTTGGAGTCAATATAGTTCCCATCTCTCGAGATATTCGAATCAAAAAACATTTGTTTACCAATTTTTGTACTTTTTTGAATTTTGCAAATAAAAACTGTCAATCGGCACTTCGTGAATCTCGCGTGGATTGGTGTCGTCCCAAATCCGGCAATTTAGCTTATTCACGTACCCATCATCAAAAGATGGGACTCATCGCTAAAGACGATTTTTCAATGTGCATGAGAATTTTAATGGGAAACAATGTATTTTTGACATCAACAAAGGAAGAGGTTGAATTTCTCAAGGAAAACATTAGGCTTTCAACCTGTTTTTCGAATCTGACGTTGAAGCTGTACTTTGTGGCTCTTTAGCTTCTAGAAAACTAGAAAAAAAATACTTGTAAAAGTATGTGATCTTATAGCACAAATTTGTTCGTATTACCTTTCGCTAGCTCTCTCGCTATACTGGAGAAACTCGTTGGTCTTATAAGAGCAACTTATGAAGGGTCAGAAGAATTTGAAGACCAAAATTTTATTTATTTGTATGTAATAAACAGTAGCAACAAGAAAACAAAAGATTACAAAACATTAAAAAAAACTACAAATAAACAAATACAACGACTTCTCCTCAAGCCGATTAGCCATCGTGAGGAATGACGGAAGAAACCCCCCAAACTCTCAAACTGTGAATATATGTATATAAATATGTATGTATGTAAAAACTAATAATAATAATAATAATAATAATAATAATAATAATAATAATAATAATAATAATAATAGTAATAATAATAATAATAATAATAATGATAATAATAATAATAATTATAATAATAATAATAATAATAATAATAATAATAATAATAATAATAATAATAATAATAATAATAATAATAATAATAATAATAATAATAATAATAATAATAATAATAATAATAATAATAATAATAATAATAATAATAATAATAATAATAATAATAATAATAATAATAATAATAATAACATATAACTATAATAATAAAATGTAATTATAATTATTGTTAATGAGTTAACAATTTAAAATAATATTAACAAGAAGTCAAAAAATAAATAAATAAGTAGCCGTGCTGCATGATCATGATCATGAAGATTTGGATCAAGATATTTTTTTCAGAGTAGAATTAATGAATTAATAGCATCATCATTTAAAACGAAACGGGAAAATATGAAAATGAAAATCTGATTCAGATCACATTATGTTTATAATAAAACGCGGCCAATGGATGTACTGCGAACAGCCTTCGCAGGAAGCTGAGGAACAAGATTAAATGCCAACTTACCTCAAATATATTGACTATGCAGATGTATGCTTGATCTCTCATAGGATCACGGATCTCCATAAAATGTCAACAAGGGTGGAGAGAGAAGCAACAATCAAAATATCAAACCAGGAAAAACTAAGATGTTAAGCCTCCGCTCCGATGAACATTGGTTGTGTATAACAAATTTTAAGTTTTATGTTTTAAAACTCTCAAATAAAAAACTTTAAGATTTTTTGCCGATCTCCGTTACAACAATTTACTGAAAATTTAGAGGCTGTAGGGGAAAGTTATAGGGGAATTTACGTTGGTTGAGTCAAATACCATATACAATGATGAAATTAATTATGTAATGTAATGAAACAGAAGCCTCAAAAATAATATTTTGAAAGTCTCTATAGATTTTTTATTTGTTTTGTTTTAAAGCAATGCAGGTGAGAAATGTTTTAAGAAATATTTAATAATATTAATAGTTTAATCAGTTATGCAATCAAAGAGGTATAATTTTTGGTAAATTTAAACAAGAATTCAGCCATGGTTTGTTAACTTTTTTGAACCGATTCAGTACCAACTCTAAATTACTGCTTCTGTTTGCTTTACTTTGAGGCAATACAATTAAGAAACTTCTTCTATTAGAGCTTTTTTTAAGACGATTAGGTGTTGAGTTAAATTTTTTTTATGATTATTGATAAAAGGAGCAAAATTAGAACAAAAGTTTTTTCTTAATTTATGTTACGGACACTTTACATATATTAAAATAATAAAAACCCCAGAGCGCCTTTTAGTCCTAAAGCTTATTACGCAGACCGAGAAAAGACAACATTTATCTTAACAATCAAAAAAATTTCTAACGGCCACGCAAAAGTTTGAAGATGTTGAAATAAAAAATCCTGTAAGAGACTCACTTTTCTGTTGGTGATTATAAGGCCCAACTGTTTTTTTGTTTTTTTTTTTGAAATCCCTTTGTATTAGGATATTACTTTTGCAACTACTATGTTCATTTTGAATTGTTTTTTTTTTTTTTTTTATTATTAAGTTATGAGTTCTACTTTTATTTGCTAGAAAATATATCGTAGCCGTTCGAAATTTTTTTTTGTAGAGATAAAATTTGTCTTTTTGATCTGCTTACCATGCATAAAACTGAAAACCTTACCTAAACCCTAAAATGTTTTTTTCATACCACCATAAAAGAAATACGGAAGAAAAAAAAACAAATTTATGGTTATTAAATATTAATTCTAATTCTTCGATTATCTATAGCTAAATTATTTTATTTACTCACACAGAATTTTGGGAGCAATAGAAAATTTAATCAAAAATTCCACAAAAAAAAAAAAAAAAAAAAAAAAAAAAAGAACTAGACCGTATTTGCCGCTCTACAACTGTTGCACTCGCACTGTCAATTCCAAAAAATGTTGATGCAGTTAGAGTTTATAATATATAGTATTTGGGATGAGTTAACAATCACCCCAAACTACCGATAAAACAGTTGGTTTCTTCTATTTTGCTATGGGTCGTCCTTCTGTGAGTCGACAACTCGTCTTCGGTTTTACGATCGCGATAGCGGCATACCGCACATTTCTCTCATCCTACACCAAAGCCAGCGCACTGTCTAAAAAACTAACAAATAAGCAAAACATAAAATAAAATAAATTAATACTATTAAACGCGTTATAACATTTACAACATAGCAACATCCTAAATTTTTTAGAACTCTTGTCTAGTATGGAAAAGTGATTAACTTAAGGTTTGCGTCAATATGAAACAGGAATCAGAAGGAAAATAAAATGAATATACAAAATAAACACACATATATTTCGTTAAACAGAAATAATAAAGCTCTTTCCATACGTATATATATTCCTTTTTAAACAATTTTTTATTTTTTCCAACAAATGTGACCAACCAACTACATATGTATGTAGTAACGTTATCATATAACCCTCCTAAGGATTACAGTTCAAATTCAAAAACATTGAAGACTATTCTTATAGTTCTTCCACGATTTACTCACATCTTAAAATCTAACTTCATAAAATTTCAATTCTTCACTCTTTACTAGTTCATTCTAAAAATAGAAATGCCATATACATATATGTACATAAAAAAGCTTCGAAACAAACTTGGTCAACAAAGAAAAAAGTTATTGCCAAGAGGAAGACAAGACATGACTGATACGATGGTGAAGGTATGAAGTGGATAAAAAAAATCATATGTGAACGACATAAGATGCAATCTTTTTCATTTATTTCGTTGGTTTTTATTCGTCTTGCTATCGACCAAAGTGTAGTTACGTAAAGCAATTGTTAGCATGTTTATTTCCTCAAAGGATAAACTTATGTAATGATGTTGCTCTTGTGTGTTGGACATTCGAGAAATACATAGTCAGTTCCAAAAACGTTATTATATTTAATAAAAAAAAACTATTGATTGGTGAATGGGCTCGTCTAGTTGTATGTATATTCTTTTCCTCTTAATCATGATGGTTGAAGTTGTTATCAAGTCCTTTTCTCAACCAGATTTAATTCTATCGTGAAGAGTTGCTTAAATTCTAATAATCGTTGGTAGACTTGCCCGTAGACAAACATTATCCCTGATTTTTGCAGCTCAGTGATGCGAATTTGATGCTTCTCTTAGTATTGCTCTTTTGTCAGCTCTCGAATTAACTTTATTGTTTTCCCCTTTATAATTTTTGCTATATCCCGATTTATTGGCCAAAAACTCCTATATTACTTTTCGAAAAAGTTGAAAAAAACGATGTGTGCATTTTTTTTTTTTAATTTACATAAGAAGAAATAATGTGACAATAAATAAACATAATCTGATAATTTCCGCGAGCCGAAAGTTATTAGAACGATTATAAATAATCTAGCGTACAGCTGGCGTAAAGCATACAGCATGTCATTCCATGTCACTGTTTTATTTTTACAATACCGGTAGGTATCAAATCTTGGCGCCCTAGTTATCGTACGCGTGCCGAAGCATTAAATGACAATCTTTTCTTATTTTTATCTAATATACTAATTCTGATAGGTTTTTGCGAGACGCAAGACACATGAGTGCAATATTATCTGCATATGGTGTAACGTCTTTACTCTTTAACACTTACAAATTAATGCTTTTTTAGTAAAATATGAATAGAGTTCCTTGTAATAAAAAAAAATACAATTTTTGCCCAAAAAAAAAAATATACTTGTTTGAGCCGATAACGTTTATTGATGCAAGTATTACCTAAAAAGAGGTTGGGTGAGACCCTTACTGATTACTTCCCAATTTAATTTGTTGAAGTTTTTTATGTTATTTTTCCTATAAATCTACATAAAATATGTAAAGACTTTAATTAGAATGCCATTCCGGTAAAAGATATTTTTTTAGGACGCCCTGCAATAACGTGATTCCATAGTCGGAAGGACTTTATAAATTCCATCAGTGCTTGATTTTCTTTTTCGAAAGGTTTCACTTTTACAGCTTCTATAATTTTATTTTCTGAATATAGTTTCTTTTTCCAGTTCAGCACTGTCATTCTGTCTATGCAAAGGGTATTCAGAAACATTACACGACACACCCGTATGTTGTTATTATTCAACCTCAAATAATACCCTCTAGACCCTCCAGAAAATTGAATTCATTGCGATATTTTGGACTTTTTGTTGACAGTGCTCTCAATAAGTGATTTTTCTCTCCCCACAAATTACAAAAATGGTCAAATATAGATTTTCTGTTTGCTTGAGAAATAACATTAGGTACATTTCAAATTACCTTTCTTTTTATTATCTACAATCTAACGGAAAAACCGGGATTTTCGGTTATCATTTTTTGAAGGTTTGGATATAGCAGAAATACATGCATTGAGATTCTTCAATAACCAAGTTAAATTGGACTTACGTTCTTATAGGGATGTATAAAGCATTGTTTTCTCTAAAAAATTACATACAAATCTCGAATTCGACCAAAAGTGGACTTAGCAGCTTTACAAATTTAGCCGACGATTGTTTTCAAATTAACGCCATGTGATAAACTCTAGAGTGATAATAAAAATCAGAAAATTGAAATTTCAATGTAATTTATTTGAATGGAAAGCTTAATTTTTCAATAAGTTTTCCAGTTCAAAAAAAAAAAAAAAAAAAAAACGAAGACGGTTTGCGAAAAACAGAGAAATTTGAGATAACTTCAAACGATTGGTCATGGCAAAAGAGAAAAGGAAACCGAATCCGATTCAATTGGAAGATAGGTTGTAATAATTGGAACCCCGTGTTGTAAAAAATGGTTTTTATCGAATATAACTTTTTTTATATATAGAAACCATCTACAGACAATTCTATACAAAAGGCAAAAAACCAAATCGAAATCGGTACATAAATGCGTGAGTTAGGCGGCCACACACACATTTTTGAAACTCATTTTTACATATATACACTGCCAATCACTAGGATGAGGCCACATATTTTTCAACCGATTTTCGGTCTGTATACCTGTTGGAATTTGGTTAACCCGGAAAATTTCACTACATGAGAGTGGGTACATATTTTCTTTAAACAAAGTGATACAATTATAGGGTTAATTAGAAAAGACCGTTGGAATTTCCCTACATTAATGAATGGGCTTCCTAAAAAGGATATAAAAAAGTGCGTCACCAGGATGAGGCCATTGCGAATATTTCGTTGTAGAAGTTGACATCAGCAATTTTTTTAAAAATTTTGGTTGCAATATTTAAGAACGTATTACAAATAACTCTTTTTATTAAATTTCAATTACAAATGGGTCCCGGAAAGACGTTGACAGTGGCAGAAAGAGGACAAATCGATGCTTTCAAGGAAATGGGACTCTCAAGCCGAGAAATAGCAAGGAAGCTGAACAGAAGTAAGACAGTTGTAAACAACTATCTTGCTGATCCTCAAAACTATGGAAAAAACCAAAAAGAACGCACAGCCCAAGCAACAACATCCCGAGAAAAGCGGTTAATTTTACGTATTGCTTCAAATTCTACTCAATCAGCTACTAAAATAAGGTTCAAAAGCGGAGTATCAGCCAGTATTTCGACAGTCCGAAGGATAATAAGAAAAGATGGTACTATCCAGAGAAGAAAACTCAAAAAGAAACCTGTTCTAAAGCAAGTACACAAGGAGCTGCGAATGAAATTTGCAACAGAACATGTCTCTTGGAGCAGTCAATGGAAACGCGTTGTCTTTTCGGATGAAAAAAAGTTTAACCTTGACGGCCCCGATGGTTACAACTTTTATTTCCATGATTTATGAAAAGAGGAACTAATTTTGGGAAGACATCAGAGCCGTACATCAAGTGTTATGGTGTGGGGAGCTATCACCTACTATGGCAAAATTGAGTTGGAGTTTCTTTCTACAACAATGAACGGAAACAGCTACAAATGCTTGTTGGAACGGTCATTTCCGAAGATGAAAAATATTTTTGGACCTCTGGCTTGGATTTTCCAACAAGACAATGCCCCCATCCACACTTCCAGGGTTGTCAAAAGCTGGATTTTATCAGAAAACGTAGAGCTTTTGCCATGGCCACCCTATTCACCGGACTTGAACATAATCGAAAACGTATGGGCATGGCTATCTCGAAAAGTTTATGAAGGCGGTAGACAATTTGAAGACAAGGACTCCTTAATTGAAGCTATCCGTGATGCCTGGGACGAGATTTCACTTGACTATTTAAAAAAAAAACTTTATGATTCCATTCCCAACCGTGTAATAGAGGTCATATCCTAAAAAGGGGGGTATACTCATTATTAATGGAGAAAAACTTAATAAATAAATGTTTGAAAACCAAAAACTGTAAACATTTCTTTCATTTTTTATAAGATTTTTCATGTGGCCTCATCCAAGTGACGCACTTTTTCATACTGTTTTTAAGAAGCTCTTTAATTAATGTAGGGAAATTCCAACAGTTTTTTCTATTTAACCCCTTAATTTTATTACTTTATTACTTTACTAATCACATCCTAGTGATTGGCAGTGTATATAGAAGATAAAATAAAATTAACTTGAAATTAATGGTGCAAAATTTTAAACGAATTAATAAATTGTTAAACCCATATTTAGCAATTTGTTAAACTAAAAAGATGGTTCAGCTAATTTTAAAGGGATTTAACATTTTACTATCTCTTAGGTAAGGTTAGGTTAATGTAGCCACTGGTCAAAAGAAAGAAAGCCAGCAGACTTAGCCCAATAAATGGTCCGTTGTGATACGCACTTAGATCCTCCTACTCGTTAAACTATTTGGAGCTAACAATGAAGCGTTTGAGACTGTAGACTGTTACTCAAATCACTGGGATCATATATACATTTGATGCGTATATCAGTATAGACAATATAACGTTTTCTTTGAGCCAAGAGAGGACTTCCTTAGTGGCTAGAAGTTCTGCCTGGAACACACAGGAGAGGCATAGATTTAGTCTTTCTGAGTATACGCCTCCAGAAGTGGATGGCTTCTCCTGTCAAAAGTGACTGATTCTCCCATAAAGATCTGGAAGGGATAGATACTTTAAAGTTTATATCGAAGTGAGGATGAGGGGTTATGTAATCGACGTTATTGGGTAGAAATCCGAATGAATCCAGAATATTTGAGTGGCCTATTTTATTATTAATCCACTGCGATGACGCTTTAAGCCGAATTGCCGTACTACCGGCCGTTTGTTTGCTATATACATAGGTTTAACGGTATTGGATTGAATAGAATATCTGGTGCGGTGGCGGCGGCGGTGAGGGTTGGTTGAGCGGATGGGTCCACCCATGATTAGACAAGCTGTCTTGGACTGTGCTTAGCTTATCTCGGTTTGTCGCTATTTCCAGCGCTGTCCATCATACCGCTATTCCATAAGTAAGGATCGGTCTGATGACCGATATGTATACGTATATAGCCAGTGTGTTTTGTGGGTTTGGTAATCGACGACGTTCCTAGATTCGAGAGAGTAGAAGCAATATTTGTTTCTAAAACCTGGTTTCCCAAAAATGTCTCTAGTAATATCGAGCCCTTACCGCCAAATTATCATAAGCGACACTTGTCGAAAATGCGTTTTTTATCGTGACTACTAATTTGAGCCATAACCGACCCATCCTCGTTCATATTTTCCTCCAAATTAATATCTAAATACATAATTTTAAAATCATAACATACAATTTTAACTTTCTGGTACATTTTTGTGTACAAATATTTAAAAAAATGTCCTCCTGTACAAATTGATTTTTGTCGCTTTCTTTAATTTGGCGGTAAAGGTTCGATATGTTTCACTTGAATTGAAGAACTTAGTTTGTGAAAATGAAAATCTTTTACTTGGCAGAGTGTACAGATCCAACAGATATGTTGAATTAAATACTCTTGAAACTCTTTTGGAAGAAATCGCTGTAATGTCAACACGAATTGTCTAGTGTGGTGACATAAATAGTACTGGATATAACCTAATAAATATCACTGCTGTGAATGTAATAATGCCTACTCACTTAACAAGTGCCTCAAATTCATGATGTTTTAATTTGTGATCAAATTAATGCACCTTCCTTCTCTCAACATGATCTCATTTTTCTAACTATCAATTTTAATATAATAAGGCCACAACAATTTTGCAATATCGAGATTTTAAAAATGTAAATACCTCTGCGCTTGGGCGAAAAGTTTCTATGATTAAAAAGGGATAGATTTTTGTATGTGCCATCACCTAATGACCAAGTAGAATTCCTTTAAACGAACATAAAGAATCTTTTCAAATCCCCTTGGCTTACACCTGACATTGCTTCACCTACATATGCACATATGTATCAGCAAAATTAATCTTACCTTAGGTGGAAAAGATATAGGCTAGATGATTTTCATAGTTCGTTCAGGAACCTTGTTGTTTGAAAGATACGAAATGAAAAAGCAAGAATTTTTAAAAATTGTCCCAACTTAAATATTAATGCTGGAATCTTCCTGATATCGGTATTGGTAAGCAATTAAAGTCTGAACTATTGAAATTGATTTAGAGATTTCTTAAATTAACTGTACTGATGTAGTTGAAAGTTTTATGTTGGCCCAGTCAAAAGCGGTTGGAGTTGATGATTTATGTACATCCTAATTTTATAAAAGCCTTGCTTCCTATTATTTTTACTACACTTCCACAATTCCATACTAACAACCTACATTTTTACCAGGCTGTATCTTTTGCCAAAAAAGGATCTTCAAGCATCCATACTTGGTCCCAACAAAATGTCTTCTTTTTAAATCCTTTAAAAAACTAAATGCTTTTAATCTTTCATATTTTCCCCTCTTATTTCTTAATAATACTACTTTTGATTTTATGGAAAGTGCCAAAAATCTCGGAGTGATCTTCAACAGGTCCTTAACTTCTGAAAATCATATAAATTCAGTTGTTGGTGAAGTCTACGGAATCCTTCGTCCTTTAGGAATCCCAATATCTTTCTCTATAAGAAGACGAATAACAATGGCTATAATTATTTCTATTCGTATGTTTAGTTGTGAAATTTTTTGTAATTGCGATTCACAGAGTGGAAGAAAACTTACAATCGCCTTTAACAGCACTATCCTACTAGTATTATAAATGTGAAAGTATGGATGTATGGATTTTTGTTGCTGAATGACACCAGAACAGCTGAACGGATTTGGAAGAAATTTGTCACAGAGATAGAATATAGCCTGTCACAGAGATAGATTATATGGTTTCTGGGATAGATTTCTTTTAATTTTATAATCACGCCAGAATGGCTTGAAGAGATATTTTATGAAATTTCAATTTGGAAACAATATTCAAGGCAACGATAGAAGTAAACAATACAAAATATAATTTTTTAACGAAAAAAACTCACAAAAGTTTAAAATAAAAACAAACTAACAAATATCCAGAGCTCAAATTATACATACTTTTTTCCAATCATACCAGAATTGCTGAACGGATCGGCATTAAATTTAGCAAAAAGATATTATACATAAACAGACTTTTGACTCAGCTCATACACTGCTATTAATATAATGTGCTTTTCTATATATTAAAGATCTGCAACAAACGGCTTAAAATCACTTTCCAGCTATTCTATATTTTTTCAAATACTCTACTTGCTGCTCTCACTTTTTCCAAAACAGAACAAGCTTTCAAACCTAGAAGATAAACCAAACAGTTCTATTACAAGAGATCAAATGTTGTGCAGTGTTTGTTTTTACACTTCCCATAGGGAGATATTGTAATGGGTCCGATTTGTCAAATTAAATTTTTTGGCAAATCTGGACGTTTTAAGGTTCCTAGAATCTAAATCCGTCATTTCTAGAGAGATGTTTTTTTTTTTTTTAAATTCATTTTTATTTTTCTTCAATTTTAAAACTACTACATAAGTTAGACAAAAATTCTTAAAAACTAGCATAATTAATAACTTACAACTAACTTACTGGCCCAATGCGGACGCTCTAATAATGATAATATCTTAATGCTAATGTCTTTCTGCGTAAGAACTAAGTTAAACCTAAATATCTGTATCTTTTTTATCACCAAGAAGAATTGCAAAAAAACTTGGTTTCTTTTTAGAGAGATGTTTGTGTGTGGTGTACGTGCGTTCGTAAGTTCGGGATACCTTTTTTCGTCCACAGTATCTCAAGAACGAGAAGAGATATCAACTCCAACTAAATTTTGTTCGACAGGTTATAACTACAAAAGATGCAGAAAGGACTTTCATAAAAATTTGTCAAGCGACTTTTTCACTAAAGTTTAAAAAAAGTAGTGAACATTTTAGTTGGTCTACTAACAAAAATTACAAAAAAAAATTTTTGACTCGAATTCTTGATTAACGCGACTCTCGATTCACTCAACAGCAGTTAAAAGACTTTTTTAATATTAGCCAAACCTTAAAAGCACCGAGTACTTTGCAATGACCAAAATACTGGAACGAGTGAAAAAGTACTGCAGTCAATTAACTTATGGTCAATTGACTGCTTTATTTAACAGCTCTGAGCAATAGCATCTTCGGTGCGCACCACTGGCGGTGGCGTCTCTAAGGATGCGCTAGAGCAACCGTGGTACCGTTATTTGTTTGCTCGAATTACCGACTCTGCTGGGCAATTATGTCTACCAAATATTGGACACAGAACGTGATACGTCCGGCGAACCCAACCATTATATTGGTAATAAATTTGCACGATTTGCAAAAGTTGTTTAGGAGTAGTCTATTTATTATGAAATGGCAAACCAAACTGAGCATAAATCAAGCGACAGCTGTCAAAAAGAAAAGTATTGCCAGATTGAAAACCACACCAAACCCTTATATTTTATTAAAACAAAATAACAAATTATGGCAGTTTTCGTTGTAATATTAAAAATAATAATAATTAATTAGTAACAAGAAATAACTTATTTACATTTTTAATTTGTGTTGCTGCAGATAAATGTTTACATATATATTTTATTTAGTAATCTAATTGTAGATATTTATCTCTAATTGATGAAATAAATAATAATTATAAATAATAATAAATAATAAATGATTTTTGTGTAATTTCAGGGTCGCTGTAATCGTGATAAACCGCCATGCAAATACTTTCATCCCCCACAGCATCTTAAGGATCAGTTATTAATTAATGGAAGAAACCATCTTGCCTTGAAAAATGCACTAATGCAACAAATGGGTATTGCACCTGGACAGCCAGTTATGCCTGGACAAGTTCCAACTGTGGTAAGTACAGATTTTCAGTTCCATTTTGGAACCCTTCAAAAACATATACATATGTATAATCATGGTATTTTTTGCGTGGGCTTATTTTATTGTACTTACTGCTTATTAAGATTCCATGCATGTAGAGGAGAATAATGAATAACATTTTTTGCAAGAACTTCATTGAGTCAAAATATACATATGTACATATATGCATACATACATTGATTCCATTTATGGGACCCACGAAGAACCAGGAAAATCAACCCAAAACGTTTGATCGAGCCACTTTGACCATTGAAAACGTTTCGTTTGTTAGTGCATAGTCTATTCTCTTTGGCCGCTGAACATATAAAAAAATCATCTTTTCACCATCAGAAGCCAAAAGGGACAGCTTTCAATCCAAAATACGTTTTGTCAGTGGTCAAGGTGACTCGATTAAACGTTTTTCCCACAAATGGGAAGTTGGCGGAGTAAGCGAAAACTTGTTTATAGCAGTTTTAAAGACGTAGTAAGGCCGTTTTAGTATCTAAGTCATTTTGACATGTCAAAAACTAGTGTAAAAGAATTGTTTTTACAGTTTTAAGAAATGGAGAAGTATTTTGATTTTGTGAATGATTAAAATTCTTTTGAGGACTAACTACGAGACGGAGAAGGCATAAGCACTATAAAACTCGGTTTAATCCCATAAAAATGAAAGATGGAAATTTCTGGTCTTTTATTTTCAATAATCCAAAACTTTTCTTTAATGAACAGTCTGAGATATATTTATGCACGTACAAAATGTATTTATTTATAGGTGCTGTAATCTGTAAATTATATATGTGTAATCTTTTATTTTGTTTATTCATTTCAATTGGCATTTGTTACCAAAAAATTAATTAAATCAATTAAAATGAATAGTTGTGTTGTGCGAATCAGAGTTTTAGATTGGTCATTTTTCTAATACAAGACTTGACATAAGCAAGGAGTAACTAAAACGGGTAGGAAAACATTTTATAAATAAGGATTCGTTTGACGTGGCGTAAAGACAGTGTTAGTGATGCAACTAGTTTTAACTATTCCTAGGTTGAAGCGAGTATTAGTGAAATCTTATAAATAAGGCTGTAAGTGCTGCCGCTTCCAAAAAAGTCACGCCTCGTGCCTGGTTGGTTCGTAGTTTCCTTGGGTAATATCCTGCATGTATTTAGCTTTTTTCTTTTTTTTCTTGCAAACGCATACCAAACACCTGTAAAAGTGTTTACCACCTATTTTACTTTTTTAATTTTTAGTCACCACGACCAGTCACGAGACACCCTTTTGTTTGTCCACTGAAAGACGCCCTATAAGAAATCAAGTCAACACGCATTTAAAACAACATTTTGAAAAAATAGAAAATCCAAAATAAAGAACAAATCATAATTTTCATATTTCAGAGTAATAAATTAATTTAAAAACATACTTCTAAGCACATTCAATTGAAAAAATAAAACATAATAAAATAAGTCAGTATTACAAAAAAAGAGAGAGACTGGTCACCCAAGGGCCAAGTTATCAAGCAGCCCAACAAAATCAGACACACACTTCTGTTCAAGTCAACACTCATTTAAAAATCCATTGTGAAAAAAGATCAGTTCTTGTATCGTACGATCGAGGTTTGATAGTGTTGTGCTGCGAAAACATATTGTGTGTCCTTCTTGCATTTGCGATGGCCCCAAAGGGTTACTATGAATAGTTTTAATCTGGTTTCACTTATCGTGTTTTTTTTATTTTTTGCTGTTTATTGTTAAATGTAGTTGCATTTGTGTATCTACACTCTCGTGTCGCCTACTCATTGTAGGAAATTGTAGGGATCACCAGGAATTTTTATTCCGCAAAAGTTAAATCAATCCTTATAAGAAAACTAATAAAATTATTTTTAACCTTAAAGGTGCTATGGGGTCAGAGAAGTAAGTTTTCGAAGTTTAAAAGTCAAACCTCAAATTATAAGTTTCTGCAAAAAGACGTACAAATCGTCATTCCCAATGCTCGTCTTCAATGACTGATATAATAAAATTATTTTGCTTGCAGCAAAGATTAAAACTAATCTTCTTTCGCATTCGAAAGTACTGAAAGATCTTGACATTCATAGACCCGCTTGCCCAGATTTTATGCCTGAACGATTTATTATAACCGTGAGTACTGTTTTTGAGATGATCTGATGGTATATCTTACCCAACGTTGGAGAAAGTTAAATTATTGCACGTGATATTTCAAAAACATTCCTTTAAGACATTATTTTCGGACCATTCAAAATACATGCAAGGAGTATTGTATGTATACCTACACCTACAGTTTCAAATCTGAAATCCGCTAATTGTATTCATTTCAATGATGACGTATACAATCCACTTTTCGCTCTTATCGAGTTCATATCCACAATTTAAATCTATACCAATTACTAATTACTTTACTAATCTTTATCTATATCTATATCTATATCTATATCTATATCTATATCTATATCTATATCTATATCTATATCTATATCTATATCTATATCTATATCTATATCTATATCTATATCTATATCTATATCTATATCTATATCTATATCTATATCTATATCTATATCTATATCTATATCTATATCTATATCTATATCTATATCTATATCTATATCTATATCTATATCTATGTCTATATCTTTATCTATATCTATATCTATATCTATATCTATATATATATCTATATCTACATCTATATCTATAACTATATCTATAACTATATCTATATCGATATCTTTATCTATATTTATATCTATATTAATATATAAAGCTGAAGAGTTTGTTTGTTTGTTTGAACGCGCTAATCTCAAGAACTGCGTGATCGAATTGGAAAATTCTTTTTGCGTTGGATAGGAGGGAAGCATCAGTGAAAAATGATGGGGAAAATTATTCATATTTGAGGACTTCCGTTGCGTGCGATTCTTAAACGGTTCAAGTAATCAAAAAAATATTTATGAAATCATGTATTTCTAAAAGAATTTATTGTAAAAAATGTCTGCCATAGTATATGTCTATTTTTTTAAATGGACCCACTTTAACCTTTTTTAAGGTAATGCATTATTGCCAATTATTCGGCAAAGATTTTTTTCAACATAATAGTATGTTAACCCATCCCTGTTCCAAACTTCATCCGAATCTGTTCAGTCATTCTTGCGGGATTGGAAAATTTTTTAAAAATAATCTATCCAAAGGGAACAATAGATTTTAAAGGGATAAAAATTAGCTTACATATGTGCTATACATTTTCCTTTAAAGTTACTTTTAATAGGAGATGGGAAAGTACCTCATGTGAATAAAATTGAAATTGACCACGATTTAGGAGAAAGAGTGACTATCATTGAGCATTTAATATCGAATGTTTAGATATCGTTGAAATAGGAAATATAGATATTATCAATAGATGTGTCAAAGGGCAATATTGGCGTGAAGAAACAGTAGCGTTGATAAAATTAACGACCTTATTTTAACTAAACTTCCAGGAAGTTCAGTTACCTACACATACACATCTATTGATAAATGTAATGGATCAAGGAAATGGGGGCCATTACCAACAGGAGTTTCTTAATTGACATTCCTTTAAGACTGGGTGTTTATTTGTGTTAGTGACCTTTTTTTGTCATGAATTTCATGGCATCGCCATATGTGTGCCAATTTTGTTTTTGTTTGTTACTCTCTCTCTCTACACTCTTTTTGAACAGGAATAGAGTCGAAGAAAAAAAATTAGTATCTTTATAATATAAATAACACGCTAAAGTAGGAAAAGTAAAGAAAAAACAACATTAATAACAAAAGAAAAGGACAGTCTGCGCTGTGTGTACGGTTCCTTTCGATTTCAATATTTTCTCAAAAACAGGTCCTGATCTCATTTGCACTCAAATTGTTTTTGTTTTTGCCAAAGAACAATAAATACCCTCCCCATTGCCACAAAAACATCAAGATCAGATATAAAAAAAACGATCATGACTTCTGCTACGTCATTAAACTAAAGGGTGCAAGAAGTAGGTAGATAAACCACACACCAAATTAGACACTTTTTCAAAAATTTATTTAAAAAAAAACAATCACCGCAATTAGAATAATTTTTGAATTGGAAAACTATAGAAAAAATACTGAATACAAATTAAAAAAATAAGAAACATATGCATAAGCATTATTTTCTCTGGAAAGCTAATTGTTATTTGGGCTTTTTCAATGAACATTCAAAGTGTTAATAATTTTTTTTCCAAAAAGTCCATCCATCACTCCCAAGGTAATTAACTAAGCTATTCAATAAAATAAAGAAAAAAAATAAAGTTGAAAAGGCTAAATAAACAATGAGGGATACGAGTATTTAAAAGTCCTCGAAAAAAACGGTTTTTTAGGTTTTTTTTTTTATTTTTTTAAACTTTAAAAGTGAATTATTTAAACAAAATTTACTCGTAATAAAAATATTTGAGACTGGCCTTACAATACTTTTTGTTTCGATGAAATATGTTGTAGATTATAGAATTTATACCTGTTCAAACACACCAAACCAATTGAGAATTGCATAAGATTGGACTAATTTTTGGCCCATACAAAAATTAAATAAATTAAAGTCAATCCGTCACTCCCTTAATTACCTTAATCTGCTTTGAAAACACCAAAAAAATTAATTAAAAACTTTAGTTATACCATAAATAAATGGTGCATTTTAAACGACTATGAAAATAACGATAAAGTTGTAGTTTGTTTCACTCTCAGAATTACTATATTATACATTTAAAAAATATAATGATGCAGTGTAGTAGCCCTGTTTATTTAGAATGCATTAATTTTTATTTCAATCAATTAGCATTCGAAATGTAAAAGTTATCGCTTTATTTGTAACATTCCAGCCGTTTTTTTGGCTGGCCACCCAGCCTTAATTGCGATCATAATAACCGAAATTGAAGCGGACGAAGTCGCGGGCAACAGCTAGTCTTCAATATGTATAACAATTAATTTAATAAAACTATATTATAAGTTTGCACACCTATTCGAAGTTGTTTTTTTATTCTCTTAACCGGAATTTTTAGAAAGAATCAACACATTGATAATAAAAAAAATAATATAAAAACACACAAATTTTCACTAATGTTAAGACTTGCCTAATAAAAATAATTTATTTTAACATTTAGTTTTTGTAAACCTTTGTGGTTGTTGAATTAAAAAAAAAGTATAAATCTAAATATTCATTGCTCTATGTACAAATGATCATAAATAAAATCATAATAATTATACTACTCGGGATACAAAAAGTTGTTGTTTGCACTTATATTTTTTCAGCAAAAATAAAAAAAAAACAATTTTATTTTTTTATACTACGTTTAGGCAACAAATCCCTACTTAACTGGAATTCCAGCAAACACGTACAGTCCATACTTTGGTCCTGGACACCTAGTGCCTACAATATTAGGACCAGATCCGTCAGCAGTTGCATCTCAATTAGGTCCAGTTGTATCACAAGCAGTTCCTGTTGCACAGCAAAAAATCCCTCGATCCGACCGGTTAGAGGTGAGTAAAATTGTTTTGGTTTGCTTTTTCTTTATTTAAGTGTTAAATTTATGTGTTTAAATAAAAAAATGCATTAAAATGTGGCTTTTATGTAAACAAAATCAAGAATGAATACTGTAGATAAATTTCGCTATGTTTTCTAAAACACAATTGAATTTTTGAAAGTAAAAACAATTTTAAATTGCATTTTTTTTCTCTGATACCATAATGAATTGCACGTTACAGAATAATTTTATGAGCTAAAGTAGACTTTAAATTTTTTTGATAAAAGTTTTACTTTCAAAAATCATATTCAATGGAGAGTTTTGACAATATGGCAATTACTGTTTTTATATTAAGAACATTTACAGAAAGTAACTTTTGTGTTTCTTATTTGAATAATTAGCATGGTCTTGTTCATAAAACAAAAATTAATCTCCATTGTTTATTAAACAATGATTATTTAAATAAGGCTTATGTAGCTTGTAAAATGTATTTCGATATTAATTCAAACCAAAAGAAAATAACAAATTCACTGTCGTAAAAAAAGTCTTTTTTATATGTTTTTTATTTCTGAAATGATTTTTATTTTATTTAATTTAAATTTTCTGCGAGATAAACTCTTTGAATTCATTAAAAATATAATATTTAATTCGTAGTCTCAAATTCCATTTCGAGGCTTTTCATTTTGCTTTTATTTTTATGCTCGTTTAATCTGTTTTATAGGAACTTACGAAATATGAAATGCATTTTATTTTTAATTACAATAAAAAACTAAATAAAAAGTCGAAATAAGAGCAAATATTTACGAGCACTTATTTTAATTTCAAAAAGAATGAGACTAGTAACTATTCATTTAACTTTGTTGTTCCTTCGAAGAATTTTTAAAATAAGATTGGAATTTTAGTGATCAGTTTTTATTTAATTTAAATGATTTATAATCGAAATAAAAGATTTGATGATCGATCATAGTATTCTTTAAATTTTGTATAGCTCCAAACAAGTACTGTCTTTTGTACTTTTTTTTAATAGTTCAACAATTTTTATACATAGTTAAGAATTTTTATGGTTGCCTTTCTCACCCGTTTATTATCTTTTTGCGATAAATTTACGATTTTGTGGAAGTTTTTGCGTCAAATTGGATAAATAGTTTAATGTTTGCTCTAAGGACATACCACTCGTAACAAGCTGTTTTTTAAACAGGGGGTATTAAATATCTGATTTAATTTGAAATGTAAAGTAATTATTATTGGAGTATAAACTGCTCCAATTCCAAAATTACACCTAACCATATTTACTTCGTGCTTAAAAAATCAATATTAATTTAAGTGTCTATAGAAGATACAATTCTAGTAACTTAATTAGTAATATTAATTGTTTTGATTAGATTGACGTTTTGTGATATATATTTAAGTAAAATTGTGCTTATTCTTATGATAGGGCCTAATAAAAAAATTAGTGGGTTTACCAAAATGCTCCAAAAATTTAAAAAATCCAATCATCCTTTTAGTTTCATCCGGTAGATATTTACCTTAAAGGATATACTCGCCATGGTGTCTTGGGTGGCGCTGAATTATATTTGTTTTTACCAAGAGAAAAAGAGTTGGATTTTTAATATAGCGTCATAGGTAGTGCTGGTAAAGGTGAAAACGCCCATCTGGCAGCACGAATTGACAGCATCTCTAGAAAAGTAAATCAATAATTCAAAAGTTCAACTTATCTGAATATGCACCACTCCAATTGTACCGCGTTTTGACTCCTCATGCCGCTTTCTTCAACTTTTGGTAAGCCAGGTTAATATTGATTGCATCAAAAGCTCCCGAATGCCTAAGTGAGCATATTAACTTTGAAGAACTGGTGTAATCCACCAACATACATAATATCACAATCGAAAGAGCTTGGCTACCAGGGTATAAAGTGGTTACAAAAATACGGACTTTTTGATTCAATTTTTGGTAATGGGGCGTCCAGTGGAACCACTTCAGTTAGATGTTAGAATATCAACAGAAAGGTATTAACTCCAAAAAAATTAAAATAGAAGAAGCAGCAGAATTTGAAGTAGTGATTAAAAAACTTGAAATGAAATAGTAACTGGTGACGCTTGAGATAAATAAAAAAAAAAAATCCTTGGACTATTTTGGGATTGAAAACGATTATCAAATATCTACATATGTATTGTATATCTATTCAAATACTTTGACAAAAATATTCTGTGAGTCCTATTTAGTTTTGAATAGTTTGTTTGAAGTGTTTTTCCTTGATACATATTCCTATTTTGGAGAAAATTGTTCTTTTAACCCACTTTTTCTGAAAAGCACTGCCACTACGTGCTGACATACGAGCGTTTCTGTTATCTTTTTACTATACTACTTTCAACAACAACTAAAACATCTAATAGAGTGATTAGTCTTACAGATGGTGATTGATTTTGCGGTTTATTTATAAATGATTTTTTCAGCTGTATGTACTTTTAAATTGCTGAGCAAAATCATATTAAAAAATGGAAACGTGCAGAAATTTTATTTTTAATACTCTATATGAATTAATAGTTATTAAAAAGCTGTCATTTATTTTTATTTTATGTTAAACTTTTAACTGCTGTGCACCGAATGCGAACGTAACAACGTTTTTTTTTAATATTTTGATTAGATAGTATACAACATTATTAACAAATATTTTATTTTTTATGTTCCGAAATATAAAATTAAATATTTTAACACACAATCGAGTAATAAATGTATGAAAATAAGTACGTTTATGTTAAGATTTGTAAAACGCATAACAATACTAAAAAAATTGCAAGATGCGGCTACTCAAAAAAAATAATAAAAACTATTGGATTGACAAACAAAATCGTACTGAACATGCTAAAAAAGAAATCAAAAAAGAACTCCCAACAAAAATATTTAAATATATTATTTAGGTTTGTCGCGAATTTATGCGCAGTGCCTGTAAACGAGCCGAATCCGAATGCCGTTTCGCACACCCACAGGACAGCGTTACCACACACGAAGACGGTTCTGTTACGGTATGCATGGATGCCGTAAAAGGTAGATGCGCTCGTGATCCTTGCCGTTACTTCCACCCCCCTTTGCACCTGCAGGCACAAATAAAAGCAGCGCAATCTCGGGCTACTGCGGTATGGCTAAACATTTTTTTTTTATAAATTCCCTTTTATAGTTTTTTGTTACTTGATGTTTGTTAAATTCTTTTTGTTTTAAATAACTAAAAAACACAAATAAAGAAATTGCAAGATGAACAATTAACAAACAAAATTTTAGTTGAAACTAAATCTAATCTCCGCCTCAATATTATTTGCGCGTATCTTTTGTTTAAGTTTTAATACTAATTTATTTGCCCCTGGCTACGAATTTATGCAGCCATTTTCGCTTTTAATGTTCTTTATTCAACATTTTATTAAATTTTTAATTGTCACACATAATTTGTGTGCACTAACAACTAACAAATACATATTTTGTCTGGAATATTAATATTATAACTAAGGTTACAATCTGACGCCTACCCTTAATTTAAAAATTATACACACTGTATTAAGTTACTTAAGTTACATTTGTAAATTTTTTTTTTAACCAGGTTTTTCTTTCAAATCTTCACTATAGTTTATAAAAAAAATTATTACTGCTTTAGTCTAAATTAGGTGTTTATTAACAATTTATTTATAAATAAGCAAAAAGTATTATTTTTCACAAAATAATAACATTAACATCTACACATTAGTCTTACACAAATTATTAAACCATTAAAAGCTTGAATGTTTTCTATATTTCTTATTTTTTATTTTATTTTAACGTTTTTCATGACAACTTTTTGACACTAAATATTCAAAAGAAAAACGTATTTCATTAATTAATTAAAAGAAGCCAATAATTGTCATAAGTTAATTTACGGTTCTTATCAAAATGTAGTTCCTTATTCAACGCACAAAAGTTGCCCTTCATGTTAATTATTCTAAGAAAATGTTTAAAATTATTCAAAGTTGAATACGTATTTACGGCCTTTTTCAAATTTAATCGCGTTTGCGGGAAGGGTATACTAATTTTTGTAAATAAAATAATGAACGCAAAATATAGGAATAAAATATTTATTTGAAAAGAAAAACAAAACTAATACGGTAATCGAAGTAGATTTGAAATTAAATTGGAGAAGTATGTACATATGTTCGAACAAACCTTAAACAGTTGAAAATAACTGTACCAAACAAGTATATTTTGTGTGTTTGAAAGTTTTTTATTTTTTATAATAAACACGACCAAGTAATAAGTTAGTTATAGTAGATATTGATATAAAACAATTACTCTAAAAATTGATATCATTTTTATGAAAACCTACCTTAGCAATAATAATTGTAATATTTCAATTTGTTTGATAAATTCAATAAAAATGTCGTGTCAAGCTCTTAATTTTGTTTTTATTAAAAGTGTTAAAAAAAAACTGGTATTTTGATAATAATAAATAATTTAATAAATTTGAAATTATCTCATTTATTCTTAATGCATTTCAAACGACCAAAATGTAATGAATAATGCATTAATTCCTATTATTAAATTAACGGTAGAGGAAAGTGACCAAATATATAATACCATTTTGTTTTCGCGATATAAAAAAAAAACTTCATAGAAATTAAAACAGTTTAATGTTATAAATTAATCAGTCATACATTTAATAGAAGAAGAATAATTAACAGCTTTTAATCAAATATATTAGTTATCAAATTAAAATCTAACATACAAAATTGTGAAAAAGTAACCAAATATGGAATAGGTACCCAAATATGGAATGTAAGCAAAAATCGTCGTATTAATAACAAACATTTATGAAATCAAATAAATTAAAATACTATATGTAATTCACTCGCAAAAGTCACAGATCCAAGTATCAAACTCTAAACCAGCAAAATCAAAATGTTACCAGAGTCCACACATTAGCATTGAAATCCTCATTCCATATTTAGACACCGTAACACTATTCCATGTTTGGATTTTTGCACTATTTCAATCACGTTTAAATATTTTTTCAGTTAACAATAGTTTAATGACAAGAGTTCACAGAATGTTGAAATAAACATATTTTCGATATACTAAATAGTGTAACACTTACCTATCAACTGGTAAAATACTCATTTATTACATAAGCATAAGAAATATAAGAAACATAATCAGCCCTATCACGAAAAAAAATTTCCCGGAGTTTTTTTCCATTTCGGGAACTTTGCTTAGCTGAATAATTTGTTTCTTATTTGTGTACAAAAATAAACAAAACATTTCCGTAACTAAGCTTTGGGGGAGAGGTGTCCAGCGACAAAAAGTTCCCATAAAATTGGTGATAGGGCTGAATTATTATAATTTATAATTGTATTCAAAATTGAAAAATGACTAGTCTAGTGTTTATATTACATAAATTAATAAAATTCCACACTACTTCATAACCTAAAAAAAAAAAACAACAATAAAATCATAAGGATTGAGTGTTTTATATCACCGAGTTGTTTTAATGTTAAAATGGTTTAGATGATGATCTGATAATTTTAAGGACAGGTCAAATCACCCAAGAAATTCGAAACTAAAATTAAATACACTTGTAAACTTCAATCTTAATAATAATTTCCTCTTATTTGAACCAAACTTATTACTAAACCCACTGACCCAGGGCTTTATACAAAAATGGAACACCTCGTTTCAAAGATTTGAATATCAACTCCTAATGAATATGATAATACAAATACATAATAAATTGAACAGCCAGTCAAACACTCTTATATTAATGTTGGTCTGTATAGTGTTTATATAATCGTGTAAATATAACATACGTACCTATAACATTTGTTAAAACTATGAATATTGAAATGTATAATGTCAAAAGATCATTTGTTATATTTCTTTGAAATAAAACAATTTTAATTTTTTTAATTGATAAATTAACTCATGTTAAAATATAACAAGTACGTTTTAAAATAAATATTGTTAGGTTATACCTTAAAAAAATATAAAATAGAATCTCTCCAAAGCTTTAAATTTAAGAACTGACATTTTCACATTAACTCCATACAGACAGAATAAGGGAAACTCTATTATAGTTCACCAAATTGTTCACTAAAAAAAAGAAATTAACAACCTTTCTTTCTAATAATAATAATTTATAAAAACAAATATTAATGTCTTCTTAATCTAGTAGTGGACTTTTAGATAAGAAGTGACTTTTATTCGCAATATTTCCAAAACGTATTAAGCTAAAAGTCAGAATTTTTAGAAACAAATATCTAAATATCTTACTACGCTTATTTGGGATTTTTGAGTACTTTTTGTCTTTTAATCATAATGATAATAAACGTTATTAATTTTTTAAATATGCAATGTATGTGCATTATACCGAGAATGACATACGAATCGATTCGATCAAATAATTGATTTACCTAAATTTTCCAATAAATGTCCTTTGAATCATATATGTACAAATAAATAGAGATATGTATGTCTTTAAATTTCGGACTAATCATTTCCCTCTGACCCAATGTTTGTAACTTTCATCAATATGTGTTAAAAGCATTTAATGTTAAAAATTACAATGATTGATCTTTATTCTTAGGAAAATAAAACGAAAATCATAGAAACAAGCTATGTTGGGTTTAAAAATAATTAGTCATAGTTTTAGTACGGTTTAGTTCTAGTTTTGATCTAACTTATGATTAGGTATATCTTTATCAAAACACGTACTAGGAAATCTATTTTATAGTAAAAAGAATCAATAAGGTGTTCTAAAAACCCCTTTAAAGTTAAATATGTATGTATATTTTTGGAATACAATGACAATTATTTGGTAATGAAAAAAAAAATTATATGGATTTCAATTTTGTTAAATAAAGTCAAGTTGTCATTCAAAATTAAAAAAAAAAATATTAAGAACATTAACCTTCCTTGCAGCAACAACACACAACACAATAACTAAAAACGTGATTTTTAGTACTTGCTTAGAATAGAATTTTAATTTATCAATTAAAAATGTTATTGAGACTAATATCTTATTTCGATTTCTTTAACATAAATATGTAATTTTACTACCTTTTACCTGCTTGATTTTGATTTCTTCAGCAAGCTTATTGTTTTTCTATGCTTAAATATACATTTAAAATAATAATTACATATGCAATGCAACAAACCCCAAACCTTTTAATGTGTACTTATTATCAAAATTAAGCTTTGTCGATGCAGCGCTGCGTTCTACAACTAGAAGCTGATTTCCTTTATAACCCTCGCATTGTGTTAGTTTCTTAAATTTTATTTTAAACAAATTTAAGGAACAAAATGATTTTCTTGTGTAAATAGTAAATAAATGTTAAATTTAGAATCTAGACTTTAATAGAATTATGATTATTTAACTAACTCAATTTCCTAGCTCTTAAAATATGAACGTATAGCTTTTTGTTTCTACCTATACAATTTTTTGTTTGTAATGGTTTGTGTCCATTCGTGTCCTTCCTTTATCAAAAGTATCGATCCATTAAGGAAATGAGGATGTCTCCGAAATTGGTAAAAAAAATCCTCGGCAGAAAGGAATGATATTTTATTTTTAAATGTATACGTCTCTTTTAATTTAAAGTTTTATATTTGATTCGTCGGATTTCACGATAGGAACAAACATGTTTTTCTAATAGTATACCTATTTTGTTTAAATTTTACAAAACAAATGTTTTAATTTTGCATTTATTTTAATTAATTAACACAATCGTTTAGTAAGTAAGAAAACTAATTGTTGCCATTATTTAAAACTTGAAGCGGTTTTGTTTGGTCAAGGTTTGTGAACAATTCAAATGCGTAAAACTTAAAATAATTGAACAACTAAAACCCTCTTGAGACCGAAAGCATGAATGTCAAAATTAGGGGTTGCCATCGGTATTTCAATATTTTTTTATATTCACTACACTACCTGAATGAATCATGCAAACTTAGCTTTGACGTCATATTTGTGATAGTATTTATGATCGAGCTTCATTTACTGTCTTTTTTTTTTAATTATTGTGTAGTTTTAATTCCTTGAAAAAAAGCACACAGCCAAAAATCATAAAACTATGAATAATTTTATTTTTGTGGGCCGCTAGTGCATATTTAATACAAGACTAAAAATGTTTATTTCTTAAAAATTAAAAAGAGTTTGGGTGCTCCACACGCTGATTACTTCCCTCTGGTGAATTTGAAAACTTGAAATTTATTGAAGTTTTTGTGTTGTAAAATAATACACTCGACAATGAAAAAATAAATATCAATATCAATTTCAAACTAAACTAAATAGGGATTTTATCGTTTTGTGATTTTTAAACTGTAATAAATGTTATAAATGATAATTATAACTGAATATAACAAGATTTTGAGATTTGTACATTGTTTACAATAAAATGAACTATGTATTAGTGATTATAGTTTATCGTTCTCAAGATATTTGAGTCGAAAAATATTTTTTTTTGGAAATTTCGTCATTATGTATTTGTTCATGAATCATGAGAATCTCGTATTTTCTTAAATTGGTATAGAAAACAAACATGTCAGATTTTTTCTTTGTTAAGCCTTTCTGCGTCTCTTAAAATTATTAGCTGCAAAAGTTATTTTAAGTATATCTATTTGTTTTGAGGAATGGTGGACGAAAAAGTATACGAGTATACTTACATACACATACCACACACATACATACATACATCTAGCTAAAAATGATGATTTATTTAATTTAGCTATTAATTTATTTCTTATTCGTGAAAGAACTCTTAAAATGTCCTTTATCGGCATTAATTTTTGTGACACAACCAAATAAAAAAAAATATTGAAGTTTTTATATTGCAAAAAATATTAGTAATCCGGTCAAAATAGACATTCGAGGTTGCATTAATTCGCACAAAGCTGAAAATTGGCATGAATGTTGAGAGTACCACCAAAATAGATTTTTTTTTTTGATTTTTTGGCAAAACGGTAAGTTTTACGATAAAATAGCTTAGATACAAATTATTCATCATGCAATTATCTATAAAAACTGTCTTAACATTTTTTTTCCTTAGAATCACAATTCCGGAGATATGTAAATATGTATGTAAAGCGATGCAAAGTATTGAAAATGCTGTATTCTTTATAAAATTTACACGCTTCCATGGTACCTGTGAGGTAGTGCCCTTGGCGAGGTTTTTTTAAAGTGGTTTTACCGGTAGGCCTATTTTGCGATCTATTGTTGTCCTGTTGAGTTAAAAATATCGTATTTAAATAACATAAGTAATTTAAAATAGTACTGTTGAAAATGGTGTAAATTATTCATCTGATTGATAATCATCTAATGAAACTTCAACCATACTATCTTCTTTTTTCTGCTGAGTACAAATATAATTTGTTCAAAAAGAGATGCATCAGATGCCGCTCTTATCGTAAGAATCCTTGTCTACTGGTGATTCCAAATTGAAGCACGATTGGGCTCGACAACTAATACATGCTAGTGAACAAAACAAATGTTAGATTGTTCTATTGTTGTTTCCACTATCAGAACATCAGCGTCATATATAGTCAAGTGTTGCAATTTGACACTTTCGTCCTTTAGTTTCAAAAACAATTTAATCGAAAATATTGAAAGAGAAAACATTGTTTCTATAAATTCTGTGAATTCTGAAGAACGCTTTTATATTGATGAATCCTATCTGCCAGATTTATAAGAAAATGTCCCATACGCTAAAACAGAGTATTTAAAGATAGAGCTCCAAAACAGTTTAGCCTGTCTGTGAGAAAATAGCCTCCAGGATCACCAGATTTAAATCCTTTGCTTGATTATTATTCATGGAGAATTATGTGAATGAAGTTGAAATTTCGAACTTTTCGAAAACTACATAAACCCAACTTAATTTAAGATAAAAATTAATTTTCTGGCTTTCCAACAAGATATAACATGGCATGGCAAGTCTTACCGTTATTTTAAAATATTTTTGTTTTCTGTTTTAAGTAATTTTTTGTTCATAAAATTGCCCCTCCCTAGAATCACTCCTCCCACACTATTATTTTCTTGTCTTTATCCAACCTACTGCTAGTAGCTCTTTGTGGCATCATAATGAAAATCACAGTGTATACAATTTAATCTGTTAACATTTTTGAGAAGTGATATATGCATATGTAATATAAAATACCACATGATAATGTTATTCTTGTTATAACGTTACCATCTGCAACAAATGTACATAATGTTTGTATGTTGTAAAATAGCAAAATTATTGATTTTCGCGTGTATTTTTGTGTGATCAAGTGTATGTACTGTACATGTGTTACTTTAGTACATTATTTAACATGTATAAATACATTTATAATTAAGAGTTTTATCATTAACGGATCGAGGTCTGAGTAATTTTAGGAGGTGTAATACAACAAAAATCCCAGAAAAAAAAATACGATGTCATAAAAAATTAAATATTACAAAAACATGACACTAAATATATTTTTTCTAATAAAAATTCAGTTAGAATGTTATACCTATTAGTAGATAAATTTGTATAGAGCAGTCCAGTTATCGCCATTTAGGATGTTCTTCGTTTGTTCCATTGTCAATTTTAGCTCCCCGAAGTGAATAAGCCTCAAATCCTTGTAGATATTACATATTGCCAGGAAGTAGAATATACATATGTCTTCTTTCATTCGAAGATTGCATATAGTGCAGAGATTTGCTGTTGATTTTTTGAACGGTGCACCATTCATATTCAACATATTGAAACTTGCTCTAGAAATCAGGGATATCGCCTTTATGCTATATCGATCATTAAAATAGTTGTTATTCATCAGATCTATCTCAGGGTATGAAGATGTGGCTTTTTCTTTGCTTTCAATTTTTGTGACTAATATCAAATAATTCCAAGACTTTATAAAGTTGTTGTTTCAACATTGTAAGATTAAGATATTGTATATTAAGGCTTAAATCATGTTTTGCTGCTAGTCCCATCCAATCCTTAACCCATTGTAATTTATTATTGATAGTATATTTTGCTATAATAAGTGGGTATTTAAGTACTTTGAGTGTTTAATCGAAGTGTAACTTTAATGTAAAATTAAATATCTAGATTTGACAAACTTGTTTTTATACTGAGTAAGAGGAACACAGTAAAGTTTTTTCCAAAAGTAGAAATTTTTCATAGTTTTTTTCTTCATATTGTTTGTACTCCCAAGTTTGTACATTATGGATCGCATTGCAGATTCAAATATTCGGTATATAGCAGATGTTGGTATTTCTTGTTTGTTTATTAAAGGATAATCATTCGCGGCAATTCTGCTTATTGACGAATCCACTGAGGTGAAAATGTGACTCATCATTGAATATGATTTTTTTTTCGAAAATTGATCATCCACTTTTGCCATTTCTTGCCACCATTTTGACAATTTACTATGCTTGAAATAGTCAAGAGGCTTTAGTTCTTGAGTCAATTACACCCTGTAAGCTTGTAAATGCAAGTCTTTATGCATAGTGTTCATCAAGGACGATCGTGAGAGGTGTAATTGTTGGGCACGACGCGTCGCGACGCTGACGAGTTGAGGTGCCAAACTATTGCGAACAGTTTTCACATCTCCTACAGACCCGGTTTGATCAAAATTTTTGAACAATAACAGTTAAACTATCCCACACATGCTTTCTGTATATAATACACACAAAAATACTAGTTCAATGCAAAATAACACAAATTGTTATCTTTTCATAGCAATATAATTTTGACAAATTTAAAAGTTTTAGAATCTGATATTTCTACAAATTTATGTCTTTGTGTTCGTGTGTACGATATTTCAAGAATGAACGGAGGTATCGACTCCAATTAAATTTTGTCCGATGCAGAAAGGACTTTAATATTAGATACATAATTTAGGAGCGGTTATTTCATTATGGCAATTTAAAAAAAGGAAAAATGTGTTTGGTCACAAGTATCTCAGGAACAAAATATTATTATTAAGATTTATGATAAATGAGGAAAATATCAATATACCATTATTTTTTTAATATAGATAAACTGCTTAAGAAAACAGTTACAAAAAATGTGTGGCTAAAATATACAATAATTTTATTAAAGGTTTTTGATAATTTTTAAAAAAATCAAATTAAGTGACACCTTTCTTACAAACAATTTAAGAAACTAATTAAATTTTACCAAAAATTCTTTAAAAAAAAAATTTCAAATCAAATATCAGAAGTGCTTATTACATCAAAATCAAATTTATTTCATGTAGATGATTATTATAGATGTTGACTTTTTGAAGTATTTATTAAAAATTGGGTTAGATACATTTAAAGGCCACCAAGCAAATACATATGTTTTATTGGGTTTGAAAACTTTAAGTCCATACTAATTTTTCGTATTTTAATATATATTTTTTTTATATATATAAATATAATCAATCAAATTAGCTATGTACATTGTACATGTTTCTTTTTTTCTTTTTAAATTGTACGATGCAGAAAGAGTTCTTGAGAAATCCAATCATAAAAATTTAGTTTTTTGTCAAAACGACAGAAAAATGAGAAGAACAGTTCCGATCGGGAGATTAATCGTCTTCGTGCTAACCAAATCGAAGAAAAAAATTTAATCCAAATAACGCAGTCAATTGGGTGTAGGTATAAATGAAATATTCATATGAGAGCGACCAACTACCTACAAATGAACATTCGTCCATTTTGACATTTCGTTCACATGTACTTTTTTGAGTGACATTTCAACTATCGAAAGTGAAAGTTTCAAATAATTAGTTTTATTTTAAATTTATGAATTATTTTTAAACAAAAACGTTTACAATTCACGTATTTTTATTACACATATGTCATCAATTACAACTTAAGGTGAAATTTTTAAGTACGGTACTTTCCTTATGAAAAATAATAGTAAAAAACGAAATATTTCTGAAACTTCGCCTGAGCCTAACACCGGTTGTAAAACAAATTACCTAACTGCAAACGACAACAAAATGGAAGTGGGAAAGTTATCAACTAATGAATTAAAAAATATCCTTAATGAAATCCTTGCCTACAAACTAAAGGACCTTGCTTTGCTTCAGCAAAAAACTTGCTGAATGTAAAAATTTGAGGGCATTTTGGAATAATGTCCAAGAGCTGGGTGGACGTAATCGAAATGTGGTGAAAACTCTAGGAACTGAGGCACTAGCAGCTGTGTGCATCACCATACTTTCTCCTACGCTCTACCCAACATTATTGTTGATGAACTGGATGACCCAATATCTTTGTGTGAACTTGAAATTGAAACAACACTTCATAAGATGAATAATAACAAATCACCTGGCATAGATGGAAATCCAGGAGAATTTTACAAAAATAGTACTGATCAATAATTAAGGAATTATATCTTAATATACTATAACAGATTATATATCGATTTATCCCATATGTTCCATAAAACATAAATAAAGCAGTTATCGTTGCAATTCATAAAAGCGGAAATGCAAGCCTACTAGGAAACTACAGAGGAATTTCGATTCTAAACAGTTTAAGGAAGATTCTCACTTCAATTCTCTATGAGAGGCTTACTAATGGATCGAAGACAGACATTTTTTAAGCATTTATCAAGTCGGGTTTCTCAACGATGGATCATATTTTCGCATTGCAAAGTATTGCCACAAAATCAATTGAAAAAAGAATAAGTTATACGCTTGCTTTGTCGACTTTAAAGCCGTATTCGACAAAGTAAATAGACAGGCTTTGGTGTATAAGCTTTCAATTCTAGGAATCTCCAGAAAGTTCTTGATGATGTACTTCCACTTTCTTGTTTCATCGATTGCATCTGTATTTAAGTCCATTTCTTTTTGCTTTATTTATTGATGGTATCTGTGATGTACAAATCAGGAGGTTGATCTCTTGTCAAAATACCGTGTTTTTCAAACAACAGCCAACCCATGTATGTATGCATAGAGCTGACCTCCCTCAAATCTGTAATCTTTGCAACAGACGAGAAAATGAAGATGGCTTACATTTTATTGCAACTTGTCCAATACTGCAGGAAATATGGAGGTTATATTTTAATGAGAGTTAACTCTCCACTAGTCGACTTTATGAAGTACTTAACGAAACAACACAAACACGCCTTAACCTCAAAAGTTTAGAATAAAACCTTTAATTGAACCAGTTACTGCAGTTCAAAATTGTCAACTTTTTGTGTCTCAAATCATATTAAACTTATGTTAACACTATTAATTATTTGGAAGCAGTTTTTTTTTAACCATTTATTATGAAATATATATTGTATATTTTAGTTAATTTTATTATATTATTGCCCACTTAATTTAACACGTATTTGAAGTGTCATAACAGGCTGACGGCAAAAATCCATGTCCTTATTCTTAAGTAAAGACATTTTTTTAAATAATTTTTTTGGACAATAAAGAATACATATATCTATCTATCTACTTTCTTTTATTCGTCCCGAATGGCGTTTACTTAGACCAAGAAAAAAAAGCGTGGCAGTGTGGATAGTATGTGGAACGCGAATAGTGATTGAATGTTAGTAGCAGTTATATTGGAATTCGCGACTTCCAATTTAATCTCTCAAATTTCTGTCATATAAGCAATTACAATGCAAATTATTATACATTCTTACATTAAATTAAAAAAGATTTCTACCCTTTAGTTAGGATTTTGTGGAGAATTTTGTGGAGATTTTTTATTCCTTGGTCGCTCTCATGTTAATAGTCCTTAAGTAAACAAACATGAGGAGAAAACAAAAAACACAAATGTATATACATGTATGCACATTGCACATCTCAATACTCATCGTTATTATTTTCAAAACTCATTTTGGTATAGATATTAATTAAATAAATTTTAGATTTGTTTCATTTTTCTACTTTGTGAAAAGCTTTCACTTACAATTTCTTGTTGGAACAAAAATATTGAAGAAAAATACTGCACGAAACGCAAACATTTACATATTTTGACAGTATGTTTCATTGCATCGCATACATTTTAGAAGGTACCTACAATTATTATTTTTCGTTTTATTTTTGTACATGTTGTGGTGAGATGTTATTATGTATCTGTTAAGTAAAGTTTATTTGAAGTCGATAAGATATCGCCAGTATCTCGAACATACCAGCTTTGAATAGACAAAATGGCTCTGGGTGCGCCTCGTCACTTAAGTTGATTTTCCACACGGAATTGATTTCTTTGTTTTTGAGATATTATTTGTTGCTATAGTTTCAATACTATCAAATAAATTGGAAATAAATAAATTTGTCTATAAAAGGAGAACCATGTCATGTTTGTATGCACAGTCAGAAATATTTATCAAAAATCTTAATACTCATAAATGCGTCGCATATAGGTTTCCACTTTATTTGTAAAAGTGTAAGCATATGACACACGACTTTATAAATAATGTCCCTTTTATGTTACGATTATTGAATTTTCTGTGGAAACCATAAAAACAACTAAATCTGTATTATACAGTTTTATGACTCTTCATGCCTCTGTTGTTTGCCATGCCAAAAGATACAAAATTAGTGGGCGTGTCGAGTATAACGACTGATATAATGTTCGGGATCGTTCTCTAAATCAAGAGCGTTCGTTTATCGATCGCTTTTTTTATTTAAGAAATAGTGAACATATTTTGAAGAAAGAAATTCACTTATACGAATTTGTCTGACTTCAAGCTGAGATTTCAATTGTAGAGCTTTTTGTATAAGTATTAATATTTAGTTGTGTTTTATTAACTTCTGCATATAGCTAGCGCAGCAAAATTTCGCCCTTTTAACAACAATTTGAAAAATGTTCCAGCTGTGCCGACTATACTATATGTTATACCAACATATACCTATCTATTTTTTAAAATATTTATAAAGCTAAAGAGTATTTTTGTTTTGTTTGAACGCACTAATCTCAGAAACTACTGGTTCGAATTGAAAAATTCTTTTTGTGTTGGATAGTACATTTTTCGAGGAAGCCTTTAGGCTATATACTATAACATCTTGCTGCAACCAATAAGAGTGAATTATCAGTGAAAAGTGTTAAAAAAAAACGTGGAAATAGCCCACCACGGGCGGTACCCAAAAATTGTATTGTATTAAAATTGTATTGTTAAAATTTTTTAAAATAAAAAACTGATTTGCTTTTTATATTCATTCTTGTACCTCATATTAAATGACAGGTATTGAAACTGTCCTAACAATATGTCTATGTGTGTAGTGTATAGTCTACATAAAATTTAAATGTCTATGAGGGGCGGCAGAATCCTCCTCCACCCCGGGCGGCCGAAACCCTCGCTACCCCACTGGTTCTCCAACATTGCTACCGTCATTTTGTTGCCCTTCGCTTTCGGAACTAAGTTTAATAGTGACGCAGTTAAATGTTTCTCCCAAATAAGATTCAGTATGGTAATATGAGGTTAATGTAAAAAGCCATATCCGAAACTAATGCGTTTCAATGTAATTGGCTTTTTCCGGGAAAAAACACTAATATACACACAAGAGAACATTCGATGTACAAATTACAATGCCAACAATAAGGCGGTCATTTTAAATCAATTTCTCAATGCAAATTTTAAGCATCGTTTCTATTTAGAGATGTTATTGTTATTCTAAAAATCGTTCGCTGTATATTGCAAATTCGCTATACTAAATTCTAAAATTTTTGGTGAAAGGGTGTTTGTAGTGATAACGAATACAACTACTAACAGAAATACCGCCCATAAATGATAAGATTTGGTCAAGATGCACTTCTAACCTTGTTATATTCTTTCCGGATTTAAACTTAGAACGATTCTAAGACACAAAGGTATTTACCATATAAACCCTGAAAATAATATCAGTGAAATATAAATATATGTTTATATTTTTAATTTAATTTAATTTAATTTGAATATTACGTTCGCAGCATCGATGCATCGGTGGTAATTAAAAAAACATAAAGTAGTCTTTATTGGTCTAAAGTAAAAATTGAAATTAAATTTAATTTAAAGGGATTTGTTGTATTCTTTATGGTTTTAATTAAACGATTAATAAATGTATATCTTGTTATAATAGTGTGTAAGTTTCTTATACAGGAAGACGATTGAAGCGTGGCAAAATCAAAACTTTATTAGAAATTCAATATATTTTCAGGAAGATGAATAATAATATCTGTGCTTAATTTTTGTTTTCGAATAAGCTTTTTGAGCTTCTTTTTTATTTAATTTTAATATTTTGTAATTTTATGTTGTCTTCAATTGGCATTATTCTATTTATTAAGGGTGTTAAAAACATTTTGCTTAAATTAAGTTTATATTCTTTTTTAAAACATTAATATATGTATACCTATTATATTATACACTTATTCTTATGATTTTATTTTTTTTTTTTCCTTTTTCGCCTGCTTTGTATTGCTTCGATGGATGGTCAACATTATAAAATATTTTCTACTATTATAACTTTAACATACATTTTTATATAAATTGAATTAAAAATTTGAATATTATAACTTGTAAATTTCCTTTTAATCAAAAAATGAAAAAATGTAATAATAATGACATGTTATATGCTTTTTGCTTTTGCATAATTTATTTCAATTCTAACAAATCCTGTGAACATAACACTTTTTGAAAAAAAAATCGATCACATACTTGAAAATTAAAATAACATTCGAAATTATTTTTAAAAACAAAAATGAATTCATTTATCACATACGTAATTGAACTTTAAACAAATTTAAACACACAAAACATAGACTGCACCTGTGTCCGCTGCTACTCTGACACATCCCATCCCAACGCCTGGGGCTGCACATCCATCAAATGCTGTTGCCATTGGCCATCCACTGGAAGTGGGCAAGAAACGTGCAGCTGAAAATGATATGTTTCAACTGGTATAGCCTTACTTTTTAAGTTTTAAGTATTTTATTTTGCAAAATATTTTTTATGTTTGTTTTTCTAAGTAGATTGCTAGATCTGGTTTTATTAAAACAGCTTATATTCCTACCATTATATTCTACACAAAAAACTCCTTTTATTTAAAATGCATGCATCTTGCGTTGGAGATAATTTTTTTGTTTTATAATAATGTAGTTTAAAAAACCTAATAAAATAAATAGATGTCAGATGCTACAAGATATAATGAAACTAAACTATTTATAAGTGTCATTAACAAAATATATCAATGCTTCATGGGGTTGGGGTAAAGGTCCTATATGCTATGTATATGTATTGTACACGTTTAAATGTATGTTTGTATATATGGTAAATGCAGAACCTTTATTTAACAAAACAGTGTACCAGGTCATAGAAAATTGATACATGTGTAGCTGTATTTATTTAGTGTTAAAAAAGGACATGCAAGCTTAATATAATTTCAAAATCGGTGCGAATATTTTGAGATATTTAAGCTAAAAATTAACTGACAAACATAAAAGAAAATTTATTTTTTTGTAACAAAAGTTTATTATTAACTGGAAATTCGGAAACAATATAATTTTTTTAGGTTAATTAGGCTTCTATTTACATAGTTCAGACTTCTCATGGAATAATTTTGTTTGTGTCGCTTTATTTACTTTTTTCTGTAAAAATGCTCATCTCAATTTAATACTTTTAAATTGATGAATAAAATGACCATACAATTTGTTCAGAGATTTATATCAAATTGTACATATAGATACATATTACCATTTTTTCTACAAATAGCTGGCTTGTTCTAAGCTAGAGTACAAAAACTTTGATTATTTATAATTACGATTTTAATTTATGTATAACACAGAAAAAAAAAATTTAGCCGAATTTGAGAGGTAGGGTGGGACCAATTATTGGACTAAAAAAGTTTTAGTTTCTAATTATTTTAAATATTTATTATAGCTACCTACATGTACCTAAGTCTATCTGTTAATGAGTTTCATAATATGTATATCATGAGTAATTAGATTTAAGAACTAGAAAAGATTGTTTTTTTTACAATAATTTAACGGCTACGAAGACTTTCTAGTACCACTGAATCATATACATACATATATGCATGTACAATGTACATACAATCCTAGGATTAGTTGAATATGTGACCTTAAAATTTATTGTGTTAAAAAGAAAATTGAAGAGCATGATAGAAATGTGCACGTTTTTAGCTTAGTAGAGTTCAGGAATACTTAAGATCCATTTAATTAAATGTTAACATGGCAACAGCAACCATATGAATTTTTTTAAACTATTATACTTCATGTATTATTTTTTAACTACTTAAACTATACTATGATGCGATTTTTAGTTTCTCTTCCATTGGGATTTAAAATATACTCTAGTAGAATCCTTAAGTTTTCTATTGTATTATTAAAAACCACAGAATAAAACATAATTGAAACTTGGAAAGACATAGTTTAAATATATTTAAAATTATGCAAGCTTAGTGGTCTTAAAATACATACGTTTTAAGGCTAAGGGTCGTATTTAGATTTTAAAATCTGAGTTAAGTTATTTTATTTTATTTTATTTTATTTTAAAAAAGCAAAATATTTATTTATAATTTGCGCAATGAAAGATTAAAATTTCGAATATTTGAAAGCGACATTAAACTGGCAAGATGGAGTCATCAAAAACTAAATTTATCACCTTCTTGGTGTTTAGTTCATTATTTTGATTATAATCATTAAAAATAGATATTTAATATTCGAGATCATATAATGTGTTTTAGTAAAATAAAATTGCTCTACTTTAATTTATACTACTATTTGCTTGCTTTAAAAATGTTACTAATATATTTTCTTATAACCTCTTCTCTTCCAACAATTAAACAAATTGATGATTTTTATCAATACAATCATCATGAACTGACGTAATCCAATCATAATACCAACTTAATGAATTTGAAATAATATTAAATGTTTCAAAAGATGGATGTAAAAACAGTTGGTTCATTTTACTATGAAAATTTTGTAAGTACCTACATAAAATACGTTCAATGTATGTATGTAATATATTTATTCTATTTAACTTTCTGTATATTCTATTTTTTCGCTTCAAGTAAATATTTTGTAAGTGAAATATGTATGTAGTATGTACTTCATTTGATTTGATGAAAAGTTTTTGAGAAGTGTTTCCAATTGACTATTACGAATTTCAAAAATGTCATAAATTTGAATAGTTCTTGTGATTGATGAAAAAATATATTTATATGTACCTATGTACATACATATATATTAGCTAGGATTTGTATTTCGCTTTCATTCGATATGAAATTGATATTCAAAAAGTAGTACACAAATTTGACAGTTGCCGCTTATTATTTTAAAGGTAATATGTGGAGACATTTTTGAAATCAATTAAATATCGCCGAATACTGAACACAAATTAACTCGGTTTTCAAATCCAATTTCACTCAATGTTGTATTCCACAGAATTTTAGACTATGTATAACTTCCACTATATCGTACAAGTTAATGTTACATTATTCCAATTTTTTATCTCTATAATAAATTTTTTATGCTTGCTTCCGACATACGTACACATAATAGTGACCAATAAAGGCCAACATAACTTTGACGATATATGTACTATGAACATATGATTTTAACAAGACTGGACAAAAAGGCACACAACACGATCAATTATGGTTTTGTTGCGTGAGAAGTTGCTGAATACGTAATTTCAGGTTTTGTAACGTAAATTGACAACCCTAACTTTAGACGCATGGCCGAGATACCGAAAATGTTGTTCAAAATGTATTAGACAAAGAGAGAAAATCTGCAGTCCAAAATCCACTATCGTGTATTTTCATCCCAACAGATGGTAGATCAAAAGATACAACTTAATATGTAAAAAAGAATGGGTAAGCAAAGCTATCAACTACAATATTAAGAGAAATGCCATCAGGAGGTACACTGGTGACACGAGAACTTCCGAGAGGACTAGAGCAGGAATCTTTGGGCCTAGAACCAAAGAAAATGTCGATACCGATGGGATAGATTACAGAACGTAATCTCGAAAGAAGCTATCATAATCAAGTATACCCATTATATCAGATTGTCAAACTACATCTAAAGCATCATACTTCATTGGGTACCTAGGCATGTCGGTTTTCAGAGAAATGAAAACGCAAACTCCTCAGCGAAAACAGGTGCCTCAACTCTTTTTATAAAACACGAACTCTACTGTAGAATAGAAGAAATCTTGATTTAAAACATAATCAAAACAAGAAAAAAAGAAAAAAAAATTGAAAAAACTTTCAAAAATGCAAAAATGATGCAGGCAAAAACATTACTGGGGATAGGTTAGGTTAAGGTGGCTGCTGGAACCAGAACATTTAGACCATCAATGGCCCATTGTGATACCACACAGATCATAAGATCCTCTTACTCTTTGAACCATTTGGAGCTAACAATCTCCACCAGAGATGATCTACAATTTTGGGCTACTTTTGAATTAGTGGAGACTGATTCTAAGAATTTTATGGCAGCTTGACTATCCAAGAAGATGGGTATACCAGTTGATGATATCACGTTTTCCTTGGAGTGTTGGAAGTTAATCTGAAGAACGTGCAGCATCTTTGCTAAAGCTCTCCCGACTAGCTCCACCACGGTGATGTTGGAGTCCTCCAATTCTGAGAATGATTTCAATAGAACGTCCTTGCTCAGAAGATCTGTTATTTAGTCTTCGGTCTCCATATCCGTCGACGACTTTTTCCGAGGGCTCAGCTACTGTCGAGGAAGACCTGGTAGCATCATCCTCTTCCAGTGATGGAAAAGTGATTGATGCACCAGGGTCTTTTGCAGGAGTTTTGACCTCTTTTGCTGGAGGAGGGGCGTTTGCCTCCGCCTCATCTGTTTTGTACGCTTTAAAAGTGATGGTCTCGAAGCTAAACCTTATCACACCTTTGGATTGCGCCAGAGGAGCTAGGGACTCTTTATTGATGACTATAATAGCATCTCCATAGAGCCCCTTTTTCTTCTCCAGTTTCGCAAATTTCCAGTTGGTGGGAAGGGATGGATTCGATAGCCGGATCATTTGGAGTATTACGTCCAAGCTGGAGAGTTCGGCTGTAACCATGGTTCGAGCTCTTGGCCTGCATGGGATGTTAGCAGCAGATCGAGCGATCTCTTTTCGTCACAAACCATGAGTTTTATATGGCCTTGATGCCAACCTCCATCGTTTGTGATTGGTAATGGTCCTGGGTTTTCCAACACTATTCCCATGAAGCTCACTTGGAGCTTCCCTTTTACCACCTGACAATTTTTCGTGCCGTCGACGTCGCGTCGATTCAGTCAATAATAGAGACTACGATCTTGCCTTTCACAACATCACTGAAAGACTTGTTTGAGATTTGAGGGTTTGGGTTCGGGAGTGTTTCCCTCCACCGACCTTTGACGTGATTTAGAGTCCTCGCCGCCGCCGCCGCCGGTCTTAACGTTGGTTCTAGCAAGTATGCCTTTTGACCACCTGATTTTAGCTTCGTGCTGAGAGGACCATTCGATTCCAGATTATTCACTAAATCTTTTTATCCTTTCAGCATTCCGCTTATCCTTGTAGGCGGCCATACAGGTTTTCTTCTGCTTTCTTTATGGCCTTTTCTCGGATTATAAGTATCCTTAGAGGTGGATGGTCAATTATACCCAGACTTTCCACCTCTAGGTACCGAAGTAGGCTCAGAAGTAGTGAGAGGACTATTCTCCGCAGTCCTAGCACTACAATTGGTAGGTTTAACAACCACGTTTTTCCTACTCTTGCCGTCAGTAGTGGAGCTGAGGGAATCCTCACTCTCTGGCCACTGTTAACTGAATTGGCATCTAAACACCTAACAGACAATGCCTATTGCCGGGAAACACCTGATTACATTTTGGGAAATGTCCATTCATTAGATGAACAAATAAAATATACACTGAAATCATGCGTTATTGTACCAACATATATACACTGCCAATCACTAGGATGAGGCCACATATTTTTCAACCGATTTTCGATCCGATACCTGTTGGAATTTGTTTAACCCGGAAAATTTTACTACATGAGAGTAGGTACATATTTTCTTAAAACAAAGTGATACAATTATAGGGTTAATTAGAAAAGACCGTTGGAATTTCCCTACATTAATGAATGAGCTACCTAAAAAGGATATAAAAAAGTGCGTCACCAGGATGAGGCCATTGCGAATATTTCGTTGTAGAAATTCACATCAGCAATTTTTTTCAAAATTTTGGTTGCAATATTTAAGAACGTATTACAAATAACTCTTTTTATTAAATTTCAATTACAAATGGGTTCCGGAAAGACGTTGACAGTGGCAGAAAGAGGACAAATCGATGCTTTCAAGGAAATGGGACTCTCAAGCCGAGAAATAGCAAGGAAGCTGAACAGAAGTAAGACAGTTGTAAACAACTATCTTGCTGATCCTCAAAACTATGGAAAAAACCAGAAAGGACGCACAGCCCAAGCAACAACATCCCGAGAAAAGCGGTTAATTTTACGTATTGCATCAAATTCTACTCAATCAGCTACTAAAATAAGGTTCAAAAGCGGAGTATCAGCCAGTATTTCGACAGTCCGAAGGATAATAAGAAAAGATGGTACTATCCAGAGAAGAAAACTCAAAAAGAAACCTGTTCTAAAGCAAGTACACAAGGAGCTGCGAATGAAGTTTGCAACAGAACATGTCTCTTGGAGCAGTCAATGGAAACGCGTCGTCTTTTCGGATGAAAAAAGTTTAACCTTGACGGCCCCGATGGTTACAACTTTTATTTCCATGATTTAAGAAAAGAGGAACTAATTTTGGGAAGACATCACAGCCGTACATCAGGTGTTATGGTGTGGGGAGCTATCACCTACCATGGCAAAATCGAATTGGAGTTTCTTTCTACAACAATGAACGGAAACAACTACAAATGCTTGTTGGAACGGTCATTTCCGTAGATGAAAAATATTTTTGGACCTCTGCCTTGGATTTTCCAACAAGACAATGCTCCCATCCACACTTCCAGGGTTGTCAAAAGCTGGATTTTATCAGAAAACGTAGAGCTTTTGCCATGGCCACCCTATTCACCGGACTTGAACATAATCGAAAATGTATGGGCATGGCTATCTCGAAAAGTTTATGAAGGCGGTAGACAATTTGAAGACAAGGACTCCTTAATTGAAGCTATCCGTGATGCCTGGGACGAGATTTCACTTGACTATTTAAAAAAACTTTATGATTCCATTCCAAACCGTCTAATAGAGGTCATATCGAAAAATGGGGGGCATACTCATTATTAATTGAGAAAAACTTAATAAATAAATGTTTGAAAACCAAAAACTGTTAACAGATTTTTCATGTGGCCTCATCCAAGTGACGCACTTTTTCATACTGTTTTTAAGTAGCTCTTTAATTAATGTAGGGAAATTCCAACAGTTTTTTTTATTTAACCCCTTAATTTTATTACTTTTTTTAAAGAAAATATCTACCTACTCAAATGTAGTGAATTTTTATGGGTACGAAATTTCCAGCACGTACCTATAAAGAACGAATATCGATTAAAAAATATGTGGCCTCATCCTAGTGATTGGCAGTGTATCTAGTATACAAATATTTCAAAACAGATCAACATGCACTTCCAAACTTCTCTTATCATCTTTGCCCTACTGAAATTGAATTGAATTGTAGTTGCTTGGGCTTAAGATTTTATATTTCTCAGTCTACTTATTTCTGTATGCCAATGTAAATGTTTTCAATTTGAATACTGTCGTTAAATTTGTTAAGTTTTTTTCTTGTTAATTTGCAGTAGTACAGATAGTACTATTCTGTTCAAAATTTGATATATTTACCGGTCTCTATATTTTTATGTACATAAAAACAAAACAAAAATATTATAATTTTTTATTTTACTTATTTTAGGCATTCTCTGGTATGGTACCCTTTAAACGGCCTGCTGGTGAAAAGTCGGGAATACCCGTATATCAGCCTGGTGCGACAACCTATCAACAACTAATGCAATTACAACAACCATTCGTACCAGTGTCATGTGAGTACCAAAGTCAAAATCCTTCAGCTACAACTGCAATTCCACAACCACAAACATCCACCACGGCAAATCCAATTATCGCTAATAATAATACCAATAATCATTCAATGATAAATAACAACAACTTTATTTTAAATAATTTAAATCATTTGAAGAACAACAATAAGATAAGTCAAGTAAATTTGAATACTGTTCATAATAGTATGACTAGTAATGGTATGTTGAGTATTAATAACTTAAACAATAGTGCAGTAATTGTACCATCGTCAACAAATACTATAGCTGTAGCAGCAACAAAAGTTAGTAATAGTAATAACAGTAACGGTGTTGTCGTTCTCAATACCAACAGTAATATGTATTCTTTAAATAACAATAATACTGGTAGTAACAATAGTGATTCTCCTTTAGTAAATAATAATTTAACTAACAAAGCACTCTTAGATTCAATTTCATCTGCTGCCCCAACCACAACACAAACGCAATCATCTTCACATAACACACTTACTCCGTCATATTCATCCTCTTCTCCATCAGTATCCACAGCAGCATTACTAACAACCTCTGATACATCATTAACCAACTCCGTTAATGTTTCGGCTACATTATCGTCATCATCAAGTAGTGTCTCAAGCCAAGTTTTGTCTAGCACACCACATTTGAAAACAGATGTACAACCAGCCAGTGGTGACGAAACAGATGAATTTAAGGAAGGAATGCACACTGAAAATATTACTAATACATCTTGTAGTTCCAATACCACAGTAACTAATGATATTATGTCTACTGCTGTAACATTAACTCCTTCATTGACAAGCGCAATGTCAACTAGCAAACCTACAACTACATATAGCATAGCTACAACTACTGCTTTTCCGAGTTCAGAAACACATATGAAAAATAGTTTGTTAAAATATGAACAAGCTAATAGCAATTTGGGTATAACAACATCAACAACTTCATCAGCTGATGTCTTATTTTCGGCCTCAGCTACTCCAAGTATGTCTTTTTCGACAAGTACTCAAAATAGATTATATAATGCACCGCATTCGTATGCAAATGTAATGGTTTCACACCACGGATACACCCCAGTATCTTCAGTTGCTACATCAGCGGTACCTATTGCTTATTCAACAGCACCTTCAGCTTATAACTATACTTCCTACCCTACACAATCTTATGCTACTCAGTCCTATCAAACTCAGTGTTATCCAACAAACAGTTACTATGCCGACGCTGCAACTATAGCTAAGGAGGTTGCTCAGAAAAATTATGCAAATGCTGTTAAAATGGCTGCAGCTTCTAATGCTCTTTCGGGCAAACCTCTTACGGCGGCCATAAACTATACAGGGCTTCCTCTCAACAAGACTTATGTTACCCAAAACCCTGGAGCTGCAGCCGTCGCTTTTAACCATCACCAACAACAGCAACAAGCTGTTGCTGCTGCAGCAGCACAGGCTGCTCAGGTAGCTGGATTGCGCTTAAGTTCTCATACAGTTGGGAGTACCTTAGGCACTCCTGTTGCAGTCCCAGTATCGGCGCCAAGCTTGCTTCCTAGACCACCAACTGGTTACTTACCAGCATCGCAAATGATGCGTTCGCAACCTATGTCAATGGCTACAGCGGCCGCTACAAACCCATATGCAGCCGCAGCTGCTGCAGCTGCAAATCAGCAATACCTACAGCAGCACCAACAACACTTTTTCTATCCTGGCATGATGGCCGGATACCCTTATCCGATAGCAGCATCTAGTGTTCCCGGTTTGACTACCGCTGGGGGAATACCTGGTATCCCAACCCAATTGCAGGCTGCGCAAATGGCACAAATGAATCAAGCAGCTGCAGCAGCAGCTCAAGCAAGTGCTCAAGGCAGTGCAGTAGTCTTGAATCCTTATAAGAAAATGAAGACGTCCTAAGATGTTATGATGCGTAATTGTATCCAGTACTTTGGCGAGAAATAAATAGTATATTCTCTTAACTTCAAAACAGATAACCGTAGAATAGATTAGATTTATAAAAAAAGTATGTGCCTAATGGAAAAACTTATGAAAAATAAAGTTTTTAGGATCACTGAATAGAATTCTCCAAAAGAGAAATGATTTTTTTGTCATAAGGGAGGACATTTTGGGAACATACCATTTCATTAAACTTAGAACTGAGAAAAAATAAGGATCTGTTAATCTGTTAATCTGTTAATCTTTCAATTTGGTTTATAAAACTATTTCTGCATAGATAAATTCATTTTATAAAAATTATTTGAATATATACATTATATGAATATATATTATAGGTATAATGTATTTACATGACAGTTTTTTCTCTCACTTATGTGTATGTATATAGGCATAAATGGATGTACATTCATACATATATGTATGTACATACATATATATACATATATATGAAGTAAGTCAACAAAAATTATTTGCATACAAAATTTTATACATTTTAAAATTACAATTTACTGTACCATACGACGACGCGACGTGTAAATACGGTTTTCATTTTCTTTTAACTAGCTATTTCTGTATTTCATCCGAATTCATATTTCCTAATGGCTTACAAATAAGTCAAGGTTCCTCCCTTAAGTCAACTAAGTCCTGATTTCCTGAAATTTAGATTATATAGATACAAATAATATAAAGTTAAAAAAAAAAAACAATACTAATGAGATAACGAAGTACTGTGATAGCTTCAACAACTAAAATCTTGTCGCATTCAGAAAAATACTTGGAGTCTGCAAGTTTGTTCCTTTTTGCCTCTATATAATAAAAGATCCTTAGTAATACCTGCTATAAACGAAATAAAAAACTACACAAAAATTATCACAAATTGTGATTAAAAACAAAATCAATAAAGCAGTAGTCACACGAAAGAGCTAGGATTTGATTTTTGGTACGAATTATTTTTCGTCTCGTTTTCCTTGCCCTTATATTAATTTATTTTCTTATATTTTTTCTTTGTTACATGGATTATATATGTAGATAAAAATGTATACATAAAAAGTCTTTATTTTGTAATAAAAAGTTTATGAAACAAACTTAATTTAGAACACCTATTTATATGACATCAATGAGAGAAAATAATTGAAGTTGTATTAGTATAGATTTTTATAGTCATTTTATGTCCTTAATTTTTAGACCTTTTAAAGGAATTTTAAAGTAATATTTTAAATATGATTGTTAGAACTAATACAGTTCCTTAAAAAAAATCGTTATTTTTATGAGTTTTCTTATTTGTTGTGTACCTACCATTAGTTTTTTCTTTGTTTTATCTTTATCAATTTATATGTATTTTATAAATTTTCTGTTCGATGTTTTATTTTTGTTAATGTAAGATCTCGTGTGTTTCAATTAAATATTATTGTTAATTTTATAACCTAAATGTTTTAGAAGTGTTTGACTTTTTGTGTCTACTATCTCTAAACTTTTCTTTACATTTTGCATTTATTATTTTATGAATTGTATTATTTTATATATTAATTTTACGATACAGATGTATTGAAATATAGGTTTATTAAATAAAAGCCTTAAATGTCTTTTCTTAGTAGTTTACGCCAAAGCTATGGAAAGTATATAATTCTAATGTATGCATTTTTGCCTTTGTTTTTTATTTTCAAAATTGTACACTTTTTTGCTTAAATTTTATTTAAACTACTCCTAATCAAACCTGACCAGCTAAATGAAAACGCTTTTTGGATGCTTTTACAAAGTAATTATTTTTTAAGATTTAGTTTATTTTTAAAACATACTTGAAAAGTGAGGTTTTTGAGCAAATGAGCTAAACAATCAATGCCAACTCGTGCCTATAGAAATTTCGTTTAATATCAATAAAGAAACATTTCCTTTTTAGTTTGCATAAATTCTGTGTTGCTTCGTTTTAATAATTTTCTTATAAATATGTTTGTTAAACTAATCTATTTTGAAAAAGTACTATTCTAATATCTTGAAAATCATGAATTTTTACATGAAGTGATAATTTAATTTGATTTAACCATTAAGGTTGTTAAAAAATAAATTAGTAGATATTCTTTTGGGAACCTGTACATTCTTGTCATAAAAAAAACTATTTCTGTATAATATCATCAAAGATCTTCAATGTCATTTTTAAGAGCATTCATATTCGAATAAAATTTTCATTACCAACATAAAAGAATCATGAATATATTTTATCCAAGAAAATGATAACCAATTTATTTCTGAGAACATATACATATAAGTAAAACAAAGAATATTTTTGGTATTTTTCTAGCAGTCTAAACTTAAAGCATTTTTGAAAAGTATTAAAAAGTTCATCTGAAATATGTATAGCTTTATCTCCTTATCCTATTTTGGTATTATCTACACACACTTGAGGATGTTTGCTGGTTTTAATTTATGTAGTTGAACTTGACCCTTTTTAAGATTTAATGCTATTAAAAATAATAATAAAAGATGATGATTTTGAAATCCAAATGATACATAACGAGCGACGTTTTTTAGTTAATAAATTGACACAATCTAATGCAACGCAATCAAATCAAGTGATAGTAGTGTAATCTCTCTACTTGAACATGTACAAAACGAGGGCTGTTCAAAATATTGGATTGTTCAAGTTACTTAATATTATTTTTAATGTATATGAATGTTACACAATACAATAATATTGAAACCAACTTAACGAGAAAGTTGTTATTTAACTTTGCTTAGTTTTTTACAAAACATTATTTTATACACTGTCTCTGAGTTTTGAACAATATTGTGAATCCTGTTGTTTTGACAGGTTCAATTGACTACTTTATCAATTGATTCCTTAACTACGGTATAATTCTTTTTACCATAGTATGAGCATTATTCCCAAATGTGTTAATTATCCAACTTATAGAGCCAGTCATTAAAAAAATTCAAGGTATAGAGACTTCAAGGTACAGAATATATGTATATAACAAGTTATTGGATTGTTTAAGTCTTTAAGTTGTCTTGTGCACAAGTTAGCGAGAATCCACTGTAATTCCACCAATAAAAAATATTGAATTCATCAATGCTTTTTTATTATTGCGATTATGTTTTTTCTAAAAAACCCTTCCCAAAGTTTCTCCTTGGTTAAAAAAAAGGCTTTTTTTAAATCCGTTTTATAATCTTTACTACACTTGATAAATAAATTAAGAAAAGTCAATATAAACAAGGTGTGTTTTAGGACTTAAGCCACGTAATATTAAAATCTTACAAAAATGTACTGGTTCCATTTATTCCGTCCATAGTTAAAAAAAATTAATTTGTATTAAATCTATTAACTACATAATATTGCAATTGTAAACAGTTTCTTATAAAAAATTGCATATTTCTATTTATTTTCCTTTAGTTTCACTACTGTTTTTAAAATAATTGATCTTTGCTTAAATACATATTTTTTATATTTATTATTTTCGGTCGGGTGAAAACCGAAATAATGCAAACGTTTTATTGATTTAAAATTATTCTTTTTACTAAAATTACCTTCTTGAGATTTAGGTTAATAAAAAAATATGAACAGCTATTGTGCGGTTAAGATATGTTAGTAAATGTCTGTTTTCTCCCAGACCAATGATGAAACTCTTGAGGCTGCATTCTGCAACCTCACTAATTTCTCTCCAACCATGGTATACCAATGTTTTCATATTTTTCGAATTAGCCTAAAAACTATTTTTTATCTAAACACTTAATAAGACGTATTTATATCTCTTCAGAATGATTTGAAAATTTAATTTCTTTTATGTTGGGACTACTTACGAAAATCCTATATAATTAGTTTTGCAATATCAAACAATTTTTTTTCATTTTTTTTTATTTTAACTTTGTACAAGCATTTACTAAATCGGGTTGCGATACTGTATTAAAGATGGCAAGAAAATCACTTAAAAGCTAAAGTCTTCCAAAAACATTTTTTTTAATAATTAAAATAAGAATTAGGTACTGTTAAATATATAAAAGAAATTACTTGAAATTTTTTATTTCTTATTTTAAATCAAAAAATTGCAATTTTTACATTTTACTTTACTTATGGTATTATCTTTAATTAGAAGGAAAGGCATTTTTTTTATAAATTAAGTTATTATTTTGTGATACTTTTATTTAATATAACATTTAATTTACTTTATTTTTGATTGAGTTAAATTTTTTGGAACATATAGACTTGGTTTTACGACCTTAGGGTTTATATTAGTTATTTAAAAAAATATACCTATATTATACGTGAGTTTCAAGTTGCCGAGATTAAGTAACATAAAAATAAACAAAAATAAGAAATAAAAACAATTACAATAACTGTAACTATAAAACACCACATTTTATATATTTTATTTATAAAATATGATTGTGTTTAAAAATAAACTAGTGTTTTACATATAACAATTTTGAAAACTTTATAAATAATATGTATAATATGGAGTACACTTTAGGGAATATTTCAAACAAACTAGAGTAAGATATTTTGTCCAGTGAAAGTTGAAAAATATGAAAAGTATTGCAGTTAAATTTTAAAATGAATATTTGAAATTCAATAAACTACAATAGATGAATATCGTTATAAAAACTACATTTGACATAATGCGTAGGTGCTTAGAAATACATAAATTCGTCCTTTTATTTGTGCAGAAACTAATAACAATACAAACAATTAATTTTGTTACTTTTAATTTTATTTTAAAAACTGTAGTTTTCCAATCTCCTCCAAACGTTTGGTATTATGTTTTTGAAGCCAGGGTTAAAGGAATTTTTTTAACCGAAGACTAATTACTCTATTTTCTCCAATAATTGCTTATGAATAAATTGCTTACCTATTGCTTTTTACTCTAAATTATTTATTTTATTTCTTCACTCAATTGTACTTAAAATAACCCTCATTATAACTCTCATAAAATTTCATCTTCACCGACTCACTAGGAGGTAAACAACATTTTCTGTTGATTTAGTGGCTGTATGATAAATCAAATTATGCACCCATAATTCCATATAAGAAAAATTATTTTTAAGAAAAATATGTAATAATATTATTGTACAAAGAATATATGAAGATACATGAAAAAATAGTTACTGGTACAACAGATTAACATAACACTTTTTCTAACCTTATGCTAATTTAGCAAACAAATTTGTCATTAAAAATCATACAAATAACTGGATGTAGAATTCACTCTTAACCAGTTGACACGATCAGAATACACCTAACTTTTTAATTTTCGCATTACTTGATATACATATGTACTAAATGCACGATTGTTTCAATAATAGTTTCCGTTTAATTGAGCTTAATTATAATAAAACAAAATCAGAGCTTGCTTTTTAAAAAATAAATATCCTTAGAAAGTATGAATATGGGTCATCAATATATAGTATTGTAAGCCAATTATTTTTTCCTATGTTATATTTAAGATAACATAAATTTAACATTGTGCTCACTACAGAACTTTAAGCATGTCTTAGTATAAGGAACACATAGGACCTCAAACACAAAATAAATTGACGACAGAGCTTGGTTATTTTGATGTGCTGTTAAAGTGGGTATCAAAAATAATAACATTCCGATCAATAAAAATGTTCAGTACTGGCCTTATGGGAGAAGATTTTTCAGATCGGTGGTGTCTGGTGATGGTGAATGGAATTAAGAAAAATTGCCCCATAAAAAAACAAAACACACCACTGACTTGTGTTTTATATCTTGCCAAATTTGGTACATTCTCCATGACCTTTCAGTTCGTATCCTCAAAACAATAAAGCATACTGTTTGCTGTACTGAAAATTACATTAAAAAACTGTTAAATTTTTTTCGCATCATAAATAAATTTAATTAAAATTATTTTCGCATTCTTTCGACATTATGCGCTTATATTCGCCGAAAAAGGATTTATTAAGTGAAATTATGTTATATTTAAAATTAAATAATTGATTAGGACTATTTTATTCATAAAATTATAGTAAACACATACTATTTTAAAAATAGTAAGAACTAAAAACAAATTATTACTGAAGCAACAAACTCTATTTAAATAAGGTTTGTTACCAGCTTCTACAAATTATACTTTTATCTTGCTGACATTTTTACCTATTCTGTTCTTTATCATAGGTTTGCTAAGTTTTTGGTGATCATGAATTTAATCTGGGCCAAATTTCGGAAATGTGAATAGTTTTTCGTGCTTATTATTTAGTCCCCACACGATGTATCATCTTAGCAAATACATACCAACGTTTTTACAGAATTTTGTAAAGAACTTAAAAAATTATGTTCAAGAACACCGAAAAAACCGGTGTTCTTATGTCATATTTGAAATAGTTTTGTAGTTTTCTAAAAATTCAATTTAGAAAAAACTAGATAAAAGGAGAATGGGCAAAATTATCTGGGACCTGGTCTACCACTACCTAGTGCCCAAAAATGAGACCTATGAAAATGGTTATATAAAGTGAACCACCGTAACCAAAAATAAATACCTCGATAGGGCTGAAAGAAAAAAACTTTGTAAATTCAAATAAATAAACACAAATTACTTTAATTTTATTTACATATATCGTCGCCCTACTGCCACAAGAACGTATGTAGAAGTAGATATGTCAATATTTGCAAATTTTTAATAATCTCCATGCATTGTACTATATACGTTTGCAAACTTTACTTTTAACATTTTAAAGATTAATATACTAGCTATAGAATATTTACATTTTTTTTTAATTGTTGTTTTGAGGATATTTCACTCAATAAAGTGAATTGCTGTTACGTTTATGTGCCTCAAATGATAATTACTTTTTTCACCTTTTTGTTTTGTTACCTTTTTTAAACAATAATTCTGAAAACAACGTTGTCCTTAATATGATTTTATTAATTTTTTTTTTAATAATATAACAAAATACTGCATATAGAAGAATCATCCAAATTGTTTTTTAAGGATTTGTAGAAATCGTGATATTGCGAGGGTATTACATTTTTGCTACAAACGTCCATTAGATCACGATACTTTTCTTTTTTATACATTTGGGTAGCGTTTAACATAAGCCCCGTTTTATTGTTCATGGATCAGCACTTTGCATGTATGATGTATTGAAACAACCTGCATGATCTTGATATTTTTCCTGATTCAATTTTCGTATTTCAAAATTGATCCCACCACCAAGAAGAAAGGAAAACGCGGCAATGGTGTTAATATTTGTAGCTCATATTTTCTTTAAAGTCTTCCAAATCTTCGTCAAACTTAAAATATATGTTAGTCTGCCAAAATATTTTTAGCCAATCAACATTATTCCCTTCAGTATCAACCGTACGGTAAAGGTGAACTTATTGTTTTGAATTTAAAAATATGCTCGCGTCCCATTTCTACCACTGTATATTTTTGGATTGTTTTGATCCATTCAACGTTTTATGTTTTTCGAACAACGCAACGTTCAATTTGGGCATGAACGGAATCGTATTCCATCATAGAGTGTCCATGTTCAAATAGCAATGGTCTTCTTTCGGGATTTAAAGTGATTTTACCGAGTAGAGAAGCATTGCTGATATGTTTACGTTTCGATTCTGCCCTCCGCATGCCACAACATTTATCACTCATCAATGTCGCCTAATACGAGTATACATACATATAAAGACATGATGTCACTTCGTCCGACCCTCTTCCAGCTTCTTTCGTTCCAACATTGTATACAGTAAGATTGTAAGCTGGCAATCGCCTTTTATAAAATATGGCTTTGGCATTTGCACTAGGAGGACAGTATATTATTACTTCCGAATCAAATTCAATAAAATGAATGTTGATGGCAATAGCATCTTTCTTAAATTTATCATGAAATCCTCTAGCACTTACTTTTCTCTTTATGTGTTACTTATATTCATCACGAATTTCTGTTTTTTTTTTTTCATCCTCGCATTGAATTTTGGAAAAAGTTATCACACATGACTTTTCTCGGCGTGTGGAATTTCAGGAAGAAATCAGAAATCGTTTTTGAATATATGTATGTCTATACAACCATAACTTTTCGGGCAGGACTCATAATAAATAATTAGTTGACTTTCAACTTTTGGGAAAGAATTTATGTGTTGTTTTATAAATTCTCTGCATCTTCAAGCCTTTTGTTTCCAGGTGGGTAACGGTCTTTGTTACTGGTGGCAATAACATTACAATCTAATCTATTTCTTACTACTAGTATCGTCCTGTGAACATTAACAACATTCCGTAAATTTTTGTTTACAAACAATTTGATCAAAATATTGAAGGAAAACATTTTTTTAATTTTGGAAATATGCAGTATATATTGTTCGACAGTGCAAAAACAAAAATGAACCACATTGTGTAAATGCATTCTACACATCGTTGAAATCGAGGCTTTCCAAGTAAAAAAAATTGTCAAAATCGTCACATATTTTTTGAGAAAATGGTACCACAAGATTTACTTTAGTCTTTATAGATAGATATTTCTGATGAATGTTTCAAAGAAGGGGAATGAAGCAATAAAAAAAAAACTTTAACAAGCTTGAATTATTTCACCATTTTTAAATAGGAAAAACAACTTTGTTTTTGAACGTCGTGAATGTTCAGCTGGAGTTCTAACTGACTTTTTTCTATCTCTTCGATTAATAAAGAAATATATTTTATTATAATTTTGTTAAAACTGTGTAATCGATGGTATACAGCTTTGTCTCCATCCAAAAAATTCTTTACAAGGGCTAAAACTTTCCAACGATATATGTATGTACGTATGTATCATTAATGGGCAATAGGTAGATCAAAATAACCATTCTCCTTTAGGTCGGGTTTGAGTATACACATTTGTGTTAGCTGGATTGGATAATAAACTAGTTAATTCGTACTTTCATCCAAGGGAATAAAAGACACATAAGAGATATATTTTCATTGAATGAACTAAAAATATATTTTGAAGAACGTCATTTAATTTAAATTCTATCAAAACTATTATTGAGGCTACCTCTGATTGAAAATTATGAAAAGTATGGTTTGTTAAGTTGTATTTGTGAGTGTTTTAAATTTCTTTCAAAGTTTATTTTAGAAATTTCAAACCATTTCTTAGTTCTTTTAAGCCAATCAGAATGATGTAGCTTACTACGTAGTCACTACATAAATGAATGCGCCCAATTCTTACACGTCAATAAAAAAAATACTAGTATTTAAAATCAATTAGTATAGAACAGATGACCCAAACTCATTCTTCAGAAAGGATATTGTTTTTTTTATGCTTTATTATTATAATTATTTTTGCTATTTTAAACAAAAATTTACAAAACAAAAAGTGAATAAAGTGCCTGATTTTTACCAAACATTAACTTAACGAACGATTTCTATTTCTATTACTTAAAAAATTTTAATTTTGTAAAGTGAAGCAACTCCCAACTCCATTTTAAACAACAACGACGGGGTGTAAACTTTTCCCAAGACAATGCCATGAATACAATTAAAAAGTATAAAAACCGCAAATATTATAAATAAGTGCACACAGCATGCAATAGAACAAACGTTTATATACTGTTTCTACATTTAATATATAAATACATGTAAATACCTATTTTTTAACATACCTCACGATTGTATATTTTACTCAATTCCGTCCGGCTACACATTCAAAAAGTGTTTCACCGTGAAAAGTTTATACTTTGTCATAAAAAGTAGTTAAAACTTGATTAATTAAAATAATTAATTCATCAAAGATAAATACGAAAAAAAAAAATAATACATAAATAAAATTATCTATACACTGTTCAAAAGTAACAAACTTTACATACATACATATATGCCATTAAACACAACACCAATACAACAGTTATTTTTAATAAAGAATGAACACGAAAAATTTATTTCATATTGTAAGAGAAATAATTTATTAAAAAATAATAACTATTACTTAGTCTCTTTCATATATTGAACAAAAAAAAATTAAAGTATAATTATTCATAACTGAAAAGTATATATTTTTAGAAAATAATAACTGACAAAACTTTAAAAAGTTATATTTGTAGACCGAAATATAACAAACATAATAGATATACTGTTTAAAAAAATATGCTAAAAATATTTTATATGAAAATATTCAGACAAAATAAAAATGATTCACAAAAGAAGTTTAAAAAAAAAATTACACACTTATGTTAAAATAAAATATAATGTTTGACAAAGTAAATGAAACAAAACACAAAAAATGCATGGATGTTTTGAAATACTATATTAAACAAAAAATATTATTATATATATATTGAAAAAGTAATTATACAATTATATTATTATACCTTAACTCGATGCTTTTTCTTTGGTCTTTCTCCTTCAATCATGGTGCCCATACATATAGAATCGCAGAAATGTATTGTAATTGTGTTGTTCACTGTAATGTTAAAACGTCATTTAGGAATAATATTTTTTTTATTGAATACATCCGTTTTTTTTTTTTCTTACATATTATTTTAGTACAAACTAAATAAAAACATAGGATTTTAAACATTCAATGAAGCTTAAGTTATTTGTGACATTTTTTTTATAGTACAAGGATATTAAATTATCACGCCATAGTGAAATTTTAAACTCTCCAACCAAACAAGTTTTGCATTCCTCAAATAACATTCTTATTTTCCTTATAAGAATGATAAGATTAAAACTTTTTCGTCGTACTAAAAGTGGTGAAAGCTTCTAAATTTTGTTCATACCGCTTCACTTAATTATGAACTAACCAACAGCATTAGGCTGTTATTGGCTATTGCATCATATTAGACAATTATAAATGGACTTTATTGCATTTAAATTTTTATAATTGCTTAGGTATAGTCTGACATATTTCTGTGAGCGTCCTTTTTAGTTTAAATCTGTGTTAACTGCTTGGTTAAAACATAATTTATACAACAGCTTAATATAAAGTGAGAAAAATAAGATGTTTAAGGAGCTGAGGAAACTTCAACTTTGTCATTTTTCATGTCTTATTTTTCATTAGAGAATTCAAATATTAAGAAGGAGTTGCCTTTTTGGATGGTTCTAGTAAACTTCAAGTAAATTTCTTACAATAAAAGTTTCTACCACTCACCCTCAAGTGATGCGAATTATGTATATTATTCTTCACATAAATTACAGTCTTTTTTAAGTACAGCGAAATTAATGACAAAAGTACTAAAATAATTAAATATATTTTTGTTAGTTTCAATTTATATACGTGACATTTGCTTTTTTATAAATATGTGAGGGTATGTTGAATATTAATTTCGGTAACCTATATATGTATGTATTTTCTATTTATATAACTTGACTACTTAATTCCACACTTCTCATTTAAGAGGTACCTGCTCTGGTTATAAGCGAAACAAGTTTAATTTCTTTTCTTAGCTGTGATGAAATTGCCTTTTTTTATACACATATATATTATTGTAGTGCTGGTGCTATTATTAGAGGAATATTATATTTAAATTTATAATTTGATCGGGTATTCACATTTTTGATAGAAAATCTTTTAGCAAAGTTGCAATTGCAACCACTTGTTCTGTGATCTCCCAAAAAAAGTTAAATTTGGATTAAATATTATTAAACTATTAACAATTTGATTTGAGTTTGATTATAATTTTAATAAGGAATGTGAATACTCTGAAGAACTAAAACAATTATTTATGTAAACTTACCACAAGGCCAGCGGCTATAAAGATAACATAGGTTCTAGAATTATTATATCAATTTTTTACTTGCTTCTTTATTTTAATTCGTAGAAAAAAATTGCTAAAACTAATATAAGTTATCGGCTTTATAGAGCTACTATTTTTTATTTCATAAAACATTTCGTCTTTGATTTGTTGATACTGAGTCATTGTCGGGCACCAAGAAGCTTTTATCATTATTGTCAAAAATTAATCATATTATAAAATATTAACTTTGTTTGTTTTTTGTCCTTAGTTAAAAAGTTCTTCTACTATAATCAAGAATCAGTTTATGTTAAAACTATTTTTTTGTCAAATATTATTCGGGCGGAATGGTGACATGTTTTTAGAATAAGCTGACATTTATAGTGAATGTATAAGATTTTGTTTATTTAAATATCAAATAAAAACAAGCTTTTGTAATGTTTCCAGCATTGCTATGAGCTTCATAAAAAATGTCTAAACTATAAAAATTCAAACCCATTTATAAACTACATTTTGCTTCTTATATACTTATTTCGTTATTTTTTGTTATTTGCTTCAAGTGAAAACCTTAACCAATATTCACAAAATCGTTGCAGCAAAATGTGTATATCAACTGGGCTCTATTTTTTTTTTTTTTTTTGAATGTTTATGTGTTAAATTGATTTAGTTTTAAATGTCTTAAATTAGGTGAACATACAAAGGTTTTAAAAGGAAGTTATAAAAACATCTTCTGAACCTTAGGTTTTTTGATTATTTAACTTACGTAAACACATATCTGCAAAAATTGCATTTACAGGTAATATATGGAACCAATATTTAAGTGTGTATGATATTTTGCATGTTAAGATATTCTTGTCACTTTCTATACAAATTATAATATTGTCTCGATATTAAACCCACTATATTCTAGAATGGCTTTGTATCACACAAAAACATCCCATTTTCTTCTTTTTTTTTTGTACGTGATCCGACTACGGGGTTATCAGCATTTTAAAGAGTACGCACAATACAGCGTTACTAACAATTACAATCCTACACAAAGCTAACATACAATTTACACTTCCTCAAAATAAAATGTTTACATGTGTTCAAATATATTTAGGGATGAATTTGTCATTTTTGAAAAAAAAAAAAAATATATATAGACATGTTCAATTTGCCGCTTTTAAAAGTATGGTTACAATTATGTTTTAATGAATCATACGTTTTAAACTGAAATTATAGCAAACCACCTATTTATATTTTGTAGGCCCGTTCTATCTATCTTATTTACATTTATCGGAATGCAAAAAATCTTGAATGATTAAATGTGGTATTCAAAAATCTAGAGTGAATATACATTATACCTATGTATGTATTCATCTATCTAACTAATATATGTATGTTTTAAATCTAGATATATTTTTTAACACAAGAAATTGTTTAGTAATCTAAAAATATTCCTTTTTTTAATCAAAGTTTTTAGAAGATGATATGAAAAAAATGATTTGATTAAATTGTGCAATTTAATTTTTTAATGAATGTTTTTCAGTTTTGAATTAAAGCTAGTGCGACCAGCTTCCATATATGTACATGTACCATTATCTACCTACTATATCAATAGTCAGGCGGCCCTTATTCCAAGGACTCAAGTAGCATCGTCAAGTGTCGAAATTCAACACCTTCGACACAATTTGATATGTATAAGTATACAATATTTTGTTTTTGTTGACATTGTAGTGTTTGCAAGTGCAGAAATTAAAATGACCTAAAGTGAGTTAATCAGTGTCAAAAGGGTATTCTGCACATCTCAACAATTGTGGCTTTTCAGCCATAGTCAAATGCTTTTTGAGAAAATGGTACCACAAAATTTATCTTAGCCCATTTATATAACGTGTCGACACTTAGCGATACTAGTAAACAAATTTCAGCTTCAATGTCTCCATGTAAAGTTATTTAAAAACATGAATGAATGAATTAAAAAAAAAAATTGTTTTCAATTCTGATAAATGCTTACTTCATGCAGAAACGACTTTTTTCGCTATAGCAATGCGTTTTTTCACTATAAAAATGTAAACAAAATGTGAAAGTTGGTTGCAAATATCTCAGGAACAAATAACGCTATTGACTTCATTCTCCTTTAAGAAAAATCACGACTGTGTAAAAAAAAAGTTGCGATTGACTTTATATTTCGTGTTGCAGTGATAAATGCAAGATGCATCTACAACAATCTAGCTGAATACCCTGAATAAAATTTAATTCATTCGTAGTCAAAGTTATACATACTATTTCGCCCGCTCTACATTCAAGTCGAATCTTTGACAGTTTTTGGTCGTTTTTTGTTTTAGCATTTATTTAATTTTATTTCATTCAAGGAAACTTTCAATGCGATATTTGTTAAAGTTTTTGGAAGTCCTTTCTGCATATTTCGAAATTATAATTTGTTAAAAAATTTAATGGAGTCGAAATCTCCATTCGTTTTTGAGATATCGCCCACGAAAAAGGCTACCTCGAATTTCCGAAGGCATGTAATCACGCACACACAGACAGGGCATCTCTTTAGAAATGACGAATTTATACTCTAAGGACCTTAAAAAGTCCGCATTTGTCAAACATTTCAATTGGACAAATCGGTCCGATAACAATAACTTCGTATTTAAAGTTAATAAAAGTATTTTATTTTCAAAAACAAAAATGTTATAATTTGGTTGAGAACCCACATTACCTTCACGTGGAAATTAAGTTCTCAGGCTTTTTTTAGTATACCATATATAGAAAAACTCGTTTTTAAAAACAAAAATGCTCATGCATCATTGTATGTATGTGTATCATATCTGATACATGGGACTTATTGTTCAAGTTTATTTTCTAAGAAAAAATAAATGGACTTATTGATGTTATTGTTTACATATTATTTGTATGCGGGCAGTAAAGACAAATTCAAAAATGTATCAAATATGATACATGGAAGTATAGGAGGCACGGTACAAGCAGAAATATATGTATCAAATTTGATACACCGGACAGTGAAGGTGTTAGTGGAAAACAATTTTTTTTTTTGAGGATGGTACCATTCTACACTTAGTATACTACATTAAACAGGGTAACTGGTAAAAAATGCATCAAAGAGCAAGTAGATTGGGATAGGGGAAGTTTTATTTAAAAAAAATGACTTTTAAAAAAATTATTATAAGCCGTGAAGGCACAGATCATGAAGACCTACATAAATCGGAACTTTTCATGTAGTACAATAAGACTACAAGATCTTGATATTTTCTAAACTGAGAACAAGGGATATTTTTCAATTGCAAGTGTTAGTGTTTTTGTTCTGAGTTGTCAAAACAGAGTATTGCCAGTAACCATGTATTTCACTCAAAACTCACAACCAATTTTGGGTTGTGAAAGTTAACCAAATAAGAAGAATGACAAATTTTAACATAAAAATCCATGCAGTTCCTGGTCGCCGTAAAAAACCCAATAAAATTAACTTTTGGGACAATCATGTTAGCTAAAAATTCTCCTCACCCCACCGGCCACCGTAGGTGATTACATAAAAATGAGTCCAAGACCAATTCTTATAAAATATTTTTAGAATAGAAGTTGTTTTAATTTTATATCCTTCTTTTGGAAATCAGCATTGAAAAATGAAGAAATATCTTTGTCACCAGATCGACCCGAGTGGCACAGATTTGAGTTTTGTGATTATCTTTTTATTTTGGTAGAAAAAAGTAAAAATATAAATAATATATAGGTTAAAACACAAATGTTTTGCTACTAAAGTTTTTAATATAACAAAGAAGTAACACTCCAGTTTCTGTTACTGATCCTAACAATTGTGACATTCATCTTATATTACTAAATTTAAACCACTTCGTTAACTTTATTTATGTAATTATTTCAAGCAGGGTTCCGGTACCTCGATCGAAGTATGTAGGGGGAAAGCGGGAGACTTGATCATACGGGAGACTTGAGCCACTCTCAATAATTTACTAAATATGCACTTAAAAATTTCATGAGTAAACTCAAACGTTGCATACATTTACCCTTTACCAGCACACAAAAATAATTCAGCATCTTTGGTAGACTTTGGCTGATAAAAGCGAAAGGGGGTTTTTGGACCAAAAAAGTTAGTTAAAAAAAAAAATTTCCTTTTTGCGATAAAGTTTTTTTTCAACCTGGTAAGTAAAAGTAGTTAACATAATCTAATAAAACGGTTGTTCGACTATGTTAATATTAAAACAAAAAGAAGCTAGCTAGTTTTTCACAAAAGTTATTAATTTTTAATTGTGAAAAAACGTGAACGGGAGACATGAGCCGGTTCCTTAGGGGAGACTTGATCAGTGGTTCAAGTTTCCCTTTTGTTGTAATTTATTGTCAAATGTATGATAAAATACTTCCTTTTTCAGCATTTTACATTTGTTATGTTTTTAAAGTTTATTTATTTATTTTTAAAATTTTTTTATCTACAAGTTGAATAACTTTAAAATTGTTATATTCATTTTCATACATAATACTTAATTACTATGAAAGATAGTTGTGTTTTTAAATTTCTATTAGTTTTTTTTTTTTGTATAAACACGTAAAACAGAATTTTTCTTCTTCATTCATAATACTGCATTAATTTTAATAAGATATGAACTGATTGATTTATTTGTTATGTTGTTTTTTTCGAAGAATTTAAGTATGGTCAAGTCTCCCCAAGGCGGTGGTCAAGTCTCCCTGCTAAGGGGGAGACTTTAGCCAAAAATCTGTTCCCAATCATTTAGCATTTGGAAAAAGTCACTTGTGTGTATGTATAGTTTATGAAATTAGTATTAATGTAGATAAATGTATCTTTAAAAATATGTATCCACCATGTGGCTTAAATGAACAGAAAAGATTTTATGAACGATTTAACAAAAAGTGGCTCAAGTCTCCCGCCTTCCCCCTATCTATCTTGAGAAAAAAATAGCAATTTCCCTACTTTCTTAGGAACTACTTCTCTTACAAAAATTCTTAACCAGCATATTTACTCTGATTATTCAATGTAATAGCTTATAGCTTACCTTTACTTTGTGTTCTGAAATAAAAATGTCTGTTGGAAACAGAATTTGTCTTCTATAAATTTAAATCATTTCTTTTTCTTATTGAAAGAAAAGTTTAATAAAAAAGCTTTCTTAACATACACATTATGTATGTACAAAGATCCTCTTAATAAATCAAGTACGAGTACCTTTTTAATCTTAAGTTAAATATGCAGCTTATGAACCGAACGTTGATTTCAAGTAACAAAAAAGTAACTATCATGTAACAAGTAAACTATTTCCGAGCAATGCAAAGAAAATATATTATTAATTAATAAATATATAAAATTCTCGTGTCACAATGTTTGTTCCGAAACGGCTTGAGCGATTAGTATAAAATTTTATATGCATATTCGGTAGGTCTGAGAATCGGCTACTACCTATTTTTCAAACCCCTATGTGGTGAGGGTTGTCTACCACTAAAATTTTTTTTTTATTTGTTTATAATGTGGCATTAATGTTATTCACTCTTTCTCCTAAATCGCAATCAATTTTAATTTTATTTTTGGAATGAGGTATTTTCCCGTCTCCTATTAAAAGTAACTTTGAAGGAAAATTTATAGCACACGGGCTAAGTTTTATAACGGTAATTTTTTGATTCCCGTGGGATAGATAAGTATTATTTTATGCTGAAAAATCGCAGATATTTTTATATTATTTAAAGAGAAATAATTCTTTCATACATATTTATTGGGTAACTTGAACCGCTCATGCGGTTTTCCCCCTTTTGCAACATTTTTCACTGATGCTTCGCTCCTATTGGAATATCCAACATAAAAAGAATTTTTCAATTCCAACCAGTAGTTCTTGAGATTAGCACGTTCAAACAAACAAACAAGCCCTTTAGCTTTATACATTAGTATAGATTGTCGTTTAAAGCGATAAGTTTGTAATTATACTATGCACATAATGTGTCTTTAAAATACGGATTATATTTTTCTTTATTAAAAATGAATTATACTTAAAAATAGTATAAGAGCCAACAACATATTTTGGGTTGTGAAAGTTAACCCAAAAATCCATGTCTATAGTAGTTCCTTAGTATGGCGTTACAGCAGGTCTAAAACCCAAAAAAGAATCTACTTTGGGAATAACGAATTCAAAATCTAACGATATGCATACCATTTGTTATAATAATGGGTGATTTTTTAAGAGGTTTAGAACTTTAAAAAAAACACAAAAAATTCGAAAAAATGAATGAAATATTTATTTGAATCGATTGTTTGGACCTTGCAATTTAATGTTTAAAGATAATTTCATGCAAATGTTGACCGCGGCTGCGTCTCAGGTGGCCCATCCGCTGAGTCCAATTTTGGCATACTCTTTCACACATATCGGCCGATATCTCACGAATGAATGCATGGATGTTGGCTTCCAGTGCGTCAATCGAAGCGGGCTTGTCCCTATAGACATTAGCCTTGACATACCCCCACAAAAAATATTCTAATGGTGTCAAATCGCACGATCTAGGCGGCCAATTGACCGGCCCGAAACGTGAAATTAACTGTTCACTGAACTCGCCTCGCAATTGCGCCATTGTTTCGCGTGATGTGTGGTATGTGGCACCGTCTTGTTGAAACCACATATCATGCAAGTCAAGAACTTCCCTTTCGGGCAAAAAAAAGTTTGTTATCATCTCTCGGTGGCGTTCACCATTGACAGTAACGCTGCGATTCGCATCATCTTTGAAGAAATATGGCCCAATAATGCCGCCGGCCCATAAACCGCACCAAACAGTGGCTTTTTCGGATGCATTGGTAGCTGTTGCAATGCTTCTGGCTGATCTCCACTCCAAATGCGGCAATTTTGCTTATTTACGTACCCATTCAACCAAAAATGAGCCTCATGGATGAACACAATTTTTCGATAAAAAAGCGGATCCTCGGCCAGCTTTCCAAGAGCCCATTCACCAAAAATTCGGCGTTGTGGTAGGTCGGCTGGCTTTAGTTATTACATCAGCTGTATCTTAAAAGGCTTTACGCCCAAATCCTTCCGCAAAATTTTCCACGTAGTGCTGTAACAAAGGCCTAACTGCTGGGAACGGCGCCGAATCGACATTTCGCGGTCTTCTGTCACACTAGCTGATACGGCCGCAATATTTTCTTCACTACGCACAATACGTAAACGTGTTGGTGGTTTAATGTCCAACAAAGTAAATTTGGTGCGAAATTTGGTCACAATCCTCCGAATAGACTGCTCAGAAGGTCGAGAATGCCGACCATAAAATGGAAGCAGCGCGCGATGAACATTTCGAACCGAGCACGAATTTTGATAATAAAATTCAATAATTTGCAAGCGTTGTTCATTTGTAAGACGATCCATGGTTAAATTGCAAACCAAACTGAAGCTGTTTGACAGTGACACAAGGTACTAAGCACACGTTAGCTATCAAAACCAGTGTTGCCAAAACCAAACCAGCTAAAAAATAACCCGTTAGAACTAAAATTCATAAAGTTATCAGTGATCAAAAACAATTAAGTTAAGTAGTATCGCCAGTAGTATCGACTTTTAATATCAAAACAATTTCATAGAAAATATTGCAGGAGAAAATATTGTTTCTTTACATATATTTTTTTTTAATTGTAGCAAAAACCAAAATGGCCCACAGAGTATATTCTGTACATCTTCCCAATTGTGGCTTTTCAGACGTATGAAATTTATCAAGAAAATTGTACCAAAAAATTTTTCTAAGTCGCTTTATATAGGTATGTCTAGATTTTTAGATTTCGAATTCGCTTTAAGTGATAAATCTTCATGAGTTTCCTTTTTATGGTGCTTCCTCTTCATAGAAGTAGTTCAAATGCCAGGAATCTTATTGTTTCCAAACATTTCCCCAAGTGGCACAGATAGTAGGAATATAACAAAATGCTTATAAATGAGTCATAATGACTGCTTTGTTACCAAAAATGTGCGAGAATCACCCAGTTTTGTTAGTAATTTTTTGTTGCAAAGTAGTTACAATATTGTAACATTGTTACTAAAAATATTGATAAAAGGTTCACGCAAGTAACAGTTTTGTTACTTAATTGAAAAAAAAATGCAATGGTTTTATTATTATATTGTCACAAGAGAATACAAAAACTTATAATGGAAACTTTTTCAGTTTTCCTTCACATGTTCAAATTAAAGTAGGTACTACTGTGAGTGATTATTTGGGTTGGGATAGTTATTATTTACATGTCTCGAATTTAGGTCATGTGGAAACTTAATTTTCAAAACGCTAGCAGCATCACAAAATATTACTTTCTAAATGACTTTTCCCCTAAAATTTTTCAAAATAACTTAAAATTATTTGTTTTAAATATATATTATTAACTAGCGGGCCCGGCGAACTTCGTCTCGCACCGATTTATGGCACAAATTCAAGCTATGGAAAGATATTTCGTGAAATTTTTTTTATAGTTTCTAGATGTCCCGGTGTGCTTCGTATCACTTATCCAAAAGATATTAAAACTCTCTCTTCGCTAAAATGGCTGATTCTATTACAAACTCTTATGATGTAAACTCTTATGCACAGCACCCAAGATTACTTCAATTTTTTTTGGTTAATGTTGGTCCAAATAAAAATCATGTATAGAGCTAAACTGAAAAAAACTATTGAAGTACAAATTAACATCCCACCAAAACTTCGTGACTTCAATAATGTCACTAATAATTTAAGTACAACCCCCGAAGAATCAGTAAATAATAAATTTACTTGAGAACATAATCTATATCGTAAGCTACCGAGTCAATTATTTTGTTTAAATTTTTAAAACTGAATTAAGTATTTATTTGTTAAATAAATTAAAATAAATTAAAATTAAATTAAAGGTCGGTGATAGAAGAATTAAAATGTGGGGGTTACATGAGTTTTTTTAAGGATTTAAATAAAATTTATCCTGATATCGTCTTAATAGAAAATAAAGATTAATCAATGGATTTGTCAATGGGCAATATTGGGGGCAAGAAACAGTAGCATTGACGAAATTAGCGACCTAAACTTCCAGGAGATATAGAATTTCTTCGCAATTACGTGATTGTCGCAATAGTTTTGTCTGGTCCTGCAGTTGGTCAAACAGTGCTTAGGTATACCTCGCATCCCAATGATTTCAAATGTTTTTCCTTTCAATTTTAAAAGAATTCAATTTCCCATTAAATTATGTTTTTTCGTAACAATTAATAAATCACAGGGGCAAACATTTAAACACGTAGGAATTGTTTTAAGTCAAGACTGCTTTTCACACGAGGAGAAAATCCGTATGTTCTTAAACTTAATCTTAAGAATGAGAAAAACACCAAATGTTGATCAATTGAGTCATGAAGTTTACATGAAACACAAAAATGTCTTTTAAATCTTTACAATTTATTTTGGTTATTTCAACAAATTTGTTCTCTATCATGATTTCTTCTCTGAAAAAAGCGATCTCACGAAACAACTTGACTAGTAAATATTTATAATTGCATATTTGAGTATACTATGTTCATTCAAAACTTTTCTGCAAAACAAATACATAAAATATTGGTTTTTGCTACCCGACAATAATATATAATAATATATATGTATATATAAGGCCAAAAATAAAACACAACCAATAATATTTTCTTATTTAGAATAAACACAGCGATGGATTTCAGAAAGTGTTTGATGATTTTAAATACATTTTGTAAGTCACCTTAACTCCATCTCTTAAGTTAGGTAAAATGTTTCAATTTGCAGTGAAAGATTGGAAATGAAATCTTTAAAGTTCGAGTTTTTGTTAAAATAACTCAATAAAAATCATGATCTCTTTTTAAACTTTTAAAAACACTTTTTAGTGATAATAATAAAAAAGTTACTTTGAATTAGCTGAAAGCCACTATATATTAGTAAGATACATATTTACTTGCTATGAAACAGCTTTAGACAACACATTAAAGAAATTAAGTTGGATATTAAATTCGTTATTTGTATACAAATTTTATTTTTTACATTTTCGTGTAACCCACTAAAAATGATTTTTATTTGATAGATATTTATGATATGTATGTATATTCTTTATGTAATCTAGTCAATTGAGTGTCCTGATAATATTTACTGTTCCACTGCTACTGCTAAACTTCTAATATTTATATTTGAGTAAAGCTCTTTGGTGGAAACTCAAGCAATAAATTGACAAATTTTACGTTCGTCTATTTTGTCAAAAATTGTTGTGTGATTCCGTCCTTTTTATAGAAAAGGTGTGGTATCAAATTTAATCATTGAAAAATTAGGTAAATGTAGATACAATTTCTATATTTAATATCAACCAATTCCTTTCTTTGATTTAGAAATTCAACTATTATTTAAAATCTTTCTTTGTGTTTTGTACCATTGCGTTGCTAAAAATCTGTATTTTTAGTTTATCTTCCATTTGCATACTACATCACTATTTTCTATCAAAAATGTGTATGGTATGATTATTTTTAATAATGACATCTAATAGCTTTGAAATTTTCAGAATGAACTACGAGTATGTCAGAAGGTACATAATCGTACCAGTTCACAACGTAGAGATAATAATAACATTGTAATAAAATCCATTAACTTCTAGTGTAGCTAATGAGAGTAGGAACATTATAAATATTGGAATAACATAATATCTTATTTCTTTTATGTGTATATTCATTTGCTAGAATACTAATTGGAAGTTACTTTGGTGTTAAATTTAAGCTCATATTGATCTAAACCTAGCAAATAATTCTGGAAACATTACAAAATATGATTTATTTTTAGGTATCTGAGCTATATACATAATTAAGACTTATTTCTTATAAAAATTAAAATCATTGGCACTTCAATAATATGTATGGTTGTTATATGTTAATAAGCCTGATATAAAGTTAATTCTTTAAAATAATTTAAATAGAATCTGTATACCCCTTAATTAGAATGATATGTAAGGTTTTTAGATACCAACTGAATTTTCTGGTATATTTTGGGTTTCAGAAAGAGTTAATTGTTGTTTCCCCAATTCTCTATTAACGTCGCTGCTAAAAAGTGACAAAAATCAAAAAGTTTTAAATTCTAGTTCTGAAGTAGGCAATACGTATGTAGATGTGATGTAAAACGTAACAGTTTTCGTATTTTGGAACTTTTTATTGCTCTTTTCAGCCGATGAAGTTTTGCTGCTATAGTGAGTTTGTATATATATACATGTAAATAACATGTACAATGTATAATATATATATATTATATACATATATTATATATATATATAATATATATATATATATATATATATATATATATATATAGAGCGAAATACTGGTTTCTTTTTATTTTGCTATAATTTCAGTTAAAGTTTGGCGTACAAAAATAAGTAAATTATTTAATTTTTATTTGATTAAATCGGAGCTTCAAGTTGGTGTTACAAAATATCGCACATTTTTAAGGTAAGACGCACTTATGTTTTGATTTGGCAAAGAAAAAATTTAACTAGTTAATTTTTTCCGTTTGTAGTTTACCAGATCTTTTCGTTTTTAGTATTCATATTTACTATTTTAATATTATCAATTTATTTTATTTATTTTAACAATTTTATATGAATAAATAACCAATACAATTGTTTTTATTTCTCCAGGTCGATTCTAACATTGAAAATAATGCTTAGATTTTTTGTTTAGTTTTTGAGAATCATATTAAATAGTTTAACTAAAATTATCCAGCTTATCTTATCTTGAAATTAATAACGCTTTATTCCTTAGCAGTAAAGGGCACATAACATTTAAATGAAAATGAAAATGCTGAACTTTTTTTGTAAAAAAACTTTCTTGCTAAAAATGAAAATCGAATCTCCACCTACTAAATGTCTTTGGATGATGGAACTATATATGTGAACAAGATGCATGGCTACTGAAAACCAACTAAAAAAATGAGCTATATTTGTGCGTGTGTATTTTGCTAACAAATTGATACTGTTTTTTTATAAAAAACATTATGTAAAAAATTAACTTTATAATTTGCTTGTTTTAGGAAAAAAAAATATAGTTAATCATCTAACATTAAATACATAAAATACACAAGGGATGAAAGCACAAATACTTCAAAAATGCAAACACATAACACAAACCAACTTGCATTCTATTTAAATAATAAATGTTTAACACAAGTTTGAGTCACAATACCTTGATCTTGACTTAAACCAAAATAAATCTTATTTACAACTGTATGTACAACTGTGTATTATTTTTTTACAGGCTTATTGTAGTAAGTATGATGCTTTAAAATCTTAAATGTTTGCTTATCATATGTATATCCTTTACTTGCTTTTTAGCTTCGCAATTTTTTAAATATCTTAGAACATGAAATATAATTTTATAATATGCTTTTTGCAGGCTTTTACAACTTTATCATTGTACCATTAGATTCTTTAAATGACAAAAGAACAATGACATTTAAAACAAAACCTATATGTTTCAAACATCAGTGTATTCGCGCAAAACTTACTCAACACGTGCCAATTAAATACAAATTTATATAATATTATTATGAGCCACATCGCGTATCTATGCGACGGAATGTTATAACGAGAAAACAAATTTTTTAATGATAATGTAATTTGAGTTATCACTAAAATATTCTCGTAGACCATTTATGTGCAGCAATAAGCCGTTTATTGATTGTAAGATATGTATCAAATTGCAAAATATTTCAACAATTAGTATATAAGGGTTAATTTACTAGCCGCTCTTTTATAACAATATATTAATATTTTCATAAAGAAATCATACTTTTCGTTTAATTATTATTATTTATGTTACGTCTCGTTTCGGTTTCATTAAATCGATTTTTTTTATATTTTTAATAAAAAACTGTAATGAAACTACATATATTTGTATTCTTTTACCCTTTTTGAAAATAAAACGAAATGTTTCAGTTTATTTTGCATGTGTCGTGCAGTATTGACAAAAAAAAAAAGAATCTTTTAATGAGTACTATAAGCGTACACAATGTTCAAAAGGCAGAATGAAATGCAAGCTATAACATAAAATCGTTTATCTAACCTTTCCACTTTTGTTTGCTTTTTCGATAAATTTAATAGTTTTACATTTTTTAAGCCGACATCGTCAGTGAAAAAAGTAGCCTGTATTTTTCTACATTTTTAAATTTAGTGCGAAATTAAGTTAATTCATATTATATATTTATTTAACAACACTTTTTATGTCGCACCCAAATAATAGGTTTCTTTAATTTTGTTTCCCATAACTACATACCTACGATATTTCAACTTTTGTTCTTGCCATTATGAAGGCAATTTATTTTTATGTATTTGGTCGCGTTGAATCCAACCTATGTATAATAGCTCAAGAGTTTAAATTTTAGATATAATGTGTTGAATTTAAATTCGTTAACCCCTTATCTTAAGTAGTTAGGAAGGGATACGTGATGTGTTATTTGTGTCGGAAATATTAAATAGTCATAAAAATATAATATAATAGATGCAAAAATAATGTAATACATAACTGAACAGACTTTTAATGACAAACATTCTACTAGCTAGTTTTACTGCCTCTAGTATTGATATGCACCTTCATGCACATTAAAAAAAATCGTTAAATAAATACAATAATTATTTAAAATAAAATATTTTTTAAGGTTCTCGCTCATAACAGTGTTTTTTATTTATTTTAAACATTTTTACATGCCTCTCTTTTACGCACCAAAATCTGCGACTACATACATATATATATTTTGCTCGAATAAAACTAAAAACTACTTTCGAATGGCGACTAACTACGTATACACATATAATATATATACACTTTAATTCCATGCGACATTAATTTGTGTTACAATAAAATATTCGTACCTATATGTGGCACATTTAAATACGATTGGGGGTTCCTGATTTTTTGCAAAAATTTCTTGTTAATTTTTAACTCAATTTGAAACTTAATGGATCGGAACAAAAACAACACCATACTCACTTGCCTAAAAAAAATTGTGATGGAATCGGTACACCCGTGTCATGAAATTTTTGTTTACCAACTACTAAACTTATATAATTCAAATTTCCTGTTACATTTATTGGACATTGATCCTATGCATGCATCTACGTTGGAATACATTTTATTGGGAATCTACAATACTAATATTATATCTATCCGTACTTATCTACACAACAATCATCTGCCGTCGATGCAACATGTACGGCTGATGATACTGATGCTTGAAAACATTATCACATACTTAAATACTTAACGATTACTTGCATGTGATAATTTTTTGCTTTTTCAAATATTGTTTTGCACATATGTTTACTTATAACAAATACGTAATTTTTTGTAATCAATTGATTTTTATAATATTACATGTCTTTTAAATTTTGTTTTAAAAACTGTATTTTGTATTTCTTTAAATAAATATTCACTTTATTTTTAATGTATACGTACCCAAATAAAAATGAATCAACAAATCAAAAATTACTTATAAATTCAATTAAAATTGCATGGCCTATTCAAACTGTTAACGTTGGTCTATGTGAATTCAATGTAAATTTGTAATAAAGCATCTAGTAAAGTGCCTCTAAATGCATCATATGTTATCTACACTGACGCAAATGGGCAGGTACCGTTCAAAATATAAATACAAATTGTAATAAATCTTCTATCGTTTTATATTATAAACAAAATTGTTCAAATATTAAATTTTATCTTTTCCATGTTAGGAAGACAATGTGTTGAATTTATACTAAAAAGCCATTCGAAGAAAATTAAGCAAGCAAACATTATGTTTCAATTTGTTGTAAATTTGATTTATTTAACATTTTTAAGTTTAGTAAAAAGTACTTCAATTTCTAAATATTTTGTATTTATTTTTGAAAATCTATAGTTGTAAGATTTATGATTAAATAATTTAGGTGTGGTCTTTAAGATTCTACATATAGTTTATTTATTATTATTTTATTTTAAATTAATTAAATTATTTTTAAGTCAGAATTTAATTATTATAGAAAAGGAAGGAATCGAATTCACACTTAATTTAAAGTGTCTTCGTCTTAAGCATGCTCAATCTCTAACCTTTAAATACATTTTTTATTAATGATCAAATTATAATAAACAATTGGTTACCCAGACGACATTTGTTATATGGAAATTTATAACACTCAGTACGGCAACCATACGTTTTTTCTTGAATCAGTTTCAGATATTTTTAAACCAGTTCCTTCTTCAATAGTTGCTAATTTGTAAAGTCAAGCAATTTAGAGATAACCATAAGTGTTATCTTCATTAATATTTAATAAAAAATAACGCCAGATTCTTATTACTTCACGGTGAGGATTGTTTTTCAATAAAAATTCATTTGACGTTCCCAAGGTCATATAACGTTATACGAGACTTTATCTTCCCTTTCATTTGGAAAATATATCTATGCTCTTTAATATCATACATTCATACCATACGCAAAGAGTTTTACAGAATATATTGTTAGCAATATAACAATCGCATCCGAAAAAGTCCCGGGCTTAACAAACAAAACGGTTTGTTATCGTTTAAATTTGTCCTTATTAATCAACGTAGTCTTAATCCAGAGCCACAAAATGATTCCAGTGCCGCTTTAACTTTTTTATGCCGTTTTCCTAGAGCAATTTATCTTTTGGCTCAAAATAGTTTTCAGTTTCTGCGATAACCTCTTCATGCGAGGGGAATTTTTTACTATCATTGAGCATTTTTTTGAGGTTTGTAACAGCCAAGAGTAGCTGGGAGCCAAATCTGGTGAAAACGGTAGATGTGAGAGTAAATGAAAGTTCAATTCATGCAGTTTGATTTGTTTTTACATGTCTTACGGACATGTGAACATTTTGTATTTTGGCGATAGTCATAGCGAGAGGGCTAGATCAACGAAGAACTTTAGCAGTTTATATTAAAGTGCCAAGTTCTTTCAAAACATCATAAATGTCTGATACAAATGTATGTACAGGCTGCTACAGTTCGTAGGGAATCCGGGCCTAGTGACTTACAACTCGCAACCATTCCTGTGTGCGAGTAATGTCAGGGATGGAGGGGACCTACAGTTTTAAAGCCGAATCCGAACAGTTAAATTTTTGAGAAAGCTTTTTTCATGACAAGATTTAATCACTCTGTGATACGCCGAATTAAAATACCCCTTTAAAGTCATCAATATACTCAATTTCCATATAAATGTAAACAAAAATAAAATTTGAACAGGTACCTATACATATATTATAATTTTTTTGATTTTCAATCTGTTTCTTTAAGCTTTTCGAATGTGGTTTTTCTGTAATAATCAATAACAAATTGTTGAAACTGATCTAGAGCTTTAGCAAGAATAAAGCAAAGCAAATGATCATATATAATACCTGTACAATACAAACGGTTTTTGGTAATTAACTGTTTAACTGAAATCCCAATGATCCAAGACAATCGATCTATGTAGAGACATTTCTTTTCAACGGTGAATTAAAATCCAATGCAATCACTCATGGTATGTTCCCGTAATGTTCAGAAAAATGATTGCATTGCTGTAACTCTTTATTAGTATGTTTTGATTTTTATGCTGTATTATTGGTGCTTATTTTGACATTCTCATGAATAGTCTATTCGTTCGAATGAACTTTCTTAATTGTGAGATTCGATCGAATAACATTCATTTGCGAAAGATAGCAAAAAATGAACTTGAAAAAAGATTCATTTTCAAACTGTACGTAATCACATTAGTAACCTAAACTAATCGATAACCTTGTTTGCTGTTTGTATGACACTTACTGTTAAAACATTCTGATTGAATTCATACCTTTTATATTTTTTCTACATTAATTTAATAAAATTAGTATTAAGTTGTTTAACATTTTTTTTTTGAATTTGTGATTTTTGTATGCACAAAGTTGGCCCTATAACAATTATATGAAGTGAAGTGAATTATATGTATAGGAAATCTATTACAAAGCAGAGTTTGTCAAAAAATCATTTGGCGGGACGTAATTTCTTTTTTTTAATGAGAAAAGTATGCACAAACATTGCTTTTTTAAAAAGCTAATCGTTATTTGGGTTTTTCAATTGACATTCAAAGTGTTAAAAAACTTCTTTCCAAAGAAATTGCATTACTTCCAAGCTAGTTAGCTTAGCTATTCAATAAAATGAAGGAAAAACAAAAATTTTAAAGACTTAATAAATAATCGGGAAATTGTAAAAAATCATTTTTGTAATGTTTTTATTGTTTTAAGCTTTTAAATTTTCAATTGTTTTTTAATTTGCACTTATAATTTAAAATGTTCGAAACTAGCTTTGGATTTTTTTGTTTCGATGAATTACATAATAAATTGAAAAAAATTGTTTCTCTTTAAAAGAGTGAATATTTATTTGTAATAATATTTTTGTCAGTCCCTTGAGTAACTTAATCTCCCAGGCTTTGCTTTAAGGGTATTTTTTTTAAGGTAGTTACTTGTTTGCGTTTAACGACTTCTGTGTCAGGGGCCAGTATTCCTCCTTAGGAGACTGTACATTTTGTTTCAATTCATAAATGAGATATTACCTTTTGAGAAGAAGGATCAATTTCTGAGTTTTATTTGACGAAATGAAATTTAAAACAGTGTTTAAGATTTTTTTTAATTATGCTTATTTTTAATTATTTCTTGAAAACAAGTCTAAAAAATATATTGTTTTACTTATACGTATAACCTTGTTAAATTATGGAAATAAAAATGTAATTAAATAATCATGTTAAAAATTTCCTTCTCACGCTAAATTTTGATTAAATAAATTGAACATATATGTATAACATGAAAAATTTAAAACAAAAACTCAATACATTATTAAATTTCAGCCCCTCCGGAGACGGGTGTATTATACTCGCAGTGTCCTATTCTAATGAACGGCATTATATATGTTATTAGGTAAAAATAATTTCTGACAAAATATTTTAGTACGCAAAAACATGGTTTCATATCTCTTTTTTAATTAATATTTTTTATTTAAAATGTGTATGTATTCTTAATTTACATTTATTATTTGTATACATAATAAAATTAAAATTAATCAGAAAATATATTTTTGTGCTGGCTTCTTAAAAACAAATATACATGTTCCGTTGTTACCTATAATTTGCCGAAATTTCTGCTTTAGGCAACTTAGTACACATATTTAAAAAATGACAAAGTTATGGCTTTAAGAACTTTGCATACTTGTATACACGAAAAACATTTCAACTGCTTCCAAATAAAAGTATTATATACATATATATGTAACGTAAATGTCTATTATGTTAACTTAATACTAAAAACCTGATTCAATTTGCATCCTACTTACTTTTTCTAGTGCCACCTATTAGGATATGTTTCTGTGCAATAATACATCCTTATCACATCCACAAAATTGTTCATAAATAAAACAAATCAAAACAAAGTACCAGCAAAAAATTTGTATTTAATCAAAATATAAAGCGTTATGTAGAGTTCCAATAGATTAACTCCAGAAAATATAAATTCAGACCAAAGCTAAAAAATAATGTGAGTTTATTTGTTTTAAATTTTTAAAGTTATTTCAGTCTTATCATATCGCTATTTAAATAATTTTTTTAAATTATATTTTCTGTGTACCTGCTTTCTATTTAAAATATTTTGCTGCTTAATTTTCTTACGAATAGATAATAATAACACTTTTCGCTATTTGCTTTTTCAAATATAAATAGAATTACTTAACGACATTGAAACACAAGAGAGAAAAATAACTACAAAAATATTTTAATATATGTATTTACATTTTATAATTATTAAAATAGGAACTTAAGAGAATTGTTATTCTATTTAAAAGAATAAGTGCAATTTGAGTAACAACAAAAAAAAACTGTGAAATAAACAAAATACATGTTTATTATTTCTAATATTTTTTTATAATATTTTTTACGCAAATTTTAGAGGTTCTAACATATTTTTTATCTTTTCTCTTTAAACAAAAAAAAATCTAGTTACTGGACACCCTCCCGGTGTGCCAAGATTTTAATAGATCTATGTGCAGTCGGTTAAATTGCAGATTTGTCCATTTAACAGAAGGTAAGTTTAAAAATTTTGTAATGAAAATTAAAAAACAAAAACTTTCTATTTATAATATTTACACCTTTTTGTCACTTTATTTATAAATAAACATACAACTTAAAAACTAGTATTTGATTTGCTTTTCTAACTCTATATTTTTATATGTACATATGTATGTATGTATATTTATTAGGGTGCTCACCGGAAATCAAAAGGTTTTTACCAAAGACAAACATTGTAAAAAAAAAATTGAACCGAGGTCTTTAACCAGGGCTCTCATTACGTAAGGCAGTCGATATCGTCATCGATAGCTATGCTTCACGTAAGGATAAAAAACAACTATCGTCTAAACAATATCTAGAAAACGATTGAGCTTTTGCTTCACGTAAATAAAATAACTGTCAGTTTTAGATATCGCCTTAACGATACCGATGCAGCTATCTATCTTGTTGTGTTTTGTTATGGCTGGGCCTATATAATCAAGATTTCATTTCAGAGAAGTTTGTTCTTCTGGGGGTTTATTCCAGAGGTATTCTCAAGGAAGAAGCTTGCTAAGGTAAAAAAAAAAAAAAAAAAAACTATAGACAGACATTGAAGGTTCGTTGGATACTCTCCAATCTACTAAATTTGTCCTGCCAAAAGTAGTGTCTAGTACTTCCTTCCTAGATCTAGTGTCAAATGTGGGGGTTTTCCTTAAATTAAAAATCCCAAAACTTGCTACTATCAAGTAGTCTTAAAGGTACCCACCCCTTTGATTAGTGTTTGTACTTAGCCAAGTTGTGTGGTGTGAGTTTGCATCACATCCGATCAGTAGGGTTAATTTTCTTTGGAATATTTGCTTCATCACCTTCGAAGCCCTCGATGAATTCTGAAAGACATAATACATTTTATGTCTTTTCTTATCTTAATGCAAGTTCGGGGCGAGTGAGTTGCTTGATGTTGACGACGATCTTAACTGACCTGCGTAGATCCCGGATTCCTGAATCAGTGTTGTAAGTAGTAAATTTCCTCGCTAAAACAGCTGATGCTGCTTAAGAGAGGTCCATGCCCTCTATCTCTTCATTTCCTCGACCTAAAACTACACTCACCAGATATAAAGAAGGAGGGGTTGAGATTAAAGTGGGGGTATTTGGGATGGTTTGGGGGATTGTGGGAACGACAACAGGAGATATTTTATTTGTTGGGGAAATGGTTGAGGGATTTGTGCTTGGTGTTTTCGCTTTCTTGAGCCCGGTTATGGCAATCTTGTCGAATTTATAGTGAAGCTGATGATTGTTCTTTAACTATAGCTTCAGTTGATAGGATGTCTATACTGAGCACCAGCAATTGACGTTTGTCTTCGCTTTTGTTGCTCAGTATTTTGGTCATTTCTTTCCCAACCATATAGAAGAACTGTTTCGACATTACAGTTAAACAGTCGTAGCTTTGTGTTCAAGCTGAAAGATTTGTTCCTCCAAACATTGGACAGCATCTCGAACGCAGCCTTTGCTTTTCCGATGCGCGATGTCTAGTTCGGTTCCTCCTTCAGTAGAGATGATACTTCCAAGGTATTGGAAGCTCACTACTTTCTCTATTGCTTTTTGAGCAATGTTCATCGGAGCGGATGAATGCGAGCCCCCAAGGCTGAACATCTTTATTTTTCCCGTATTGATTTTCAGCCCCACACTTGATGATTCTCTCTCCACCCTTATTGCCATTTGATGGAGATCCGTGATCCTATGGGAAAGTTATAGCATACATAGTCTGCGTAGTCAAGATGTTAAAGGTAAGTTGTCAGAATACATCTTATTCCTCCGGTTCCTGTCAAAGCCATCCGCAGTACATCATTTATCACCTATAAAAGCACGATTGGTGACAGTATGCTGCCCTGTCTGACCCCGCTTTAGACTTCAAATTCTTCGGACAACCTACCTCTGTGTAAGACGTGAAATTTGGACCCATAATAACTCGCTTTTATAATAGCAATGAGTTTCTCCGGTATACCCCTACTCCGTAAAGCAAGCCAGATAAACTCCCTGTTGACGCTGTCGAAAGACTTCTCGAAATCAATGAACAGCAGGTGGAGTGCTGATCGATATTCAACGCACTGTTCGATTATGATCATCAAGGTATTGATGTGATCAATGCAGGAGGATCCAGTGCGGAAGCCTGCTTGTTCAACGTCGAGTAGTGATTCGAGATGTTCTTTTACGCGTTCTAGAACAATCTTTGCTTCATACTTAAAAACTGGAAATACTTATTTATTACTTAGCCTTTTAAAGTTTCTGAGTGACGAGAAAAAAAAAAACGCTTGCCTCAGGAGTAACGTATAGTATGAGTGCGATAGTAAATAGACCGAATGAAATATTTTATTCCATATTTGGTAACTTTCCTCTACTATTTGCTACCCGTTTCACTTAGTTTCAAAAGTACATTATGGGAAGCAATGCACGAATTTGTTTTGAGTGTGATGTACTAAAATCGTCATTTTTTGAAAGAAATTATATTTTATTTTTTTCTATTTTTGTTTATTTATGTATATTTTTGACAAAAGACAAAACCTAAGAATTTGTTTTTTGATAAGTAAAGGTGCTATAACCCTTATATTTCGGTAAAAGTAGTGTTATGTGTAAATCCACCGTACCGATTTTGTGCAGACTTCACAAAAACCATCTTCTAAATAGTCCGAACAAAGCTTAAAAAATTGGTTAAGATAGGTGAGCACGTTCTTGAGTTATAAAATTACGACGAAAATTGGCGTTGATTTTTATATATATATAGATAGATAAAAATATGCTATTTTGAAGCTTTTTCCGGCAATTACTCGAATTCTTCTCACCTTTTAAACCTTCCCTAGACCTCCACGAACATTTTAAGACCAAGATGGGGTAAATCCGTTTAGCCGTTCTCGGTTTTAGCGAGACTAACGAACACCAATTCATTTTTATATACATATATAGATTAAGTATTCATTACACATATCGAGTTTTCATTGTTTTTAAAATGTATTCTGCTATTCGGGGTGGAGACAAATCCAACGAATAAATAACCATGAAAATTGGTTCAGCAGATCTCGAGTTATGTGTTGTAACAAACCCGTCTTTGTTTTTCCGGCAATTACTCGAATTCTTCTCACCTTTTAAACCTTCCCTAGACCTCCACGAACATTTTAAGACCAAGATGGGGTAAATCCGTTTAGCCGTTCTCGGTTTTAGCGAGACTAACGAACACCAATTCATTTTTATATACATATATAGATTAAGTATTCATTACACATATCGAGTTTTCATTGTTTTTAAAATGTATTCTGCTATTCGGGGTGGAGACAAATCCAACGAATAAATAACCATGAAAATTGGTTCAGCAGATCTCGAGTTATGTGTTGTAACAAACCCGTCTTTGTTTTATATACATAGATTATTATTATTATTGATGAAAAAATATTATTTTCAATTTGGAGAAAAAGTAAATATCTATGTACATATTTAATTAAAAAAACAAGGTGAAGAAAACGATTACGAAGAAGCTTAAAACATATGTATAAAAATGGAACGATACACGCTTCAAGAAAGCATTTTATCTTTGCCGATTGGGTCCTCCTAAATGATCCGGAATTTCATAAAAAAATTACCTTCACTGATGAGCCCCATTTCCACCTCGGTGGCAACGTCAATATGCATCTGGGGTTCGGAAAACCCAAGATTTATTTTTGAAAAGCCTCTCCATACTCAACGTGTAACTGCTTGGTTAGGTTTATGGTCCGGCTAGGTCATTGGACATTCATTTTTCGAAAATGAGGCCACAACAACAGTTACGGTTAATGGATTGCGCTATCGAGAGATGATTAATGATTTTTTATGGCGGCTCTACCTACCACACAAACAAAGAAACCAGCGAACATTTACAGTAAAAATTTCCGGACCGTGTTATCTCTTGAAGGGGTGAATGGATCACCGAGATGTTGTGATGAACCACCTTGCGACTTCTTACTTTGGGGCTATATGAAAAATAAGGTCTTCGTCAATAGCCCAGTCTCGATTTAAGACCCCAAATATGGAATTCGTAAAGCCATTGAGGGCGTACAGCAGCCACTTTGCGATTTGGTGATGGAAAATTTCATGAAAAACATATACGGTTCTGTAAGCTTAGCCGAGGCGGCTATTTGACTGATATTGTTTTCCATTATTAATAGCATACATAACTTCCTCTTTACATTGAAATAAACATCGGATCATTTATGTGAAAAAATTCCACTTTTCTTTGAGTATCAAAATAACACCTCTTATCGGAAAATCCTGTACATTTGATTATATTTTAAACATCATTAGATCAGGATGTAAAACCACTCAACGTTTTGCAACTCCACCACTTATTAAGCTTGAACATGCGCTGCGTTTTCTTGATAGTGGAAGCTACCAAAAAGGAACTGGGTGGGAATTAACTTTGAGCTCGATCTCGCTCAATCTTCGGTTTTAAAATTGGTTGGTGTTAATTCTTTTTATGCCAAACATTTGCCGATATTTGAAATTTTGGGCGAATTTCAACTAAGAGATTCGCAAACAGTAATTCCAAAATGTCAAATTTGTCTGTTGAGTCATAAAAATTTCCTTAATACATACAGTCCGTAACAATTGAATAACCTCACCTAAAGTTTTTTCTTAAACCTCCATTTTTTTGTATCTATTTGATTTATATCTAGTTAATTTTGTATAGAATTGCACATTAGAATTGAGGTTTTTCAGACTGAAAGAAATCTTAAATAATTTTGAAAAGTTAATGGACCTTTCTGAAATTATTTCGTTTTGATACAGTAAAATGAAGTATTTTTTTGTAACATTAGAATAGAAATCTTTCTTTATTGCAGTTTAAATGTAAGGCATTTATCTTTTTTGTTAAGAAATGTTTTTTTATTTATATTCTATAGCTTACATAATTATCTTAATACTTAATACTACCCCTAATTAATAACATCAAAAATGTGGACCTTTATTAAATCATACAAAGAGTTTAAATAATCAAGGCCAAATCCATTTTAACGCCTTCGATGAGCTCTTCTTTGTTGGTGTACTGCTTCCCATCTTCTAACATCTTTCGTATCAACCAACCCCATACATTTTCGATATTGTTCAAGACTGGGGAGTAGGATGGCCAGGAAAGTTGTTCTATATTTTGATCTTCAAGTCAAGCTTTAATTATTCCAGCTGTGCGAATGGGCGCATTCTCTTGCTGGAAAATCAGTTGCAGCGGTCCGCAAATATCCTGGAACTGTGGGAGAGCCCTTTCCAGTATAGTTTTATAATATGGTGCTAAAATTTTACAATTAACAAATACCAAATCGGTCGTTAAATAATATGATATGAGATCCCATACAATAACGCCTCCTTCACGGCTAAGGTGACGGTTTAAAAACATTTTTTCTTTTCTTAAATGTTGATAGTAATAGTTGGCCCATCGAGGTTGAACTTCTTTTTATAAGAAAATACAATTTTTTGCAAATCGTTTAATTGACTGCACCTATTACAGTTTAAAAGAAAACAACAAGTGAGGCTATCCAATTGTTACGGACTGTATGTTTAGTATCTGTTACATTTTGGAATATTCTAGTAAAAATTTATAATATTACCTATACTCTCTGGCAAAAGTCAAATAGTAGATATTTCTAATAATTCCACAGGTATTCCTTTTCCCTGTAGAGGTTTATTAAATGTTTGGTTTCAGTTTGTGTAAGTCTCCAATCCATTTCTGATAAACCTGTTTAAAAACATTTGTTAGAAACGCATTTAATGAATACAATATGTTTTTTTTTAATTCGCTCCAAACAAAACCTGTCTGAATGAGAATGAAAAAATATTGAGATGTAATGTCAGCTGCACACAAAAGAGGGAAAAAAAACATCTGTCAAATTCATGTCAGACATGTATAACAAGACAAAATAGCTGTCATAGATCGCTAACATCATGTCATAAGATGAGATATTGCAACTCCATTGGAGATTTCATGTCATGATCGAACCTCATGACATAAATTATGTCCTGTCGAGTCGTCCTGTTAGGAATTGCAGGAATCTTCAAAACGCTTACGAACGTTTATACGTAATTAAACAATTAGTTTCACAAAGAGTGCATGAACGGGAGAAAAAATCCTGCAACTCTTCTAGAACTTAAACTATCAAAAATTCTAAAAACCTAAACTGAATGCGAAAAGCATCAAGCGTATCTACTTGGTCAAGCAAGAGATTCGAAAGAATTTTGCAATGTGACAAAAGAAATTAGAATGGGGATCGAAGTATCTGAACCCCTCTTACGTGATGTATTATTCGAAGGTGAAATTGCTGAAGCGAATTTCAACTTATTCTTATTCCTAACAAAGAAAAAATGGGAAAGCAAACCTTTGTTTCAAAACTAACATCATACTATAACTGTTTTTAAACATTTCTTAAGGCATATCGTTTATGAACTTCATTGCAAAAGTATTTTTTGGTAGACTAGCTATCAAGCTTGAGACATGGTTTGAAGCCAATAATTATATAGATAATAGCTATACTGACAGACTTTCTTGTACTGACCTCCATAATGAAAGCGGTCCAAGCTAGAAGCAAGAACAATTATACTTATAATTATGTCGTTTTCAATTGGCAATCCGGAATGAGTAGTAGCAGAATCCCAATTGAACACTTTTTGTGAATTCTGAAAAATTTGAAGTTTGGCGTGACTGTATTGGTAGTTTTGCAATCTTGGGTTTTTGGAAAACTCCAGCAATAAAAAATTGACTGCATCACTTGCATCGTCATCACTTGATGAAGAAGATGAGGAAGACGACTCCAACAATGTTTCTAACAAATTAGGAACAATTGCTAAGATATTGTCAATATTACTATCCATTTTTTTAGTTTAGTTTTAATTTCAAGCAATCACTTCACAGTTCGCACAATTTGTTAATTCAAAAATATGACATTTGTCAAGTGTGACATGTAAAATCTTTGAATATGTGAGTGATTCTGTTTTTGCTTCTGACTTCAAATCCAGAAGAGAAATCTCTTCTTTTTCAGAATTAGAACTGTCAATTTTGCCAAATTGAACGCTTTGAGAATCCTTTTTTCTGATTCCAGATTGCCAATTGAAAACGGCATTAGTTGATTTGGTGAACCAAAATGCACTCTCCTACAAGCTCTCATAAATAGACATATCTGAGAATTTCATCTGTATAGTAGCCAGTCGTGTTTTATTGGTAATCTATCTCTATCGCAGTAATAGAAGTACCAAAAAACGCTTTGTTAACAACAGCTTTTCTACATTGAGTATGTTGCAAAATACATGAAAGTACTAGTCGGGTTGAAATGTTCATGAAAATGTAGACCGATCAGTATTAGAGTTTTTATCATTAATATCTCAGTTCAATTTAAATCTAACTACGAGTATGCAACTAAGTTTCAGGCAACTCAAAGGGCCAATTATTTTGTTTTCCAGCCTTTTCCTGCTATTCACGTGAATCGTATTTGTGACCCACCCATTCGATTCCCTTTTACACTTACTTTGCATTCTACTATCCATCGGGCGAACTAGGTACATTATTCCGAACCAATTTCTTTTCAATAATGAGCAGAGGATTAAGAAAATCCTCGAATAGAGAGCTTCTGAGAAATGATAGAAAATCAGAACAAAATATGTTGGGCATGCCAGATGAAACGTAAGTTGACATCTCTCTAGAAATGACGGATTAAGATTCTAGGAACCTTAAAACGGGCAGATTTTTCAAAAAATTCAAAATTTAAAAGCCGAAAGATGTCGAATTTCGACACTTGGCGATACTAGCATGAGTAAATACTCATAATTGAACTCCATTTAATTATGTATTAGTTTGTATCTAGTAATTAAATTACTAACGTCTAAATGTATACATACATATGTATATAGTACATATTATATTATACAAATTAAATTTAACTTTCTAAATTACTTTTTATCTAATTTTAGACGACAAAGTTGAAGTATGTGATCAACGTGTGGCTGTGTGTCGTGATCATGCTAATGGTCAATGTAGACGTAAACTATGTAAATACTATCATATACCGGTTGCATTGCCACCCGCAAATATTATGGCAACTATATTCAATCAACAGCCTGCGCCTCAGCCATTACATCACCAACAGCTAGTAGCGGTATCATCAATTTCACCTAGTGAGCAGAAACAACAAGAACAGATAAAAAAACTACAACTTACAATAACAGCAAACACAACTCGTGCATCTTCAGCAACTTATACCAGCCTAAGCAACCCCAATAATAATAACAAGTTGATGAATAGTTTTAGTAATAATATTATTTATCAAAATATTACTGAAAAGAACAACAATACTTTAGCACCCTGTCAACACAATACCTTGTCACCACCACTACTTTCACGAAAAATTACATCACCGACAACAAATTCACTTAGTACACAAAATTGTACGATGGCATCATCCTTATCACCAAAACTAAGGAATGAATCATCAAATATTTTTGCTCTAAGTACATCAACTATTACCACCCCTAGTTCAGTGATGTCAACAACAGCTTCTAATTTATCTGCTGTCGCAATAGCGAATGGCTATACACCATCTTTTCAACAAATTTTGAATAATCAACAACTACATACACCAACACTTGGATATTACGATATTATCCACCAGGGTCTTAATAATGCTAATACCAGTTGTTTACCTCTTTTATCATCAAATCCAACATATGTAGCTGCCCCAATGCTTTATACATCAAGCACTCAACGTCAGAATCAGGATTCAACTGGCGTTAACACCATGAACAAAATTCAGCTAAGTACAGGTATATTGAAACAACACCCTTGTAATACTTCGAATCTATCAGAAATCGTTACAAAGTCAACAAAATAGAACAAAAATGTATAATGCTATAAGCTAAAAATGGTGTAGACACTAAGGAAGAAAATGAATGCAAAACCAAACATCAGGTTGTAAACAAAAATACTCAAACACAGTGGTGATCTCCGATTTATTTATAGTATTTTATTAGATATTTACTCCTACATATGTATGTACATACTTGCTGCTTTGAAAACACTTTTCAAAGAAAGACTGTAGACATGATTGCTAAAAATATTTAATTTTAATTTAACTAAGTGATTTTCTTTCCAAAATTTTGTTATATTTAATGTGCATAGGAAATACTAGTGTGCACATATAATTTATAGATAAAACGTTGGCTTTGCACCCTAAAACTAAAACCCTTAAAAAATTGTTAAATAAAAGAATAAACTAATTATCCATTGTTGTACGTTGTACGATTTTTTTTTTTAATTAAAGAAAAGCAAACATTTATAACACCAGAGTAATTTAAGAAACACACTCATCACATATGACTTTATATAGGTATTTATTTATAATAAATAACTTACTGGTACATTATTTGTAATATAGAGTAAGCTATAATGTATAACATTGTGAGTTCTTATAAATATTTATTGGTCAACTATGTACGAGTTTGTGTACATAGTTGTGGATTTATAAGTCATACATTAATGTTTTGTAACCATGTTTCTAGATCTTTAGGCACTTACAAGTTACAAATAAAAATCACATTAAAGTATTGCAACATTATACAACATTACTGCAAGAAACATAAATAATTGCAATTATCCTAATAAAAGACAGAAAACTACATAACACTATAGTATAAAAAAGTTTGGAAAAATGCAGACTTAATAACATAAAATAAAAAAAAGATCAACGAAAAAAGTCGTAAATAAAGCGTGTTTATACCCTGATGATTTGAAGATGTAAAGATAATAATCGCATTAAACTTATAATTACTTAGTTGACATAAAAAAAAATTATAACCTAAACTTTACAGAGAAAAATTATAGAAAGAAAAACAGATCATTGAGGTTGAATAAATACATAAATGAAAGGAAATACATATTAAATCATTACTTAAGACAGTGACCTATTCGTTATTTTTTTGACAACACCGGAATAACTATCGTATATCAAACATTTTAGAAAAAAGGCAAAACTAATCACATACAATTACCATATTCCTTGTAAAAAGTTATTCTTTCAGTTCCTTAATTATTAATAGTTATGAAATATTAAATATTTATTTAGTTTCGTTATTCTGAATTTGCATTTCAAAATTTCGTGGTCTTCCACACTAAGTCCTAATTTTAGCATTTACTATTGCATATACTACCAATTTGAGTACTTCTTGTTTTCCAATAAAATACAAAATGTTTATTATTGTTTCATAATATTATTATATACTTGTAAGTATTTTGACAGAACTTGTCACATTATATTATGTACATATGTATGTACACGTATCTGACCTATTTACAGTTTTAATTTCATTTATAATAATGGTTGAGCCATCTTACAGTCAATTAGTTATTTGTTAGAATATCCGTTTTATGACTACTTTTAAAAAAATTGTCTTGTAAATATTCTGATAATAAGTGTCATTAAAATGTTAAAATTATGTGTAGGGTAGCTATAACATTTGTTAACATTTTTCTTAATGATTTATTATTGCTTTATTTTATATAATGTAGTTTTAAATTTTTTTGAAAATTTGCCTTAGCTACACTCCACATAATATGTATTTCAAACACTTTTAGGTTGAAAATTACTACATTATGTATGTTAAGACAGCTTAAAACATAGTCAGCCCTATTCTGCTGTGGATCGCAGGATTTACTTTATAGATTTTCTGTTAATACCTAATCGTTTTCATTCTATTAAATTACGTGGTTTTACACTCTTGGCTTTTATTTTCATAGCAAAAAGAAAAGTACAATACTAAGTTTTGTTTATATAATACTAATAGTCCAGAAAAATTATATATTCACTTCGAAAAAATTCTTCAAAAGTATTTTAAATTTAGAGTCAAGCTTTAAGTTTCTATGGATTGAAAGGATGTTAAGTACCTTTTTTTTTAAACTATAGTTTTCTTAAGAAGTTGTATGTACACATGTACACAGCTCAAAAAATTCTATACAAAAAAATTTATTTATTTTATTATTTATTATTTATTAAACTCATTTTCGTATAGTTGATAAACTTGTAGATAAATGGAAGCGAAAATTTGAATGTAGTAAAGTACAGTCAAAAAATATACTAGTTTAAAAATAATAAGTAATAATAAGAATACTAATCGATTCTTACAAAAACGGTTAACTTTAAGGGAATATTTCCCTTATACTAGTAAGAGCAAGATCCTCCAATATTATTCAAGACGAGTTTAAATTATGATATAGGAAAACTTAACAAACCCGGTTCGATTTTTTTAAGACAATCAAAATAAATAAGTTATAATAATAATTATTATAACAATGTTTACTTGGTCGCAAAAATGTTGTGTTATTATGTTCTTGAACTTCTTCTTAAATTCATGTAAAATATTGTAGAAGCATAAAAAGCTTACTATACACAGTTATAGTGCTTTAAAATACTGTACAAAAAACTTAAAAAAAAAAATTATACAATAATTTATTTTATTTCATCTTGAAAATATTTGTACTTAAAACTTAACAGGCATGCTTTCCTCATGTGTTGCCTTTCGAATGCTGACATGTTACTCGGATCAAATCCATACGAAAAACTGAAATCCGTTTAACTAAAAAAATGTAAAAACAAAAAAATTACCAATATTTAAAAATGCTCTCAAAATTCATTAACAACTAAACTTAGTTTTTACAAAAACGGTTTTGCTGTAATGGATTTTCAGTAGTTTCTTATCTAAAAAAAATCACATATTTTTTGAAAAATATGTGTGATTTGGAAGATAAAATTACTTATTAAATCATTTGTGTATACCTAATAAGCTAATCATGATTATTAAAAAAATAGATTTTTTTACAAATTAATAAATTGAAATTGTTCTCAACTTTATTTATTAAAGCAAAAATATTTCCTTCATCAGCATTGAAAGTAGCATGAAATGTATTTTTCATTTATTGAGATTGTTCATAAATTTTAAATTATCTTAACATATGTTTGGAAATTTAAATTTCAATCAGATATTTGATAGCAGTCAGTTTTCCCACCCAAATGTTTAAACAGATGTCACTGTACTCATTTCTAAAGAAAAATCTCGTTTCACTTGAGAATTAAATCTAGTGATTTCTGTTTGTTCAATATAATCTAAATAGTCTACTCGAAATGAACTTTGGAATTGCTCTATGTTTTTTTTTATTATTATTTTGTATAGGTACGATGAAGAAGTATGTGTATACAAATTTTTAATATAAAAATGTGATCTCTATAAACAAATTTTTAAGAAAATTATCATTCAAATAAATAAACCAATAAGGGCTGGTTATGATTAACGGAAAAATGTCTTTACTTTTATAATTTATTTGGAGTAGTTGATTTTCAAGATAAAACAAACAATTAAAAAAACACAAAAACAAATTAAAAAGTTAGAACAAAATAAAATGTAATAAAGTTTGTATAGATATATTTATAAATACAGTTGAAAATATTTTATATATAAATGTTTTTACATAAAAAAACCAACTAATAGGGCAGGAAAAATTAACAAATACACAGCATAAAATATTTTTTAATTTCCATTACTTTAAGAATATCTGCAATAAATAAATAAGCTATAAATATATTATGTTAATGCACTTACAAACAAAAAACATAATCAACTTTAATTTTTTTGCTATTAAGATGAGTGAACCAAAAACTAAATTTTGAATCGGTTTCATTTGATGTTGTCTCATTTGTATTTATTGATCATAATAATATATACAATTGTATTAGGTCCACTTGCACGAGCATTTTTCCATAATTATATATGTACTATTTATTCATACATGTCACAAAGATGTAATTACGGTTTGACTTGTGTTTCTTGAATTGTTTGCTTGTATTAAGTTTTTCAGCCTTTTGAATCATTTCTTGTTCATTAGTTTCGACCTTTATTTTTTCTGTGCATGTACAAACATATTTGCTTTTTATATTTAGTACACATGAACGATTTTTATATTCAATTAAGGCTTCAAGGTTTTGAGAGTCTCTCCGATAGTTAAAATTCCATCAATTTTGGAGTTCAGTTGCAACAATGCATCGTACTATTAAATAAAACCAATACATAAAGTAAGCTTTCGTTGGGATTATGCTCATAAAGCGGAGTGAAAAACAAAAACAAAAAAATTTGCGCAACTTTTGAAATGACTTAAATCAGTAAGATCTAATTTTTAGAAAAAAAAGAACTAATTAAAAAAGATGGTACAGTCTGTAGTTAAAAAACTAGTATCGAAAGTACCCAGTTAATAAAAATCAAAAAACAATCATTTGTAACTATGAACTTCTGTTTTAAGGTAAAATTGAAAAGAATATGTAACAAGGAGAAAAAAACTAAATTAGACTTCCAATCATAAGACGTTCATTTGATCCAAATCAAATTCAAAAAACCTGATTTAAACCTCTCGAAGAAGAAACGTTTGGATATTATCTATATTTCTTAAATGCATGGGTAGTTTGTTAAAAAGCCGAGGTGCTAATGCTGTAAAAAAGCTTAAGAATCTTAAGATCTCTTTTTCAGAAAAAATTAGCATTATTAATTAAAACGTTTGAATACAAAAGCTTGAAACAGATTTTGTAAACAAGAAATCATAGTAATTAACATATATTTATAAAATATTCAATAATCCTTTTTGAAACTACATAATATCACGCCTTTGGTCATTTTTTTAAGTTCAATTTTTAAAGAACTATTTTAATATTATCTTTTTGTTGTAAATAAACTCGAGTTAGTCGTATATATTCGTTGTAAATAAATTTGTGTTAGTCATTCTTAACTGTTATATAATTGAAATATAATACTAGAATATTTTGGAAATGTTAGAAAGGTGTTTCTGGATCTTTGCCAATACCTCCATAGATAGCCCTTGCTTCATCTGTTTCTGGCTCGTCACCTTCTGACATTCTTAGACTGATGAACCTATGAGCTGCTTGTTTCTCATACTCATATATCTTTTTATTATGTTGAGAAGCCAAAAGTATCATATTTCCAATCTCAGTCCCTCTTGATGTTTCAGAAAGATATACGGCACAGCGGATGATCAATCTTGCATTTGTTTGTGTTTTAAATCTTTGGAAATGCGCTGGATTGTACAGCCTGCAGAATCTCCATGACAACTGCATCTTGAGATCATATTCATCTCCCATAATCACTAATTTTCCCGGTGATCTACTGGTGAGCGTTATCAAACTGCAAACATTTTCCAATGAACTTCTTACACTTTTTGTGCAGATCATCTTGCAAAATTCAGATGTCTTTAATCCCAGAGCTAGGGCAGTCTGTTCAACATGTTTTATAGGGGCAAGCCCATGCATTCCTATATTAGTTAAACAAGCTCCATATAGGACCCCTCTGGACGATTCTATGATGATTTTTCCTACAGCCAATGAAACAAGCTCTAGGATTTCAGGACCACATGATTTAAATAAGATTGACATACTATCTAAATATTTGATATGGATGGGAAGAAGTTCTTTGGTCCAGCTAGTGTATTTATAAAGATCCACAAAGTGTGTGTTCATTCTTGTAGCCATTGACTTTTGAGTAGTTGCAGGAGTTCGAGTGATCAACTTCCTACAATGTAAACACATCAATCCCACCACCGTGACTGCCATAAGACTGTCATTATCAATTTCTCCTTGATGTGATCTTTTTGAAAAGATCTTCCCAAAAACCTTTTATAATACCGTCAGAAGTAAATTTCACTCCTTCTGGCTTTTGTTCCTTTTGAGAGGCTGTAACCTCATCTGCCAGAACATTACCGTCACTCAATACCTCAACTTTTGTAGGAGCGGCCTGGTATAACTCAACTGCAGGAGTGACTAGATTCACCGTATTTGTTTCATTGGCTGACGATGTAGAAAGAACAATTCCTCCACTCTTAACAAATTCTTCAAATAACAGAGATGCAATCGCTCCAGGTTTTCTCATAGCTATTATGGCAATCTTGACATCGTTTATCAATCCAGAGTATATGCTGTTTCCTCCTCCAAAAAAGTTGATTAGATTTGCGCAAGCAGTTTTTATCTGAACAGCAGAAGGGGCTTCAATTTTCTCCATAATCATATGTTTATCTAGGAAGAACTTCTCGTCCCACTGATTGAGCTCCGCTCCTTCTGCACTTGTGGAAGGACATTCATCTATTAACTTTAGAAATTCAAAATTTGATAAAGGTTTTGTAGGTAAAATCCTTGAGTCTTGCATGATGGTTGATTGTTGTATCTGTAAATTTATTAATTTAAATCCATTAAGTACAATTTAAGTACAATCGGTAATTATTAATTCGAAATTAACAAATAAGAAATAATGAATCAAATAAGATTGGAATATTATTAAATGAGAATATTAATTTTAAGTTTAATTTTAATTTTAATTTTAATTTGAGAAACTTTTGATTTTAATTTTTGATTAATCAAATGGAATGAAGGAAACAAATGCCTATTATATGTGTCTTAAAAAAAGAGCAATTATCTTTGTTAGATTATAAAACAAAGAGAAGCACCATATATGATTAATTTAAAAAGAAATAGACATTTAATGCAATTACTTGATGGTCGCAAAAGAACTATAATTGTTTTAAAGGTCTGAAACTAGGAAAATGGATCAAAAACCGAAAGAATCAATGGTGTAAATGTTAATTTTCTTTAATTTTTTTATGGGGGATAAGGTAAATGAAAAAAATAGGATTTTAAGAATTGTTTGATTTTTCTTTAAACTTAGGTGTGCGATCATGTGACACATACAGAGCGTTACGTGAATAAATTTTTTTCAATTTTTGTGAACAACACAATTCCTTGGGTTTATAAAAAAAATTGATCTGACAAATGTCCGATATTATTTTTAATAATTCTTAGTTTCTGTAATTCACACGACATAACTTGTTAAGAAAGGCAACATAATAAAAAATGTTATCATAGGTTTGTGTTAAGATCAAGCTAAATAGCTAAACACTTTTCTTTAAATCAGTAGCAGACATATCTATTAAAATTTAAATATTTTATTTTATTTTATTTCTTCGTGCACTTGGAACTTAGTGTCTTTTCATAATATTATATTAAAATTTTCCGTCCATTATAATCAGACCTTATATAGTTTAGTGAAATATTTACAAGCAAGGATAAAAATTATCAGATTTTTGTTTACTTTTGGTTACCACATTTTTATGCACACGTCCTAATCATGCCAAATTTTTACTCCTGAAGAAAAAAGCTGTTCTATATAAAATACCCAAAAGCGAAACGAACTTGTTCTTTTTCATTTTGTGCCACATTAAATCCTCTTTTTCCTATTTTTGTTTTAAATCTTACCATTTTGACTGCGATTTTTCTTTGTTATTTATTTTTTGGAAAATTCAAAAATTTGAGTTAGCAACAGAATGGTCAGTAAATAAAAATATATCGTTCTAACTTCCCTTGTTTTTGAAAGCGCTTTTTTAAATTTTTAGGGCTACTGTCCTAAAAAAGATCAACAATGTTTACCGAGCGAAATATATGTATGTACATAAATTCGTTAGTGGAATTACATGGATCATCATGGTTTGGCATCAATCTATATTTTAACATTTAAAGGGAATCTGTTTGAAGAATTAGGTTTACCACTGTGATCGCGAATATTATGGTACCTAAATGGCAATATCGCGTTACAGGCCGACTCCACTAGATATCTGTATCGCCAACTAAATCTCTGACATCTATATCTATGAAATGTCTTCTCTCTTTGCTGGGCAGTTTATGTCTTGACATTTCATTCATGCAAAAGACTGACTTGGAAGTATCTCTGGCAAACGTCAAATAGTAGATACTTCTTCGTCAAGCTTTTTTGAGAATATCGTATTTTGCATTGTTTGTTTATGTTATGAAAAATTAGAAATTCATTTTACGAATAAATTTTGTTTTTTTACATTTATCTCCTCTGGGTTATTAAAAAAGTTGAAATTTTTTTTTATTTCATACTCGAAAAAAATTGTTTTGGCTACAAACAAAACCTGCCGGCATGAGAATCAAAAAATAATGAGATGAAATGTCAGCTGCACACAAAAAAGCAACAAAATCAAAACATCTGTCAAATTCATGTCAGACCTCTATATCAAGACAAAACCGCTGACATAGATCGCTGACATCATGTTATAAGATAAGATATCGCGACTCCATTGGAGATTTCATGCCATGATCGGACCACATGAGATAAATTATGTCCTGTGGAGTTGGCCTTTTAGGTCGGTCGGGCGTTAACGAGCGTTTGATCGTATGTAGGATTTTTTATTTCAAAAAGCGCGACCCTAGCATTTACAAAGCGAAATTTAGCTTTCAACCTCAAGCGTTCACTGACATTTCACACAATAAATAACACTATTTACAAAAGAAACAAACAAATTTCGCCTCAGAAATCTCGACAACTTAAAAAAAAAACGTATCTGAAATTGGTACTTTTAATTTATTTTCTTTTATTTTATGTTCAAAAAGAAAAAAAAATATTTAAATTTTGAAAATTCATCAAACAGCTGACAACAAATAGCTTTACAGCTGTCAAACGCCCGACCGAATGGAAAATAGATCTACTTTTGCTTTGCTCGGGCTTTTACGATATTACGATATAAAGTCATAGCATCACCTGAGGTAATATTTCGGATTGCGTCATAAGAATACATAGTTTCTATTCGAAAAGTCAAAGCCCGACCGACCTGACGCAATATTGTGATTTAGATTTGAAAGCTTCATTGATTTAAAAAAGCACAGTGTTTTAACAATAGGTTACCTTATTTTTTATTTGATTCTATTTCGGTTACATTTTTAAACATACTTGTCAAAAAGTAAAAGTCAAGTCTAACAGCTTCATTGTGCTGTAAGCCCTCTAACCTATGACTATGTCTCGTCAGGTTTAATTGCTAAGATATTTTTGTTCATACAATATATAAAAATACTTATGTGAACTATTTGAATCGCAGAAATTATAATTTAAAAAAATAACGGATTCAAATAAAGTTTTCCAAGGACGTGAATTTAAAATTCGAAATTTGAAGTAAAATTCACGTCAGATCCGTAAAAATATAATATTAATATTGCATGTACATATTATGTATATTTATTAAGTGAGATTACTACAAGTACCCAGAATTAAGAAAGCATTCATTAAATAAAAAATAGAATATTAAAAAATGAGGTAGATAACATTATGACTTAATTGAAATTAATACAATTTTAAAATTCATAATTGGATTACGTATCTATTTATAATTCCATTATATGAGGATTTTATAAAATTATTTGGACAAATTCTCTGCAATCCTAGTTTTTACGCAATTCTGGTTATGACGTGTGCAAACATTCTTATTATATGAAAAAAAGTACGAGACAAGGAACATGAAATTATAAATTTAAGCGTCTTCTCCTACCTAAAGGTATTAAAAATAGATGTAATTTACCATAAAATAAATAAATAAATTAACAAGAAGAGCGCTATAGTATTGAGTTTTTTAGTTTTTGTGTAGGTTATTATGAAAAGTGAACATTTGTATTTTTATTATAAATATATACAATAACATATATACATATATATATGTAAATATATATATATATCCATACATACATATATATACTTTTTTGATTAGGTTTTATGTATAGGAATTTTATAATTCTAAATTCACATCAAACTAGTTATTAAACGAAATGAAAGTGATGCGTCAAATATTAAATAAATACAAGAAACTTATAAAATAAAGTTTTAAAAACATAATGTAGGTGAACAAAATTATTATAATATAGGATAAAAATCGATAAATAAATACAGTTTTAATTTGCCTTATATAATATAATATATTTCAATACATAAAACACAAATAAACTAATAAATATTGTATTGGATACATCTACCTAAAATGATATTATAAAATAAACTAATTTTGAAAAGAATTTAAATGAATTTGTTTTATTGTATTTTATTTGCAGTTAAGAGTCCAAGGAACACTATGAGGTGAAAGAAAAACCTACAAATACAAAAATATAGATGTACTAATTAAACAAACAGATTTTAATTTTAAATTAAATTTAGTTTTATTTTTAAGCAAATTATATCACAAATTATTTTAAAATACTTTTAGTTTTATTTTTAAGCAAATTATATCACAACTTATTTTTAAATAATTTTCTTAAAAATAAAACCAAATTTAATTTAAAATTAAAATCTGTTTGTTCAATTAGTACATATAATCTACACAACTTGTTGACCATAACACAAAATGAAAAATATAGAATTAATAACTAAGCTTACATTTGTATGTATATACACTTATACAATTTTGCATAAAAAAAAATTGTTTGTTTAATAGTTTATGCAATTTTACCAAGTGTAAAATCTATACCGATTGAGTTTAACAAAAAAAAAAAAGAAACAATTTTATCACTCAAAAGTCAATAGAGGGTATTAAAAAACACTGGTTTGAAAGTCATGTGCTGGATTTTTTTTATCGAGGAACCCTGATTGACATAGAAAATGTAATTGCCTGCACGTTTTAATACCACGAAGATTTTAAATAAATTCCGTTATCTATTCTATTTCATCCATGCAATCTTTAGCATACCGGTGATGCGAAGTGCGAACCCATACCATTATCTATTCTAAAAAACAACATGACGCGTAACGCAAAAAAGTGACTGTTTTATTTTACACTGCTATAACTACACTAATAATAATTGGACATTTATTACGTGTAAAACTGGCCCTATGAAATTGTCGTTAAAACCTTCACGAGATAACTTAGAAATTATGGTTTTCTGATACAGCTTGTAAAACGCTTTACTTAATTCAATAAATACAGAATCTACTTGTTCACTTTTCTCAAATCATTTAAAAAAGAACTTAAATTTTACGAATTGGTAACAGTAGATGGTTTTATACAAAACCATGCTGATTATTATCACAAATAATTAAATTACAATTAAAGAAAGCACACTACATATGATTGACTAAAAACAATTTAGGTTTTATATAATGGTTTTGCAATTGGTCAATAGTTCATTATTTAATTTTTAAAACCTTTCTTGTATATACATAAGTACCTATAATAAATGATTTCTTCCAAATAATAGAAAAAGGTAACTTTTTAAATATTTCTGTCTGCACAAGTGCACTGACACCAAATCCCACACACTTTAGTTTTCCAAGTGATCTCAACGAAGAAACGTCATGAGTGAGACGTGGGGACGAGGTGAAAAACACAAAATACTTCACTTTAGTGGGTTTATTCGCGATCAATAAATTTAATTTTAACCGCTTCGTATCAACTTTCGGTAAAGGTACTCGTATATGTATTTTTTTTAATGTTTCGGTTCTTTTTCGACTGCGCCAGTTATATTTTTGTAGTGTAGTAGAAATAAAATGACCGTATGCTTCTGAGTGTCAAACTCCACTCTTTATTGTTACCCAAAAGTATTTACAAAATTAATGCTGACTATGTACAATTATAGCTTATTAACTAATTAGTGCTAAGTAATAATTTTATTGATTTATTGCTTATACAGTAGAATCAACAACTCCAATTTACCTTACGTCTTCTACTTGCCTCATCGGCGGGTGTATAACTGTATAATGAAGAAATTACGATCAGAAAGATGCGCATCGTGCTCCATGCATCTGCTTAAACTACGCACAATATATCAGTCGGAGTACAAACATAACTATTCCAACCAGGTTCTATACAATGGAGGACTGATTCAGGATAGAGAGGCAGTACCACTTATCTACCACATCAGCCGCATAACCGTAGATAGGCGGCTCCTTCGGGGAAAGCATCTGGCTAAAATCATTTTTTGCGTGATTTTATTTTGAAAAAATAAATATTACACGTTATTTAAAATTGTTGGAAGTTAAAAAAACTGAAAAAAAATATTTTTTTGGATAAAAAAGAAAAAAATATTTTTTTGATTTTCTACTGTACTTTGAGCTTTAAATTTAGGAAAATAGTGCAAGAAAAATCAAAACTTTTTTGTTTATTATAATTTTTGACATTATTTTAATCGACAAAAATTTTTTTTAAAAATTATATTTGTTTTTTTGCGTTTTTTAAAATACCGTTACTTTCACCTTATTTTTAACTTTAACTTGACTAATATAAAAAACATTAAAAGACATCAAACTGAACTCAATGGGAGATGAATGCTCACATATTCTCTTGTATGTCCTCAAAAATTCAGCGTAAAGTTGCATAGAGCGGAGCTAGAGCTATTTGATTCTATTAAGTCAGTCAGTTTCTTCAATATACTGAATTTATACCGCAAAATATTATAGGTCTTTTTTAGCACCCTTGATTGCAGGATTGCCGTGAATTGATTTTGTTGTTTAAAATAACGATTATTTTTATGTACTGGTCATGGCTTCGAGAAATGAAACCTAGTCGAATTTTTTTTTTCTTAAAACGGTTGATATCATTATCAACAGTAAAAACATTTCTAGTTTTATCTAGACCACAGTTTAAATTAGCTTGTTTAATTCTTTAAACATGCTCAGAAATACAAGTGCTCGTAGAAAAGTAACTAATATAAATTTTAATAATTTTTTTTTTTGTGATTTCACTATAATTTGCATGGAAAAGTCTTAAATTAACTAAATATCTCAGTTTTTTGGTGAAAACAAATTTCAAACCTTTAATTTTTAAATAAGGAGCGTGATCTTATTTCATGTAACGTTATAAGACCAAATTTCTAAAAAGTTTTCTTACTTTTGAAAGTTTAGAAATTGAACTTTCTGAATTTTATTTAGTATTTTGTATCTATTTAACAGCGACCATTTTCTTTTAATCAATAGTAAAGGATGTGTAACGTTATAAGACATTTTCAGCTGTAACCAATGAAGATGAAGTTATAGACTTTCTTGGACTTCAAATATATTAGTGAACTGTCTTAATTCTTTATTTGTATGCCAAATTAAAGGGAATTTTAAAAATATTTTACCTGTTTTTTTAAAAAAACACAACATTTCCTGTAAAGGACTAACTATAACTTTTTTCAGGGTTGTCCAATTTCTTTAATTTTGGTTTTAATCATCGAAATCTACCCTAAAATCATGTATCATATGTTTTGGGTGTACTAAAACGAATAAATGAGTTGGTTTTACATGGACCGCCACCCACTCTCTCCCCTTAAAATACGATTTTACAAAAATGGGGATTTTGTCCATCAACCTCAACAGCTACTTCCAAAAAATGTAAAGTTATCAGCCAATTCTGAGGCCAATATTTAAAAATCTATAAGAGATAATTAAAAACTTTTTTCTACAAAAAATAGATTTTGAAGATATCTTTCAGACGTATATTTAAAAATCGAATTAGCATTGGAGTTTTTAGAGTAATAAGGAAAAAAACGTACAATGTAACGTTATACGACGGAAGCCGTGACCACTGTACAAGTACAATACACTTTTTTTTATAAGATAATAAAATTAAAGTCATGAAAATACGTTTTCCTATTTTTTTTTTATGCACAGGTATTAAATTGATAGATTAAAAAAAAAGGAATTAGTTATTAGGGTCACATCAGGTAGTCAAATGAAACGTATTTATTGATAGATTATTTAGATAGGATTAGATTTTATAGGATTATAGATTAGGTTATAGGATTAGCCTATTTGCGAAGTCATATAAATACGAGAGTTAAGATTAAGAAGTTTGCATAGCTTTTCTTATTTCTTATAAAGTGAACAAAAACCAGATTTGACTAATCAGTTTAAATCTGAAATTCATAATGGATAAGTCATACAGCATCATCACTGCGTCTCGATACAAGGCCAACTGAAGATACGGATGATCTTTAAAAACTACATCAGTTGCATCAAGAGGCACACCAAAGAAGCAAATTGAAGAGTGTTGAACATATACAAAGAGGACAAAATTAATACATGCCACAGAGAAAATAAGAACTGAAAATTTTTCTCAGACATTAGAATGGAAATACCGTAAGGAGCACGAAAGGTCGAAGAGTGATGTTGTCAAAGCTATATCACTTGCAAGTCCACTTCGAGTAAAAAGAATTAAAGATAGTATTCCTACCCCTCATAATGATCCTATAAAATATACCAATGAAAATGCATTAGCTTTATTTATGGATTTGGGTCTATCTAAAGAAAAATACAAAATCCTGCGAACTTCATTGCGGAAACAATGTAGATGTTTTGCCTTCCTACAACAACATTATGCTAGCAAAAAAAGAGACAGTTCCAGAAAATTATGAAATCACAGATGTATCGGCTAAAGTTAAACTTCAGGACATCATGGATCATACAGCAAAGCGGTTATTATAGAGCAAATCCGAGAACCAGCTAATTCAACTACCAACAAATCTAACGTTCAGGAGCAAATGGGGTTGCGATGGATCATCCGTACAAGGTGCGTATAAGCAAAAAATAAACTCAACAGGAGGTGAAACGGACGAACTCATGTTTATGGCATCAGTTGTTCCACTAAGGCTTGATAGTTCAAATGGTGAACTTTGGAGAAATCTGCTTAAGGCTAATAGGCTTCAACTAGGAAAAATGTGAATACAGTCAAATTTGGGGAGCATACAAACGAAACAGCAGCTTTACTAATTCAACTTTATCCAGAAAAACAGCTCACACCTACTTTTCATAAAATGTTTGTTCATAGTCAAATTATTATGGAGTATCAGTCACTTCCACTTGGGGAATTATTAGAGGAAGCCCAAGAATCCAAAAATAAGGACTACAAAAGATACAGATACCAAAATGCATGCAAAGTTTCAAGACTTCGGCAGAATGAAGACCTTTCCATTATGCTTGCAGCCTCTTCAGATCCACTTATTTCTTTGCAAAGGCATGTTAGAAATCAAAAAGAGCTGCAAGCGCTCTACTCCCAAGAAATGTTATATTTATTACAGACTACAGTGCATTTAGATGATAGTTTCCAAGAAATTTAGTGTTTATTTTTAATTTAATGGCGTTTCCAGAATTTTAAAAGTCATTAATCGAATTGAGATTAAAAATTGCACTCATTGGTTAAGTTAAGAACGCCAAAACTTTATTAGAATCTGGATATGAAGATTTAAAGCAATTTCATTCACACAATTTTAAAAACAGTGCAGAACAACGTCTGCGGGGTCAGCTAGTAAATAAATAAAACAAAAATTAAAAAAAAAAAACTTTATTCACCACTGTTCTTTTCTTATTGGTTGTTTGTTGCTTCCCACTGTCTTATAATATGGTAAACTTACTGATTTCATTTTAGCTTTAAAATATACTTTTAAACTTTGTGAGGTAATTTTTAATAATCATATCTAGTATTAACAGGAAATTTTAAAACACCCTGTTATAAAAAAAATAAAAATAACGGCTGGCCAAATATCACTAAAATATTAAATAAATTTCTAATTCAAGGGAAAAACCATAACCAAAAAAGCAAAATGGCAAAATTGCAACAAAAAAAAAGGAAATAAAATAGCAAAACTAAAAACTAATTTTTTGTAGCTATAACAATTTAAACGGATAGTTTTTCTTTTTTTCCCCACTGTAATCAAAACCAACTGATATCTCATTACTAAATCATCAGACTTTTCACAATTTAAAATTCATTTTAAACAATTTGTATTACTTGTATAAGAACTTCTAACTTTAAGGCTTAACTCTGGAACACCCTGTGATTTTTTTTTTTTTCTTGAAATGTTCAGGTTTTATAGTCTTAGAATTTCCCTACAAAATAAAAAATTGAAGCAATATCTTTTTTTTTAGTTTAGGAGCTTTGATTTTAGCAAGGTAAAAAGTCAAAACGGGCCACTGTGGCGTGTCCTGGCACAGGACGGAGCTGAGCGCCTTCGGTTCAGTAGGACTGTGTCCGATCGGGAGCGGAGAGATAGGGTAAAGCAGGAGAAGCAATTTTGGTGGTTGCAAATTCAAATTGATAATTAAAAAGTTGACCGAGTCTCTTGACCTTGGCCGACTTACATAGGTTTAGGTATTTTTTAGTTAAGTAAGGAAAGTCGTGGTGGCACCAAAAAAAAATAATAATAAAAAAAAAAAACTTACAAAAAAAAATCTTACTGTGGCTATTCTAGTTTGTAAGTAGTTTTAAATAAATAAGTAGTCTTAACTAGTTTTAATTATTTTCAATTTAGTTTTAAGTTAGTTTTACTTAGTGTTATTTTAGTTTTACTTTACCTTTATTTAATTTATTTCTTCTTGGTTTTAAGTTTTAAAATATAAATAAATAAAAACCGATAGAGAAACCAAGTTTTTTGCAATACTTCTTGGTGATAAAAAAGATATAAAAATTTAGTTTTAAGTTAGTTCCTACGCCGAAAAGCATTAGCATTAAGATATTAGGTAGTTTAATTTAGAGCGTTCGCATAGGGCCAGTAAGTTAGTGGTAAGTTATTGATTTCGGTGCAGATCTACTTGCACACTATGGTTTAGTGATTGATCTTAAAGCGAGACGTGTCATCGACAAGACAATTTACGGTCAACGGCCCAACCATATACAACCCTCATCAATTAATTCATCCTCACGAACAACAAACCCAACAGGTCAATCACTACAACAGTCCATCACAGCAGGTCAACCACTGACTGAACTACCTAGACGTCTCACTGGCGAAAAACTAAAACAGGCCAAAGCTCATTTTGATGACTTCATCAAGAAAGGATACTGTCCTCCATCCAGCAGTCCTTGGGTAAGTCCTATACATCTCGTCGAAAAGCGCACAGGTGGTTGGAGGTGTTGCGGCGATTACAGGCGTTTGAATGCCTGACAGCTACCCGATTCCTCAAATCATGGACTTCACGGAACAGTTTCATAGCAAAAGTTTTTTTTCCATCCTCGACCTCGACAAGGCCTATTACCAGATTCCCATGAATCTAGCTGACATCGAAAAAAACCGCTGTGACTACACCATTTGGGTTGTGTGAGTTTGTTGTGATGCCATTCGGACTCAAAAATGCAACCCAACCCTTCCAAAGATACATGGATGTGGTACTTTGTGAACCCGACTTCGTATTTTGCTACATCGATGACATCTTGATAGCATCAGAGACCGAGGAACAACATCGAAGAGACGTCCGTCAAGTTTTACAACGCAACGTCTCCACGACCATGTTCTTATCATCAACATCAAATATTGTATCTTTGGGAAATCTGAAGTAACTTACCTAGGCCACACAATCAATAAACAAGGTTGCAAACCACAGTAATCCAGAGTCGAAGCTATCATCAATTATCCGAAGCCAACTACCATCATGGAACTATGTCTTTTTCTTGGAGTAATTAACTACTAAAGGAGGTACTTACCCCTAAACTGTTTCCTCAAAAACTCGAAAAAACGACAAACGACCTGTTCATTGGAATCCACTAGCTGAAGAAGCATTCAACCTATGTAAAAGTAGCATTCAAAAAGCAACATTACTAAACCACATAGACCCCAGTGCATATTTAATCTTGACGACTGATATAGCAGTTGGTGCCAAATTGGAACAGGTACGAAATCACCAAATTCAACCAATAGGTCTGTTTTCTGCGAAACTCTCACCTGCACAAAGTCGATACAGTACCTACGACCGCGAACTGCTTGCGATTTACCTCGCAATCAAGTTTTTCAAGCACATACTAGACGGTCGACATTTCGTCGTACAAACTGACCACAATCCACGGATATACGCATTCTAACAGCGTTCGGACAAAGCACCACAAAGTCGATTAAGGCATTTGGACTACATCTCACAGTTCACAACAGAGATAGTCTACCTACTTGGTAAAAAAAAAATCAGTAGCCGATGCTCTTCCTCTTATAAACTCTTTTGCACTGCCGACACAATTTGACTTCCGAGAACTCCACTTCTCACAAATACTTGACGAGGAACTTCAAGAGATCCTGAGGAATAATCAATCTTCTCTTAAACTCAAGAAACTAACACTGGAACCTGATGTAAAAATCTACTGCGACGTCTCAGACAATACAATCCGTCCTTATATACCATCTTCGCTGAGTCGAAAGGCCTTTGAATCCATCAATGGTCTTTCTCAGCCCAGTGGAAGAACAACCAGTAGTCAACTTCGGCAAAAATACATTTGGCCGAACATAAGGAAAAATATGCATTGGGATGGTCACGAACTTGCATTCAATGCCAAGGTTCAAAAGTAAATCAGCACACGAAGCTTCAACCACATTCTTTCGTAGTTCCAGAACATCGTTTCCAGCATGTCCACATGGACCTCATAGTTTTACCAATCTGTAGAGGATACAGATACTGTCTAACTATGATAGACCGCTTCAGTAGATCTCTAGAAGCAGTTCCTCTTCCAGAGATGCAGGCAGAAACAGTTGCAACAGCCTTCTACACTCACTGGGTAGCTCGATTCGGTTCGCCAACAATCATCACTACCGACCAAGGCACTCAGTTCGAGTCAGCACTCTTTACTGCTCTCATCAACATGCTTGGAACGCTTAGAATCCGCACCTCACCATACTATCCAGCTTCAAATGGATTAATTGAACGCTGGCATCGAACGCTTTAGGCCGCTCTCATGTGCCATGAAAAATCCAACTGGGCTGACGCACTAATATACGCACTACGAACTACGTATAAAGTGACATCAAATCATCTGCAGCTGAGAAGCTATTTGGAACTTATTTGAGAGTTCCTGGTGAGTTTTTTAATGACGATAACTCTGTTCTATATATCCACAGGTATTCGTTAAATATCGTGAGGCTATGCGAAAATTTCGCCCAAAAGCTTCTTCGAACCATGCCAAGATGAAATTATTTGTACCACCAGATCTGTACAAGTGCTCCCACGTTTTTCTTCGCTGTGACTCTGTTAAAAAACCATTGGAACAGCCCTACACTAGCCCAAATCGAATAATCCAGCTCATCACTGATCGCTTGTTTACAATCAACGCTGATGGCAGAAGAAAGAACGTGTCTGTGGAAGGGTTAAAACCAGCCTATCTTCATCCAGATTTCGTCAAAGAGTCACAATCCAGCAGATCGACAAAGTTCCGAGGAATACAACACCCGGAAAATAAAAATTTCAACAGAGTACAAGCAAAACAATACAAAATGTAAATATTTTGCCAAAACAAAACTCGAAGAAAAAAGTTATGTCGTTTTCAATTGGCAATCTGGAATCAGAAAAAAGCATTCTCAAAGCGTTCAATTGGGCAAAAGTGACAGTTCTAATTCTGAAAAAGAAGAGATTTCTCTTCTGGATTTGAAGTCAGTCACACTTAACAAATGTCATATTTTTGAATTAACAAATTGTGCGAACTGTGAAGTGATTGCTTGAAATTAAAACTAAACTATAAAAAAAATGCATAATAATATTAACAATATCTTAGCAATTGTTCCTAATTTGTTAGAAACATTGTTGGAGTCGTCTTCGTCATCTTCGTCATCAAGTGATGACGATGCAAGTGATGCAGTTAATTTTCTATTGCAGGAGTTTTCCAAAAAGCCAAGATTGCAAAACTACCAATACAGTCACACCAAATTTCAAATTTTTCAGAATTCACAAAAAGTGTTCAGTTGGGATTCTGCTTCTACTTCTCATTCCGGATTGCCAATTGAAAACGACATTAGTTTCGCCCTTGACGTTTCATCGTGACTTCGTCACTGAGGGGGGAGTGCTGTGGTGACCATATACTAATTTTAACACATTCCGTTTCATCTATCTTTCACTTCCAGAAGAAACAATTTAAAGTTCAGCTTTCTCAGCAAAAGCGATTTGATTTCGCTTAACTGTTACACAAAATAACGAACAGTTATTATTCTGGATTTTTCTCTTGGCTGCTGTAAAAGAAAGGCGCATTTTTTCCAACTACTTTAATTTCTTTAATTTAATCTTTGATTTTAAATATTTTGAATTTGTATCGTTTAATAAAATAAGCATAAAGCAAACGTACAAGACTTTTGTTGTCATTTGTAAAAGAACAAGTTTGAAAGTGCCATAGGAGCCTATGGATAGGTTAAATCGGATGATATCCGAATAATGTAGGAGGAAGAATCGGGAAAAATGGGTGGTATGTTCGAAGGAGAATAGAGTTCCATATTTACGACGTCAATCGAAAACTTTCGCCGACGGATAAAGTGTAAAGGGAGCACCAGCGACCACCAAAATTAATTAGCACAATAACATGCTTCGATACTTGACACCCACTTTTGATTGTCTTGCCAATAAACAGAGGTGCACAAGCATAAGCAATATCATATTATTCTATTAGCACGGGTCATACACAGTGCATGGAACCATCAATGAATTGTTTTTACACGATCGGTACTCGAACAAGTGCGAGGCTTAAGCCTGACTTAGCTCAACAAAGTAGTTCCACCACTATCTCGAAAAAAAATCGGTTAAAATTTTACAAAAGTACAGTCGCGCGCTAAGAAAAAAAAAGAAGAAGAGAATTTCGTACAAAGAATTATACGGTGCGTTATTTAGTGAGTCTGTGTTTTTGTATTCAATTATTGTTTTTACCTTTTTAAAGTATTTTTTTCTAATATATCCGGCTCGAGAAAAAAAATTAAAAAACTGGAAATAGTGCCTAAGTGTCTCCCATACATTTTTTGTCCCAGAACAAATTTTGTCTCAGGTTTTTTTTAAAGGCAGTACGCTGTTCACGCGCGAAACTATGACGTTTGGCTGGAAAGGTGTGTTTAGCAAAGTGCAATTTTCACATTTTGCTGCCAAAATCCAGATGAAAAAAACCCAAGGTAAACGATACTTTTCAAATTACCAAACAGGCATAAAAAGTCTCCACCTGGTTTGTCCGCGAAAATAATGTTCTAATCATTATTTTGCGAGACAAATTTTGACAGCTCTCACAAGCACAAATCCATTGCAACTGGGATGGAGTTATTTTTGATCTGAACTTACTAGGGTGCCATAACAGCCATTTCTTATTTTTCGAAATAATTGTTTTTTATAAAAGTTTATTTTGAAAATAAGTATAAAGTAGTAATTCGAAAACTGAATTCAAGAAAAAAAAATTAAAAAACTTATACAAGATTTAAATACCATAAGAAAGTAAAACTCATGTGAAAACAAAATATGAAAAAATGTGTATTTGCTATAAACATATTATGTAACACAAAACATGAAAGGAAACGTAAAACGTAAAACGACAGACAAAAGCATTATCATTCTCAAGTTAGTTTTATTATATTTCTCTTAAAGAAAGTGATGTAAACTAAAAACTTGACAAAAAAAAACAATTCAAAATGGACTCATTCGCAACAATAATATTCCTAATAAATATAAAGGGTTATAAAGTTGCGCCTTATAATCACCAATAGAAAAGTCTATCCCTGATAGGTGTTTTATTTCTCCAATTTCAAACTTTTGCGCTGGCATCTTGTAGAGAATAAAATTGTAGAGATACATTTTGTCTTGACCGACCTGCTTACTAGGCTTGAGTGTTGGTGAGTTTATTAGTTGAGATGTTTTATTTAAAATAAAAAGGGACTAAAATTACGATCTTTAACTCAGGCTAACATACATTCCACAGTTCTACATATAGGAATTTTGGCGGTCCAAAGTTCATCAAATAACTCTGGGCCGCCACTTAAATTTTATTTTGGGCCGGTGCTTCCTCTCTGCCCCGGTAACAACCATCCTTTTTGTAGGGGCAAATTGCCCAAGGACCACTGCACTCCGGTACCAAGCTGGAAGATGTCCAATTGCCTGCGCATAGTGCGGTATTTTGGTCGAAAACCTGGCCAAAAATATTTGGGCACATTTTTCATATCAAATAGGTAACAAATGACTAATAAGATATTTGGAAAGATAAATTTTCATTTTTTAGATACAGTAAAACCCACTTAAATGCCCATCCTGATTAGCCGTAAGAAAAAAAATTATTAAAAATCAAAAAAAGCACGTACAATACTGTGCTATAATTTTTTTATTCTTTGTTTTGTTTTTTGATTCAAGTTGTTTAATTTAATAGTTTTTGAGAAATTAAGTTTTAAAGTTGAAATTTAGAAAAAAAACATTTTTTTTGGTTTTTAATTAATTTTTTTAAAAAAATTTGTTTATCAAGAACATTTTTTTGTCAATATTCAATGACCTGATATATTTTTAGTCAAATACCAAAAACCTCTTCCGATAATTGTCACAGTTTATAAGAAATTAGAAAAAAACTGAACGTTACTTTTTCCTAGAAAATCACTTTTTTCCTTTATTTTATGAGTGAAATTTTCTTAATCCGGGTGTTCAAATTTCATTCCAAAATTGTATGTCCCAGTATGCTGGTAACCAAGTCTAAAATACCTGCGACCCTCTTAATACAAAATACGCAGAATTCGAGATGTGGATTAGTTGTATATTTTATGAGTACAGGTCAATTATTGAATAAACATATGAATCCTTTTTTGTTTTTCCTTCCGCAACTTTTGTTTTATAGCAAGTAATAACAAATGACCTGGATTAATTTAATTTAATTTTATTATTTATTCTTCATCTTTCATCAGAAACATCATCATTAACATCCCCACTTGTATGTATATGAGCTCTAAATTTGTTCCACTGGTCTCAAGGCACTGTTGGAGTTCTGGTTCCAAATATTTATATAAACGTGATGTTGTGTGGTCCACTAAATCTTGGAGCTTCACTTCGGCAACTGTCTCACTTACGCTTTTTGATGGGTAACAATCCTGTTTAGCTTTATACACGTAGGTATAGCACGGATATATATCTTTGTTGGCCTGATGAATCACTTCGTATTGACTAGCAATTAAATTAGCTTCGACGAATATCCTCAAAGCGTTTTCAGGAGTGTGTTTCTCAGTTTTCAGGGTTTTACTGCCAATCGCAGCTGCTTTCCGGAACTTCATAGCCCTGGTTGGAGTTTTGGTCACAACCTCCATCACTTTTGCGACATCAATATTTCCCGCTGCTTGTTGCTCATCTGTGCTGCGTATGTCAGTACATCAAAGGACACACTCTTTCGAAGTTCCTCTGTTTTTTGACGTTTTGTTCTGTCACTTGATTCCCCGGATTCTTTGCTTGGGCGACCTTTAGACCTTCCGGGAAGTATGCCAACAGGTAGTGTTACTTCTTCGCTAAGCCACTTTTATTCTTATCCAAGAAATGCCTTTCTGTGCGATTGCAGAGTTGCCATCTCCGTTTATAATTCGCTTTGAACGCCTTGATAATTTTTTGAAGTTCATCTTTTTTCTCTGGGGGACACTTTGTTGTATACATAAGTTTTTTATACAAATCTTCAAGTTTACCATCAAGGAGTCTTTGTGAGCTTCCTTTTACCAACTCATGTAGCTGTTTCCTGGTCATAGACAAGGTGGAATTAGAGTCATCTGGAATAATATAAAAATCTTTGAGTTAGGGTTAGGCTTGAAGGAGGTTTTTTCAAAGGGGCAAACTTATGCATGGTTCTGAAATGCAGGATTGGTCCACATATCCAGGAGTTAAATAAAATATATGACAAACTTTGTTGCGGAGTGTTGCCAATATTCAAAAACACTAATGTTTGGTAAAAACAACGGAACATTCTTTAACTCATCGATATGAAGAACTTAAGTTAAATATATAAAAATTTCTTTGCTTAAAATATTGTACATACCTTGATTTACGATATCCATATCAAATTTTTTCACAAAAATCACTTTTAAGATTTAAAAAAAACACACCAAAAATACACTTTTTTTTAAAAAAATCGCAAACAAACTCGTGCTTATTCAACAAGTGTAAGTTGCAACTGATGGTGTCGCGAATGGGGGTGACGAATTTGTAGACCGACTTCACTAAATAGTAGCCTGGTTATATACCTGTTATGGGACACATGCTTAATCCTGAAAGTGAAAGTTGACAAAATTGATTTATGGCCACGTTTCAGGTCAAAATACCGCACTGTGCTGCGTAGCGGTGAAGTATATAAGAAAGAGTCATTAGTCGCAGCTCCAACCAAAAAAGTAATACTTACCAGATCCGGACTCCGTTTAGATTTGAGGCCCATCTCATGATATTAGCCGGGATGGGAGCAATTACCCTATAAAAAGAAAGATATACCGCCTTCAAAGAGCTCATTGTAGGTAGGGATTTGGTGTTCGTGTTGTTAGAATGTTGTCCCTTAATAGTACCAAAAAGGGTACCGACAACTTTTTTTTGAGCGGAAACATCGCTGGGTCACGTTTGGTTATTTTCTCTTGTTTTATTTTTTGTTATTTAAATTTCAAATATATATTAAAGTTTATAATTATTTTGTTTATCTTAATGTTAATCTTTGTACACAAAAATAAAACTTCTAACGCTTGTGGATGAACTATTTGTGTTACTCTGTTTCGTTTCAACGAAACATGGCTCTCTAAGCGTGTAATTTTTCAGGGGGACTGATAGTAGCAGATGGCGATGGTGAAGATGGGATAACCGGAACACGGAAATCGCCTTGTCCATTCCGTTTCCGGTCTCTCCATTTCCAACACGTCCAACCCCTTCTCTTGCATCACAACAGATTGTTCCAACTGTTTTAATGTAGTGATTTCTTTCGATGATAGAATCGCGTCAAGTTTTTGTCTAAGTACATCACCGTTACCAGGTTTCCAGTTTAGCTTTGGTAAGAGTTTTAGCTCTACCGATTCTTCTCGTTCGACCGTTTCCACTCCAAATTTGAGCACGAGTTAATGATCTGAATAAGATACTTGATCTACTCCAAACTCTGTATGCGCCCCGATGAAGGTTAAAATACCAACTTTATCACCTGCAGTTGTTCCATTCATAATACGAAAACCGAATGAGTCGCATAATTCAAGTAGTTTTTTACCCCTTGCGTTGTATATTTTGTCTTTTGAATTTCATGTAATTCCTTTTGTGTGTTCTCGTATCCTTGAGCTTCAGCTGTGGAGCATTCAAATCCCCTATTATGACTGTGTTTTGTACATTATTTCTTAAAACCCATTCTTGAAGCTTTGCAAAATCTGAAGTTCAATTTTTTTTTACCCAAAGTAACTACCCCTTGTATTGTTTCTAACAGCTGGAATCCAGTTAAATTCTTTGTGTGCAAAATTCTAGATCTAGACTACTTTCCTTCTATTGTTTCGGCCAACGTTAACATTGATTATGTGGAAAGTGCAAAAAATCTCGCAGTTACTTTTAATTGCCACCTTGCTTGGGATAACCATATAAATTCACTTGTCGGCAAAGAGTATGGAGTACTTCGAACATCAGTCTTTCACGCCTGTTAAAACACGCGTTATTCTTTGAGAAAGACTTTGATTATACCCATTTTGATCTACGGGTGTGAAATGTATTGTAATTGCGATTATGTTAGTAAACCTAAGTTGTATGTCGCGTTCAATAGTGCAGTTCGTTATGTTTGTGGTTTTACTATCGACATCTGACCTCGATGAAATATGACTGCAGTAAGACGAATATTTGTGTAAACTATTTTTGATTTACGATTTCAACATTTTACTATCTCTTAACAGATTTTTAATGTTAAAATCCGGAAAACCCAACTTTAACTTTTAGCAATTTGCTAAATCATATAATTAATATCTGTCATTATCCTAAAAAAACTGTCTTTCCAATTTTACTTCAAAGTGTTGATTCATGTATTTTTCATAATTTGTTATGTTTTTAATCAATAAAATGTTATCGGAAGACAAAGATTTCGAAATATTTGAAGTCTTTGTGCAAAAAAAATGTTGTTTTGTTGAAAAATCTATGTACATAAGGATGATGGAATACGAGAATAAACCTGTGCTCATGTGTATTTTAATCTTATTGGATTGCATGGGATTGTCCAGTTTACAGTTGGGACATTTCCAACTAATGGGTCCGTTTAAGTATGTTTGCTTTGCTAATTCTCACAAACCGTCACTATTTGGAAATGTTCGGATGCCCGTTTTTTAATAAAAAGGAGTTAGCAATTTACTAGTTAGCAAAATGAAAAAAAGGGTTTAAAATTTTGGAGTCGTTAGCAAATTGTTAAATATTTAGTAAATTGCTAGTTAGTAAAATGATAAGTCCTTAACAATGGGTTGTTTAAAATTTTGCGCCAATCTATGTATTTCGTTGTTCCAATGTGATTTGATTCTTTGTTTTTGACAAATATTTTTTTCTGATGTACATGACACAAAAACTTATTAATTGCTATAACCGACAATCAGAATTCAGAAAAATGTTTAAGTTATTGCAATTTTTTCTCTACAAACCTATATTTAATCTTTTTTGGTTTAAATTTGGTGTAACTAATGCACAGTGGTGTGTTTGGTTATGACTATGGTTTATATGTCAAAAATGTTGGTTCAAGTGTCGTAGTTAGGAATAGTTGAAGATATTTACGAACGCGTTTTTATTTAGATATGGTTGATCTGTCAAACAAACACACCTTATTTTGATTTCAAGAATTAAGTCTACTTATTTTTAATATTTTTAAAATGGAAATGGAAGGAAAAATTTTTGTTACATTGCACACCCGAAAAACAAAAATGAATTCCAATGCATATATAAATTAAACATTTGACTTTGACAGATCAACATTTTTAACTCATCTCCTAGACATAAGTTGGATATAGTTAGAAATAGTTACTATTTGACACACCAACCATTCATTTCGTACGATTTTATGTTTACACATCGTAGCTATCTGCAATTCTGAACGACAAACCGAACGCACCTTAGTTCATAGAATACAAACAAGGACAAGGTTATATCTTCTATTTTCATTCATTATTCCTTTTTCTTCTCTGCGACAGTGTTTGAACTTCTATCTATCACTTAAGTGATAGATCTACCACCTTTTAGCGCCTACGAATATTTACAGAGATATTGATATGTCCAGCGATGAAATCTTGGACGTTCTTGCTAAAAGCAAGAGAAAAAAAGAGGCTGGGTGCGACCCACACTGATAACTTCCCATTTTGTATTTATTGTACAAAACTGTCAATTTAATATTCGTCAATATTTTACCTTTTTTAGGTATTAACAAATGCATTATGTTGAAAATAAAATACATTTGAAGTCAACATCATTGCTTGTTGTGATGATATTTAAGTCGAAAAACGATTTTTGTCACTTTTCTGTATATTTTGGTTTTAGTTTTTTATTTTTCGTAAAAAAAAACTGTCAATTCGACATTTGTTAAAATTGTAGCATATATTCATAATTGTATTTTGCATAAACTTAAATAAATATGAAGTCAATATCGGTGATCATTCTCGAGATAATCAAGTCAAAACACACTTTTTACCAACTTTTCATAGAATTTTTTGTACTTATTTATTTTTTGTAAAAAAAGTGTCAATTGATTTTTTTCGAAAATTTTACCAGATGTGAAGCACAGTATTTTATATAGTAAAAAATTGTTTTGAAGATGGTATCATTTTTCCTTCATTGTATATTTGCGCTCCCAAACATTTTTTTTTAGTTTTTACTTTTTTAAAAAATAATGTTGAACTATTTCCAAATTTATACCAAACCTGTATTACAGTGTTATTTACACAATAAAATTTATTTGAAGTCAATAGCATCATCCGTTCTTGAGACATTTGCAACAAACCAACATTTTCACTTTTTTTTTAAACTGATATCGTTAACGAAAAAGGGGTCTCGAACGTACGAACGTACGTACACACACACACACACAGACATCTCCCTACAAATGACGAATTTAAATTCTAGGAACCATAAAACGTCCAGATTTGTCAAAAATTTCAATTTGACAAATCGGACCGATTACAATAACTCCCTATGGGAAGTTAATTAAATATCACTTTGTAACCGTAAGTTCCTATTTTGTTTCTTCGTTCAAAACTATTTTAAAAACAGTTTTCAACAATAATATGAACAAACATTTTCAAGTTGTCATTTTACGGTATGTCTTTTGAAAATTTTTTAAGGTTTCGCTTTTTAACAATGCTTTCTTATATATTGTTAACACACCAACCAAAATACCGTTTTGACAAAATAAGATTTGCAACCTCACATCGATCTCATAAATTAATCAATGTACATTATTCATTTTTAACATCTAAATGCCAATTTTTCGTAAACTCGATTCGTCTTTGGAACTCCTTACCTCAACGCCTTAAAGAAAATTACAACACAACAAGAATACGAAGGGAAGGAAATTAATTATTAACTGTTTGTAGAAGTTCACTTGACATGACTTGACGTTCATTGTTTACCTACTCTTAAAGTAAAATTAGCTTTTAACTAGATTATAAGATATTGTATCTTACTGTTAATAGGCAATCACGAATTACATAAAAAAAAAATAAAAATAAATATCGTACCTCCGCTCTCTTCCATTTCAAAAAAGTTATAGGAAATGTCACAAATTTACAAAATGCAGACAAAGATGCTATAATAAAGATCAACATGTTCGTCTAGGCTTGAAGGAGGTTTTTTCAAAGGGGCAAACTTATGCATGGTTCTGAAATGCAGGATTGGTCCACATATCCAGGAGTTAAATAAAATATATGACAAACTTTGTTGCGGAGTGTTGCCAATATTCAAAAACACTAATGTTTGGTAAAAACAACGGAACATTCTTTAACTCATCGATATGAAGAACTTAAGTTAAATATATAAAAATTTCTTTGCTTAAAATATTGTACATACCTTGATTTACGATATCCATATCAAATTTTTTCACAAAAATCACTTTTAAGATTTAAAAAAAACACACCAAAAATACACTTTTTTTTAAAAAAATCGCAAACAAACTCGTGCTTATTCAACAAGTGTAAGTTGCAACTGATGGTGTCGCGAATGGGGGTGACGAATTTGTAGACCGACTTCACTAAATAGTAGCCTGGTTATATACCTGTTATGGGACACATGCTTAATCCTGAAAGTGAAAGTTGACAAAATTGATTTATGGCCACGTTTCAGGTCAAAATACCGCACTGTGCTGCGTAGCGGTGAAGTATATAAGAAAGAGTCATTAGTCGCAGCTCCAACCAAAAAAGTAATACTTACCAGATCCGGACTCCGTTTAGATTTGAGGCCCATCTCATGATATTAGCCGGGATGGGAGCAATTACCCTATAAAAAGAAAGATATACCGCCTTCAAAGAGCTCATTGTAGGTAGGGATTTGGTGTTCGTGTTGTTAGAATGTTGTCCCTTAATAGTACCAAAAAGGGTACCGACAACTTTTTTTTGAGCGGAAACATCGCTGGGTCACGTTTGGTTATTTTCTCTTGTTTTATTTTTTGTTATTTAAATTTCAAATATATATTAAAGTTTATAATTATTTTGTTTATCTTAATGTTAATCTTTGTACACAAAAATAAAACTTCTAACGCTTGTGGATGAACTATTTGTGTTACTCTGTTTCGTTTCAACGAAACATGGCTCTCTAAGCGTGTAATTTTTCAGGGGGACTGATAGTAGCAGATGGCGATGGTGAAGATGGGATAACCGGAACACGGAAATCGCCTTGTCCATTCCGTTTCCGGTCTCTCCATTTCCAACACGTCCAACCCCTTCTCTTGCATCACAACAGATTGTTCCAACTGTTTTAATGTAGTGATTTCTTTCGATGATAGAATCGCGTCAAGTTTTTGTCTAAGTACATCACCGTTACCAGGTTTCCAGTTTAGCTTTGGTAAGAGTTTTAGCTCTACCGATTCTTCTCGTTCGACCGTTTCCACTCCAAATTTGAGCACGAGTTAATGATCTGAATAAGATACTTGATCTACTCCAAACTCTGTATGCGCCCCGATGAAGGTTAAAATACCAACTTTATCACCTGCAGTTGTTCCATTCATAATACGAAAACCGAATGAGTCGCATAATTCAAGTAGTTTTTTACCCCTTGCGTTGTATATTTTGTCTTTTGAATTTCATGTAATTCCTTTTGTGTGTTCTCGTATCCTTGAGCTTCAGCTGTGGAGCATTCAAATCCCCTATTATGACTGTGTTTTGTACATTATTTCTTAAAACCCATTCTTGAAGCTTTGCAAAATCTGAAGTTCAATTTTTTTTTACCCAAAGTAACTACCCCTTGTATTGTTTCTAACAGCTGGAATCCAGTTAAATTCTTTGTGTGCAAAATTCTAGATCTAGACTACTTTCCTTCTATTGTTTCGGCCAACGTTAACATTGATTATGTGGAAAGTGCAAAAAATCTCGCAGTTACTTTTAATTGCCACCTTGCTTGGGATAACCATATAAATTCACTTGTCGGCAAAGAGTATGGAGTACTTCGAACATCAGTCTTTCACGCCTGTTAAAACACGCGTTATTCTTTGAGAAAGACTTTGATTATACCCATTTTGATCTACGGGTGTGAAATGTATTGTAATTGCGATTATGTTAGTAAACCTAAGTTGTATGTCGCGTTCAATAGTGCAGTTCGTTATGTTTGTGGTTTTACTATCGACATCTGACCTCGATGAAATATGACTGCAGTAAGACGAATATTTGTGTAAACTATTTTTGATTTACGATTTCAACATTTTACTATCTCTTAACAGATTTTTAATGTTAAAATCCGGAAAACCCAACTTTAACTTTTAGCAATTTGCTAAATCATATAATTAATATCTGTCATTATCCTAAAAAAACTGTCTTTCCAATTTTACTTCAAAGTGTTGATTCATGTATTTTTCATAATTTGTTATGTTTTTAATCAATAAAATGTTATCGGAAGACAAAGATTTCGAAATATTTGAAGTCTTTGTGCAAAAAAAATGTTGTTTTGTTGAAAAATCTATGTACATAAGGATGATGGAATACGAGAATAAACCTGTGCTCATGTGTATTTTAATCTTATTGGATTGCATGGGATTGTCCAGTTTACAGTTGGGACATTTCCAACTAATGGGTCCGTTTAAGTATGTTTGCTTTGCTAATTCTCACAAACCGTCACTATTTGGAAATGTTCGGATGCCCGTTTTTTAATAAAAAGGAGTTAGCAATTTACTAGTTAGCAAAATGAAAAAAAGGGTTTAAAATTTTGGAGTCGTTAGCAAATTGTTAAATATTTAGTAAATTGCTAGTTAGTAAAATGATAAGTCCTTAACAATGGGTTGTTTAAAATTTTGCGCCAATCTATGTATTTCGTTGTTCCAATGTGATTTGATTCTTTGTTTTTGACAAATATTTTTTTCTGATGTACATGACACAAAAACTTATTAATTGCTATAACCGACAATCAGAATTCAGAAAAATGTTTAAGTTATTGCAATTTTTTCTCTACAAACCTATATTTAATCTTTTTTGGTTTAAATTTGGTGTAACTAATGCACAGTGGTGTGTTTGGTTATGACTATGGTTTATATGTCAAAAATGTTGGTTCAAGTGTCGTAGTTAGGAATAGTTGAAGATATTTACGAACGCGTTTTTATTTAGATATGGTTGATCTGTCAAACAAACACACCTTATTTTGATTTCAAGAATTAAGTCTACTTATTTTTAATATTTTTAAAATGGAAATGGAAGGAAAAATTTTTGTTACATTGCACACCCGAAAAACAAAAATGAATTCCAATGCATATATAAATTAAACATTTGACTTTGACAGATCAACATTTTTAACTCATCTCCTAGACATAAGTTGGATATAGTTAGAAATAGTTACTATTTGACACACCAACCATTCATTTCGTACGATTTTATGTTTACACATCGTAGCTATCTGCAATTCTGAACGACAAACCGAACGCACCTTAGTTCATAGAATACAAACAAGGACAAGGTTATATCTTCTATTTTCATTCATTATTCCTTTTTCTTCTCTGCGACAGTGTTTGAACTTCTATCTATCACTTAAGTGATAGATCTACCACCTTTTAGCGCCTACGAATATTTACAGAGATATTGATATGTCCAGCGATGAAATCTTGGACGTTCTTGCTAAAAGCAAGAGAAAAAAAGAGGCTGGGTGCGACCCACACTGATAACTTCCCATTTTGTATTTATTGTACAAAACTGTCAATTTAATATTCGTCAATATTTTACCTTTTTTAGGTATTAACAAATGCATTATGTTGAAAATAAAATACATTTGAAGTCAACATCATTGCTTGTTGTGATGATATTTAAGTCGAAAAACGATTTTTGTCACTTTTCTGTATATTTTGGTTTTAGTTTTTTATTTTTCGTAAAAAAAAACTGTCAATTCGACATTTGTTAAAATTGTAGCATATATTCATAATTGTATTTTGCATAAACTTAAATAAATATGAAGTCAATATCGGTGATCATTCTCGAGATAATCAAGTCAAAACACACTTTTTACCAACTTTTCATAGAATTTTTTGTACTTATTTATTTTTTGTAAAAAAAGTGTCAATTGATTTTTTTCGAAAATTTTACCAGATGTGAAGCACAGTATTTTATATAGTAAAAAATTGTTTTGAAGATGGTATCATTTTTCCTTCATTGTATATTTGCGCTCCCAAACATTTTTTTTTAGTTTTTACTTTTTTAAAAAATAATGTTGAACTATTTCCAAATTTATACCAAACCTGTATTACAGTGTTATTTACACAATAAAATTTATTTGAAGTCAATAGCATCATCCGTTCTTGAGACATTTGCAACAAACCAACATTTTCACTTTTTTTTTAAACTGATATCGTTAACGAAAAAGGGGTCTCGAACGTACGAACGTACGTACACACACACACACAGACATCTCCCTACAAATGACGAATTTAAATTCTAGGAACCATAAAACGTCCAGATTTGTCAAAAATTTCAATTTGACAAATCGGACCGATTACAATAACTCCCTATGGGAAGTTAATTAAATATCACTTTGTAACCGTAAGTTCCTATTTTGTTTCTTCGTTCAAAACTATTTTAAAAACAGTTTTCAACAATAATATGAACAAACATTTTCAAGTTGTCATTTTACGGTATGTCTTTTGAAAATTTTTTAAGGTTTCGCTTTTTAACAATGCTTTCTTATATATTGTTAACACACCAACCAAAATACCGTTTTGACAAAATAAGATTTGCAACCTCACATCGATCTCATAAATTAATCAATGTACATTATTCATTTTTAACATCTAAATGCCAATTTTTCGTAAACTCGATTCGTCTTTGGAACTCCTTACCTCAACGCCTTAAAGAAAATTACAACACAACAAGAATACGAAGGGAAGGAAATTAATTATTAACTGTTTGTAGAAGTTCACTTGACATGACTTGACGTTCATTGTTTACCTACTCTTAAAGTAAAATTAGCTTTTAACTAGATTATAAGATATTGTATCTTACTGTTAATAGGCAATCACGAATTACATAAAAAAAAAATAAAAATAAATATCGTACCTCCGCTCTCTTCCATTTCAAAAAAGTTATAGGAAATGTCACAAATTTACAAAATGCAGACAAAGATGCTATAATAAAGATCAACATGTTCGTCTTCACTAGAATCTTGACTTTTGCATTTGTTGAATTTCCTATAATGCTGTTGCAAGGCAAGAGGAGGTGAGGAGGTAGGTATAGTGGAAGAGTAGGATAAGGATGAGGTAGGAAAAAGAGATAGGAAGATTTTGAAAAGAGTAGAAAGGAATGTTGGGCTCCGGAGGACGCGGCCTGCTTGCGGTACACGGCGTCAGCTCGTCAGACGGGGGGGGATCTTGCCCCCGAAACTCAACCTCGCCTGCAGACAAAAACATATATCAGGCCAAGGAACAAGGAAAAGGTAGGAAACATGAACGGATGGACTATTGGCACATCAGGGCACTGCGGGTGTTAGTGCATTGAGGCCATTACCCACCCTAATTTTAGGAATCTGCGGCCAGTATTAGATTCCCCCAAAATGGTGGATGATCGGTTTCAGATCATACCATCTTCACCGTCGTTCAGCCACCTTCAGCACCCCTGAAAATTCTTCTAACAGGCCATAGCTTCACTTAAGAAGTAAAGAAAAAAACTTTTGTTTCAGTTTTGAGGCGTTTTTGGGAAGTTTTATTAGAATTAATCAATTCATAAAAAAAAACAATAATTAAACAATAAACAAATAATGACTGAAGGATGGTATGCGAACAATAAGCAAATAAATAAATAAATGAAATAATAAATAAATAAATAATAACTAAATGAATAAATAAATAAAAGTTAAGGATTCCCTGATGGAGAATCCTAAAAAAAACGCGAACGCCAACCCCTGAGGGGTCAGCCCAACCGTCCGACTTACTGTTTTAAATAAAAGACAAATTATTATATTAATTAAATTATTTAATCCGTCACGTTTCCAATCAAACTTAGAACTAACTCAACTAAACTAAAGCCATCTAGAATTATGCCTACGATAAAACCTGGTTCCCAGATGCGTCAGCATTACTGGAGTTGCGCGTGTACTTTAACATGCGCATATCCGATGGGAATGCAATATACACATGAAACATATTTTGTCACCTTGATGTTAGATATGGCTATGACCAGGTCATTGGCATATGTTTCGGGTTATCGTTGAATGTGCTGTTCTAACTTAAATAATAAATGATAAATAAGCGAATTAATAAATAAATATATAAATAATAAATAACTAATGAATTATATGAATAATATACATTATAAATGAATAGTAAGGACAAAGCAAAATTTAACATCAATAAAAAAATTTATAAATTAAACAATTACTATAGCAACGGCAACACTAAATCGTTGGGTTGTCGTGCCACCCAATTACTGCCCTCGAAGGTCATCCTTTTATTTGGCGAAACTCTTCGAGGTGATAAACGAAGCCCTGGCTTCCTACCCCTAGAGAGCTCTTTAGAAGTACCCACACAGAACTTAACAAAAAAATAAGTATAAATGAGAGACTGCTCGGAGACTGCTTCTGGGGTTCTTTTCCGCTTTATTACTTTTTCTCGTTCTTAGAGAAGTTTGAACCATTGTATATGAAATGGAAAATAGATACACATTTGCTTTTGAAGACTTAATACATAAAAAATCAAGTTCAAGTCAAATTTGTAGGGCATTTCAATGTTATTTATTCAACAATAGGTATTCAATTCAAAATAAATGTTAAAAAAATTCTTAAACAAAAAGGTTATTTTAAATGAAAGTAGGTATGTATTAAAACTTTATTCCAAGTCACATACAATAAAATGTCATTAAACTTATTTTGAACTCACAAATATTAATGTAAATTACGTCAATACTGGAATTTTATTTCATTACACGTGAAAACAATGTGAACTTATTTTTAGTTCACTTGAACCCTACAACTTTACTGCACACGTGATAAATATGGGTAGGTACGTGAAAATTATAATTTCGGTTGTGATGTTGTTATCTTTTCATTAAATTAAGTAAAAATCTACCTATGAAGATTTTTGCTTCAACTAAATATAATATTAATAAATATTCCTTTGATGTCTCATAACTTAAATGTCAAGTAGCAACACCTTCCTGCAAAGCTCCTTTTACTTACCCACCTACTCCCTTTCGAACAATTTGCAAAATAATAGAAAACAACAAAAACATCACTGCACCAGACTACAAATTTGGCAACAACGAATCAATTTTTACAAAAATTGAAAAATCAATTCAAAACGAATTTGAAATAGCAAAATACCTACAATGGTTAAAGTATACATAGCTATAGCAAAATGAATAGCCGTCGCTAGGCAGCCACAACCAAAATCTAAAAGCAATCGTTGTATACAAGTATGAATACATGTATATTCAATTCTATGCGAATAATGCTCAGACAAGAAGGAACGTCAAATTGTTGTTTATGTTTAATTTTTTTGCCTTCTTATTGTGGCGGGAAACAAACAACTCTGTCATACAACCTATTTCATATGACAGAAAATAAAATACTCCTTTCATTCGCACATTATTTTTTTTTATATGAAGTTTGGCCGTTCTCTTAAACTGAGAAATTTTCGTCCAACTAGCGCCCCCAGTGGATCCGATTCCGTACTAAAATTTTCTGTTCCATGAGAATACTATATAGTGTATATACAATGGTTCAGATGTCCATTAAGTTATTTTAGTTTTTTTTTTGCATATAATATATATATATATATATATATATATATATATATATATATATATATATTTTAAATCTTAATAAAGAAAATACACAGCGGCGAAAGGCGGGGACACTTTTAAGGGGGGTGGGTAAACTTTTTTTTTTTCTTTTTCTTTGGATTGCCGATTTAAGTATGAGTATTAAGTATTAAGTACCCGGCACTGATTAATCTTTTGTGTTTTTCTTTTCTTTGATTTTTGAACGTTTCACCTATTCACACATGTTTTTTTTGTAATTTTTGTATCAACTTGGTTTCAGTTTATCTTTCGTTTTTCAATTTTATTTAAATTTTAAATTTGCTTCTTTCTATTTTTATTTTTCGTTTTCAACTTTTTCAAATTTCAACCGGCTTTTTCGTTTTTCTCAGTTCACCACCTTATTTAAGGTCTCTACCTCACGCTGGTTTTGTATATATACAAAGATGAGACTACTATAGTTTCTATATACAAAGATACAACGCCAACACCACAGAATCATCTGTGCAAGAGTATGGGATCGCTTCCAACACTCACGCACAGATGAACTCAGCTGCATGGGTCGCATGCAGATCGAGCCAGTAGCCGATAGATGGGGTTACACTAAAACAATTCGCGCGAAACTTAAAACATACAAAAGAACTAATTACTCTGAAATCGAAAAGACAAATTAATAATGCCAATCGATCGCACAAGTGGTGACGCTAATAAACTTTCATTAACAAAAAAAAAAAAACATCAAAAATTATTATGTCGTTTTCAATTGGCAGTCTGGAATCAGAAAAAAGCATTCTCAAAGCATTCAATTGGGCATAAGTGACAGTTCTAATTCTGAAAAAGAAGATATTTCTCTTCTGGATTTGAAGTCAGAAGCAAAAACAGAATCACTCACTCATTCAAAGATTTTACATGTCACACTTGACAAATGTAATATTTTTGAATTAACAAATTGTGCGAACTGTGAAGTGATTGCTTGAAATTAAAACTAAACTATAAAAAAATGGATAATTATATTGACAATATCTTAGCAATTGTTCCTAATTTGTTAGAAACATTGTTGGAGTCGTCTTCCTCATCTTCTTCATCAAGTGATGACGATGCAAGTGATGCAGTTAATTTTCTATTGCAGGAGTTTTCCAAAAAGCCAAGATTGCAAAACTACCAATACAGTCACACCAAACTTCAAATTTTCCAGAATTCACAAAAAGTGTTCAATTGGGATTCTGCTTCTACTTCTCATTCCGGATTGCCAATTGAAAACTACAATAACAAACGATTACACAACGGATGACATAACAAGCACCCGAACCGAGAATTCCCCATCGATCGGCTACTCACCTCACTCGTATAACAATTTAGTGTTATACAAAACGAAATTGATGTCTCCCTTCAGAGTTGTGGTTGTCAATTGACATTTATCAATTTGATCATTTGTATTTATTTATTTCTATTTAATTATGTTCTTCAGTTTATTGTCTATTCCTTTTCTTAAGTGATGCCTTTCATGCGGTGAGTGTCACAGGCCTCCGTAACAATGCGGAAATGGAGTACTTCTCCTTTTTTTTTATTTTCTCTCTATCTAACAAATATGAATTTTGTATCGGGCATCCCTTTGTTTTGATGAAATCAAATCTAGATACATGTAAATCCACCACAACGCAAAACTATCCTGTAGGGATTCCAGATTGCTTTGGATTGTTCACCGAACGCGACGACCTCTATTACATAAATACAGTTGAATTCGATCTTTCGATCCGTTGACGCCATATACATACTTTGATCAAGATTTCAATTCGGATTCGATTTCTCAATCTGCTCTTGTAGTAAACACAAAAACAATTACACATTTATGTCTCCATTTTTTTTCGATTTCTGTCACCGGTTTTAGGTAGTATCACCACGTGTTATGAAATTAAGAAGCATTTTTTCTCGTTCAGTTTAAATTAAATATTTAAGTTTTAAGATTTATTCGATTAATTTTGGCGAGCCTTGTCGAGTTTGCGATCCCGCTTTTTAATTGTGGATTTTGTTTAAAGTAAAAATTTGTTATGGGTAAACCAGGTAAATATAAATGAATTGGAATATTGAAAAAAAATCGGTATGAAATGCAATAAGTAATAAAATAAATGTTTGGAATAATATATTACGTTTCAAGGGTTAAATCAAAATATAATTAAGATTTTTTACATATTTCTTTTTAAAGGTTTCTCCCCTCGTGGTGGTAGAGGTGTTGGTGGTGGTAGAGGAAGAGGTGGCGCACGTGGTGGCTTTGGTGGTAGAGGAGGCGGTGATAGTGGCGGTTTTGGCGGCCGTGGTGGTGGCCGTGGTCGGGGAGGTCCTCGTGGAGGTGCTGGTGGTAGAGGTCGTGGCGGTTCACGCGGTAGTGCTGGAGGTGGCTTTCGTGGGGGAAAAACCGTAATCATAGAGCCACATCGTCATGAGGGTGTGTTTATTGCTCGTGGTAAGGAAGATGCCCTTGTCACCCGCAATTTTGTGCCTGGGTCTGAAGTTTATGGGGAGAAGAGAATATCCTCCGAGGTAAGCTAAATCTGTCAGCACACATATTGTTTACAAACAATATAAATTGTTGATGAAAATGTGTAGGGGTACAGAACCTGGCATCATGTGGTCAGGGAAGTAGTTTTCCTCAACTTTCTAGTTTGGCTCGAGGCCACTTTGATCGTAGGAAGAAATACTTCAAGAAGCGCTATCTGAAATTGAAGAGAATATATTTTTGTTTTATTTTTTGAAATAGCACCTTTTATGTATTCACTTTTTTTTTCAGGTTGATGGAGAAAAAATTGAGTACAGAGTATGGAATCCTTTTAGATCAAAATTAGCTGCGGCTATCCTAGGAGGAGTTGACAAGATTCACATGCCTCCCGGTTCGAAAGTTCTTTATTTGGGCGCAGCGTCGGGCACAACAGTTTCGCATGTGTCAGATGTCGTTGGTCCTGAAGGGCTCGTGTATGCAGTAGAATTCTCACATCGTTCTGGTCGTGATTTAATCAATGTGGCAAAAAAACGAACAAACATAATTCCTATAATTGAAGATGCGCGCCATCCGCACAAATATCGAATGCTTGTAGGCATGGTTGATACAATATTTGCCGATGTTGCTCAACCAGATCAAGGGAGAATTGTCGCTCTCAATGCACAACATTTCCTTAAAAATAATGGGCACTTTGTTATATCTATTAAGGCGTCATGCATTGATTCGACAGCCCAGCCTGAAGCCGTGTTTGCAGCCGAAGTAAAAAAAATGCAAGCAGACAAGCTTAAACCCCAAGAGCAGATAACATTAGAACCATATGAGAGAGATCATGCGGTAGTAGTTGGTGTTTATCGACCGCTTCCTAAAGGTGGCAGTTAAGGTTAATTGACTATGTTTTTATATAGCATTAGATTTAGTTTTTTTTTTTTTTCAATAAATTAGACGATGAAGTTCAAGGAAAGCTTTTTTTTAATGATCACGATAAGTGTAGCTTGGATTTATTCAGCTTTCTTTTATTATTTTTGCGGAATAATAATACACATGTAGCACCTTTATTTCAGGTAAAAAGAAAATCTGACAGGAGCAAAACTGGAAAGGTTGGAGAAAAATAACAATTAAAACGTGTTAGCGTAACGGTCATAATGGTCGGAATTCCATTAGTATATTAGTATGGAATTTAACAAAAACTACCTACTTATCAAAGGAACACAAAATTAGTTTTTTTGTAATATGTACATATATACAAATGTATATCTGTGGCATTGTATAAATATTGACTAGACTGCCAATATATGTATTTCTTTTTGGCTATATTTTAATTTTATATAAAGGGTGGTTAAATTTTAAGGTCCGATGTTGATTTTGAATAGAACAAATTATCTCGAAAATTATAGTAGAGCAAATCAAATTTCGAATAGTCTTCAACGAATCGGTTCGTAGTAGTTATGCAATGTCTTAATTCAGATAACCGGTCCAACCATTCAGGACTCTTTAATTAACATCGTCTTAAGTTTTCGTTGTTATTTGGTAGCGTTGACAGTCATTTATAGCAGGATAGAGGACATCAATGGAAACTCTAACGTTTCTACGGTTACAGCCCGACCCCGAACTAAGGAGCCTCCTATTCGAGGCGCTACAATTCAACGTCTGGAGCTCTGTGCAGCGCATCTATTGGCAATTTTCTTTTATAACGTTTGTGAGGCAATGGGCTTATTGGAAAATCCCTTTTATTTAGGGTCAGACTTAAAAATCGTGCTGTGTTGGATGCGTAAGCATCCAGCAGGCTTAAAGCCATATGCGGCTAATCGAGTGAGGCAAATTCAGGATTAAAGGTCTGCATGAATACATACATTTACCTTCTCCGAGCAAGCACAGTAAATCAGTGTATTCTGTTTGTTGCATGCTTAGAAAGTAGTGTACACTAAAAGAGAATACACTATTTTTAAAACCAAACACTGTACACCATTCAATTTCTTTGCATCAAAACGAGTACACTGTTTGGTTTCTCTCATAGGCTTGAAAGCTTGAACCAAATACAACAGAACAAGCCTAACAGGCCGACTCCACTAGATATCTGTATCGCCAACTAAATCTCTGACATCTATATCTGTGAAATATCTTCTCTCTTTGCTGGGCAGTTCATGTCTTGACATTTCATTCATGCAAAAGACTCTGACTTGGAAGTATCTCTGGAAATCGTCAAATAGTAGATACTTCTTCCTCAAGCTTTTGAGAATGTCGTATTTTACATTGTTTGTTTATGTTGTGAAAAATTAGAAATTCATTTCATAAATAAATTTTGTTTTTTTGCCTTTATCTCCTCTGTGTTATTAAAAAAGTTGATTTTTTTTTTTTTTATTTCGTTCTCGAAAAAAAATTATTTTGGCTCCAAACAAAACCTGCCGGCATGAGAATCAAAAAATAATGAGATGAAATGTCAGCTGCAGACAAAAAAGCAACAAAAACAAAACATCTGTCAAATTCATGTCAGACATCTATATCAAGACAAAACCTCTGACATAGATCGCTGACATCATGTCATAAGATGAGATATCGCGACTCCATTGGAGATTTCATGTCATGATTGGACCGCATGACATAGATTATGTCCTGTGGAGTCGGCCTGTAACACACCGAATACACCGAATACAATATTTGGTGGCGCTCTCCTAAGGTTGACTTATCTCGTTTGAAGAGACAAAGATTGAGAGATCTGAAGAATTTAATTTTTTTTTCTCATACTCATAGACTGGTGATGGACAAGGACAACCTTTCTGTTTGTCACTCTTACATTCTTTAGTGATTGAAAATCGGCTTGGTGTATTCGTTGTGTTCGATGTACACTCGCTGTATTCGGTGCATTTGAGAAAAAACCAAATAGTGTATTCGTTATGACCAAATACACGATTCTATTGTTTTGGTATGTTGTGATGATTCATTTGTTCTGTTTTGGAAAAAGTGAGAGCAGCAAGTAGTGTATTTGGAAAAATATAAAATGGCTTGAAAGGGTATTCAAGCCACTCTTTGCAGATGTCTATTCACGATCTCACAGCAACTAATTGGTGGTTTCATGTCCGATCAGCACACAATCCGGCAGTGGTGCGTTTCTACTGGGACATGACACTAAACTCGACTTAGATGAGCTAGCTAATGTGCAAGATGAAGTGAAAACATCGGTGGTGATGTGTAAGTTCACAAACGCATCACTGCAGTAATGATGCCCAAATGTTCAAAGTCAAACGTTCACAAACGCAGATTCTGGCATCATTTTTCTCGTCAACTGTTCATTATTGCAAACTTGCATAAACTGATGCGCAAAAACTAAACAAAAAAGCATCACTATGACAGCGTGATTAGCCGGCATCGCATCAGCAACAGCTGCATCAGCAAAAAAGCAGTGATGCCGAATCACTGCAGCAAAATTTGACGTTTGTGAACTTACACGATGATGACGGGTATAGTTCAATTCACGCGATCAGACGTCGGGACGGGCAAGTCATTCTTCTCACGGAACGTTTCAGCTCTCTGCAGCGTCTTTTGCATACTGTGGACGTGGAGTACATATTGCGGGGGTATTCCAAAAAGGGTAGTCGTTTGCGAACGATTGATGAAGCACGAGATTTGGATGCAGCTTTATCAGCCCATATTTTACTAGAGCATGATCTCGCATTTGAAGAAGAGATAAGAGACCATCGACGCGGTTCCAATTTGACAACTTCTAATAGATTGCTGCCTCTGGACCATTTTTTGGACCAAAAGGTTATCTTGAGATTAGGTGGGCATCCCAACCATTCTTCCTAGGATTCATTAATTTACTGGTTCAAGATGCACATAATAGAACTTTGCACGGTGGTACTCAGCTCTTATTGCAAACTTTACGACAGCGCTTTTGGATATTAAATGGACGATAGACCATTCGGAGCTTCATCCACGGTGCAATATTTGCAGACGACACCGTTGGGCAAGTGTCGTGCAACAGATGGCATCACTACCTAAAACGAGAGTGACTGCAGCCCGACCTTTTTTGGAATCAGCTGTGGACTATTTTCGCCCCTTTGTGCTAAGGCTTGGTACAAAACGTTCCCGCTCAACTGTGAAAACATACCTCGCCATATTTGTTTTTATAAGTACAAATACAAAGGCTGTGCATATGGAAGTTGTGGAAGATCTTTCAGCGCGAGCTTTCTTGGACGCCTTCACGAGGTTTGTGTGCAGACGAGGGCCATGCCTAAACTTATTTAGTGACAACGACACCGTGTACTCCAAGAAGACTTATCAGCGTGGCATAGCGAAAACAACCAACAAGCTCTGGCTTCCAGTGAAACGAAATGGCATTTTATCACACCTAGATCTCTTCATCAAGGTGGACTATGGGAGACGGCGGTTAAGTCTGCCAAGAGACATCTCGTACGCTTGGTGGGCACCCAAGTACCTACAGCAGTTTCAGACATTGGCTGCAGGTATTGAAGGGTATTTTAACTCTCGTCCACTTACTCCTCTCTTTGATGATCCAAGCGAAAAATTTGCCGTAACACTAGGCGATTTTCTCATAGGAGCCCCGCTGATTGTGGTACCTGAACCGAATATGAATGGCATTCGTCGAATCGTCTCCATCATTGGAAATGGTTGCGGAAAATTCATCAACATTTTTGAAAAATATGGAGCGACGAGTTCCTGAATACATTACAAAGTACATAGAAGTAAGTGGCGGAAGTGCATGCCCAACATTCAAATAGGTGATATTTTATTTGTTCGGCAAGAAAATCTGCCCCAAATACATTGACGATTAGGTCTAGTAGTTGAAGTGCATCCAGGCAGTAATGATTTGGTCCAAAACGTTACCCTCAAGACGTCTTCTGGTATACGCAACTGGGCAGTGCAGAAATTATGTGTTCTCTTGGACGCAGCAAATTCGAACGGACGGAACGATTCGACAAGAGCCAGCTCTGACGTACCAGTAATTTGACATTTACTGCAGTTCTATTTACATCTCACTTTTATCATACATATACCATCTCTTTTTAATTCTGGAAATGACATGGCTGACTTCCCCCTATTAATTATATTGTTTTTGGTTGCAGAATAATAAAGACGTACCTACATTTATACTACGTTTTCACCGGGTACTAAACTGAAATTTAGGTAGATTTGTCATAAATCTCCTCTAAATGTTGTAGATTTACCATATAAATATAAATCTCCTCAAATGAAGATTGAGAATAAATTTCTTCTAAATCTAGTTGGAAACCATTCGCTGAATGCTTTCAGTGAACTAAAACACCTATTTGGACACCTAATTGTAAGCAACGAACTCATTAAAATGACATTTTGTTTGTTTGTTTTGAAACACCGCTGTAGGTAATTAAGTGAACAATTTTTCAAGGTTACAATTGCAAATAATTCTAAAATTGATTTGCAGTAAAATAATGAATTAAAAAAGTATAAAAGATTACTAAATAAACATTCTATTACTAATGATGATGACAAACAAGTCTTTGCGACTGAAAGAGTAAAAATATCCCTGTTTTTCCTTTTGTGAATTGTAAAATATCGCAAACCAAACGTCAAAATAAATCTGATTGCGCCGGTGAAAACACTTCGAGATTTATTCTATATCTCATTGGCTAAATCTCGGATTTAGGGAAGGTGAAAACGTAGTATAAATGTAAGCAACCAAGTCATTACAATATCATTTACCCAGTTTACAAGCAGAATTGAATCAAGATTTAGCGCCGCATATACCTGGATCAGATCGAAATAGGATTAATCGATCCGATCCCACAAAACGAGGTAAATCGAATCGAAAATTTGTATGGAAACCTGAATCGGGGAATCGAGTTATTGGTGCTTATTTTGACATTCTCATGAATAGTCTATTCGTTAGAATGATTCTGTTCGTTCGAATGAACTTTCTTGAATTTTGAGATTCGATAGAATAAGATTCATTTGCGCAAGATAGCATCAAATGAACTTGAAAAAAGATTCATTTTCAGTATCAGCTGTTTGACATTTACTATGTTTCTATTTGAATTAGTATGACCGTTTTACATTTTTTTGTTTCTAAACATTTTATAGATGTTGGATAAAGAATCATGAAACAAAATAAATAATACATTTTTTCATTATAAAGCAATGTTTAACCATAAATAAATACATATTCATTACATGTTTTGTGTCAACTTAGTTGTTTTGAAACTATTCTTAAAAAAATAAGTTGTTCATGACTCGTTCTAAATTTTTATTTTTTTCATCCGCACTTGCTCACACTTAAGTATCAAACACAAAAGAGAAGTGTTTGTGATATGTCAAAACCAAAAAGTGTAATCTTTTTATTTGTAATTGTTTTGTTTATTGTTTAATAATTTAATTTTATTTTAATAAAAACATAAAATAATTAAATAAAAAATGAAACTATGGCATTTGTGTTGTTTATAAATGAAGATGGTGCTGAAGAAGTTCAGAGGAGAAGGATAGCGGATGCTTCAAACCCATTGCTATCTCCAGGTTTTTCTTCCATTATTTGAATTAATTTTTCCTTTTATTCGCGGTTTGTCCAGTTGGATACGACATTTAAACATAAAACAACAAAAATATTAATAAAAGTAATTTATTTTCTATGAAATAATTAAAAACTTACATGTTTTGTTTCTTACTCTACAGAAAAATTCAAACGACACAAAAATGACATTTAATTCTATTCTTTCGAATGTCAAAATTGAATTAGCTTTCGCAAATGAATGAACTTTCTATGGATTGGGTGAACATTCGACTTATGCGATGAACATTCTAATCGTCGAGTCTCAAAATCAAGTTTCAACGAATTCGACTCACTTTCGAACGAAAGAGAATGTCAAAATAAGCACCATTGGTGTGTGAGGTTTTGCTTGTGTGCGTATTATATTTTTTTCTCCCGTTTTTTTTTTTTTGAGATGAGTTTATTTTGGTGCTCTTTATTGTGTTGTTGTTGTAAGTCTGCTATTACACGATGAATCTAGATGCATGCGACACTTCGAAGAACATAAGTGCAAAAGAGAGACAAAATTCGAAAACATGAGACGCAAGAAAATCGACCTGTGTCGCACGGGTAAAATTGTCCGCTTTCTTACTGTTCTCTTTCATATGGTTTTGTTCTTCGAGAAGGAAACTTCGATGTATCTTAACATTATAATTCCAAATCATTTTTATACTAATTTGTATTCCAAAATTAATATTCTTCATCAATAAATAGAAATAAATTAAATTTAAATATTTCTTTAGTTGATTTCAAAGAAAACTGAAATAATTTGAAGTTGTAAAGTCTCATAAGCAAACCTACAAGTCAACAACGAAATATAAGTAAAGAGAACTGTCAAAATAGATTTATGAATCTGGTTTCATCTGTTAATGGCACTTGAGAAACAGGATAGGATAACAAAGAAGAATTCGAAGATGTCGCATGTATCTAGATTCATCGTGTAATAGCAGACTAAGCATTATTTTGTTTGAATTATTTGAGAAAATAAACTCACAAAGTCACAACACAGTACGCACACAAATATAACCAAAATTTTATTTCGATTCTATTTCAATTCGATTCCTCGATCCACTGACATCGTATACCTGGATCGAAATCTCATAATTCAATTTCGATTCGATTCCTCGATCTCCTCCAGGCTAATTTTGTTTTGAAACACAGCTGTACGTACATAAGTTAATTGCAAATACTTCTAAAATTGATTAATGGGAAAATAATGAAATAAAACTCCACAGAAGTTTTAAAATTATACATTGTATTACTAATAAAACAAGTCTTGGCGACTGAATGAGTAAAAATCCTTTTTTTCCTCTTGTGAATTGTAAATGTCGAAGACCAAACATCAAAATCAATCTGATTGAGCTGGTGAAAACATTTCGAGATTTATTCTAAATCTATGGCCGGTGAAAACGTAGTAATTATCTGGGTTTAGTGGCCGGTGAAAAGGTAGTATTTAGAATAAATCTCTCGAAACATACAGTGCCTTGCATAAGTATAATCGCACCTGTAAAAATGCGTTTTGTAGAAAATGGTAAATGGGAATGCCATCTGTCTATTTTTTAAATTGAATGGCATCACTAATCAAGTAAATTGAGGAGAAGAAAAAGTTCCGTTATTTTTGTATTGCAAAAGTATAACCGCACAATGCAAACCTCTCTGAAACTTCATGCAATTCTGTTTTTTTTTTTTTAAATAAAAAACAACAATGCAGCGTGGTACACATTATAGCGATACGTAAAAATGCAAAATTCAAACTTTTCGGTCAAGTGGTCTAAGCTTAAGGGCAATAGTTAGGAAAATATCAAGATCAGACCGTGTTGTTCGAATGGTTATACTTATGCAAGGCACTGTAGTTGTAAACCATTCACTGAATGCTTTCAGTATAATATAACACCTATTAGCATGCAACGAACACCTATATATTGTATGCAACCTTTGTGTATAAAAACTATAGTACTCTCATGGTCGAGTCTTTTTAGTGGAACCACATGCCGACTGGCGCTAGTGCCACAGAGTGAATATTATTACTATTCCATAAGGAACTAGTGGAGTTAAGGAGATAAATAATTTCCCTGTAAAAATAACAAAAAAACAAAACTCTCTCATCATCTTTGGTACCATACGAAATTCAAGCCAAGGACGTTTTTTGTGATGGTTATATGAAATTTTTGTATGCGAACAGAAAAGAAATCCGAAAAGAATGCTTGCGCCGTCGTCGTGGTCATCAGCGGCTTAGCTTCTTCGATCGATTTTTTTTGTATTTTATGAAGGAATTTTTTTCTTGATAGGTTTAATATACACGGATGCAACGAACTCATTTAAATGTCATGTTTTTGTTCTGAAACATAGCTGGACGCACATATTATGTACTGGAAAATATTAAATTGAAAACCATAAAAGATTCAAAATTATGCATTGCATTACTGATGATGATGACAAACAAGTCGCGGCGACTGAAAGATTAAAAATCCTCTTTTTTCCTTTTGTGTATTGTGAAATATCACAGAACAAACTTCAAAATAAATCTGATTGTGCCGGTGAAAACATTTCGAGAATTAATCTTAATCTCATTCGCTAAATCTCGGATTTATTGCCAGTGAAAATGTAGTACGTTGTATCGTGTTTTTCAACAGGGACGCTACAAAAGTAGAGCGACAGGGATAGCAAACGACGCCATATTTCTTACCGCTCTTTTGACATTTCTATTCAGTAAGGTTTCCCATTTCATGATGGAAAGATATACTAGCCAACAGTGAGTGGAAATTATTAAAATTTACTCCTGAAATTCGGTGTCAGTGGCCTCAACGTTAAGAGCGCTACGTCCAATTTATGGTCGTCATAAGCAGATCAACAATTGAGCGTCTAGTGGAAAAATTTGAATCCACAGGCACAGTACAAAATGTTCCCGTGCCAGTGAGACAAAGAAGTGCCCGTAGTGTCGAGAATATTGCTGCCTCTGAGGCTTCAGTTTCAGAAAGCCCAAATGTGTCTCTCACACGTCGTTCTCAAGCGTTGGGCATCTCTGTCGTTGTGGCGAATTTCGCGAAAAGATCTTGGCATACATTCTTACAAGAATAAATTGACGCAAGAACTGAAGCCGCTTGACCACCAGGACGGCACTACAAGCCAAACAGCGAATGTCACAATGAATTTATTGGAAACCAAGTTTGGAGAACGTGTTATCTCACGAAATGGACCAGTCGCTTGGCCACATTGGTGGTGTGATTTGACGCCGTTAGACTATTTCCTGTAGGGCTACGTTAAGTCTATGGTCTACGCCAACAAGCCAGCGACGATTGATGAACTTCGTACGAATATCGAACGTGAAATTGTAGCAGTATCGGCCGATTTATACTTGAAAACCGTCGAAAACTATATTCAGCGTCTGGACTTCTGCAAGCGTGTACGTGTTGGCCATGCAAAAGAAATCGAATTCCATACATAATGGCATCGAACGTACTTTCATAGAAATAAAGAATTTAATTGATATCCAAAACGTTTTTTTTTTATTTAAAAAAATTGTAGCGTTCTTATTGAAAAACCCTTTATAAGTTCTAGCTTGACTCTTTTATAAATGTCGCAAAAAATCTCTGGAGTCATCATTGCATAAGCCGTGTTTTATTATACACGAAGAACTGGATCAGCACTTTTCATGTATTACTACATGATCTTGATATTTTTCTGGTTCAAGTTTCGTGAACCAGGATTTATTGATTGACTATTTGCAGAGGAAGCCTGTGGGAATTAATTTGTTTAATTTTCTTCGTCTGCAAGTATGGGCAAGATGTTTTTGTTTTGAAGTATAATTAAATTCTAAGAATCACAAATAGCAACATCGTTTAGAAAGTGGGAAAATATGATCCGCATTTTGTTATTTTACTGATCTGATCCAGTTCATCTCATGTGCATAACACTCTACCGGACATAATTTATTTCATGATGATCGAACATGATATGAAATCTGCAATGAAGTCACGATATTTCCTTTTATGACATGATGTCAGCGGTTTTGTCTTGATATAGATGTTTGACATGAAATTTGACAGATGTGTTTGTTTGTTGCTTTTCTCTACATAAGACATTTTATTCCCATATTTTTGTGTCTTCTCAAGAGGTTTGACCTTTAATTGCCGTATTTGTTTTTTCGTTTCAATTGGTAAGCTATGTGAATTTTGTGTGACAGAATACTTTATGCTGTCGACCTCCCGTGGTGAAGTAGTGAAAAGATATGAAATATCTTAAGAAAATTTGGCCAGCAAAGAAATGAGAAAATGAAGAGAAGAGATTTCAGACATTGAGCTGGAGATACAGATGTCTAATGGAGTCGGTGTGTAATAAAACGCTGCTATTGTCTGCTTGGGTGCTTGGGCTTTCACTTGTAGATCAACCTTAATTCTGAGGTGAATATTGAAAACTGCTTCATGGCAGCGCTATAAAAACACATTTTCACCACACCCATAAAGAATTAAATTTTTAATTTATAAAATGGCAGCCTTTAAAAATGTCAACGCATTAGATTAAATGGCTTGTAAAATATCAAAATAAGTTTAAAAATTCTATTCATTCTTAATCTATTAATATACATTGAAAAAAAGTGAATAACAGAATTTATTTGAATACACGTAATTTAATTCATATTAAATTCTGTTCTGATAATCGATGTGTGTTTGAAAGTATCTGAGAAAGTCAAGTATGAATTAAGCGATACATTTAGGTAATTGTTATTTGGATTTTTATATATGCATTATTTAAACAAATCTATAAAAATAAATCGAAATTAGTTTTGTTAGTTCCAAAGACGTAACATGTTCTTGTGCCTCTTTGTATTCCAAATAAGATAACAAAAGTCTTAAACTTAAGTTGTAGATTGAATAATGATGATTTATATTAATGTATGTATGTACATATGTATATAATTAAAAGATGATAAAAGTGCATTTTTAAATATTATATATTATATCTAATTTTTATCCCTTATACCTAATAGTTGCGTTTTTCAGCAGTAAACTAGCTAGTTCTGCTTCTATACAATATGTACATATATATAATTGTATTCAGCAATTTTCGTCTCATGCACTTTTGATGCTTTCAAAATGCTTATAAACTGCATCTTAATCCTCTCTCATACCAAAAGGGTATGAATTGTTAAAATAATTTATTTAAACTTGAGAGTGTTTTACAGGGTCTAATGAGATAAGTAGGTATAATAGGAAACACAACGTCACAAACCATTAGAAATTAAATATCTTAAATTATGTAAAATAGGTACCTAACATTTTTTCTAAAATAATGCGTTTATTAACCTCTATTAAACATTACCAGTATCACCAAGTGTCGAAATTCGACACCTTTTGACTTTAATTTCAAAAACAATTTTGATCGAAAATATTGAAGGAGAAAACAATGTTTCTATATATGTACATATTTTTTTGAAATTCTAGTCTTCGACAGTGCAAAAACCAAAATGTATTAATCGATGTCAAAAGTATATACAGTCGACGTCACTTATAACGACCGTCAAGGGACCAGGCAAAACTGGTCGCTATAGCCGGCGGTCGTTATATCCGACTCAACGTTGCACTAGTACAAACTGTATGAAAACCAAACAAGTGATGGAAAAGTGGTCGTTATAAGCGGCGTCGTTATAGGCGGCATTGTATTCCACAATTGTGGCTTTTCAGCCATATCAAATTTACGAAATCGGTTAAATACATATACATTTTTAGGACAATTACATCTTTCAATATAGGAAGCAAGCGATACTGGCTGGAATGTTACAGATAAAGCGGTAACTTAGATTTCGAATGATAATTGATTGAAATAAAAACAAATAATGCATACTAAATAAACAGGGCAACTACACTGAATCATTATAATTTTAAAATGTTTAATATAGTAATTCTGAAAGGGAAACAAACACTAAACACTATTTATTTTTGGTATGACTAAGGTTTTAATTAATTTTTTTTTCAAAGCAGATGAAGTTAATTAAGGGAGTGAAGGGTAGACTTTAATTTATTTAATTTTTTTATGGGCAAAAAATTAGTCCAATCTGGTGTAATTTTCATTAGTTTTGTCGTGTTTGAACAGGTATAATTTCTTCAATCTACAACATACATATTTCACCGAAACAAAAAATATTTTAAGGCCAGTCTCATATTTTTATCACGATTAATTTTTTTATTTAATAATTCATTTTTAAATAAAAAAAACACATAAATCTTTTTCGAGTCATTTAACAAATTCCCCTGTTGTTTATTTTAGCCTTTTGAACTTAATTTTTTTTTAAATTGAAGAGCTTAGTTTATTATTTGGGATTTTCTTTTAACATTTTAAATGATCATTGAAAAAGCCCAAATAACAATTAGCTTTTCAAAGAAAATAATGGTTGTGCATATTTTCTTATTTTTTAAGTATTTTTTCCAATTCAAAAATTCAATTGCTCTGATGTTTTTTAAATAAATTTTTGAAAAAGTTTCTAAATTGAGGATTTTTCCTTTGAAATTACCTTTTCACATTCACACAAAGAAGTTTCCGTTCCTAGAAATTCCACTGGAGATTAACAAAAAAAATTCCTAACTAAATATGGCGATGCGATGAAATTCATGACAAAAAAGGTCACTAACACAAATGAAGTCACTAACACAAATGAAGTCATTTACAGCCTCGCCTTTGTCGAGTTCATCAAACAATATTTCGTTTAGGGAACATTTAGATCAGATAAATGACTAAAGAATTACATACAAATCAACACTTTCGTTACGGTAAACTCTTTGTTCACTCCAAAACATTTACTCCCGTGGGTGGCTGAAGATATAAGACAAGCGTTGGATAAGGACGTTGTAATTTTCTTAGTTTGGATTGATTTTTCTTAGGCTTTTGAATACCAAACATGTTATTCTGTGTAAAAAAAAAACGTATGCAACAGCTTAATTTTTCTGCAGGTGCCGTTAAGCTTACATACTTATATAGTGATGAAAAAAGCAATATTAAAAATTATAGTAAAGAAATCATTTTTTTATCTTTGTTCATAGATTTATCTTATTTAAGATTTCCTTTGTACTAGTACAAATTAACCAATTTACAAAATATATACATACATACTAAATAAAAAAAGTTTGTGTTTAAATGTACAAAACAATAGGACCATTAATTTAATTCGTTAATTTTGTTTGTATTTTTGAAAGAAAAGTCAATATTTTGTGGTATAACCCTTGTTTTGAATGACAGCTTGAACTCTCCTTTGCATGGAGTCGACAAGTTTTCTGCGGGTACTTTGCGGTATATCGTCCGAGGCTTTTTTGATTTTGTTCTACAATTCATATTTATTTTTTTGATTTTTCACCAGCTAGAGATTTGTACAATGGCCCATAAGTTTTCCAATGGATTTAAATCGGGCGATTGAGCCGACCAGGTCACTAGATCAATCCTTTTCTCTTCTAACCAGCTTTTGACATTGCGAGATGTATGCTTCCAGTCGTTATCGAGCATTAACTTCCACCTCAAAGGCAATTCATTTCTGTGTACAAATGCAATGCTGGTCCATATTTTTTTCCGAAAAATTGGGCCCATCCCGTACCATGAATAACATCCCCAAACCATGATACTCCCAACTCCATGCTTCACAGTTTTTGTTGTATACTATGGTTGATATGCAGCATTCTCTTACCATGTTGCTTGTCAATAACTTGTTAATATTTATCTTGATATATGCATGTGAATTATATTGCAACTGTAGCTATGATAGTAAACGTAAACTTAATGTTGTTTTTAATAATATTTTTGGCTTACGAATATATGACAGTGTATATGTATTTTGCTACAATGATGCTAGATATGCCCTTTGATAATGTTTTTAAACTTCGTAATATGATGCTATACTTTCTAATGTACTACTTACACATGAACCACAATACTGTTTCGACAAAATTAATTTCCCGACAAGGTCTCAACAATTAATTCATCCTCGCTATACATTTTTATCATCCAAACGTCAATTTTTTACAAAAACAGTCAGCCTCTGGAATTCCGCCCCCCCACACACACTATTAAGGAATTCCAAAACTCAAAAGATTATTTTCAGTTAGCATTTAATACTTATTGCTCAATTGTACAAATTTTAATTAGTCTTTTTTCAACTCTCGCATTATTACCAGCTATTTACGGTGTATATGGTAACAATATCTGTTAACATCACATCAAATCCAAGTAATTTATTTGATAAATTAATAGACATTTTAAATAGTGGGATGGAACTGCAGGCAACATATAAATGAACGATTTTAACTGTGCGACTTTAACTTCATTTATTAACTTCAGATTTATTATGAGGATGTTGAAATTGTATATAAAATAATAGTAATTATTATTATCTTCTTCTAATATATAAAATTCTCGTGTCACAATGTTCGTTCCCATACTCCTAACGGCTTGACCGATTCTTATTAAAAATTTTGATACGTATTCAGTAAGTCTGAGAATCGGTTACTATCTATTTTTGTTACCCCTAAGTCTAAATGATAAGGATGATCCACCAATTTTTTTGTTTAAATACCTATTTTATAATTTTTGTACTATATTTTGTATGGTGTGGAATTAAAAATGTCGAAAATTGATGTGTGTGCAATTGTGCCGAAATAGAAAATTCGCTGTAGTAGAAAATTCCGGAAACTCGGAAAACCGCGGAAAATTTTTATTTTTATTTCGACGAATTTTTTTATTTAATCGCATGATTTGATGATTTTATACGATGTTAAGGTATATCAGATAGTGCATTTTGCATTTTGCATTTTGGGTCTAGAAATTAACAAGATAAATAATAGGTGTCGTTGTGCTACATTCAAATGCCCAAACCAAACCAAAGCGAAAAAATAATTGAATAACCTTGCTAATAATATCGCTCTCTATACTGATTTCGATTTCCCTGAAATAAATCACATTTAATTTTGAACTAGTTAAGGTAACTGTATTTTTGTTATGACATTGGAACTTAACTTAATGCGTTAAATGGGGGTGAGACGAATTTCGCCGGGACCGCTAGTATTATATATTATTATAATTATCTTCAGTCATAAGAAATAGGGTTTGCTTGTTTGCGAGTAATGGTGGCATGGAGGGGGCCTACAGTTTTATGCCGAATCCGAACGACTAAATTTTTGAGAAAGCATTTTCTTGACAAGAACTTACTACTCTTGGAGGATTTGTCAATTCCTCGCAAGAGGTAGTTCCCCTTAAAACTTGCAGCAGGTGGCACATTCAGCGATCGAACCCCAGGCTTTTGGCTTATAGGTATTAATAATCTTTTTAATTTTTTTAAAAAACATTTTCCTGTTTTTTGTCGACATTATTATAAAGAGTGTATTTAGGTAACTGATAAGCTCTGAAAACTGACCATCTACGTGATACAGCCAAAAAAGAATTTCTAAATTTTTTCTTCCCGTATAATGTATTATTATTTTATAGTTATCGTTATGGTCTAGTAAGATAAGAAAAATGCATTAGTGCCTTTAGAATTTTTTTTTGACAAGAATTTCACAACTGTATACTAACCTTGAGATAAACATAAAAAATGCAAATATTCTCCTTTGTCGAACGACAAAAAAAAGTTATGGCAGTCTGTAGACACAGTTTTTATTTACTACCTTTAATTTCACAGCTGTAAAATCCACGCCTAATTTATCACAAAATCTCTTATTTTGTAAAATTATGATGCAAGGTCTATTATGTTTCATTTAGATTGTTTGAAAAGGTAGAGAGGAAAGGAATTGTTATGACTTTTTTCTGGATTGTAAATAGAAATTTAAAAAAAATCATTTAATTTGAATAAAATTAATTTATTATGTACAAATATTCTTTTTATTCCAGCTATTTTGTTAACTTTATAATTTTGGTGCTTAAAACAAATTTATTTCAATCCGATATTTAACATTAAGCAAATGAAGAGGAGCAGCTTCACAACTGTTGGCAAGTTTTTACTTTCCATTTAACATCAAAAATACTTACTATTTTTTTTCTTTAACAGAGCCTGCCTATAAAACGGCGAAAATTGGTGGAAAACATATTTCTTTGCAAACCATTACAAGCTCAGGTACCCCATTAACGACATTTGATGGAAAATTGTATAGCATTCACCAAAACTCAAGTAATATTGTAAGTGGTAATGCAGTAACAGCAAACAAAAAACACCAAATTATCCGCGCAACCGATGGAAGTAATATTTTAACTTCTGGGAATGCAAACACTTCAATTAAATTTACTACACCATCATCCGAAAACAAGCAATTCGCATTACCGTTTATCCAGTCTAATGGAGTACTTAATTCTTGTTCTTCTGGGGTGACTGTAAGAAGGCCAACAATATATATAAAGCGCGAAGCCCCAAAAAAGACTATACGAAGTGTAACAACAGAACTCATTGAAAAAAATCCTTACGTTCATTTAGGTGTTTCTGTAGAGAGGCTCGCAATTTTAAAAAATGTGGTCTGCACAGCTGCTAATGTACCCGTTATTGATCTGTATCTTACTCTGAAAAAAATACGACAAAATGAAGATTTTTCACTTTTAGCTGAATACTTTGAATTTTCTGAAAGTGAAGTACAACACATATTCACAAGGACCATAGTGAAATTAGCACGATACTTGAAATTTCTTATCAGATGGCCAGAGAGTAAAAAGTACTATGACCGCCATAAAAATCTACCAATTGCATTTCGATCAAAATTATCCTATGTTCAATCACTGATTGAATGCGTGGAGACAGAGATACAAGCACCAACAATGTACCCAAGTGTTGAACAGCTAGACTGTTCTAATTATAAATTTATATTAACAATAACGCCTACTGGAGTCATAAGCTACGTATCGGATGCGTACGTAGGTCGCAACGACGATCTAACGATATTTAATGCGTGCGATTTTCAAAATGTTATACCGAAGTATCTTTCGTTGGTAGCTGATCCAGGAAAAGCAATTCGCCGAAGAAGTAAAAAAATAAAACCAAGCATGAGTGAAGCTGTTTCATCTGAAAAAACGGTTAAAGAGAAACAGAGAAATCGGAGTACAAAAATAAATGCGCTAACAATCAATACACAAGAATCGGATAGCACAACCGATTCAGCTGATGAAAGCGACGATGGAGACGATCAGAGCGCTTTGAACGGTACTGTTGGTGCAGGGACCAGTGGCGGCACGGGATGCATGTCCAGGAATAACCAACATTCAACATCAAATTCACATCAGACCCTAAATATTGTAAATAGTGAATTGATATCTCGAAAAGTAAAGGATTTTAAAATTCCAACTGTAAGGGTAAGAGAATCTGTTTGTCGTCTACAAATACGCCACATGCTGTACTGCTTAAGAGAATTCAGAGTTTTGCAGCCCTACGCCATCTTAGAGCCTTTGTTATATCAGTATATTAATGAAGTTCTAGTAGTTGTTTCGGCTTTAACAAATCTGCAGAGGTAATAGTTTTCAGTAAAATTTCTCACGATTTTAACATCAAAATTTGTTTCTTGAACATTATAATTGTTGATACATATTATGTTTTATTTTTTTATATTTTATCTTTTCAATAAATTCTGTTTAAGACATTTTCAATTTCTAATTGAATTTAAAAACTTTCAAGATGAGTGAAAATAAAAATTTCGTAAGAATGTTTCAACGATTACTCAGAATATAAATGGTTAAAACGTATAAAATATTTGTATTCAATTACTAGAAATGTGTTTATTTTCTATAATAATTAAAATACGGTAAAGCAATGAAAAATAGGTTATCAGCCTGTTTGTTTATTATTTTTTTGTTCTTTTCCTTTAATATCTTGTCCCCGCTTTAGCAGAATAAATACTTCAAAATAAAGAAATGCGATTGTATGCGTATGTATATGTATACATTTATTTTGCTCTCGGTATCTCATTTAAAAATCAGAAAACCGATTTCACAAATTTCAGGAGTTTAAAAGAGAAGTAATAAATTTTCATCTTAGTATGTACTGTACATACATCAATTTTTTCAGTAATATTATTCTAATAATTTAAATTTATAAATTTAAATTTATCTTTTGGGCCAAATAATGACGTCAGATGTTAAATTCAACGCAAGTAAATGGAACGGATATCTCCATAGGCATAAATGTTTTTGTGTATAATTTGAATTTAAAAAAAATAGTTTATTATTGTTACTCAAATTCTTAATACTATTCTAAATTATAATAACACTGGAAAACTAACATTTGTTTACGAGTATATTATTGATTTTTTTTTTACAGTTAGTTAGGCATCTCTATAGAGCAGGGTTATAATATTAGAGCGAGGAAACCGCTCCAAATAAAAAAAGTGTGTTTTTCGGTTTTAACCAAACTTTTTATTTGGAATTTCTTTTTACCTCTGTATACGGCTACGTTTAACGTCCAAGTCTATCCAGCATTACAGGTCCGGCGCATTTCGAAATCAATTGAAGCTTTTGAAGATTCTGAAAACAATAAAATAAAGTCGCGCGATTTGTATTTGATTATTTTCAGAATCTTTAAAAGCACCAGTTGATTTTAAAATACAGCTTTTAAGAATCTTGAAAAATATAAAAATCTTTTTTATTGATACTGTCGATATGATATTACCACAGATAAGAAACTACTGTATAGAAATTATACGATGTATAGTTTCTTATCTTTCCGCGTAACTTATGTAACTAATTTAGCTAAAAACTGCTGACTGAACATTTAAAAAAATTAACTAACATTTATGAGCATACAAAACTTTTTATCAATAAAAAATAAAAAAATAAAAGAAGGATTATAAAGAATGCACAGAAAACATTAGGTAATGTATGTACATATCTCAAATCCACACAAATGTATAAAATAACTTGAACTCTTAGAAGAAAAATACAAGGTAGTAACCTTGTTGGAAAAAAGTTTGGCATTTTTCATAATGGTTTAGTAATAAACGCAATGAGTTTTGAGTGCTAGTTACTAGGGCGCCATATCAGACAATTTTCATTTTTTTTCTTGAAAAAAATATATTCAAAAAAAAATAATATTAAGTAATGAAATATTTTAAAAAAGTTATACAAGTTTGAAAACATTAATAAAGAATAAGTTATCTAAAAAAAAAAATAAAATTAAATATGTACATTTAGTAATAACAAAAAAAAAAAAAAGTGCAACGTGAAACGACGGACAAAATCTTTCTTGAAATAGTAATGTGAATTGTAGACACCTATTGTTGTGAACCATCAAACAAGCAACACGATTGAAATGATTTTAATGCAATGGTTACAGGAAATTATCCAAAAAATGACTTATTAACAAAAATAATTTTGTCATATAAAGGTGCTTTACAAACAGTTGCGCATTAAAATCACCAAAAAAAAGAGTACGTCTTTGTTACAAAGCACCAAAATTTTACATACATACAGTGGTTCACAGCTTATTTGACCCACACCTTATATTTATATTTATATTTAATCGAGTATAGCTCCTTAACAAAAAAAGTTATTTGGGAAGTACAAACACAGAAACGTTTATTAGGTTTTTAACTTGAGCATGGCATTTGAATTAATTAATTTTATTTTAAAACACCACGTTTAACTTAAAAGAAAAAAATAATTAAATTTTCTAGTACTACAGCTTATTTGACCCACTGTGTTTAGACATCACCTGCATTAGTAATAACACAAATAATCATATACAGATGTCTCACGACCTATGAAATGAAAAAAGCTTTATTTTTAAAAGCTTTAAATAAGATCTTTTCCTACAAAATCAAAGCTCTTTCTGAAATATTTTGTTTCTCTACTCTCTGACACTCTTTTCTATTCTTTTTACCCCTTTCGAGATTATTTGTTTTTGTTCTTGGATTCGTTGCTTGCTTTTTTGTATACTCTTCCATCCCAGGTATATTTTTCTTTGTGCTACGAGTTACGACCAAGGCAAGACAAGTGATGGTTTTTTTATTATGCTTTTGTTATTGTATTTGCGTCTATAATTTGTAAGGTCGTCTCAGATTTAAGACAAAATAAAACGAGAAGCGATTGAATGTGTTGATTTACACACATGTATGCATTGTATAATAATACATATATTGTGAATTGGTTGGTTTGACTTTGTAAGCTAGGACAGATTTTTCATTATAGAATGATTTGAAAGATTTTGGTTCCCAGGAATTAATTTTGTTAAAATGAATGAATATACATATACGAATTTTATTTTCCTTTAAGTCGGTGGGTATATTTTTGAATAGAAAAATAATCAGTTAGGTACCTGCTTTAAATATTTTTTTATTTATTAATTTTGATTTTTTTTAGTTTATCCACAATTTTTTTTTAAATATCTAGGTACCTAGTCACTACTATTTGTCAGTGGTTAGCTTGTTGTGGTTGAAAACGAGTGATTGAAAAATTTTCTAATTTTAAAATATTATAACTTTATTGAAAGGTGAGTTAAGTGACCAAAAAAAATATTTTGTGATTGGATTTTTATTTGTCTTTGCCACAAAAAAAATTTTTAATAAAAAAAAAATATTATGTTGGTCGTTTGAGTGGTAAGACTTTGTAAGCCATATTTGGCTTCGTATACAACAAGGGATTATAAAACTACCTACACATTTTGTTTTGTAATCTCTTCTCGTAATGTGCATTATCGTTTTTGGTTAGAAAAATGGAACCGCGTAATTTTTATGGAGGATAGTCATTGGTCAATCCCATTCCTCATATGAAATATGTATTTGTTTTCACCTAACCCTTATTGCATGCGAAGCCAAATTTGGCGTCTATTCTTATTATTTAAACATAATTTTTTCTGATTTTTTAATAAAAGATGTCTTAAAACATCCCAAAGAAGCTATTTTTAAAGTCTTTATTTTTTTCTGTATGAACAATAATTCATGCAATAGAGGGTTAACAATACAAACAAATAGTTACGAGTAGGTACCTCTGTATATATGCATGTAAATACATGCAAACATTATGTACATACATTTGTATGTAGGTATTTCATAAGTTATAAGTAGGTAGGGCTTTTGGGTAGGTTAACTTAAAAAAGTTGGTAGCGATCTTGCTAATAAAAATAAGTTGGTACCTACATACGTAAAAAATACGAATGCAGAAGTGGTCAGGTCAAAATATTTCCTAGTCTTTTTGAATGAATAAAATGTAGACAATTTAAATGTTGATACACATACATTAGCTGGTACCGAAATGAAATATGATTAGCGAAAAAATGTCTTAGGTGATTTTAAGAGTTTTATTTTTTTATATTGATAAATTTTTTAAAAGGTTCATTGATGGCAATTAATGCATAATTACTGGGGACTAGTTTTAATACATTGTGTTAGTGTATTTGAACAATTTTATAATCGGTTGGAATTCATTTTTTACATGTGTTAAGATTTATTTGTTTTAAGGAATTAAAACGTGCTTATGTACACATTATATATTATGTAACTACAAACAAATTATAGAAGATGAATTCATTAAGGACTTATTAAAATTGTATTTTAGATGTGTAATGGTTGTTAAAATATAATTTTACATCCAATAGTGAAAACGAATGATTAAAAAAAACTAAATCACCCACAATAATGATGTACCTATGTATCAATCAACAGTTTCCTTCAATGAAATAGTTTCCAGGGGACACGAACGTGGACGTGGCAGAAACTTTGTTTTTCACTACCTCAGCTCAACATGTGTAACCCATCTACATACCAACTGACTTCAAATTAGATATTTTCTTCTTGTGTGCAAATTAAAATGCCTACGCGATATTTAACATTATGAGCTAGGACGTTTTGCTTAAAAATGAAAAAAAAAAAAAATCTTACTAAATCAGAACCAAAAGATTGCAATTATTTTTTCAATATGCAGTTACATACTCGTACACCCCAATAAGAAATATGTATCTACAATGTACACATCTGCAAAAAATAACAAACCCGACTATAGTGATACAAAAACAATACATCCCAAGATCCCATACAATACAAGAAATACAAATAAACAGAAAACATTTTTTTTTCTATCAAGAAAAAGAAATATTCTTCAATAGGAAAAGATCTCTATACTGGAGTTGCCACAGTAACACAATTTTATCCCTGAATATTCTTTTTTTCCTTTTTGATTTAAGGACATATTTTTTATTGACCTACTGTTCCATAGTTCTTTCACCTTAAAATAATTATTTCCTTAAAAAAAGGCAATGTATTAAATTGTAAAGTTTAATAAACCTATTTAAATTTTGTTTTGAAAATAAATGTTTTTACTAAAAGGACATATTTTTCTTCGTGAGCAATTCATATATAACTTGCCCTGAGGCAACACTGCTTTCTGCAATCCAAATCATCAAATTCCAAAATCCTTCCCCACATTGACGTAGATAGAAGATACCTACAGAATTATTCAGCCAAGCAGGCGCCTGCCAAAGAATGTATACAGGAATACAACAACAATATTCACATATCTCGGAAAAGAAGTGAATCAACAAAAATAACAATGAGAGAAAAAGGGATGTGTGATATTTTTTGTGCCACATTCTTATGAGACGGAGAAATTCATTGAAAAGCTTAACATTTTGTCAGTTTCTTCTTTTGGTCTCTCTTCATTTGAACTTTAAAAGTTGTCGCTCTGAATTTTTTGATTTTTGTAGTTTTGTCAGCTGATATTTTGTCAGCTAATAAAATTTCTTAGGACATTTTTTTGTATGGGGATGAGACATCTGTATATGATTATTTGTTTTGGAACCTAGAAATAGTTTACTGTTTGAAGAAATAAAGGAAAGTTTTTCTACGTTGTCCAGATGGAGTTTGTGTAGGTATTGTAGGTCGAGTCTTATTTCCCCTTCGGTGAGGCTATTTTGGAGTAAGGGAGGTAGTATATGATATGTTTTACTCTCCCAGTTACTATACTTTAAGATATCGATTTCGATAGATTCGTTGAAAAAATTTATAAGGAATGAACCGTTCAGGTAACGGAAATGTCTGCCGTATATTATGTTACCGACACAATTTGTAAGGAATAAAGTGCTTTCATTGATGAGTTCTATTTTAATAATTAAAGTCACACTTAACTTTTTCGCCATTTAATAGTTTCAGTACACAATCGTCTTTGGTGAGCTTTTGAAGTTGTGATTTTTTACAAAGAATAGTTTCCTCGATTTCTAAACATTTCCCTATTATACCAAACTGGAGATGTTGTGAAATTAATAAATTTAAAAAACTTAGATGAATTCTCTTATTATTTTTAATTGTTAATTTAACGATAATATTGTTGAATGTCGTATCCTCAGTTTGGGGTAAACAAATGACGTAGAGTAGAACAGATTTTTTTACAAGCATCATTTGTTCAGCGAATTCAGGCTTGAAGGTCGTTTCTAAATGGAAGTGATTCTATTTTGGAAAGGATATCATAAATTTCAATCCGTCGCATCAGGGTTACCTGCCAGCCACTTTCAAGCTGATACTATCCAGTTGTTTGACCGTTTTTCTCTGTTCTGGGTCTCATCTTGGAGTTGTTCTAATAGAATTTCTATTTTCGTTTTTTGTAGTTCCACTTACGGTAGGTAAGGGCTGTTTTTGGGTATATATAGTTGATGTCCGTGTTGATTTTACTTATGATTTCTTCGAAGTTCGAACATAGTTAGATTAGGTCTGTTTCTTTACTTTTCGGGTAAAGTTTGGGAAAAAGCTCAGGAAAAAGTTCGGGCTCGAGCTTTTTGATGTTTTTTTTTGTAATTTGGTGCCCAAATTTAAAAGTAAAGAAACGCATTTGGGATGTTTCTGGGTAAACTTGAAATATGAAGATTTGTAGGTATATGTAGCGAAAAAGTTTTCTTTCTGTTTAAAATGACCCATTTAGAGAAATTTAAAACAAAATTTAAACAAATGTTCTTATTAATGGATGATGAGGAAGATAACAGTAGTTCCATATTTGTTTACTTTTATTAAATTTTAATTTGCAAACTCTTCACAAATCACAAACTTAAATTTTTCGATCAGCTGATTTAATTTTGACAAGCAAGAAAGTGCCCGAGCTAAAATGTTCGCGTAAATTCTTGCTGGAGGGGAAACGAAAATAAAATGAAAAGCTCTGGCATTTTCGTGCCAAAAGAAAGTAAAGAAACACGTTTTGGGTAGTTTTCGGATCCCACGGGCGAGTAAAGAAACAGGCCTATTAATTACGTGAATGATTTTGTAATTCCCGGTGATCATTTTTCCGTTTCCTTGTTTAATCGCAACGAGTGGACTTTGGTATTCGTAGATATTAACGATTGCTCCCACACAGAGGATGAAATTTAATCTGTAATAGAAGGTATGTTTTTAAGGTGCGATTTATGAATTCGTTTTCCGTTGGTTGTTGTTATTGTTACTTTATTATCTAATCCTACAGTTTCTTTATGGTAAACTGGTTTATTGACCTTTTTTGTTATGCCTGTTAAGTTGTTTTTTTTGGTTACGAATGATTTCGTATTTAAGATCAGTATTTACTATATTTTTAAAATCAAGTAGGTTCTGGAAATTAATTCTTTGTGACCGTCCGAAAAAAATATCGGCAGGTTTTCTTTTGGTTACCGAATGGATTGAGTTATTGTATCTATCTGTAGTAATGTTAACAATCTGGAAATTCTTGTTGAAGACATCTTATTATTTCAATAATAGTTGAGTGCATTCTTTCTATTGTTCCGTTAACTTCGCTTTTTTGTGGATTGGATAGGTAAAATGCCAAGACCTTCAATATAATTTAGAACTATTGGACTTATAAAACTGCTTTCATTGTCTGTTACTAAGATCTTAGGCGCAGTGAAGAAATGAATCAATTTTATTATCCTATTCCGGATGTGTAAAGCGAATTTGTTTTTGATATGGAAAAATTTCTTTAATTTGGAGAATTTATCTACACAGGTTATGAATTTTTCTTTTTTAAATTCTATGATGTCCATGTGTAGGATTTCGGTTGGATACGATGGAATAGGGGTAGGCTGAAGATTAGGTTTAGGGGGGTGACGATCGTATTTGTTCGAGCGACAAACGTTATAGGAATTAACGAAATTTTTAATTAATTTAGTCATTTGAGGGAATTTTGATACCATTAAGTATATTAGGATTTAATTTTTCCTTTAAGAATCTTTTAAGAGGTTCTTCGTCATAAGAGTGCAGCTTAATATAATGTCTTTGATATTTTGGGTGAGGTTCTTTGTAGCATGTCATTTCATTGCCTTCGGAAAAGATAAGTTGGTTTCTAAAAACGTTAATAGGTGCTTCGCAGTGCGGTATAAGATCACTGTTATCTTCTTCAGCACTGTGTTGAGTTCCAGTTCCAGGGGATGAAGTTATAATATTAAGCACGGGGAGTCGCGACAGTGCGTCTGAGACGACATTTGATCGTCCAGGCTTATAGATAAGAATACCGCCGTACTCCTCTATTTTTGCCGTCCATCTTTTTAGTTTTGCGTTAGTATTGCCATTACTCAGCTCGAACGTTAGTGGCTGAATTATCGCTAGCATCTCCTTTTCAATAGTTGAGTACCCCTCTTCTGTCTCATTTAGAGATCTAGATATAAATGTAATGAGTCTTTCTTTCCCGATTTCGCGTTGCGAGAGGACGGCCCGATGGCGAAGTTGGAGGCATCGGTTGTAAGAATAAAAGGTTTCTCAAAATTGTTCAATATAAGAATATCCGAAGATATAAGCATGTCCTTGAGGCATTTAAATGCGTTAAACGCTTGATCGTCAAGATGGATTTCGACTTTTTTCGACTGATTTGCTTTAATTTGGGCATTTTCGCCTCTTGTTAGATTGGTTAATGGTTTTGCTAATTTAGCATAATCTTTAATAAACTTTCTATAGTAGGACGCGAGACCTAAAAAGCTCTTTAGTTCTTTAAGATTTTTTGGGGGTGGAATCTTTTGGATTGCCGCTATTTTTTCAGGATCTGCCCGAATTCCTTCTTGATGGATTATATAACCCAAGAAATTAACTTGAGTTCTTAGGAACTTTGATTTCTCTAAGTTCACTTTTAGATTTGCTTTATCAAGATACGATAAAACTTGCTCAAGATTGTTCAAATGATCAGATATACTTTTGCCGAAGACGATTATATCGTCTATATAGACATAGCATATATTGCCTATAAGAGGTTTAAGCACGTCGTTAATCATGCGTTGTAATATAGCTGGTGCGTTTTTTAACCCGAATGGCAGACGAGTAAACTCATATTTGCCGTTGAAAATGCAGTCTTTGCTATGTCGCTTTCTTTCATCTTAATCTGGTGAAAGCCAGACGTAAGATCAAGGGTAGTATTTACTTTCCCCTAAACTTGCAAGAGTATTTGTTATGTCCGGAGTCGGATAAGCATCTGCAATTGTTATTGCATTCAGTCGTTTGAAGTCAATAACAAGCCTATATTGCCTTTCTCCTGCAGAGTTGGGTTTCTTTGGAACAATCCAAAGTGGAGAATTAAAAGGACTTTTAGATGATCTTATAACACCATCAGAAAGCATTTTGCTGATTTGAGCTTCGACTTCTGCTCTTAGGTTAGCGGGGTAAGGGTATGATTTTGTGTATATAGGTTCGGATGAAGTAGTTCGTATTTCAGCACGAACGCTGGTACCTATTGTACCGAAAAGTTTTTCATATTTGCATAAAAGGTTTTGAATATAATTTTCAGGGTTTATATCAGTTTGGATATTATTAACTTCTTTTGATTGTTTTTCTTTGAGATTAATTTTAATGTTTGGGGCTAAAATAAGCATATTGTTTTTTCTGTCTATTACAGCCTCTAATTGTTTGAGGGTATCATCACCAAGGACAAAAAAGTCAAAAGAGGTACTATTGCCAATAGGTTTAAAAAATTGGGCACTAATTTTACGATTTATTTGTAGTTGTCCGGTAGCGGACTGTATTTTGAATGGAGAAGTGACTGGTTTACAATTGTAAGGAATTCTATTAAATCTTTTTGGCATTATATTATTTTCAGGTCAGTTCATATAGTTGATTTGACGACTTTGAATAGATTTGCCCACGTCCATAGGCTGTGGGGGTTTTGGATTAGTTGGTCTAGGAGGGGGTGAGCTATTCCATATTGGTTTTTCATAATGCTGGTTGTAATTCATTTGGTTTATTGGAGCAGTAATATTGTTGTTGAAATTTTTCTTATGTATTGAAAAGTTTCTAAAGTTAAGGTTTTGAAATTCTAGGCAAGAGTTATAAGCCTCTGGAAGGGTTTGAGGTTTCTGAATCATGAGCATTTTTTTTACCAGAATTCTGGTAGAATATACCAGGAATATTTTTTTTTCTGGTAAAAATATACCAGAATTCTGGTAAAATATAACAGGCATTTTTTCCCTGGTAAAAATGTAGGTACCAGAATTCTGGTAGAATATACCGGGATTTTTTTTACTCAAAATGTAGCTGAATTCTGGTAGAATATTAAGCTCTTCCTTATGGTATTCTTCCTACTAAAAAAACGCATAAGATATAGGTAATATTCCTAAAGAAAACATTTAGATCAACATGGTCTCTAATATGTCCAAGAAAAAAAGGAATAAAGATTTTTCTCAACTAAATTATCGGAAGCGCCATGTAGCTTACGATTATTTGGCGGGAAGGGCTTGATAGGTATACTGTACTAAAATTTGATTTTTACCTAAGAGGAAAATATATACTAGATAATAAAATTCCTGGTTTTTTTTTACCAGAAAAAAGATAATTTTTAGACTTCCAGTATTTCTGGTAATAAGTACGAGAAGACTGGTTTTATCTATCAAGAAAAAATATACCAGACAATAAAATTCCTGGTTTTATTTACCAGATAAAAGATAATTTTTAGACTTCCAGTATTTCTGGTAATAAGTACCAGGAGACTGGTTTTATCTACCAGGAAAAAATATACCAAACAGTAAAATTCCTGGTTTTATTTACCAGATAAAAGATAATTTTTAAACTCCCAGTATTTCTGGTAATAAGTACCAGAAGACTGGTTTTATCTACCAGGAAAAAATATACCAGAAAATAAATTTCCTGGTTCTATTTATCAGATTCCAGATAATCTTCATTTTACCAGGAAAAAAATACTTTCTACCAGGACGCTGGTAATATTTACCAGAAAATTTTCTGTCAAAAATTTTACCAGGAAACCAGATTTCTGGTAAATAAAACCAGATTTCTTTTTACCAGGAAATCTGGAGTATTTTACCACATTTTTCCCTGTTTTTTTTTCTACCAGGAAATCTGGTTAAAAAAAATTTCTTCTGGTACTTGTTAGATTCTACCAGATTTCTGGTTTTTTGATTTTTACCATGAAATCTGGAGTTATTTACCACGAAATCTGGACTATTGTACCAATTTTTTGGCTGGTATTTCCTACCAGATTTTGCCTACCAGGAAAATTTTTCGAGTGTACAATTGATGTCATAAAGACTATATGTCATGAAATGTAGGTACCTACAACCTACCTACATACATATGTACAATGTACATATCTATTATTTGAAAAAAGAATTGAAACGATTTACTAAAATTGATGAAAAATGATCTTAAGACTTTTTTAATTGGAAAACTTATCTGCCTAGGTAAGTCACGGTTTCTGGCTTTTTTTGCCCATCATTTTTTAGGACATAAAAGTTTTGATCAAGGTATTTAACTAGTTAAATAAAAGACACTAACATACCTGTATGTACACACACAAGTAGGTATGTAAATGTTTAAAAATGATGAATGCTTTACTTACCTACCTACATATGTACCTACCTAGTTTCTTTTCGAAGCTTCAAAAGAATTAAAAATGCAAAATAAGATGATAAGTAAGAAAAACTAGGGGGAGAGTACGATAACTTTGGCGACAAGAAAAAATAACGGAATCTTGTAGAGGGGTTCAAAATAAGCATTTTTTACTATGGGAGGGGGGGGGGTCTATCTCCCCCCGTTTAGGCGGTAGGGGCAATTTAAAATAAAAATGCTTTGAACGAACAAAGAGTTGTCAAAAAATAACGGTAATCGTTACAATTAAGTATGATACATTTTTTTAAAGCGTATATTGTATTCTATCAGCCTGTTTTTAAATCAAGTGAAAAAAGTTCATAGTTTTTGAGAAAACTAATTTTAAAACAAAAATTTGTCAAAAAAATAACTAAAAAATAGCTTTAAAGTGTAATTTTTCAAATGTTTACTAAAATATAAACATTTTTTGATTTGCAATCCGTTGCTCTAATTTATTCTTAATCAAAAACTGAAAACTATATGAATTTATGTAAAATAGTTTTCGAGAAAATTAGAAATTAACAAAATAAATATTTTAACTTAATTAATTTTATTTGATGAAAATACATTATGGGATAAACTAATTTTTTTTAATACAGCTTAGTTGAATTCAAAAGAAACTTTGCATATACCCAGCCTCGCACCTACCCCAATTCCTATAGTGTGCAAGCAGGGGGGTTGCAGGGGGGCAGCATGCCCCCCCTTACATACCTCACTATTTATTTCTTTGTAATGCTGGGTAACAACTCACTTTTATGGGATTCTGCTACGCTCCAGCACACAGATCGTGCTGGCGTTGAATAGGGTTTATTGTAAGAAAATAATAACATCCAAGTGTACACAGAAATTATACTCGATTTTAGGAATAAGATTACCTACTAGCCCTAGCGAAGTATCGGAAAGTTCTTCTATTTTGATCTGAGTTATTTTCCCGAAAAGCCTATAGGTATCTATTACCAACATAATATATGAGTAGAGATTAATTCTGAGTCAATTTGAATCCAGATTCCTTAAATAATAAAGTATCTTTTCATACACCCACCTCGCACCCACCCCAATTCCTATAGTGTGCTAGCAGGGGGGTTGCAGGGGGGTTGCAGGGGGGTTGCAGGGGGGTTGCAGGGGGTTGCAGGGAGGCAGCATGCCCCCCCTTACATTCCTTACTGTTTATACACTATAATACTGGGAGCTACCATTAATATATTTTCAAATTTCAAGTATATATGTACGTAAGTAAGACAAAAAAACAAAAATCTCCTAAAAAGTAATTTTAGTAATTTTCAATTTTCTCGCAAATTATAAGACATAATTTCATAAACTTTTCAGTTTTTGATTAAGAACTAATTAGAGCAATGGATTGTAACTCAAAAAATTTGTTTATTTCATGAAAAATTTGAGAAATTACTCTTCAAAATTATTTTTAAACTATTTTTTGGGCAAATTTTGGTTTTAAAATTAGTTTTCTCAAAAACTATGAACTTTTTTCACTTGATTTAAAAACAAGCTGATAGAATACAATATACGCTTTAAAAAAATGTATCATACTTAATTGTAACTATTACCGTTATTTTTTGACAACTCTTTGTTCGTTCAAAGCATTTTTATTGTAAATTGCCCCCACCGCCTAAACGGGGGGAGATAGACCCCCCCCTCCCATAGTAAAAAATGCTTGTATTGAGCCCCTCTACCAAAATCCGTTATTTTTTCTTGTCGCCAAAGTTATCGTACTCGTGCCAAAACTAGTCTAAAAAGGAACATTTAAAGTTCTTATTTTAATAAGAAAAAATATACATACCTACCTACCTACACTTAAACCAACATTTTTTCATGGTAAGTATTAAAAAGAGAACACATAAAATAATATTTAAACCAATTCTTTTGCTAAATATGAACATCATTTCCTTCATCATTTCAAAGATCGATTTTAAGCCGTTATTATAGCCAAAACATTGTTTTTAACCCAAAACCATCATATCCGTGGGGAAAATTCTTTTTTAGAAAAGTTAATACAACTTCAAACTAAGCACTTCGAAAAATTGATTTTTTTCTACTAGGACCCTAATGTATGACGTAAAGGTAAAAAATTCATTGAAAAGTTGTGAAAATTTCGCATAATTCTAAAATTCATTATTACGCTATCTATGTTTTATTACTATGTACTCTGGAGTTTATGTTAAGACGTTAAATTTGGGAGAGACAAAGTTCGCCGGGTCAGCAGTTTAATATAGTATTTACTAGAAGTTGATCGTTTACTTTTTACGATTTTGAGGCGTTGTTTTCACGGCAGCTGTCCAGAAGTTTCTGCTTCTTTCAGCACTCACAGATTCGCTTATTGTCAATTCGCCCAAAACTGTAACATCAATCGAAAAATATAAAAGGAGAGCATGTCCATCCTCCTGTGTATTTAGTTAATACACTCCATACGCTCAGCGCATACTACAGTGAGGTACAATATTTTTGGTACACTCTACATATGTACATATATACATGTATACTACATCATGAATTGGTTGGTTTGACATTGTAGGCAAGGACAGATTTTTCATTGTGGAATGAATATTTGAAAGATTTTGGTTCGTAGGAATTAATTTTATTATAACTAGCTGACCCGACAGACGTTGTCCTGTCTAACTATTAATATTCAATTCCAGCGTAAATAATGTAACCAATTCGTTGTGTCGATTTAAAAATATTTGTTCCACAATTGGTCTTTTCACCGAATTGTTGTGAATCGACTTATTTCTCTGAAGGGCCCCTAGATTAAATTCGCAAACATTTGTAGTCACTCTCCGGCGTTGGCAATTCCTTATTGCCTGCTAGATAATTATATTTGACCCAGAATCCGCAAGGGTAAATTGATGTAATGAAGGTAATCTTACAACTTTGTGGATGAAAAAATACTTTGACAGGACTGTTATACTCCTACCTATTAAATACACTTACTTTAGAGCTACAAATGTACATTTTAACATTTAAATTAAAAACTGACAACTAATATTGAAACTATAGGCGAACGTCACGTTATAATTGAATACAGCTTGGTTTGGATTAAATGCAAAAATTCGATTCAATCTATTCTGCTTATTTGCATTTCGGCTTTTCAGGCTTGTTCGTTAGTTTGACTTGCTCTAATAAATCTTTGACTTGCAGCTTTGCGAGTTCAGCGACCCAAGTTGATGCACCTAGTTGGTGGCATTTTTAGAAACTCAAATTAAAATAAAAATATTTCATACGATACAATCTTTCAAACGCTCTAAGTTTATATCAGGAAAGTTTTTATACTAAGTAGCAGTTTCCCTAAAATAACTTAATTCTTAAATGGTCTAATTTAGTGCACAACTTTTTGTTTTTGTTTTTTTTTTCTGTAAGAACCTTCTCCTTCGTTCTTAAGTTATGGCGTAACAACAGGAATCAAGGCCTCATTTTTATGTAAAGAAACTATTTGATAATATTTAACGCTAACACCAAAAAGTGAAAATGTAAAATTCACTGCATTCCGGTTTACTACAAAATAAATTTAACCTATACTTTAGCCTCCGCAACATATTGTGGTGGTTTGACATAGCGCCATCTATTGAAAACTTACTCAATCCAGTCAATAGATTCGCCATCTGTTAAAATCGCTTGGAGCTAACAGATAATTGTAATTGTCAATTAGTTTGCAATAAAATAATGTTGCGATCATAAATTAAGATGTAAGCTCTCCTATCTTTTAAGTTGGATCAAACTGCACACGGTGTACAAATTTGATTAAAATCGGTTAGGTAGCTTAGGAGTCCATCGCGGACAAACAACGTGACACGTAATTTATATATATTAGATAAACCTTGCCCATACGGTTGTGCTCCAGAAATCTAGAGTAACCCGATGTTAAAAGAAATGACATCAACATATGATCTGAATATGGTACTTGTTAAAAGTCAAAATCAGTGATCATACCATTCTACTTTTCGCCATATTCTATGAATTTATCACCATCACTGGTACCATTAAGGATTCGAAGTCTCATAGAATCGCACAAATTGATTAATTGGTTACCTTTAATTCTTTAAAGTGTCTTTGGACACTTCACTTCACAAGTTCTCTCCTTTCATTCTCTACTCCTCCTATAGCACCCACTCTTGGATTCATGTCTCCTACAACCAAAATATTCAAAGCTATTGAACTCATAATAAATTCTTTTATTTTATGGGAATCCGTTTCTAAATGGTTGCAGTTTACTTGGCAGTGCAATATACATATGTACGATATAATTCACCATTCAATTTAAAATTCACGCAGCACATATCTTACAAGGTGTTGAATTCGTCGTTGTCCAGTTTCCTTTTTAATTCAAAATGATTCTTTGTAGCAGGCACAACTTTAAGTTCGTAGTCTTTGAATTTGTTGTATAAGTTGCTTAAGTTGGGTTCAGTTGCATGAGTTTCTTACAAAAAAATAATTTCGATCATACAAATGACCTTTCTTTCCTTCCTTCGAGTCCCCAGCATTTTATGTTCCCGGAAACTATTGTAAAGCCTTTCAAAAAGTGTAGGTATAGTGGGAACCTTTCAGCATACAATCTTCTTTCTTCCCGACTGAAACCATCCGCTAAACCATTGGAAAACCAAAAAAAATGTTTTTTCCTGGAAAATGTATCAATATATAAGCAACCTGTTTTCTGTTTTTTATTAAGAATTAATAAGAGCATTGAATTTTGAAAGAAAATACACTTACATTATGTATTTAAAATGAGAATTAAAGAGATTTCTGGCTTTCAAAAAATGTATAACATAGCGCTTTTAGTCTTACCGTTAATTTTAAATAACTATTTTTTGTGTTAAGTCCATTTTTTATAACATTGAATCTCTCGCCTCCCGCGATTTTTTTCTTGTCTTAACCCAAACTACGCGTTGTAGATTTTTTCGTATCTTATGCATATCAAACTGTAGATTACAGCCATATCAGAAGGTGTACAAACGTTTTTGTCTGCGATGAAAATTTTAACATTAAGCAGTCAAGCTCGCTTCACCTCCATCCTAGAGTTTACACTCCTGACTAGGTCATCCATATAAAAACTGCTCTCCAACATCTGACAAGTTCGGAGAAACCTACTTATTTCCTGTCTCAAATGATGGCGAATAGTCGCTGCTAGGAGAAACGGAATGCTGCAGACGGCAAATGTAACCCTGGTTATTGATATTCTTGATATGCCGATGATATAATTGACGGTGACGTATACCAAATAATTATTTTATTTATTTATTTAACACTATAACATTTCACAGTAAGAACAAGCTTATGAGTTTGTGAATGTTTATAACAAATAATTTATATTTTAAATAAAATGAGTCAATGATATTTATAAAATAAGTTACTCAATATGCAAATAAATTGTGTATGAAATTAATAAAAAAAAAACGAAAATAGAAAATAATGCCTTATAAATATTTACATACAAAAAAAAAACCAAATGAATAAAATCAAAATTAAAAGAAATTGAATTAATTTTACTTGAAGAAAAAAAGATTTCAAATACTTAGTATAATTGCTTTGAGTAACTAGTAAAGAAAAAAATTAATTCTTTCTTAACTTTGTTGAGGTCATTTAGTTCTCTTATATTGCGCGGCAGTGCATTCTAAATATTCATAGCAGAAATGAAAAATTGTCTTTCAGATGTTTGGCAAGTGAATTCGGGTAGAACAAAGCTAACTGATCTTCAGAGTCCGAAATTTTAAATTGATTGTCATCTTGGTCAGATTCGCTTAACAGAATGTTCAAAAATAATATAATATCACGAGTCGAATCTAAATAAAAGTGAAGTTAGTTAGTGTAGGAGAAATAACTTATAGCAGTTGTGATGGATATTATTTTAGGATTGTTTGATGATTGAAGGCAAATGTCAGCATGTATTTGTTTGCGTAATATCAGCACAAATAATCATATATGATTATTTGTGATATCAGGTTGAGTTTGTTAAGTGCTTTGATTGCGGAACATATCTCTTCCTTAGTGGGGGGTGCGATGAGTAATCGGGAATTGGTTACATCGGGCAACTCAGAAAATGTTATTTGCATGTTAGTGTAAAAAACATGATTTAAGACAAGAGCAAAAGGCTCTTTCCACCTTCTTATTTCTTTAACCGGGTGTTGTTTTGAGCTCTGAAGCGAGATCTTTGGTTATTATATAGATATTTTGATTATCAACTTCCTCTATGCTCTGTGTAAAGCGATCGTTAAAATTTTAGATTGCTTGGTAGCACTTTCCCATGTTTGGGAAACTAGTTCAAATTTTAAATTTTCAAACAGGAACAAAAGTAATTTCAATTAGCTGTTGTGTTTTATTATGGAATTTTTTCTCAATATATAAAAAATACAGTACCTACTTCTATTTATTCCCGGTGGTAAATCGATTTCTCGATTACACAAACGCTTCTTTATTCAGTGGAAAGTTTTTTAAGAAACTAAAATGTATAATTCATGTGTTGGAAATAACATACCAATAAATTTCCATAGAAAGTCTCATAAGTATATACATAACTCTAGGAATATTAGCTTTATTACTTAAATTGACTCTCAGCAATTGAACTTTTTGTGCTCATTTCTTGCTGAGTTCCTCTCATAAAATATATGCATTGATGTTTAGATTATGGATTATTCACATTCTTTTATTTTAAATTTGATATATTTTTTACTTTTTTTACTTTATTTTTCAATTTGAAGTTGAACACAACTTATCCTTCTCAAAAAACTAAGAAAAATGTAAATATGAAAGCGACACCTGTCACCAAAAAACTATACTAGAAAAGTGATAGTCAATTTGATAATCATCTTACGTGGAGCAAAATCATATATTTTGATAATCAACAATCAACTATCTCCTTACGTGATTCCACCCCTGCTTCTAAGGCCAAAACGTTGGTGTGATTACGTTTATAACGTCGAACACTACGCTGGACCTCCTTAAAAGTCGTCAACGTGTGATCAATACTTATCCGAGGCGTAGTTTCGGTTTCACTGGCAGAGAGTAATTCAGTTACGAATATGTCGCCCCCAGCCTCTTTTTTGATAATGTTTTGTAACATTTAAAGGGAATGGCGGAAAATTTTAAACGATTTAGCAAATTTTTAAACTCATTTTTAGTAATTTGCTAAACTAAAAAGATGGTTTTGCTAATTTTATACGATTTTAACATTTTACCATCTCTTAACATAGGTATTGCTAAAGTTAAATTCCGAAAACCATACTTTAACTTTAAGCAATTTGCTAAATCCATATAACATCTGTCATTATCCTAAAAAAATTCTTTCCAATTTTACTTCAAAGTGTTAATTCGTGCGATTTTAATAATTCGGGAACTAAAAATTGTTTTTAATCAATAAAATGTTATCGGAAGACGAAGATTTCCAAATATTTGAAGTCTTTGTGCAGAAAAATGTTTTTTTTTTTTTGGAGAAATCTACATCAGAATGATGGAATACGAGAATAAATCTGTGTTCATGTGTATTGTAATCTTATTGGATTGCATGGGATTGTCCATTTTACTGTTGGGACATTTCCAACTAATGGCTCCGTTTAAGTATGTTTGCTTTGCTAATTCTCACGAACTGGCACTATTTGGACATGTTCGGATGCCCGTTTTTTAATAAAAAGGAGTTAGCAAAACGAAAAAAAGGGTTTAAAATTTTGGAGTCGTTAGTAAATTGTTAAATATTTAGCAAATTGCTTGTGAGTAAAATGTTAAGTCCTTAATAATACATAGGTTGTTTAAAATTTTGCGCCAATGATGATTTTTGACAGAAATCAAAGCCCTATCAAAATATATTAATTTGATACATATATTAGGTATATCACGAATGAAAACATCTTAAATTTAAATACAAAAAATATCATTTTTAAATTTTTAAGCAGGCATAGATGGGAAGTTAACATTGATTGGTCGCACCCTAGTATCTTTATTGATATTGTATCAAAATTATTTCGATGAGTATTTACACCTGTTTAAATTCACAACAACGCAACGCGCATTATGAATAAAACAGCAAAATACAAAAAGAGCGAATAAATCAAAACTAACCCTCTTACATTTATTTGACGACAACGACGGCAAACACAACTAAACCTTATGCGGTATATGTATATGTAGGTGAGGGTGGGTCAAATTTCAATTTTTTGGATTTTTAATGACGCTCAGTGATTAAAAGGTGCTAAATGGCTCTGTTAACTCATACGTAACCTTTAATTTTTGAAAAAAGCTGGTTTTTGCCTGAAAATCACACATGCTTTGCTGAACTTATTCTTATCAGATTTTATATTTGTCTGTAATTATGTATTCGATTTTGTAAATACTTATAAGGGAGAGATAAAATAATTTGTGGTTCAGATTTTAAGTCCACTAACATAAGAATTCCTTAGTAAAGTGTAAGACTAAAAGAGACGCCTGATTTTATGGTAAGACGTCTAAAAAGATTTAGAGCACCAAGTTTCGAAAGCTTAATAATATAATTTAATTATTCCTAAGATTAATAACATTATAATTATAGAAAGTATTCTGAATTATTTTAATTGGAATACATTTCAAATTTCGCGCCTAACAGCCAAATTTAATTTAAGTTTTAACCGAAGAAGAAAAGTAGGTAGAGAGTGAAATAACTATAGGTCTGTTCCAAGTGTGTGAAACTCGCCGAAAATCACCGAAAAACTGTGAAAATCTATTCCAAGTTACACATTTTTCGTAGTTTTTCACAGAAGAGAGAGCTCTTAAGAGAGCAAAAAATGTCCCCACCCTGGGAATTTCAGCCACAAAAATGTCTGTGCACAGAAAATTGAAGACTGTCAAACTAAAAAAAATTGATAATTTTTTAAATTGAATTTTAAATTCTAATTTTCATTATGGAAAACACCACTATTGAGTTCCAAATCGAGTAGTCAGACTCTCTAGAGCACTCTATTGGTATAAAAATTTTAACAAATCCATTTTTTAATTAATTTTAAACAATTAGAAACTTTTCACGTGCTTTACAATCAAATTAGCTGAAATGATTTTTTGACGTTTCGTAGAGTCTGTGATTTTCTGTGAAATGTCGTTCCACAACGTTGTGCACAGTTTCTCTCTTACTGAGAGAATTTAACCCCCACTTCTTAAAAATATGTGTGCTGTGATTTTCTGTGCATAAAACACTTGGAACAGACCTTATTTTTATTCTTTCTTTTTGAGTAACAGTACTTCTTTAAGTTAATCCGTTTCCGTTTGTTTACCTTTGAATTTAAAAAGAAATTTAATTTTGAGGAAGGTAATTAATATTATTAATTTAATTCTGTGTTGAGTAATTCTAAGTAAGTTTATTTGTACATCATAAGAAATTAAAAATGGAGCGCACTCGAAACAGTTGGAAGTGTCTTTTATTTGGTTATTTGGGCGACTTAAAAGACAACATATGAAAACGTGATTAAGTTTTATGAGTGGATCAGACATAATATAAAATTTGAAAGGGAAACTAAAAAAAACAAACCTATTTAAGAAATAGAAAACGGGGTAGTTGCGAAATTGACAGGCGTATGGAAGAAATCTTCTATACGTACAGTTGAACCGAATAGAACCTAGGTAATTATACAAACATAATCATTTAAAGTGCAAAAACCTTCTTAAGTCTCACCCAAAAATAACCGAAAAGCAACTGGAAGAGGTTCGTATAAGGTGCAAAGAATTATTTGATATTTCTGCTTGCAATTGTCAAAATTTACTTAAATGCACTTGTTCTAAAAACAAAAAAATACCTGTAAGGGAAAGCACTTTTAAAATACACCAGTGAAGAGCTAGACAAATGGTGATATGTGGTATAGACGTTTATTGAACAAAAGAGATAACAAAAGCACTAAAAACAAAATTGTTACGAAAAAAAGGAGCTAAAATATCTACGGAAACGTTGACCCCAATGACTGAAATAAATAGCAATTCTAAAATTTCAGTTGATTACGCTTTACTATCAAAAGCATGCGATAGATTCATGTGTCAAACAGGGCGGGAGCAGCCATTGCATCAGCAGTTCACCATCGACAGAACAAATTACAGACAAAAATAAGTTGCGTCGAGAAAGACAAATGATGGAAGGCGAAGAAAAGACTAATTAAAAAGACGGCAAAAAATACAAAAAAGCATAGGTACTTGAGGAAAATACATATTTCTTTGATAAAAAAAAACCTGATTCGAAGTTTTTAGGCTACATTAAGCCTCCTTCAGGCACTGCAAAGAGTATATTACACGAAATATTTAATTTTTTCATAAATACAGATACAGGTACATCAAAGGATAAATTAGTTGCAATTGGGTGTGATATATTCCGACGAACTTGCCGACATTTTCGGCTGCTGATATTAGTACAGAGCAAAAATATTTGTACCGAATAGATGAATCAGTTTTAACAGGCAAAGTTCCTTGCGATGTTCTCCAGCTTTACATTTCAACAAAATCTGCCTCTGCAAATCTAACCAGTTTTTGAGGAAGAGATCGCTCACTTGAAAGAAGATTTCCAGATTCAAAACCAGCATATTCCCTCATTATTTTGCAACCGGCAAATATGTTGAATAATGATTCATTATATAAGCCGTGTTTTATTCGTAATTGAAAATACTAGCTATACTTCGTCCAAATCGAATGTGCAGTACAGGCCTTATGGGAGAGGATTTTTTACCAGTTACGTGCCTCACATTCGCGCAAGGTCAAATGCGCAGCGCACTGACACATTTTAACCTTCATTTTGTATTTATGAGATACAGGGTTGCCTTATCGTACTAAGTAACTTTTAAATTATCGAGCAGTAACAATAAAGCATAGACGGCAATTCTTTTCATTTTCTGGAGAGCTTTTGCAATGTTAAGCCTATACTCTGTCTCCTAAAAATTGTCAGTACAGACAGACAGACAGTGAAGCAGTAGCTCGCCCTATTTTCACTCTATACTGACATGAAAAAAGTCGAAACAAAATGTTTACTACCCGCCACTGAATTTCTCATTTAATCTGACGCGGCTCCCACACGACCTTCCTGCCACACATCTGAGTGTGCCAGTGTGGACTGAGTATAGTCTATAGCATTTCAACCCTCATGTTATATTATTTATGATATGCAGTGTTGCCTTAGCAATGTAGGTAACTTGTATCGTTGTTCTTCCTATGGTTTCTGTTCACGAGCTTTTCTTTTTAGGGCTTTTAAAAAAGTTCTTAAGCAGAAAGTGTTTACTTGGTGTTTGTTTGAACATTTGCATTGCAATGTGCGGGAAATCCGTTTAAATGCAGTTATAAAAGTATAAGCTCTTTTCTGCATAGAAAATGATTATTGTCGTAGATTCTCGTTCCGTCCGGTCGGTTTATTGATACTTCGTGTATTTTTGTGATATTGTTTTATGTTATGATTGTTAATTTAGTTTTTTGTTATATTAAAATGTAAGAATACATGTTTATTTTCCACTTGTTCTTTATTTAAAAGGGATTAGGCCAACTGGGGATACCCTTCAAAAACGTGCCTTTTATCTTACCTTTTAGTGGTGTGGAAAAAGATAAATATTATGTCATTTTTATAAATAAAAAATGAATTTCAATATTAAACGAAGGTAACCCTGAACACATTTTCTTTAAATGTTTGCCATTTCATTGTTTGGAGTAGTTAACTCTGAAAGAGCTTCAAAGAGCTTTCAAATGAGAAAGACTTATTGAAAAAGAAAATAGTGCGAATGAAAGGCAAACATCCTATCTTCCCTGTACTGACAATTTTTAGGAGACAGAGTATAGTACGCAGATCGGGGCAGCACAAAATTTATCTCTACAAGATGCCCGCACAAAAGTTTGAAGTTGGAGAAATAAAAGCACCATCAGGGATGTACTTTTCAATGGAGAAAAACTTAATAAATAAATGTTTGAAAACCAAAAACTGTAAACATTTATTTCATTTTTTTGATATTTTATAAGATTTTTTATGTGGCCTCATCCAAGTGACACACTTTTTCATACTGTTTTTAAGTAGCTCTTTAATTAATGTAGGGAAATTCCAACAGTCTTTTCTATTTAACCTCTTAATTTTATTAATTTTTTTAAAGAAAATATCTACCTAGTCAAATGTAGTAAATTTGTATGGGTACAAAATTTCCAGCAGGTATAAAGAACGAAAATCGATTAAAAAATATGTGTCCTCATCCTAGTGATTGGCAGTGTATGTACATATGTACATAGGAAGATGGACAGGAATTGAGGATGTAGTTTGGAAGACAATAAAAAAATTAAATGGGATTGGCAGGACACGTCATGCGAAAAGTAGATGGGAGGCAGCCGAAAGAATGCACAGAGTGGACACCTTTAAGTGCTACCAAAGGAGTTGGACGCCAACCATAAAGATGGAGAAATGACTTAATATATTATAATTAACTATGATTCCGGAAACCAGACAACATAAGTGATTGAAGATTAATGGGAATGATGTTTCTATTATTTAAAAAAGTATGCTTAAAATTTAAATATATGATAAGAAACACATTTATCTAAATAATAAAATATGACGAAAAATCAAATTGAAATGTAATTGAATTAGTATTAGGACAGAATAGCTACTAAATAAATTAATTAAGTTATTCAGAATGTAATTTAAAGAACAATATATTAATATGCAAAAAGTGACAGACTATATTTCTTCAAGTAAAAGGGAAGAGTGTTTATTGAAGGAGTCTTTTTCTTGATTTGAAATTAGCAAAAGCATTGATCACATCTTCGAAATCGCTGTCTCAGAGGAGGTCGCTTTCGATTGACATCAGCGACAAACTTGTCAATCTTTCTTAGAGTTGGTTACCATCATACTTAAGAAAATTCTTAGTGCAATTTGGAAATTCATCTTCAGTTCTAGGTATTTGTTTTGAAAAAATTATAAAGTTCTAGAATATTGTCAGTTTTTCATTTTCGTGTGGACAAATTTTCAAGTATTCTTTTAAATTCAGGCATTCAGCATGTATTTCATCTCCGTTCACATCTTCAGTGTAAAATTTAGCAAAAGATTTGCAGTTTTCTCTTAAGTCGTCTGAATTCTGATTTCTTAGTCGAAAAAAAGTCAAAACGTTGGCCAATCTTCGTATACGAACCTAGTAGCTGTTTCAAATGAACGCGTAAAGTGCCGACAATGGGAAGAAAATTTTCAAAAGTTCAAGCTTGGACATAATTTTGCAAAGGATTAGTGCTTCCTATCTGGCCTCTCGTGCATGTCCTTAATCGTTTGCGATAGACATCAAAGCTTCTTCAATTTCTTGATGACCTTTATATAAGATGCTTAATGCATCAGCCCGCGCCGACCATCTTGTTTGAGAAATACTTTTTACAGGGGCCCATGGGCCCAGTGGTTAAAAGGGGTCTGTTTTTTTCAATTATAGTGAAAAAACCGCTTGCGATAATTTTATGAAAGTCCTCCCTGCATCTTTTGAAGTTTTAACCTATTGCACAAAATGTATTTGTAGTAGATATCTCTATTCGTTCATGAGATACCAGAATGTACAAACATACGTTAGTACATACTTACACAGAAATGACGGATTTAGATTTTAGAGACCTAAACGTCAAGATAATAAAAATACAAACTATCAAAATTTGGTAAAAACTATGCTTTTGGCTTCAAATATCTCGATAAATTTCTTAAGTTTGCTGGTTTGTTTGTAAGTAAAATTGCTTTCAATGAACATACAAATTTAATCGATTAATATTAAAAATAGATCACTGTTCTCACAAAAAAAAAATCATTAAAATTAACAAAATTATTTTTTGTTCGAAGATAAATAGAGAACACCTGATGCATTTCTTTTGATTGGGGATTCATTGTAACAGCAAAACTTCAATAAATTAATAGTTTTCAGTATAAAGGGAAGTTATCAGTGTGGGTCGCACCTTTTTTTGTTTGCATTGTAAAAGCATTTAAATAGTCCTAAATGCATCTATAATTGTACTTACAACTCAAGCCTTATCCTTTTTTAAATTGCTTAGTAGGTAGCTATATCATACATTTTTTCACTCACTATTCATCACTGTCAACCAGCAGTACAACACAACCAGCTGGTTTATCTATTAAGTCACCAAACAAGCCTTCTCATACTGTCTAACTTATTTACTTTTGTATCTAGATACACAACTGCAAAACGTTCGTGTTTCAGTGAAGTACGAACATCAAACAATTAAGCACATACATTGCATACATTGTGAAGACATTTTGTATCTCAATATTTATTTTACTTTGCACTAGAAATAATTCAAGAGAATTTAAAGATCTTTTTAAAAGGATTTCAACTTAAATCAATAAAACTTTAAGCTAAATAAAACTAAAAACAGGTAGGTTTTTTTTTTATTTAATTTAAAAGCATTTAATCTAACCTAGTAGAGTACATTCCCATGTACGAGATCTTAATAAAGTAATAATTATTTTTCTTTATGCAAAGCATGTGCGATGTGGCGCACAAAGACAAAACGCAAACGAATTCGTTAGTCGTTACATGGGTGATTTATAATAAATATTCAATTGTTGTATGTGTAAGTTTTATGTAAGCGTTCATGAATGTTTATACAAATAATAACGTAACTAAATAATGTTATGTATCTAAAAGAAAGTGATAAGAAACTCCAAGCTCTATGGAGGCAATAGATAGGTAAAGTCTAATTAAGCAAGCGATAGACAAGGTGAGTTGTTGTGAACTTATATACAAATCTGGGTCAGTTTAATTACAATGCTGCACCAAAAATCTTAATTGTGTTGTTCATGTATCCCGCCTAATATTGTGCATACCGTTTTTAGTGCAAGAAGTAGCGTGAAATAGTTAAACTGAATGTACATATACATACATACATAATAAGTGGATTAAAAAACCTTAAGAGGGCACACATTTCTGGCAAAGATAATATTTAAGTGGCTGATTTTAGCCGTGATATTAATTTCTCTGGATTTTGTCAGTTGGAAAGATTAGTGAATTTAAATTTTTTGTCATAAGCCCACAACATAGGGAAGTCAACATTATCATTATCTCTGCAACCAAGTCTTATGATTATGTATTTTAAAAACGCCCAAATGTAAGGTTTTAAAATGTTAGTTTCTCAATTATTTAAGCTTTCCGTGTTTTGCAACAGTGTTTTTTTCAGGAGCAGATAAAAGAATTGTTCTCACACAATTTTTTGTTTTGCTTAAAAGTTCTATTCAATATATTTCTGTTAAGATGTTCGTGTTATATGAAGTCGTTGTGTTATTAGAGTGCCACATCGGGTAATTTGCATGCGTTTAATATTGAAACCATTTTCGATTTTATCTGGCAAGGTGACACTACGGCCGTTCGTCCAAGTTGACAGACATCTCAGATGCTAAAATTTCGCCATTACCCAGATCAGTTTCAATAAGAAGTACTCTGAAAAAAAGGTAGGCTACAGGATCTCAAGTTCTCACTGAGTGAAGTTAAAGCTCAGGTAAATACAAAAGGTAAAAAAGGAGAATCATAGCATAGGTATATGACAGGACAATGATGTTCCGTAGGACTTTTGAAAAGATGATGAGCTAATACTCCATCCAAATCGAATGTGCAGTATAGGCCTTATGCAGAGCTTTGACACATTTTAACCTTGATTTTATATTTATGAGATACAGGGTTATGTTTCCGTATTAAGTAACTTTTAACTTCTGTTTTCTTTAGGTTTTTGAAGAGGAGCTTTTTAAAACTTTCAATTGGTTTGGGGTTAACATAGTGTTTGTTTTAAGTATTTGCATTGGAAATTACGGGAAACCTTTTAAAATGCAGTTACAATAAAGCATAGACGGTAATTATTTTCATTTTCTTGAGAGCTTTCGCAATTTTATTATATGCACTACGGTAACACTGCCAATTTTTTCTTTCACACAACTAAAGGGAATTCTTCTTAAGATATAGTGAGATAAAGACGTCCTATCTTCCCTATACTGCACATTCAATTTGGATGAAGTATAGCATATACATACATACATAATATGTATGATATACTAGTGAGAAGAGGTATGTCATCTTATACAAGGCAATATGATTCACTGCTGGGTAGCTATCCTCTGTCCAATTAGTTTATGCAGTACAGGCCTTATGGGAGAGCTTTCCACTGCACAAGGGTGCCTACACGTAAATAACGTATTTATCTGATTGAAATTAGAAAAAAGGTTAATTTGAGTGTATTTTCGAATGCATTCATAAAAAATCGCCTATTATCTTTCAGCTTAGTGGTGTGAAAATGAATTTCTTTGTTTTAAATAAAAACTCTACAATAGAGATGACAGCCCTTTTGATTTATTATCAGAGCTTTTTGATAACAGATAATGGACAGTACGGTACGAAAGCCCTGAAAATGTTTTCTTTCAGAAAACATAATGGAATTGCTTTATGGTTGGAGCAAGATACACATGTCCTATCTTCCCAGTACTGCACAAACTGATTGGACAGAGAATAGTGTAGCAATATTTCCCTCGGCAAAGAACAACATTTTGATTGCTGGTGAAAAAGAAGCCTCTACTAATCACTGAAACAGGTAAGTTCAGAGGTTAAAAAAATTCAAAATAATAACATAATACATAATATTGTAACCAAGAATTATCGAAAGTAACTAAAAACCAGAAGGTACCTTTGAAATTGTTTGGAGTGGAGATGCAGGATAAAGATGATATAAACATAATAGATCAGCCTCTAAGCTTTATTTCCATTCAAAATCGGATCTGGAACGGTCCGGATACGACTTCCAGGCAAATTTTAATTGAAAAAGTGTTACGTTTAAATCAAACGGGATGGGGGGTCTATATCCCCCCTTTAGGCGGGAGGGGCTATATAAATTTAAAATACTTTAAATGGAAAAGATGTTTTAAGGAATGAGATAATAAAGAATTGTTAATTATTTTATAGCTAAAAAGTCTATGAGTCTGTTTTTAAATCAAGTGAAATATATATGTATGTACTTAGTTTTATGAAAAAAATAATAAAAAAAATAAAATTTGTCTAATATTTGTAATTAAAATTTGGTAATTTGTTATTTTGTTTTTGTTTCTTTTTCTAAATATTGTATACCTGATTGTTATCATTTGTTATAAATAAGATTTAAGATCATTCTAAAGCTTGGTTATTAAAAAGATATACATATGTCTTAAAATTGAGCAACTAAATTAAATAAATACATAAATAAAAAAAGTTTAAAAAATAGTTCAAAATGTGATTTTTCAAAATTTTAATGAACTGTAAACATTTGTAGATTAAGAATTCGTTGCTCTTTTTAATTCTTAATCAAAAACTGAAAACTTCATCACTTTATGTGTCATAGATTTCGCAAAAATTAAAAAAATTTCTTGATCTTTTAATTTCTATACCAGATAAATTTGACAATGGTTCTCGCGAACGACAAAAATGGACATTGCATTGTGTTATAGAGCTGATACGTTGAACAAATAAAATATTTGTTTGAATAATAGATATTTACACACATATGTATATGTATGTAGGTACAATGTACATATATACATATGTATATATGTACCTACATATACACATATACATATACATATATGTACACAAATATTATGTATGTATTTAAAGGTAGTTTACAAATTTATTCATATCTGCAATCGTATTTAATTGAAATCGGTTTAGTGGTTCAGGATTTATTGAAATATTTACAATTTTCCCATATACGTAAATGGGTGCCACTGTGTGCCGTCTGTGTGAAATGGGAATTCTTAAATTGGATAGTTCTGGATGTATCAAATACGACGATATAATCAAATACAACGAATAAGATCCCTATATAAGGAACTTACCTTCCCCACCGATGACAGACAGATTAATTTTGAAAGAGAAAGAATAAAGTTCGTTTTAAAATGTACATTTTTTTGAAGTAAAGTACTTGTTTAATTTAAAGAGAAATGAATAAGTTTTGTTTAAGAACCCGTAACAAAACTGTACAATATTATAGTATAATTAACTGTATAACATAAGCAAAAATTAAAATATGAAGAAATAATATAAAATTATAATATAATTAAATCAGGTCTCTTTTCACCCCAGGGCAGTAAGAAGTAAACAAAATTCGAATGCCTAAAGCTGAGTTTGATGCACCTATGCAAAGTGAAAGATTAGAACTTATACAAAAACAGAGCAGGCGAAAATTTAGTTTCCCTGCAACATTACATTCTGCATCCTTGCTAGAAATTAATCCTAACACGAGCACTCGAAGACGTTTGAGTAACGTAAGCGATGTTGTGACCCGAAAGCTTTCGTATACGATAGGATGGAAAGCAACGCAAAATTCATCTCAAGACATTATAACACAGGTAAGTACATACACCTTGTTATGATATTACCGAGACCAAAAATGCCAAAATCAAAAACTGAAATTTAGAAATCAGGGAATTTTGTATTCCTTTTAGTTCTCGCTTTCATATGTAATAATGTGTTTTATAGTAATAACCTGCTGTATTTCAGGTTGACTAGTTAATAAGATAGTAGTTATTTATTATTTATTGAAGTTTAGGTAGAACCTTAATCCCAAGTTTCTCAGTGGAAGTTTAAACATCTATTCATGAATTGGTTTTACAATTTCGTTTAAACCTTCAACTCAGTTTATTTTTTAGTTCAAGTAAGTGTTATTTTGTCAGAAAAATGTTTAACAACGTCGTGAAATATTTTTTTTTTTTTTAAGAGTATAGTGAAATTGATGAAAATAAAACAAATCTCTTAATTGTAAACAAAAAAAAATTTGTTATATTTCTTGATGTCTTTTCATCAGAAAGAAGGTAATAAACATAAAAAGAGGAAAGATAGTTGAAAAAGTTCATAATGACGTTCTGGAAGTTACGTCACAGTATGCACTTGAACGAAATTCAACTAAACTGTAGTTGAACACAATATGTGATGGTAAATATTGTTGACAATATGCACAATCGCTAGCTTGCTGATAAAGTCGAACGGCCAGTTATTTTATTTGTCGATGGCCACAAATCACATTTTACCTTGGAACTGAGCGCGTTATGTAGCCGAAACCAAATAATTTTATATGCATTGCCACCAGAGATGGCCGAAAAGCGATATTTTTTGATTTACTACATTTGTTACGTGTGTTACATAAATGAGGTAGTTAATGTAGTTAGATGTAGTTAACGTAGTTAAACGTAGCAGACGTAGAGCTAAATGTCAAAATTAATTCAAATGTTGAAAAGTGTAATTCAAAAGAAAAACAAACTGTGGTTGCTCGTCGCCGGGCGCAACTTTATTTTTGTGAGTTGCTTACTTTTTAATTTTTGTACGAATTATGATGTCTCGATGTTCATAAATCTTTATTAATAAGAAATTATAGATACATACATTGTTTAAATAAAGTACTTTATTCTAACAAGTAAAATTGAAATTTTAAATAATAAAACAGATGATTATTATTAATAATAAATTTGCATTTTTCTTTTATTAAGCTTCAAATTCTATGATTTTTTTCATTTACGCAAAATATTTTGTACCTATGTCGTTCAATGTCTTTCATTCGATATTTTTTTTTTAATTCTTTTTTGAAAACTAACGTTTTGTGCATATGTAGCATACGTAATAAATGTAGGTATTAAATGAAACAAATCAGGCGTGTAGTTTACCCCATTAACTACGCGTATTTAACCGAGTAGATTACCTGACGTAAACTACTCTGCCATCTCTGATTGCCACCGAATACCACGCATATCATGCAGCCGGCAGACGTCAGTGTTTTCAAGCCCTTAAAATCAGATTTAAAACCACGGTAAGAGTTTGACAGTTTGGACTTTGGAGCAGGCACTTACGAAAAGAAACTTCTGTTCGCTTTTAAATAAGGCGTTTATTTAAAATAGTCAAAAACAACGCTGAGAGCTTGTTCATTGCTGAAGCTCCTCTCTTATCCGAAGCAGAGCAAACCATTGGGCCTTCCAGATTTGAAATGGGTGCAGAAGTGATAAAATCGTTATCAGGGCAGCTGAAAGATTCTGGTGTTGATACTAAAATCGTTTTAAAAGTGATTCAAACTGAAGCATCAAAAACCACCAATAATTCGTCAATACTGGACATAACAGTGTACCCTGCTCTTGGAGAGATCCCAGGTGTATTAGGTAGGAGACTTGACCTGGAGTTTATATTCTAGACAGGGATGGAACGTTATATAAACAAAGAAACCGAAGAAGTCTCTGGTACTAATGAGGTCAACAGAAATTAGTCGGAAATGGAGCTGGATTCATCGATAAAAATCGGAAATGATCAAATTTCGATAAAACTTCAAGAAATTGCTGCAATTGTCGAAATTGTCGAAAAAATCAGTTAACGTTCAAAATACTTCCTTAATAACTATAATTTTGTAATACTATATATTAATTTAATAAACATTAAATTTAAAACCTACCTATAAGTGTTTTCTTAAACCATTTTTAGTACCATTGAATTGTGCAGGTACATATTTTATATACTTTTTTTTTACTTAGCATAGCTACTTACGTATACCTAAATATTTAACGTGACATAACGAATTAAAGTAGGTACATATTTAAAAAAAAAACTATAATGTCTATTTATTCAAGACAGAAAAGACTTAAACTTTATAAAAAAATGTTCGTGTCCGGAAACTAAAATAAAAGCGTCCGTAAAATAGATTTTGCCGTCCGGATACTAGCGAAAATTAAACTTTTTCAAATTTTTATTTTTTTAATTTTAAAAATCTTATGTTTGCAATTTATTTCGATGCTATATTAGCCGTGTTTTATTGGTAATTGAAAATACTAGCTAGTAAAATTTTACATGGAAAACACCTCAAAAGTGAACAAAAATAAGCTAGTGTTTATCCATAGTAATTTAGTGAAGATAGAGTTTCATCTAGTTAAATGTAGGGGCAGTCAAGAAGTGCACAAAATATGCAAATGTTGGCAACATGAGGGTGTGTTCGGTAACAAATACATTTCTTTTACACTTCGCCTGCATTGAAAAGTGCAAGCGATCCACAAATTTCAAACCAAACATTTATTTGGGCTGAAATTATAAAAATGAAATTATTTCGTTAAAAAATTTATTAAAATCAATACTTTACAAATTTTTTAAAACTTTTAGGAACAATTCATAAGAGATAAAATAATTTTTTTTAGGATTAGTGTATTCTACAATCACATATTGTGGAAAATTTATTGAAATATTGTTGTTCTCATTAAAAAGCTGACAAAGGTTGCTTCCATAAATGCATGGTTGTGAAAGTCTGACGAATACATACCTTTTTTAAATGCACATGTTAAATGTCCGATTTTCTTAAAAGCACGACTCAAATATTTGTTGAGCAAATGTGAAACTATAAAAAGTGACAAGCAAACATATTTTTTTTTTACTTTAATATGATTGTAATTGATCGCATGTATACAATGCATGTATGTATTAAAACACCCAAAGTTATATATATACGGTATTGAGTAGAATAAAATGGTAATTTTGACTCTACAGGCAACTTGAAGTAACTTCTTATAATTTTTATTAATTTATTTATTTATAATTTCATGTTGAATTTTGTCTTTTAATATTTTATTTATTGAATAAAAAGAATAAAAGAATGTTTACTATCCAAATAAATGGTCTGTGTAATAAATTCTACGATTATTATTCAACTGGTCTTTAAAGTTACCAGAAACTTAGTTCCATATTTTTCGTTCTTCCATATAAACCAATAGAATTAAACAGGGAGTTGATAAAATGGTGAACTTTAATCTGTGGGTGATACATATAACAAGAAAATCAATATATTTTCAAAGTTTTATTACAAATATAAGTAAAAAACATTCGAAACCAACTCGGTGTGCATTTCCATGCAAACTTCAACTCAACAACCGTTTTCATGCATTTTCCAATTCGACCCAATAATGTACACAATTGTACATTCTTCGAACGCGCCCAATGTAGGAAAGCTGTTGTTTATTTTCATTTAAAACTCAAATTGAGTTTTTAACTAAAATGTAAAGATGTTAGCCAGAAATTTCTTTAACAAGTGAGTTTGTATATATTTACAATTTTTGTTTGCAATATGCATTCATCTTTTTCTATTTTCAAGTGCACATTTGCCTTTTATATTTTGTGTGTGACAGAAGATTTTGAAATTTTGACATCAATGATTTGACAAATAATGTAGGGACACCAACTTTAAGAAGAAAAATTAAAAGTGAATATAAAAGTGAATATAGCGTTTTATTGGTACTCGAATACTATGTTAGGGATAGATTACCAATAAAACGCGGCTATTATTAAGAGCTATCTACACTCTAAAATATGACTATCCGCTGTTTTAAGAAAATGAGACGAAGTCAAAGTTAAGAAACACGTTAAGTGTCCGGATATTAGTGCGTTTATTTGCAGTTGTGCGATTTGTTTTGTGTTTTTTTTTTTGACGGATATCAAAACAAAAGTCAAAGGGCTTGCATTTTTCATAAAATAACTTTGTCGCGTTGTTAACTCCTATATGTCACTGTTGAGCTAAAGTATGAAACAATAAGTTGCTAAAATTAGACAGCTAAGATCTATTATATTGCTGCTACAAAAACGCGTTGGTTTAGTAAAGCTTAAATAGCTTTCTATGACAAATGACACCAACACGATACGAAATATTTTTGTATCCACAGCGTTGTTAATTTTGTCGCATTTTTGTTTTGCTTTAGTTTTGTTGCAGATAAAACATAAAATTTCAAAAAGTTCAGGAAACGGAAAAAAAATTAACTCTCAGTGATAAAAAAGGAACAAGCCATTAAGATATACAAGAGTTATCAATCGTGCAAACTCTAGTAAACGCAAAAATTCTATCCACAGTTGTATCCTACTTCTACTTTTATCGGCAGTGAGGATTTTGAATTTGCAATACCTGTAAAATATTCCTTCGCTGCGTTTTTTTTTCCCAAAAACACACCTATTCTATTATTTTTTGTTCTGAATTCACAATTCTTTTTTGAAAAAAAGGGAAAATGCCTGTGTGGCCAGTACATAAAACGCCGCCTTAGACGTTCTGGATTATTTAATAAAAAACTCGGCTTGCAAAGGATACGAAGTATATTAGGCACATCTTCAATATCGGTTGTTCGTGAAGTTTTTCCCGCACTTAAGACAGTAAGTTACTAAAATTTTATTAAATTTCCTTCAAAACATGCTTGTACATAAGATTTTTTTTACAAAAAGTTAGGTGATGAATTGGAGCGAATGCATCCCCGTATTTATACAGGAGTTACTAGACAAGTTTGTCGTTCTCCAAGTGGAGGCTTCTCCTCTTCCGAGACTGTAGCTGTTCTTATAAGTGCTGTAGCCCGCGATCTTTTCCGAGTGGAAGTTACTTGGGGAAAAATAATATCTCTATTTGCTGTCGCTGGAGCACTTGCTGTTGATTGCGTAAGACAAGGGCATTCGGAATTTATGCCAAAACTTTTGGAGGCTGTTTCAGACGTGATCGAAGATGAATTGGTGCTGTGGATAAACGAAAATGGAGGATGGGTAAGAAAATTTTTTGCTGACATAAATATAACACTTGGAATGGTAAGCAATATTATCATTTATCTTCAATGTAAGAACTTATCAGGCACTAATCACTTTTTTTGAATATTTTTTTTTAATCTTAGCTTTTATTCATTGCAAATATGATATGGCAAACAAATTGACACCGCATAAATTAAATCTAATATGTTCTTAACAATATAGCAAATGACTAAAGTTAATAACTATAAAAAAACACTAGTTAGAAAGTTATTTAGGACAGCAGTAGGCTAGTGCCAACATTGAGCCCACATATCTTAACGCTTTCATTTTTAAGACGCAATAACACCCCCTTTCATTTGATATTTCCTTAGTATTCATATTCGGTTTTGGCCATAATTGTTTACTGGATTCACATGTGTTTGTATTTTATTTCTGCAACCCACCAAAAAAACTTACAGGTACCTACTTATAATGAAGAATTATAATGTAGATTATAGAAATCTATAAACATACATAGGTATATAGTGTTGTAATGTTAATTTTTATTTATCTTCAAATCAAATACGAATCTTATCTCAAATTAATTTACAACGAACTCTATTCTTTCACTTTTAAAGTTAAACTTTACTATCATTGCTTATGCAAGCTCCTTATGCAGGGTGATTTGCATAAAATGCAACAAAAAAATGTCAATTTGAAATTTTTCAACATTTTATAATTTAGGTATTGACAATGTTAAAATTAAAATATACTTAAAGCCAATGTCATTACTTGTTGTTAAGATATTTGAGTGGAAAAATTTTTTCGACACTTTTAGGTAGATTTTAGGTGTAGTTGATTTTTCTTCCAAATTTATTATGATCGCAATTAAGATTAAGTTTAAAAAAGAATATATTTGAAAGTACTTCTGCGTTAATAATATTTTTTGTTTTCTTTTCAACACAACGATTTATGGTTGGCCATGTGAAAAGCAGTCTTGACCTAAATCAAATATTAAGGGCCCTATTATGACTTGCGAGTCGCAAGAAAAATTTGATAAATGTGACTATTTGGTATTACCGTTTGCGAATCGCCTAATTGACGTTCGCCTCAAGAGTCAAAAAATCGGCGAACTGAAATCTCGCTCTATTACCATTAGCGAACGTTCGCTTTTAACTGTCAGAATCGGTCGAACTATAAATCTACGTGACTTGAACAAAATTAACAGTTTTATATTTGAAAGTGGTGTTTTTTGTCTGAATATAATTTGTTTTACGCACAATAAAATGAGTGAAAATATAAAGAGGTAATATGTTTAAAAACTATTGAAACCTCGTTGAAAAATAATAAACAAATTTTATTCTTATAGCATAAAAAGAACCAACGCGACCCAGCTCAAAATCGGTTCCAATACCATTTTGGTAGCTCCCACTACCGAGAAAACGCAGCGCACATGCAAGTTTTATGAGTGGTGGAATTGCAGAACTTTGACTTGTTTTGATCCCTGATCTTATTTTGTTTAAAACATAACAAAATGCATGTTTATTAAGGCGAAAATATGACACAAACCTATAATAATAATTAGAACTGAAATAAAATTTACGATTTGGTTCTTACAAAATTATCTGGAAGTTGGAGTGGGTTGGACGTATCTCTTAAACTTCGGCGTAATCTACACATCATTGTTTTCTCCGCTCTCTCCTGTTCATCTTGATCTTCAAAAAACAAATCAACACTGCTAATCATAGTTTGTTTTATTTCTTATTAACTTCTTTTCCAAATTATAAACAAATATTTCATAAATATAATTCTGATTGACTAACGTTTTACCTATTCATGACATTACATATTTCGCCTTTTAAAGTTGGTAGTTCTGTTTTTAAAAGCGAACGTCGTCGCAGTTCGCCTTTCATAATACCACGACTTAGGCAATTCGCCAAAACGTTCGACTGTAGGCGAAGGTTCGACTCGCGAGTCATAATAGGGCCCTAATATTTGGCCCTGTGATTTATTAATTTTATACGGCAAAAGATAATTTAACGGGAAATTGAATTCTATTAAAATGAAAAGGTAAATCATTAATAATTCTTTATACATACATATTTATTGGGTAACTTGATCCGTTTACACAACGCGCGCAAAGATAGCCCTCATATATGAATACTTTTCCCCGTGCAGAGTTGTAAATTTTCAAGTACCAGTACCAGTTAATACTTTGCTCTACTCGCACAAGTTGAATCGGTAGCTTTATGATTACCATTGCAGTTTGCACATTTATGCAAAAAGACATTGTCACAGTCGATTGTTTTATGCGAACCAGCACAGTTCGCACAATAAGATTTTATGTGGCATTTTCTTTCGCCGTGGCCAAACATTTGGTAATTATGACACTGCCAGCCTTATTAAGGTTGTCAAAGATCAATTAATTGACAATTGAAATATTTTGTCAATCAATTGATACATCGGTATTATGAACCCGAGTTAATCATTTTTTGATCCATTGTGAACAAAGATCAAAAATCTATTGTGAATAGTGCCTATTTACTTAAGACAGCTGCAAATTTTAGTATGTTTGGGATGGATTGTTGCCTTTTCGTTGGCTTTAACTTGTCGTTGATATCTAAAAATACAGGAAGGCTTCTTTCGAAAGTCTAAAGTTTTGAATTAATCTAGAAGCGAACCAAATTAGTTTTTGTAATGTAATTAAAAAAGATCTTTTATCTACATACATATGTTCAGCCAAATTCATGCTTCACATCGCGTAATTTTCTTCGAATCTTTGCTTGCTCCAAAGTATTTTCTTCTTCAATTTCATTTTCACCGAAAAATAGTTCTATAGTAGACATGCTTTTGGATTTCGCGATCCGTAAAATATTTTATCAACGAGGAATTTGTGATTGACTGAAAATTTGATAATCAACAAACATTTTGACAACCATAATACCAAGACTGTCAATTTAAATCATTCACAATAGATCTAATTTCTGAAGAGCGTTCACAGTTTATCACAAATTTTGATTTTTGACAATGATAATACCGATTCATTAATTTTATTGATAAATATCAAATATCGTATTGATCTTTGACAACCGTAATAAGGGCGTGCGTTAGCTTGCCCTTGAGCTTTCTTTTGTAATTCCAACTGACTTGGGTGCGGAAAACAGAACGAAAATTTTTCTTTAACTCATTTAATTTAACTGATCCGTTTTTAAATGAAATTATATGAAAAGTGACACAATAATTTTCGTAGTTTTGATTATTTTCTTAACTTCAACACATTTTAGTTGACGTTTTTTGTAACAACTTGATGGGTGGCACATAAAGTTTTGTTTGCACAGGTGAAACTATATCATCCATTTCATCACTATTGTCAGTGTCCGGATGACATTGGAGAGGAAACCAAGGATTATTATGTAGGTTACTTGTACTAGTCATGATAGTACGAGGTTTTTTTTATCCAAGGACAAATGTCTGCCCTTGGATTCAGGCGATCGATAGCGTTTGGCAATTGTGATTAGGGTTTATGATAGAACTTAAGAGAATGAACACGTTGTTCGCAGTCAAAAGCTCCGAATAGACTGAATTGCATTAAAACCATCTTTTAGACTTCAAAACATTAATCTTAAATTATTTTCCGATCTTAAAGTTTTTTAGTTTCAAAATCGACGATATAAATATGATTTAGCAACTAGAAATCTTTAATAAGAAAACGACCAAACCTCTGTGAAGTACTAACTTGGTGTTCCTGATATTAATCGGTTTACTTTTGATGTTGATGACAACAATTTAAAATTTCAAATTAAGAAATTTCTTGAGATATTTTAGCGGAAAAGCAATATTTAGCATTTTTTAGTAGAACTTTTTGCAGTTTTTTATTTATTGTTAAAAAATGTAAATTTGATATTCGTCAATATTTTATCATTTAGGTATTCACAAATGCATTATGTTGAAAGTTAAATACATTTGGAGACAATATTATTGCTTGTTTGTTGTGGAGGTATTTGAGCTGAAAAACAATTTTTAGTAAAAAAATTGTCCATTCGATATTTGTTAAATATGTACCATATGCTTAAAATTATACCTATTGTGCAAAAAATAAAATTAATTTCAAGTTAAAATGATTGACCACTCTCGACGCATTCAAGTCAAGGAACAACTTTTGAGATTTGTTGGTACATTTTTGTTAAAGATTTTTATTTTTCGTAAGAAAATTATCAATTGAATTTTTCCCAAAATTTTTCCAGATGTTAGAAACTTCATTTTAGATAGCATAAAATTGTTATGAAGATAATAAAATTTTTACTTCATTTTAAATATAGAACAGCATGCACACACAGAGACCTCTCTAGAAACGACGAATTTAGATTCTAGTAACCTTAAAACGTGCAGATTTGTCCAAAATTTAAATTTGAAAAAAAACTCCCAGTACAGTTTAAATTAAATTTTACAAATTTCTTGTTAAAATGATGCCAATCGATAGGACAACCCTGCCAGGAGTTTGGTCGGAACGTCATTCCACCCGAAAAAAAAACCTTTATCTTTTGCCTTATTTTGAGTTTCACCCGAAAAATTCATGTTTAAAAAATCCCCTTACACAAATCCAGTCCCCAAACATTTATTAGTATTAATTCTAGATTTTAAGCCATAGCCGTTGAATTAGAACTATAATTCAAAATAACAGTAATTACAATATACTAGTATCGCCAAGTGTCGAAACTCTACACCTATCGACTTTTAATGTCAAAAACAATTTGATCGAAAATATTGAAAAAGAAAACATTGTTTCTATATATAATTTTTTGAAATAGTGCACTGTTCGCCAGTACAAAAACCAAAATGAACCACAGTGTGTTAATCCGTGATGAAACGTAGTTCTTATTTATGATTTATGCTGCGGCGCGGCGGCCTCGTGGCAGGCGGCGGCGCGTCAAAATGACATACATATATGTGTACTGGGGCTTAATGCAACAGATTTAGAAGACGTTATTAACGGCTTTCAAACTCCAATTATCCTTATTGGTGACTTTACTTAGACAACCGGGTTCCGGTCCTGGCCACAAAAAGTCTCTCCATTTATCCCCATCACGAGCAGACTACGAAGACGACGACGCCATCCTGTTGCGCACCCAAGGCTTCGGGCGTCCCAGCCTACTACCATAAAATGTACTACAACGAACTATCCGTCCTTGATCCTCTTCTCATGCGAGCTGGGTGACCAGCCCATCGGAATCTACCGAGCTTAATTTTTTTCACGATATCTGCTCCGAGGTAGCATACATACAATTCACGATTGTAGCGTCTCCGAAATCGTCCTTCCTCACATACGGTACCAACAATTCTCCTTAAGACTTTCCTCTTGAACGCACCTAAGAGGTCGGGGTGCATTTTACTAAGCACTCATGTCTCAGATTTATATGTGAGTAGTGGCTGGACCATAGTCCTGTACAGCCGCAGCGCAGTTGAAAGATTATGGTAAGAGTTAAATAGCTTTGACAGACTATAGTAGACTCTGTTGGTTTTAAGCAGTCGCCCGCGTATTTCTTCTTATATGTTTTTATCGGCTGCTACTATTGACAAAAGGTATTTAAAGGATTGCACTTCTTTAAATAAACCAATGAATCCCTCTGCCCATAGAGCACACCAAACAGTAACTTTTTGAGGATAAAACAGCCCGGTGTATAGTGGGCGACTTGCATTGGAGAGCGGAAAAAAATATAGAATTTAAACCAATTGATCCGATTTTGTTGAAATTTTCATGGATGCTCAATGGCAAGAGATATTTACCCTATCAATTTCTGCCCACTGACACGCCCGCGATTTCAATAAAATTTTTAGGAATGATGTTGGATAAAACAAATGGAAAACATTGAAAGATTTTTATTAAATTTTCAGTCATTAAGAACAACCTTTTTTATATTATAATGAAATGATATAGTATTCTCATGGAACAGAATTGTTACCGAGGAGGTTGCACTGGGGACGCTAGTTGGACGAAATTGTCTCAGTCTAAGAGAATGAGAAACGCCAAACTTACTATAAAAAAAAACTAATGTGCGAATGGAAAGAGTATTTTATTTTTTCTCATAAGAAATAGGGAGTGCGACAGGGTTGGTTGTTTTCCGCCACAATAAGAAGGCAAAAAAAAAACGTAAACATAAACAAAAAATTGACGTTTCTTCTTGTCTAGCATTATTCACATAGAATTGAATATAGATGTATTTATACCTGTATACAACGAATTTGTTTTGAATAGATTTTTCAATTTTTGTAAAAACTGATTCGTTGTTGCCAAATTTGTAATCTCTTACATTAATGTATTTTTTGTTTTTATTATTTTGCAAATTGTTCGTAAGGAAGTAGGTGGGTATGGGTAAGAAAAAGTATTTTAAAAGGTAGGTGTTGCTACTTGATATTTAAGTTATGAGAAATAAAATAAAACAAATTGGCGACAAAAATGGTGTTTTAATATTTCAAAGGAATATTGATATTTATTATATTTTGTGTAAGCAAAAATCATTATAGACAGATTTTTACTTAATTTTTTGAAAGAATAGCAATATAATAACTGAAATTATAATTTTTACGTACAAGTAAATTGTATGGTTCAAGTGAACTATGAATAATAAATACATATGTCTTCAATAAATAACATTTAAATGCTCCACAAATTTGACTTAAACTTGTTTTTTATTGTACCATAGTACGTCTTCATAAGCGGTTACCTATTTTGAATTTCTAATGAAGTTCTCAAAATTAGAACATCTATCAAATATATTTTCATTAAAAAAAGTTTAAATACCTAATTTAATTTACTTTGAAAATTATTTACATTATTTTAAAATATTTTTCTCATTGGGCAATGACTTTGAATTGGCAACTACATTTTCATTTTGACGTTTTTTTTGCCTTATTGTTATTTTTTTTAATCTTCCCTCCCTTTTAATTCTATATATTCGTTTCAAATTTTTTGCGTGGACATAAGACATAACTCTCAAATTATTATTATTTTTTTTTTTAGTTTTCTCTTATTTTCTTCTCTTCGCAGCTCTTAAATATGCATAAATATTCATTCCGAGGACGTTGGTTAGGGGTCACGCACGTCGAGCGTTCCTTTCCCGGATTGTATAAAATAAGTTTTTTATTATCGATTTTTATTAAAAAAAATATTTTTTTGAGCAAGTGCTCTTTATTCTTTAAATTCAAAATTACAACTAACTTTTAAAAACTAAATTTACTTAAAGCTAGCTTAACCCACGGGAGCCGCCAGCAACGAACGTGAAGGAATGTGATTGGTGTAGTCTTCTAGACATGTAGTCAGCATTTTGACACCTTGCGCGTGTGGGACTGTGGGAATGATTATTTGGGAATGTGGGAATGAATATTTCGGATTGTGGGAATTAATATTTATTGCATTAACTCTTCACCCTCTAAATTCAAACGTCCTCGTCTGACCTTAAAAAAAAAGGAATCTGGCTGATCCTTGTTGGCTTCGTCGTTACCATCTGTTTTGGGGAGTTCGTACAAGGTGTTCCTTTGTTTTCCGGTTGACTTCCAGATGTTGATATTTTCGGAATCTGGTCCAGATCTATGGTAATACTGGTCCGTCTATTTTTCCTACGCATGAGCACTCTTACGACAGTAATCACAATTATTATTAGTATTACAGTAATCAAGCTGGTGTTGGTTAATAAATGTAAGTTATTCTCTTCTTTGATTTGCCCAATGTATTCGGTGTTTTTGAGGTGTAGGTCCTTCATCATTTCTAATGTCAACACTTCTTCGAACTTTTCTGCTTGTGAGTCGGGCTGTACGATAGCTGGTAACGGTTTCGAATCAGAAATTTCTTTTGAGATGTAGCTTTGTTTATCAACGGTGATGGATTCATTATGGAATTGTATTATGAAAGATCCTGTCAGGTTGGTCACTTCTCCGTTAACGAGGATTGGTCCATTGTATTTGTTTAAAAGGAGGGTTCCGGGGAGTATTTCTTCGACGCTGGGGATATGTTGGTTATTTATCTCTGTGCAATTTGATGGCCGGCTCCGTAAAAAATTCGGTATACAACTATTTTCACTTATATCTTGAATTTGATTTTGTTTACAAATAGCTAAATTGTTGAAGGTTTTACATTTTTCTCTTATTCCAAATATTTGACTGTTACATTTTAAAATATTATTAAAGGCAATTCTAGTTACAATATTTTTTCTTTTGATTGGTTTAATCATTAATTTTTGGCAAGATTTTGAATTTGTTATGGGTATTGGGTATACTTATAATATAAAGTACAGTTGAAATGTTTGTTGCGATTTTTACATCTGCAAATTCAAATGCCTCTTCTAAATTAACATAAGGAATTTCGTATTTTTCAAATATTTGTTTTGCTAAGGTTATTTCAGAATCTGATAAAATGGACGAGTTTATGATACCCGCTTTCGCCCAGTGTAAAGCATAGTTTACATTGGTTAACTCTTCTTTTACTATGTCTAATTTAAATTTAATATTCGTTAAGTATTCATTTCTTAATTTCGAATCCTTTTTTATAATATCAACAATATTATTTGTAACACTCGTAACATTTTTAATCTTTCATAAGTCAACTTATTGATAACTAATTGATTGTTGTTATTTCTTAAAACATTGTTTATTTTTTGCTTGATGATTTGGAAATCGGCATGATCTGGATTGCCAGCTATCCATTTCCATGCCGTACCGATGAAATTTAATGATCTATGTTTTCTTGATCTAGGTTGTAGTCGCATGAGGAGGTTTTCGAGGGTGGAGAGTTCAGGAGATAGGAAGGGATATAATGGGTCTTGGTTGGAAACGTGACTATGGATTTTTGACTTAATATCCTCAATAAATTTGGTATATAATTCCAAATTTATGTCGTGTATGATGTTGAAAGTACCCGTCTGTACTTTCGAATATCCAAGGCTCAAAGTCGCCACCTTAGAGTTGGTGTAGTCCAGAATTTGAATATCCGCAAGGACAATCTGTTGAGAATATTAGTGCTTTATAAGAAATTTGTGAATTGTTTTTCCTGATTTTGTTATAACAGTAGTGTTTCTGTTTTCCCTAACAATTTCTTTCCTGTATCTAGGGGAAAGTTTGTTCCCTATTCTCTTGTTTATTTTCACATAAATAATGTCTCCTATGGAATAATTTTTCGGGGGTGATCTATTTTTATTATAATAATTTAAGTCTGCCGATTGTTTAGTTTCAATTTTTTTAATAATTTCTTTTTTTTCTAGCTCCAGCTGTTCTGGATGATTTAGTCTATTTTTACCAAAGAAAACATCTATAGGTTTACATTTCGTCGTGGAGTGAATGGACCTGTTATATTCATAAACAGACATATCTAGTAATTCGGAAAAGTTATTGTGTATTTCTTTTGTTTTAAGACAGCGCATAAGCTCAGAAAGTGTGGAATGAAATCTTTCCACATGGCCGTTGGCTGAACTTGTATAAGGAGGGATTTTATAAACTTTAATCTTGAACACGTTTTCTAACATGTGTGAGACAGAATTGGAACTTAAAGATTTTTCGTTATCCACTACGATTGTTTCTGGAACGCCAAAAGACAAAACAATTTCTCGTAATGGTTGTTTTATGTCTTCAATAGCTCTAGATTTTAGAATTTTCGTCAGGGTGTACTTTGAAAATTTGACTACAGCGGTCAGAATTATTTTCCCATCAGTGAAATAAATATCGACATGCACAATCTGTCCGGGGAATTTAGGGATAGGGGTTGGCAGGAATTCAGGTTTCTCAGGATGACGATCGTATTTATTCTCTGTACAGACACTACATTTTTCGGTGATTCTTTTAATCTTCTCACTCATACCTGGGAAATAATGTGATTTTAAAATCTGAGCTTTATTTTCCCTATCGTTTCGGTGGGCGCGTCGGTGAGCATTTATCACAATTTCCTCTTGTTCTGTCTCGGAAGTCACATCTTCCACTTGTATCTGAGTAAACCTTATTTTATAATTACTAAAATATAAGGGAAAGCTTTGTTGGATCATACTTCTTATGGATTGTTCGGCTTTAATACCGTTGATGACTGAAGGATTTAGATGGTTTCTTAAGATTTGTGTGAGGCTATCCTGTGTGAAATTTGGTTCTATAATTTGATGACGATGATAAGTAGGAAAGATTATTTTAAAGCTTGATGAAGAGCTAGGACCAATTTCAATAAAAAGTTGGTTTTTAAAGGCATTAATGGGAGTTTCAACATTGGGGATTAATTTTTCGGCTGATCTTTCACCACTTTGTTGTGTTGAAGTGAGTGCATTTATATCTAAAGGATTTACTATTCGAGAAAGGGCATCGGCCACCACATTGGTTTTGCCTGGTTTGTATTGTAGTTCATAGTCAAATTGCTCTAGAAAGGCCTTCCATCTCTTTAATTTGTTATTCTGATTTTTGTTGCTTAACGCAAGTGTTAAGGGCTGATGGTCGGTTATGATTTTTACTTTTGCTGAACCATATAGATAGCTTCTAAGAGCACTCAATGCCCAGAATATGGCCAGCATCTCTTTTTCATTCGTGGCATACTTTTCCTCTGCCTTATTGAGTGTCCTGGAGATAAAAGTGATAGGCCTGTCGTCTTGCGACAAAACGGCTCCTATTGCAAATTGAGAAGCATCTGTTGTAATTTGGAAAAGTTTCTTGAAATCGGGGTACATTAATACGACATCTGTTGAAATTAATGAATTTTTTAACATTTGAAATGCTTCTACCTGTTCTTCGTTGAGGTCAATATTCTTTTTGCTCGATTGAGCTTTGGACATGCGTCCATCCTCCCCTCTTAAGAGAGCGGTAAGCGGTTTTGCCAGATTGTCATAATTTTTCACAAAACGGCGATAGTATCCGGAAAGGCCCAGGAAAGAACGCAGTTCCTTCACAGTCCTTGGTGTAGGAAATTTTGTAATTGCTTCAACTTTAGTTGGATTTGTACGAATTCCGTCGGATGATACCATGAAGCCCAAAAACTCGACTTGCTTTTCGAAAAAACGGCATTTATCTAATTGGACCTTCATTCTTGCTTTGTTCAGCGTGTGAAAATTTCACGAATGTGTTGAATATGGTGATCTTCAGTTTGGCTAAAGATTATAATATCGTCTATATAGACGTAGCATATTTGTCCAATAAATTTGCGCAGGATATCATCAAGGGCCCGCTGAAAAATGGACGGAGCATTTTTCAGCCCAAATGGAAGCCTTACGAACTCATACTTCCCATTATTGATCGAAAAGGCTGTTTTTTCTACGTCCGATTCCTTTAGGGGGATCTGGTGAAACCCACTTTTTAGATCAAGGACCGTAAAAAATTTGTTTCTACCCAGTTGAGAAAGAACCTCATTTATATCCGGAATGGGATAACGATCTGCGATTGTGACCGTGTTTAACTTACGGTAGTCGATCACTACCCTATATTGCTTATTGCCTTTGGAATCAGCTTTTTTTGGAACAACCCATACCGGTGAGTTGTACGGAGATCTGGACGGCCTTATAATACCGTCATTGAGTAGTTGGCGGATTTGACTTTCAACTTCCCCTTTTAGGGGCATAGGATACGGGTAGAACTTGGTGAAGACGGGAGAATCCGTGGTGGTGCGAATTTCGCCCACAACTGTTGTTGTGTAAGTCAATTTTTCGTTAGGTTTGGAGAATAATGGGGCGTATTACTCTTCAAGCGAATTGATAGCATTTTTTTGGGAGTCGGACATATGGTCCGTTTTTATATTTAAATTATTAACTGTTTGGGAAATTTTTTGTTTCATTCTAAGTTTAAGGCCATTTTTAATTTCTATATAGTTTTGTTTAGTGTAAATTACGGCTGAAAGTTCCTTGAGGCTATCGTTGCCGAGTATGGCGTCAAAAGATTTGAGAGATGGTAACAGGAAGAATTTTATTTTGTTGTCTTTGAGGCCAAATAGATTTGCTTTGACATGATGAGTTATTTTAGTACTGCCACCAATTGAGTTAGCATAGAAACAATCATTATTAGGAATAGGTTTAGATACTAAAGAAGGTTGAATATAATTGCGAACAGTGTCTATGAGAATTTGTAAAATTTGTCCACTCTTCGTTTTAACTTCGACGTATGGTAACGAAGAGTTTTTTAATCTAAAAAATGAATGTCAGAAAAATCTTCCATGTTATTGTTGTTTATATTATAATAATCTGTTGTCTCGTCTGGTATGAAATCTTCTAGAGGTTGTTCGAACTTGCTGTTTTCATATTCAAAGTTCCTATTATATTCTGTAAGCTTGTCATCTTCCTTACTAATATGGAAATTTTTTTGGGGTATTGGTGCAAAGGACTTTTGATTAGAACTTGAAAGCTGTGTCCTAGCTTGAGGATTAAGAGGCTCATACTTAAGATTTAGTCCTGATGTTTGCGGCCTTGTCCCGAGATTTGTCTTTGTATTAGGTTGATTAGAAATTTGATTTTGATTGGGTGCACGATATTGGTTTTGGACAGGAGGGCCACTGGGTGCACGATATTGATTTTGGACGGAAGGGCCACTATTCCATCTAGGATAGTTATTGCCTTGGTATGAGTAGCGAGTTTGTTGAATGTTATGCGGAATGGTAGGTCTTGAAGAAGTTTGGTATCCATACTGATTTCTTGGTGTACGGCTTGGTGGATTTTGTGGATACTTCTTTGCTGTTCCTTGATTATGAATTATGTGATTTGTCCTATAATTTTGGTTTTCTAATTTTAAGCAAAGATTTAGTGCATGAGGCAAATCGAGTGGTTCTCGTATTCCGAGCAACCGAGGGAGGTCACCTTTAAGACCTCGAATAAACGTATCCAAAGCCTTGTCACGATATGTTTGGGTCAACAGCCTAAGAGATTCTGGACTTGCTTCCAAACATGATAATTTATTAAGTATCAAGGAGAGATGTGCATATACCCTTTGGTAGAATTCTTGGATCGATGAATTTCCTTGTGCTTAGGATATCATCTGGTACTCTAGAGAGCTAAGATCGCGTTTGTCAGCATAGTGCATGGCCAAACAGCGAGACATACTCTCCTAATTCAAGGGAATATTATATGCTTCGAGAGCAGTATCTGCATTCCCTGTAATTTTATTTCTTATGGTACTTAAGATTCCATAATATTTAGGGGTGTCCCTAAATGATTCGTATAATTGTAAAACTCGATCGACACTTTTTTTCCAGGAGCTAAATTCTCCTGGATCTCCCGAAAAATTTCTAAGACTCTTGACTACATCAGGTATTTTATCCATATCAGATAAGTTGTTCTGATATATAGGATCAACACCTTGCTCCACACCAGGGAAGTGATTGGCGTTAGGGTTTAAGGCTTTTTGGATTAAATTGTGTCCTTGTTGTTCAAACACGCCATGAACTATAGACGAAATAAGTGCGTTAATTTCGGGGGTTGTTTGGGGCTTATTAAGTGAGTCGTTACTAGAGTTAGTAGATTGAAATGAAGTGTCTGCATTTTCGTTTTGCAGACCTGATGTGAGGTTCACTATGGTAATTGTGTTGGTATTTTGGGGATTTGTATTGGAAGGACCATTATTACTGGTTGTTGTACCTGATCTTAGGTCTGGCATTTTTGAAAATTATTTTTTTTTTTTTTTATAAACTTACAAAAAAAATGGAGGCAATATTTTTAATAATTGAATGTTTTTTTTTTTATAAATCGTTAGCAATTTAGTATATGTACTATTAATTTTCTTACTTTAACTTTTTGATAATTATAATAAAAAAAATTATATCTTAAATTTAACCTTACATTAAAAGTGTTGCTGCATTCATATTGATTTGTTCATTCAGATGTTCGGCTACTTGAGGCGACTTATATTGATTTGTTGATCCAGATGTTCGGCTACTGGAGGCGACTTATATTGATTTATTGATCCAGATGTTCGGCTACTTGAGGCGTCTTTTGCACTTTTTTTTTCTTTTTGCAAAACTTAAAGAACTGTATAAAAACACGCGACTACTTAAGACAATTAATGTGTTTATTTTTCTTTTTGCAAACAAAGACCTAGTTTATATTTTTAAAAACCAAAAGAACGCAACGTATCCATTGGGTCACCCCTATCCGTTTCGTACGTCAACGGATCCGATGTCGCAACGCATGCGACGGATTCTATGGGTCGGCCCCTGTAGTATTTCTGTCTTTGCTTTCATAGGAAACAGAACATTTTAAGCTAAAAAACTAGATCTGGAAGAACAAAAGCGTAACAACTTTGAAATTTAAAAACTTCGAAGTGAAATTGGATACAATTCTTGCAGTTAAGGAACCTAAGCTTGGCTCAACTTTCCAAAACAACTGCAGACATTTTTACACGCTGATTTTTTAATTCAATAGATAAAAACTAAAAAATGCTAATTATTGCAGTCTTAGAGTGAGGAAACATTTATTTCTATATTTAATTAATTTTTAAAGTTTCATTTTTTCATACAAATCAAATCACAACAAGAATGTTGATCTTCACGTTATCCAACTTATCTTCAAATATAATCAAGAAATCATTCATCAGTGAGAACTTCTGAAAACGAAGACTGACCCGACGTCATGGTCGTTTCCAACTCCTTTTTGATATTTTCCTTCTACAAGAGATAACAAATGATTTTTTTGATTCTGGAAATGAACTTGCCAGAATGTCCAACAGGAAAACAAACGTCTACTTATTTGTACGATAATATTTTTTGAATCTAAAAAAAGACACCATTATTCAGGCATTAACGTTAAGAACATAAACTTTAAACTTACATTGCTTGGAGCAAATCAAGTGGACTGCATCCGCCTCTGGAAAGTCTTCGCATAGTCCTTGTTATGCTTTTTGACACGAGCATTATTAAGGACTTAAATTATTATTGTTTTACTTTTATGTAAAATCAAAATTGGAGTTGTCAAAATTTTCGAAGAAATATATTCAAAGTTTTTTTTTGTAAGTTTGGTTGTATTTCTTTCCCGAAACGAAATTCCGACTCAGTTAAATTCAAAATCCATGATGCGACTTCAAGATCAAATATGCTGCACTGTGCACAAGTGTGGGGATACAAGGAGTATGGCCAAGTGGAGAAGCTGCAATGTTTATTTCTGAAAATATGTTTTCTTTTTAATAATAATACACCAAATTATGTATAACACGTAGAAACGGGACTTCTAAAATCCTTCCTGAAAACCTTTAAACGGCATTTTTCATTTATATCCAGAATCATGGAGATGGAGCTACCGAATAATAGATTTACTAAAATCCATTCAAATTGCCTGATAGGTTAGGTTAAGGTGGCTGCTGGAGAGAAGGCCAGTACACTCAGACCATCAATAGTCCATTGTGATACCATATGGATCATAAGATCCTCCTATTCGTTGAACCATTTGGAGCTAACAATAAAGCGTTTGAGACCGTGAATGTCTATGTTAATTAGATCACTGTGATCATTGTAGTAGAAGTCGCCGAGGTGTAGTTTACGTTTTTGTGAAAGTGCAGAACAATAGCAAAGAAGATGAGGAACTGAACTATCTACTACAATTTTGGGCTACTGTTGAATTAGTGGAGACTGATTCTAAGGATTTTATGGCAGCTTGAATATCCGAGAAGATGGGTATATTAGTTGACGATATCACGTTTTCCTTGAGCCAAGATAGGGCTTCTTTGATGTCAAGGAGTTCTGCCTGGAGCACACTATAGTCTTTGGGTAAACGAAAGGAGAGACTTAAATTTAGTCTGCCTGAGTATACGTCGCCGTCTCCAAACCCCTCGGCTGGTTTAGATTCATCATTCAAGAAGGCGATTAATGGAATGTTCTGGTTTCTGCAAATATGTATTGAGGTTTTATTTATTTAAATTCAAATTAAAATCAATTTTCGTTTACCTTTTCTGTTGGCCAGCCAATAGTAAGAACTCAGAAGATGTTTTTTTTTATTAATTATCAAAACAAAAGTCAAAAAAGTCTGTTCGCAGAATTTAGTGAGTTTTCGATTTCATGACAGCGTTTTTCATAAGAACGCTTTGTCGAATTTCAATGCTACAAAAATGTGTTAGTTATTAAACAGCTTTTTATATAAGAGTTCGTCACCAACGAGACAGTTCGCGTTAGTGCAAACAAATTAACAAATGAAAAGTTCTAAACAGCAAACTACTTATCGTGTTCTTAGAACAAGCTTTCGGGATACTCAAGAGTTATATTTTTTCCAACATTTATATTCGAGACTCGAGCAAACGTCAAAATTCTGTCCGCAGTTGAATCCTTCTTTTATTAGCAGCGAGGAGTTTTACTATAGTAAAAGTTTCAGAATTGACATTTAAGTCCCTCTTGCGAGGGCTTCTCCTCTGATTCTGTAGTCGGTGCGATTTATGACACTATAGTATACAAAATTTATTTTGTATTTATAGTCGTAGGCATTTTCCTTTTCAACCGATGTTTTAAGTTTTCCTATGCATGCAAAGTATGTAACTCCATCGAACCAAATTCTACAGGAGAGCGAAAAAATATTCACGAATATTCAGTGATCTTTTTTCTCAACACAATATGTCAATCACAACCTTTTACAACTAGAAATTGTGGATATACACTTTTTTCTTCACTACTAAATTGTCATTTTAACTATTACTATGAATAAAAAGGGAATTCCTGATTATAGTATATATATGTATGTATGTATCCTCAAATTAAGCAAATGGCATCAAAATCTCACTTTCGAAAAATTTATAGTAACACACTTTGCACGCGTCACCGAGGATATGTACATATTTTTTAGGTAGGTACAACATGTTGTCTAAGTCAATAGAGAGCAATCGATGAAACGCTGTGTTGTATTGAAGTTTATTTCTAGAATAACGAAACTAAATTATTAGCCCTATCGCCAAGTTTATGGAAACTTATCCCCTAAAACTTATTTACGGAAATTTTTTGTATATTGTTGTATACAAATGAAGACAAAGTTCCCTGGTAAAAATTATACACGATAGCAAAGTTCCCAAAATGGAAAAAAACTCCGGGGATTTTTTTTTCATGAAAAGGCTAAATATCTACAAAGCAAAAAAAAAAAAAACACAGTAAATATTGATTTTGATTCTTTTTTTACATAATTTTTCTTTTTCATTCCAGAGTGGCCTTAACTCCCATGTTTATCAATCAAATTCGGAGTGTTATCCTTTAGAATGGACAACTCATTTGTTAGGAATCGCCTTCTTATTATTTATTGCTGTCATAACTATTCGGTTTGTTGGAAATTATCTTTTACCATTATTATACGTTGAAGTTGAACACGAACGAAACACATAATATAGGTATGTATGTAGTTAACAAAATGAGCCAATTTTATTTGATTAATTATGTCTCCAAATTTTAGAGAGAACTGTTATATCTACATAATTTAACCATCAAAATACAGACGCTTTATTATTACTGATACTGATACTGACTCAAATCAATATTCTCTTGCTTATAATATTCCCTATTCATACATTATTACACCAGAATATACCATTTCTTGGATTAATAAAATTGACTCATAGACAAAAATATGGGTGTTTTTTTTGCATTTTATTTTGATACTCTTGAAACAGAAAAAGGTCTGCGCGTAAATTACACCAATATGTGTGAATATTTATTCCGCGCCATTTTAATATTTATTATTAAAATTTGAAATGGTAATCGTTAGCATCATCAAAGATCCGCTATTAACTTCTTATTTTTTACTTAGAATATGGTTCACTAAATTAATATCAAGTGAAGTTAGTAGCTTTTAAAAAGGAAGTTGTAAGATTTGATAACTGTAGACAGTAATAGGGTACATGTGCTTTAGTTTTGTCCAACTACTTTGTGATGAATTTTCAACTTTTTTTTAATTTTTCTTAAATATTATTTTAAGATTTAAAATCAATTTTAAAGTTGTAAAATATAGAGCAATATTTTGCAAATAAGAAAAAATAAAAATTATAAAAATATCATTTACGTTTTCACTTTTTATTCGGATGTTTATAAAGTGATATTTTTTCGTCTTTAACTTTGGCCATCACTGTAAATGTATATACATATATGTATAAAGGTATGTATGTAAAATGTACCTGCTATCAATACCCCTAATCCGTCACCACATAACGATGTGCCAATATTATACTCACTTTTTCATCTTCAGCTAATCCACTTTACCGTTGGAAACATTTGACAGTAAAAATAAGAAACATCAGCGAAGCTAGGCAATCATCACGAAGAGAATAACTATAACGACCACGTAACGGCTAAGATACTCGTATATCATCGCGACGCATCAACCCATCATTACATTAAATACTAAAACTACCTAATTGTTAATACTTAAACCTAATCCAATATTTTTAAATTGAATTTCCTTATACTTACATTATCATTATTAATACATTTATTTATCAGTTCTACTGAATCCAACTGTGTTTTGTCGGCGAACCCCTCCCACATGTATAGTGTTTGATATATATAAAGTGCATTTTTTGTTTGGCATAAGAAGTGGAATAGACTTCATTTAGTCTAAGTTGGAATTTAGCATTAAACGAGAATTTTGAATCGATATAAAGTTTAGTTCTTTCAATTTATTATTTTTTAATTTGCATACAATCTGAATGTACAATGATTGGTATTTTATAAATTGGTTGGCCATTTAAGTGCATTTTTTTGGAAAAAAAATATATTTATTTTTTTGTAATTCGCGCAAGTTACATACCCCACTCGTAACCATCCAGCAACATCAATATCATCAACATACTTAAATACTATAAGCTTCATGTTTACAAAAAACACTGAAGTGCAGGTGTCCAACCGTTAACACCCAAAAGTGTAAACATGTTTACCAAAACAAACATCAAAGAACAAGTGTCCAAACCGTTAAACTCTAAAATTGTAAACATGTTTACCATATGACATCTGGGTGCAGGTGTTCATCTGCTGATAACATATTTACTGAGATAACTGTTAACTCCAGTTTGTGTTACCATGTAGGTATGTGACTGGAGGACGATGCTAGTTGGTCGAGGCATCAACAAGATATAAATAGACCTTGTAAAATAATTCAGGGGCATTCCTAATTTTTGTGTCTTAGTTTAACCACATTCTGTGGAGAATAAAATTATCAAAAAATAAAGAAAAAGTAAAAACGTTGTTTTATTTAAAGAAAAGATTAAAATCTTTAACTGTCGCAGTCGGTAGGATAAAAAGTTTAAACATTCGGTAGTGAATTTACAATACAGTAGCTACAAAAGAAGTTTAATCTAAAAACACACCTCGAATGAATATATCGAAGTGGTGGATCTTAATCCTTTAGATTAATAGAACCTTGTCCAACAAAACAGTGTAAAAATTATCACATCACATCAATTAAGTCGGTTACTGTATTTCTGGCGAATCTGATTCTATATTGTCTAAAATGTATTGGGTAGATTTCTTGGATTTTGCCTAAAACTCTTTCGCTTGTTTGCAAACCGTTTATAACGGGTGGATTTAAATAACGTTTAAAGATTTCTATAATTTTTTCGTTAGTATAATCTGGTTCTACTATAGTGTGTCTATGGTAAGTCGGGAATACAATTGTAAAATTGTAACTAGGCTCGATTCCATCTGAAAGTATAATTTGGTGTTTAAAGAAATTCAGAGGTTCGTTCGCAATTTGGATTAAATTATGTCCTGAGCTTTCGTCACTGTGTTGTGTAACTGTTAAGGAATTGATATTGCTGTCTGTAGGAGGTCTTGATAGAGCGTCAGCTACTACGTTGGTTTTACCAGGTTTGTACTTAAGTTCGTAATTGTACTCTTCTAATATAGCTTTCCAACGCTTAAGTTTATTGTTAGTGTTTTTATTACTCAGAGCGTATGTCAGGGGTTGGTGGTCGGTAAAAATTTTAACGGTTGATTGGCCGTAGAGGTAATTCCTTAGAGTGTTGAGTGACCATATGATGGCAAACATCTCTTTTTCGTTGGTTTCAAATTTTTCTTCGGCTTTTGAAAGTGTTCGGCTAATGAATGTTATGGGTTTGCCATTTTGTTCTAAGACTGCGCCTATGGCGTAGTCAGATGCGTCTGTCGTGAGATGGAACTCTTTGGTAAAGTCCGGAAACTTTAAAATCACATCTTCTGATATGAGAGCGTTTTTAATTTTTTGGAAAGCTTCAAGTGCTTCGCTATCAAAGTTGATGATTTTCTTTTTGGAGGATTGCTTGGACACTCGTCCATCTTCCCCTCTGAGAAGGACTGTCAGGGGTTTTGCCAGTTTAGCATAGTCCTGTATGAATCGTCGATAAAACCCTGATAGGCCTAAGAAAGATCGTAGGTCTTTAAGTGTTTTTGGGCATGGGAATTGGGCTATTCCTTCTATTTTGGACGGGTTTGTTTTAATTCCGTTGGAAGATATAATGAATCCTAAAAATTCTACGCTATCTTTGAGAAATTCACATTTGTCCATTTGGACTTTAAGATTTGCATTTTGAAGAGTTTCGAAAATTGTTGATAGATTACGGAAATGGGATTTTTCGTCTTTACTAAAGACAACTATATCGTCTATATAGACGAAACATATTTTGCCTATATGTTCTCGTAGTATGTCATCTAGGGCTCTTTGAAAAATGGATGGTGCATTTTTCAATCCAAATGGGAGTCGAACGAATTCGTATTTCCCATTACTGACTGAGAAAGCTGTTTTTTCAATGTCGTTTTCATGAAGTTTAATTTGGTGAAAACCACTTTTGAGATCTAGTACTGAAAAAATTTTGTTCTGTCCAAGTTGGGATAAGACTTCATTTATTTCAGGTATTGGATAACGATCGGGAATAGTAATAGTATTGAGCTTTCTGTAATCGATTACCAATCGATATTTCTTTTCGCCAGATGCATCAACTTTTTTGGGTACGACCCATATTGGTGCATTGTACGGGGACCGTGAAGGTCTGATGATGCCATCTCTTAGAAGTTGATTTATTTGTTTTTCAACTTCATCTTTTAATGACATTGGATATGGATATGATCTTGTATAGACTGGTTCATCGTTCGATGTTCTAATTCTACCTTTAACTGTCGTGGTGTAAGTTAATTTTTCATCAGGTTCGGTGAATAAATTAAAGTATGACTCCGTAAGTTTACGAAGTTCTGCTTTTGTTCTTGCGACATGTGGCTGTCTCTAATGGTGACGGAGTTTATTGAATCAGAAATTTGCTGTTTGAGTCGGATTTTTAATTTATTTTTAATGATCATATAACTTTCTTTTGTAAAAATGACAGCTGACAAGTCTTTAAGGCTGTCATTGCCTAGAATTCCGTGGAAAGACTTAAGTGTGGGAAGAATGAAAAATTGAATCTGTATGGTATTGATACCGAAAAGATTTATCATAGTATGTTGGCTTATAACGACTTTACCGCCAATCGAATTTGCAAAAAAGTTTTGTTTGTTGTTAGTTGGATTCTTAACTAAGCTAATTTTTATTCGATCCTGTGTCGACTAAGAATTTTAAGATTTTACCGTCGCTCGTCTTACATTCAAAGTATGGCAAGGACGAGCTCGTTAGCCTAAAAAATGAATATCTGCAAAGTCGTTAAGTTGTTCATCGTATTTGACTTGATTTTCTAGATATTTGTCTAACGATTCGTCTCCAATGTTCACTGTGCTCATAGAGTTAACCAATGAATTATATTCTTCGTTACTAGGTTGGTATGTATAAGGATATTGCTCATTATAATCGGAAGAACTTGTTTCGGCTATTGGTTGTGGATTAGTATTATTAGTGACTGGAGTTGTGTTTAAATGGAAATTTCTTTGGATCTTAGGTGGAGGTGTTTGTAAGGATTGTAAAGGTTTCTGTTCGTGTAATCTTTTGCCGTATAATGGATTATGCGCTTGCGGCCTATTCATGTAATTGATGCCTTTAGATCGTATGCTTTGATCGATGTCCATAGGTTCTGGCTTGGGTGGAGGTTTTTGAGCATTTGGTCTAGGAGGTATATATTGGTTTTGAAAAGGATTTTGTTGATTGTATCTCAAATTTTGATGTTTAAAAGGATTTTGTTGGGGGTAAAAATGTTGCGAAAATTGAGGATAATTTTGGGGAATTGATTTAGGTACATATGCTAAATTTGGATAAAATTGTTGTGGTTGAGAAATTTGATTTGTTCTGCGAGGATGTAATTCAGGTATTTGTTTTTTGTTAGGTATGTTGGCATGTTGTGAGCGGAATTGTTGGTTGTCAAGCTTTTGACATAAGTATAAAGCTTGGGGTAAATTTGTTGGTTCTCTAATGCCTAAAAGTCTGGGAAGGTCTCCTCTAAGGCCTCTCACGAAAGTGTCTAGGGCTTTATCCCTGTAAGTATCTGTGAGAATATTCATGGCATCTAAAGAGATGTCCATGCTGGATATTTTGTTTAAAATTAATGTTAAATAGTGATATACCATTTGGTAGTATTGTTCTACGGTGTTTCCACCTTGAGTGAGTGTGGTCATCTGGTATTCTAATGTACCAAGATCGCGTTTGTCTGCATAGTGTGTTGTGAGACACTTAGAAATACATTCCCAATTTAGGGGTGTATTGTAAGATTCAAGCACCACATCTGCTTTACCAATTATTTTGTTTCTAATTGTATTTAGAATTCCAAAATACTTTGGTGTACCTTGTAGATGATTGTAGATGTTAAGAACTCTCTCGACACTTTTTTTTCCACGAGCTGTACTCGCCAGGATTCCCTGAAAATTCTCGAAATGTCCTTATGGCATCGGGTATTTTGTCAAGATCTGAGAGGTTTCCAGAGAATTGCGCATCAATTCTCTGCTCAGTGCCTTTGTGGAAATTGGCATGAGGGTTTATTAGTGTTTGCACAAGGTTTTTGCATTGATCATTGCAAACTCTTGTAACAATACTAGTAACGAGTGTTTCAAATTCAGGCGTGGCTATAACTGCACCTTGGTTTAAAGTGGTAGTGTTTGGATTAGGATGGGGTAAGTTAAAGTTCGGAAGTTGGATATTAGGTAGGTTGATATTGTTATTCGAACCTGCTGGCTCAGTCATGGTTCTTTTTTTTTGGTTTTTGATTTTTTCCGAGTTTGGGAATTTTGGGAAATTCAATTAAAAATTATTAAAGAAAAATTTGAAATTTTCAAAAAAAAAAAAAAAAAAAATTTTATGTATCCAATTTAATATTTATATTCTTTGGCTATACTTAGAATGGTAATGAATTAAAGACAAGTCTCAATTGAATGATTATAAATTCACTTTTAAATTTTAAATAGTTTTCTTATTATTGCGTAGAAAATGATGATAATTTAAAAAAAAATTTGAAAAGAAAAGATAGTTTACTTAAATAATTGCTTCAATTTTAACCGTACTTAATTCTTATTTGATTTTATTTCTCTGTTAAATTATTATTTGAAATTGAGGGAAAAATAATTTCTACTTAATAATTCAATTATAAATTCACTTATGATAACACTTATTTAATCTTAAATTAAGCTTACATTAAGATCTTAACAATAACAGTTTTGGGTCCGTTTTGCTTCTGCTACTCTGGAAAACAATCTTTACACTTCCTCGTGAGTATAAGTCTTTCTATCGATTGACTTTTTATTTTACTATGATCCACTCGCGACGAACTACTTTAGGTCGGCTAATAGCTTGTGAATATGCGTGGCGAACTACTTTAGGTCGGCTAATTGCACTTTTTTGTTTCTTTGTGGGTTAATTTTACTATGATCCACTCGCGGCGAACTACTTTAGGTCGGCTAATTGCTTGTGAATATGCGCGGCGAACTGCTTTAGGTCGACTTATTGCACTTTTTTCATAGTAAAAACCACATTGGGCGCCAATTATAAATTTATTAGTTATTTAGTTTTAAAAAAAACAACTTTATTTATTCGATGTCAAACTTAAACTAAAATACAAATCTAAAATTAAACTTAAAGTAACCTATTCTAAACTGCTACTGCAGTAAACCAACGTCCGGCATGTGTTTGCCCCAGACGTTGTGTCAGCAAATTTGATACCTGTGGTGTTTGTATTCCCACGGGAACGGGTGAATAGGAGATTTTATTAATTTAATTTTGCTGTCGTTAACTTATATCGCATACGACTCCGAAATGAAACAAAAGACACTCCGATTCTTATCAAATCCATTACAAAGTATGATCGAAATTATCTGTTGAAGTCAGTTGTTTTTTTCGCAAAGTGAACAATAGAGAGCTATGTTTGCAAGACATTGCTTAAACTCCACAAGCGCTCTCTTTATGACTGAAGCTTCGACGAAAAACAACTTGTCAATATACCATCATGCAATGGCTCTGAGAAAGCAAAAAAAACTATGCACTGTGTTTGTACCGAGAGGAGTGGTCACCAAACTTTGCTTAAAGTGTCTCACATCAATGCACAAAGTTTGCTCGGTAAAATTGACGAGTTTCGATTTACATTTAAAGGTTCTAAGGTTGACGTGGTCTGTGTATCTGAACCTTGGTTTTCTGACAGATTTCTTGCAGATTATAAAATATGTATATCGTTCGAATAGAGTAAACAAAGTTATTCATTACGATCAACCTGGAGCAGATCCAGGTTGTTCAAAACATGACCTTATTATCTTAGTTTATGATTTTCGCGTTGAAGAACACAGGCAAAACAATACCATCGAATACAGAAATTTTAGTAATTTAAATTACCGCGCGTTGGAACAAGATTTTAATACTATTATTGAGAAAATTAATGAACTTTATTGTAGTCAAGTGCCCTTAAGAACTAAGACCTTCACTCCAATAGCAAACCATAGATAAACAGTATTCTTTCAATGGAAAATATTTCGCATTGACAGTTTTTATCAAAATTATACCAAACTACAGAACAAAATTGTTCAAGAAATACGCAAGGCCAAAGATCAAACTTATGCAACACGTTTCAATACCGCATGAAGCAAGGAGATTTGGAAGAGTCTTAAGAACATAGATATTGAAAAATTCAAAAACATCTCCCTAGATTTGCTTGACATAAATGCCCTAAACATATCTTTTACCTCAAACGCAACAGCCACTTCACGTTTTTCAGGCCAGGAATATTCATTGGAGACAATTTAACAAATGCGAGGCCAAATACACCTGATTTTGACTTCTCCCGTATTACCCCAATGAATGTAGATGAGGCGCTTCTTTCGGTTAAATCTAACGCTATAGGACTCGATGATGCACCCTAAGTTTTTAAAAATTGTATTCCCTGCTCTGCTACTATTTATCACACATATTTTCAACTCCATCTTAAGAACATGTGAATTCCCTTCTCTATGCCAAAAACTTCAAAAGGAGATGAGTTTAGACCGATATCTATACTTCCAAAGTTTTTAAAAGAATACTTCAAAAGCAAATAAACGAATTTCTAATGTTGCGAGGCAAGCGGAGGTGAGGAGGTAGGTATAGTGGAAGGGTAGGATAAGGATGAGGTAAAAAAAAAGAGACAGTAAGATTTTGGAAAGGGTAGGAAGGAATGTTGAGCTCCGGGGGACGCGGCCTGCTAGTGGGGGCACGGCGTCAGCTCGTCGGACGGGGGGGGATCTTGCCCACGAAACTCAACCTCACCAGCAACAAAACACATATCAGACCAGGACACATAATGTACAAAAAAAAAAAAAAAACGGATGGACACTTACCACACACAAGGGCACTGCTGATGTTGTTGCAGTTGGCCTGTACCCACCCTACCTGGGAATCCGGCGGCCTTTAATTGGATTCGCCCTTGTTGGATTTAGTGAGTTCCTTCCATCAACCCTTTCGCCAGGGTCGTCATTTTGTCACTCCCCTCACTTACCTTATTCACCCCCTATAATTCTCTTCACTCATCCATCGAGTTTTCCACTCGATCAAAACATAAATTCATTGTTGTTTTGGTTTTTGACATACATGATTATAATCTTTATTCACAAGGACATTAATTTTACATAATTAAAGCGAAGGAGAATTTTTTTTTTTTTTCTATAACTTAAATATTGTTAATCATATGTTCTTAAGTTTAACGTAACTTAAAATAAAGAGTTCATTAAATCTCACATCATTTAAGGCTTATAATACCTAACAAGATGTAAATCTTACTTTGTAAGCGTTTTTAAAATAATAAAATGAAATGAAATGAGAATTCATACTAAAAGTTAAATAAAAATGACAATGTGTAGAATATTTATGACAGGAATAAGAACAATGTAAAACGTTTTTCTTTTGAAAGAAAAAAAAAAAAAATATCGACGAAAAAAAAAGCCTGGAAGACAACCGGATTTCTACGGCTGTAAAAACCCCCCCAGGAGTCTCGAAATTTATCGGCAGGCGGATTCATACACCGCACCTATATTTAGAGCTCTATATATATGGATATCAGAAGGGGCAAAATCTTGCGTCCCGCGGTCGACACCTGGAAAGAATTTCCCCGTGGAGTCTTTCCAAAAACTGCCGGAGTTATGTTTTCCACACTATTTTTATCGGCCCTTTTATTTTAATATTATAATAAAACAATTTATACAATTTACTTTCTCTCTTTCGCTTGTGGGTAGCAAATAAAGAATTAATTAAAACAACAACAAAAAATCGTGGATATGTGTGTATCGGTTTCCGATGCTTCCTAGTTCTTCGGGACGGTCCACTGGGGTTCCCAAGCAAACTTAGCTTAAGTTTGGACATAACTTGGACATCGGGCCTATAGCGGCTCTAACGGCGCTAATTTTATTATTCCGATATATATAGGTAGATCTCTAGTCTTTTACGTTATTTTTTTTTTGGCAATAATAAACTTAAAAAGACAATCCAACAAATTTTTTGGTAATCAAAAAAAGTTATTGGTAATATCCAAAAAAAATTTGTTGATATATCCAAAAAAACCGAAAGGGGTGACGCCTGTACTGGCCTCCCACGGGAATTATATTAGTACACAAATTTTGTCTATAATCACCCTAATTACGGTTGTCAAAGATCAATACGATATTTATCAATAAAATTAATGAATCGGTATTATCGTTGTCAAAAATCGAAATTTTTGATAAAATGTGAACGCTCTTCAGAAATTAGATCTATTGTGAATGATTTAAATTGACAGTCTTGGTATTATGGTTGTCAAAATATTTGTTGATTATCAAATTTTCAGTCAATCACAAATTCCTTGTTGATAAAATATTTTACGGATCGCGAAAGCCAAAAACTAATTTATGTAGCTCACTCCTAGATTCATTCAAAACTTTAGACTTTCGAAAGAAGAATTCCTTAATGTATTTTTAGATATCAACCACATGTTAAAGCCAACGAAAAGGCAACAATCTAAATAGGCACTATTCACAATAGATTTTTGATCTTTGTTCACAATGGATCAAAAAATGATCAACTCGGGTTCATAATACCGATGTATCAATTGATTGACAAAATATTTCAATTGTCAATTAATTGATCTTTGACAACCGTAATAAGGCTGAATTTCTTTTGTCTAACCTTTTCTAATTGGGCTTACTTGGCCACCCGGGAATTCACGGGCTTTTTATCCCCTTTGAAGTGTCGACGCTGTCGTAGGCTGCGGTCTATCCACTCCGTTTTAAGGATCCAAATCACCCTGAGCAAGACACAAAAAAAACAGGTGAATTATATTGCCCTTTTTTTCACTTTATCACTATTTCACATACCCTTTCACAAAAATCTCGAGCGATAAAACAAAGGATATTTTATAAAAAAAAGATTTGAACACTCGTAACTGGTAAGTCTGATCTAATTTACGGGCTTGGAAATGACTCGGAAGACTTTCTGACTTGGTATGCCGTCTCTGCATTCTTCGTAACTTTTTTTTACCTATTACCTCTCTCAAAATTTACATAATCATGCCGACGGCCATTTTCAGCCGATCCGGTTTGACAGCTAAGCTTTAAGCCAACATGGTATGCGTTTCTTTTTTTTTGTCAATACGGTTGCAAGGATAATTGTCATAAATTAATAGTGTTGGAATTAATTTTTCTTTTCTTTATTTCCTGCAATCATATTTATCAAATTATCGTGATAATTGTTATTTTAAGGTCTAGATGTTAGTTTTAATATTTTGCTATTTTTACTTTGTTGTTTTTTTTTTTTTTTTGTTTATTTACTCTGCATTTTTGTATTATTATACGCTTTTGTTTATTTTCAAAGGAAACTAATAAAGTATTGTTTTATTACAAAAAAAAACGAACTTATTGCAATTTGTATTTTTATTTGACAACATGAAATCCTAAAGAACACAACGCAACTTTAAATTAGTTGAAAGCTTTCGCATATGCCTATTGACAACCTACCCTTACATGGATATTACCCACAGTCCAATCCTTCCAGCCAAACACTTCCAGGCATTTGTCTTCCACATTCCAGGAATTCTTTTCACTTCCGTCATTTCACTTTCATTCATCCTTTTCTTATTGTTTACTTCCCTTTTATCACTACAGCAGCAGCCATTGACGACGATGGATGGGCCCACCACCATCCACCACCACCAGCCAAGTCGACCGACCGTGCGCGGACGATGGACAATTCATAATAATAAGCTGGTGAGTATTATTAATAATGATAGCGTAAAGCCTACCTCAACAATTACATTTTTTCTAATAATTTGTGTATTTTATTCCCCAGATTATCTAACTTGCGGCTGACCCTGAAAGAAGGATGGAGGCGTGGAGGATGGCGATGGCGACTTCAGCCAGGCAGCGAGTGCCAGTATCGTAAATATTCGATCTGAATTTATTTGAGCCATCCGTAAAAATAAATAAAATCTGCGCCTTCTACGCGCTTTGCTGTCAGGCGATGGTGATCGTCTGCCGCAACGGTAAAACACAACATTCTTTGCCTTATCTCTCAAATTTGTTACGTGGCCCTGTTGATTTCTCTGCATCTATTTAAACACTTACCAAATAGGATAGATTTAAAATCCTACAATAAAAAAATCCAGGGACTGGTACAGAAATGAACCTGAAATAAAGAAAGAAAATATCCCCAAGCCGACGCCCGCCGTCGTCGCGGTCGTCCGACTTTGGGAAAGCTAAAGTTAATACAGAACTAGTTGAGGTAGGTTACGTACCTCGTATATAAAAATGTTTGGCGATGTTCCTTTTGAGTCCTTAGCTTTGATATTTTTTTTGTGCAATCCTTCGTCATTCTAATGAAAATAGTCATAATAACTATAAAAATAAGAGTAGAATTAGTAATTAAATAAATAAATTAGAGCTCTTGATACCCGGTTACCCGGTACATGGACCGGGTACCCGGGTACCCGCATTTTCGGGTTTTACTCGGGTAGCCAATTACCCGGGTACCCGGGTGTATGTTGGGTGTCGGGTACCCGAGTACCCGGGTACCCGTAAGTTCATCGGGTACCCGGCATCTGGCCGGGTACCCGTATTTTTGTGACTATGGATCTATAAATCATTTATCTATTATTTACTCTGATCACAGATTAGTTGACATTGTTCAGTATAATCGTTTTAAATGTTATGTTTTATTTACATAAATTTTAATTTGTGTTCCTGGTCGTGGTCGAATTAAAAAAAGTTTTGCAGATGTCTTGCATCGAATGATCCCTAAAGACATACACAACACAGTATTTGTGTTTTTTTTAACACGCTTGTATTAGCTTCACTTGTATGGATGTACATATGTATGTAACCGACTCCTTTAGAACTGTTGACAATACAATAATTTCATTAGATTACTAAATTATCCTTATCAAGATCATAAGGATTAAATATTTTTCTCCTGCAGTATCTGTTTCAAACTCAGCTTATTAGTTATTAGTACATATTAATAAACTAAAGTATTCCAAAGTCGTTGCATGGCCGAGGGGGATGAAGCGCAGGCGCAACTTGCTGAAAGGTTGCGGGTTCGATTTCCAACCATAACTTATCATTTTTTTTATTAAATTACGAAAAATTGAAAAATAATTTTTTGACGACAAATTGAATTAAAAAATTTAAAATAAATATAGTATACAAAAACTAATTAGACACAAATAAACCTACTTGCAAGATTTTTTGTGTTACTCTCTGTACTCTCTGGACTTGGATGATGTATAAAATTGAAAAATATAGTGAAAAAAAATTAATAAGACACGCTTAGATGTTCAATGCAATGCAATACGCAGTCTTGACCTTGGATGAGGATTAGAGGGATTATAATTGTTTGCTTCAAGTAGGTACAGAGAGTCACACAAAAAATCTTGCAAGTAGGTTCAATTTAAAATTATTTGAGATTAGCAGTTTAAAATTATTTACTTTAATAGAAGCTACAGACATTTTTAGTCGAACAAGTTGTTTTTTAACAAAACCGAAACCACATTTGTTGCAGAAAAAATATTTTATGAGAGTAATGGTTTAAAGAAAAATGTTTTTCCTGTTTTAAATGTTATATTTTTTTACAATACATTGCATTAGTGATTTCATACAATGTAATTGATTGAATGTATTTTCTTATTATATGGCCCAAATATAACAAGCTGCCAACCTTATCTTAAATTTATACTCGATTAAAAGAGCGAAAATGTCTTCTCTCTTCTCAAAAAATTCTCACTCATTACAGAAATATCAATAATTCTTAGACAGAGCAGTAAATGCTGCGAAAGTAAATCTCACTTAAACCCGTTGTGTATTTTTACTGTTTTCAATTTTAAGTTTTTTGTGATCTGAACTACTAAACTGTTCATTTATGCACTTGATTTAAAAATTGTAAAACACATTTTCATCTTGGTAGTTTCTGTTTAACTTCGTAAGTGATAAGTGCTAAAATGAGTGAAAAGAGAAAAAGCTGGGTTTGGCGGTTCAGCAAGCTAAGTGACGATGAAAGTGAAGTAATATGTAATGTTTGCGGCAGTTCACTTTCTTATAATAACTCCCCGTCAGCTATTAGTAAGCACCTCAAATTTTTCCACAAATATAGTTCAGAAACTCAATTACCGTCCGATGGTAACAGATTACAAAGGTAAGTTTAAGTTTAATTTTATATTATAATTTGCTTTTGCTTCATTGATCAAATACACTTCTTAATACAATAATTATAATTCCATCTCATATTAAAAAAAACTAGAAAAAGCATATAATTTATTTTTAAATTATATACTACTTGCACATTTCGTGCTTTTTGATTCTCATTGAAACAAATGATTAGTTCGTGTTCAGGTATCTGTACTCATGAGAATCAACAAGAAAAAATAAAAGTAAATTGATTTATTTTGGATGGTATTTTATAGCAGCATTGCTTTTTACAGGGTACTAATAGAAATTTAAATAAACATCACGAGCAAACTTTCCGTAAGAATGTATAAAGCGACATTCTTAATATTGATTAGGAAACGAAAGAAACGTCTCATTTAATAATTTTTTGAGTGTGTTTGTTATGTATATGGTGTACGATTAAAAATACGATTAAAGATTAATAATGTTAGGTATGTGGTGTGTTAAAACAAAACCAACCGATCGGGTTCGTGGTTACAATCAGACTCTCCTATGGTTCTGGCGACCTACCCGGAACTTCTTGGTTTAACTTCCAGAATGCATTACTCAGCTTTGACCTACTGAGTTTCATTCGTGAAGTTGACCTGTCCCACTAAGCCATTGCGTCACAATAAGTGTGAAACCAAAACTGTCACTATGCATAATAGTTAATTGTTATGCATTCTGACTCAGTGGGTTAGGAGGTGAGACATTTAAAGTGAGTAAATATATGTATACATAACATTCCTCCCCCCTTAGGGAGTTCAAGCCAGGTCTCCAGAAATAGGTTCGTCTTTCTTTATTAAATAAATACTAAATCTTAATACTAAATTTTACATACATAGGTACATATATTTGAATTAATTACATTTGTATCTTATATTTTCATAAGTTTTTTTTTTTTTTTTTTTTTTTTTTTTTTTAACAGTTACAATACTTAATTTACAAATGTTTTTATTTCAAGATTTTTTTTTGTTCTTTTATGTCGCTTACATTTGATTTAATACTTTTTTAGTTTTTTACATTTTTTTTTTTTTTTTTTTTGGTTTATTTATTTTATTTCTTTTAACTACAAACTTTATTTTCAATAATATTATCTACATATGTAATTATATTAAAATAAATTTGCTTTTTTCAATTTTAAAGTTTCAATATTTTTTTTTTTTGTTTATTATTATATAAATGTGAATTTATTAATTTACAATGTATTTGTTTACACCCGGGCAGAGGTGACGCTGAAACTCGCTGTGTCTGCTTTAGGCTGTGGCGTTGATGGTGCACGTTTCATTGGTGTTCGGTTGACTGTCAGCTCACAGAGTGGTAGAATAGTTGATGGTGCTTTGGCTCGGTTGGAACGGATGGTTTGTGCTCTGGATTGGAGACGTCGGACTAGACAAATGACAATAACCGTTACCGCTGCTAAGGTGACTAAGGTCAACATGGAATAGCGATGTAGTGACAACTCCCATTCATGATCTGTCACTTTTCGCTCTGCATTCAGAAGGTTCCATCTTTGTTCAAGCTCTTCCATACTCTTTTTCCCAGCATTAAGTTCGTTGGCAAAATGCTTGTGGTTGCCAATAAGTATGGGAAGAAGTTTTGGTGTGGGTGCTTGTTTAACTGGAATGGAATTGGCTTGAAATGCTTTCACAAGTTCTGAGTGGTCCACCATTGGTTGTTTGTATTCCGTAGAAACCTTAGAGTGGAATTCGTACAGTAGCTTAAATCCTTTGGCACTGGTTTGGCAGGGCTGTTCCATCTTAAGAATTCCTGAACCGTTGAGGGTGGCTGTATATTGTTGGTCAGCACACTTCAAGTTCAAAACGAAGGAATCCTTTACTTTGAAAAGCCACTCGTTCGGTGCCGTCATCTTCAGGAATATTCCTTTGCTTGCTGGAACCGCAGTGTATCTACACGAATCTTTTGATGAAGTTGCGTGTTGTAAGAGTTCTACTAGGCATTCATTTGATCCAGATGTGAACACCGGGGTCTCGTATCGGCATACCGCAATGTCTTTTTTAGCATCTCTTATTGCAATATGTGAGCATCGGGAATACTGTTCCTCATTCAGCATTACGAAAAGGTCGTGGTTATCAGATTCTGCGATGTATTCATACTTTGTATCGATAACCAGATCCCATCGGTCCTCTAAGACTGTTGGTAAGGCGTACACTTTATGGATGTCAAAATGCAAGGAGTCTGGAAGCGGAAGCGTTACCTTCACAAACAGGTTTCCCTCATTTTCAAAGACTGCTGTTTTGGCCGCTGAGTTAATGATGCCAATGTTCTCGAATGAGAATTCTCCTTTGACCGATTTCTTTAGCAGGTCAGTAATGTTTCCAACGTCCAGGATGAAAGGGTGGAGTTTATTTTGGTTAAGGTCATCAAGTATGGAAAGCTCCAGGGATTGCCGGTTTTGGACCTCCATTATTTTTGCGGTGATCACTGATATCATTGCACTCGCTTCGCTCCTCATCTTAAGCATCGAAACTTCCTTGTTTGTGAGTTGGCTGTAATTTATGAAAGATTCACTTAGATTTCCCACGCCTGCAGTCACGTTTTCCAATTCCTCCGCTAGTTGTGAAATTGGCTTAGACAATGTATCGAAATTTGATTTCATGACAGATAGTTGTCGGCGCATTAATTGGAACGAATCCTCATCCCGTTTATGGAGGAATTCCAACTGTTGGTAGACCTTTCTAGCATCTTCGCTGTCCATTGTTCCGAAGGCCCATTTGGAAAATCCTCCGATAAACTCTAGTGCACGCTTTTGACGCTTCGAGTGTATCAATTGCCTCATTTGATTTGCTGTTTGTCGTAAGTTTACGATGTTTGTCTCTGTCTCCTGGGCGATTAATTGGCAATGGCGTTGAAAGTCATTGTCCGCAATGCTTCTGCACATGGTTTCTAGCATATTTTCACATTTTTGCACCATCTGAATTACCATTTCGTAGTCCATTGGTGTGAATGTCGTCAAAATTGTCCACGTATCACTGTAGAATACGGCTTGTTCTACCGTTTCGAACACTACTGGTGATGTTTTTTGTAAAGACTGGATCTTGTATGGTTTCTCATTCTGTGTCTGCCCAGGATTTATGCTTATTACTAATTGCAAAAAAAAGTGTATTAAGTTGAAATAATTCATAATGAAATTGTATATTTGGGTTTTTTTTTTTTTGTTTTTTATAAATTAAACTATAAATATTATTATTATTATTATTATTATTTTTTTTTTTTTTTTTTTTTTTATTTAATTTAAAGTTATATATACTAATAATTTTAACTTAATGTTATATGTACTAATAATTTATTTATTAAGTAATAATATTGAACTTGGTATTGATTAACCTTGACTGAAAAGAGAAAAAGGGTTATTATCTTGATAAAACATGCAATTTTTTTTTTTTTTTTTTTTTGTTTTTAATGTATTTATTGTAAATGTTTTTCTTATTCTTCCTACCTCTGTGACCCTCCAGCAATGTTGTTTTTTTTTTTTTTTTTTTTTTTTTTTTTTTTTTTTAAATATTAATAAAATCTAAAACAAAATATTAACAGAGTGTACGCAAAAAAAAATGTTGGTCATCATAGGAAAAAAGGTTTAAGTTGATTGTTATGTACCCTTTTAATCCTGTTCCCCATTTTGATTCTAGTGTTCACATTTTTGCTTGGTGACACAACATCGAAGGGTCCTAACCATATAGCAGAAAATTTATTTTTTCTTGCAGGGTTCTTTAAGAGAACCTTTTGTCCGACTCTGAAAGCAATGCCTTTCGCTCCCTTATCATAATAATCTTTCGATTTAATCTTAGCTTTTTTTAAATTCTCATTAGCTAACTTGTGGGCTACTCCGAGTTGATGTTTGAGCTGTAAATTATAGTCATCGGCGTTGTACAATGGTGTGGGCTTTCTACTCAAGTTAGTTGGCATTTCGAACTTAAAACCAAAAAGAGCATTTAAAGGGGTCAATTGTGTTGCTGTATGGACGGAGTTGTTATGGACATGCATGGCTTGTCTTAACCACTGGTCCCAGTTTCTCTCGTCATTTGCCACAAATGATCTCAGATATTCTGCTAAAGGCCGATGATTTCTCTCCAATGAACCGTTTGCTTGAGGATGATACGCTGTTGTATGGAGTTTCTTCACGCCTAATAGCTTGCATGTCTGCGAAAAAATCTTCGACGTAAAGTTAGCACCGTTGTCCGTGACGAGTATTTTTGGGATTCTATATCGTGTCACAATTTGTTCGTAAAATACTCTAGCCACGGTCGAAGCTTCCATATCAGGCAGAGCTGCGCAATCCATGAATTTGGTCAAATCGTCCTGGAAAGTTAAAATATATCTGTTTCCCGAATGTGAAATGGGAAGTCCACACACAATATCCATATAAACTTTATCAAAGGGCAACCTTGGAGTATCAGTTATCACCATAGGCATTTTATTAGCAGGAGAACACTTATTTGTTTGGCATTGTGGGCATCTTTTGACGAAGTCTTTAACATCTTTTGTCATTCCCTTCCACTTATACTGCTGCCTAATGCGTGCTAATGTTTTTTTACTACCCTGGTGCCCTCCGAGTGCCGAATTATGGAAATCTTTCAAGATTGTTTGGATTTCCTGTTTATCTGTTAAGAACTTGAAAGCTTTGGATGTTTTAGTACCTGGGGCTAATTTGGTAGCATCTGGTACCTCATATGCAGTAGGCAAATAATGTGGACCAGTCAGGTTAGCTGAACTTAGAACAGGATTATCAGCGACGTGTTTACGCGCTTGCGCTCGTGTTACTGCCAGACATTGCTCTTCCACACTTTCATTGGGAATACGGCTCAGCGCATCTGCGTTTGTGTTCACCTTCCCAGGTTTATATTCGATTTTATAATCGTACTCCGAAAGCTTATGGTGGAATCTTATCAAACGGGCAGTAGGGTCTTTCACGTGGAATACACCTTTGAGTGGTTGATGGTCGGTATACACCGTGAAAGATCGTCCTAACAGATACGTACGAAAATTGTTTGTAGCCCATACAATAGCCAGAAGTTCCTTTTCAATCGTTGAGTAGTTCTTTTCAGAGGAGTTCAATGACCGACTTGCATAACCTATAGGCTTATCGTTTCCAACCTTACCCTGTGATAGCACGGCACCCAAAGCCTCGTTACTTGCATCGGTTGTTAAGATAAATGGCTTTGAAAAATCTGGATAAATCAGAACCGGTGGTGACGTAATGGCTCGTTTCAACTGTTCGAAAGAGCTTTGGTGCACCTTAGTCCATTTGAATTTCTCATCTTTTCTTAACAGACCGTTAATTGGGGCGGCTAACTTGGCAAAGTTGGCGATAAACTTTCGGTAATAGCTCGCGAATCCTAAAAAGGATTGAACTTCTTTTATATTTTTCGGGACAGGGAAATTCGTTACGCAGCTGGTTTTCGAAGGGTCTGGTATTGCCCCGGTTTCAGAGCAAATATGACCCAAATAGACGACCTCTTTGCACAAAAATTTGCATTTTTCGGTGTTAAGCTTGAGTTTAAAGTCTCTTAGCTTTGAAAAAATACGTACCAACTTATCACAATGAGAATTTAAGTTTGTACTATAAATAACAATGTCATCCAAGTAGACAAAACAGTCTATTCCTTGCAGACCCGTTAATATATAGTTCATTATTCTTTGGAAGGTCGCTGGGGCACCTGTTAAACCAAAAGGCATTCTATTGAATTCATAATGCCCTAACCCTGTGCTAAACGCAGTTTTTTCCCGGTCCTGCTTATCGATCAGCACTTGGTGGTAACCACTAGCGAGATCAAGAGTTGAGAAGTAGCGGCAGTTTCCTAGCTGGTCAAGAATATCTTCTATTCTTGGCAGAGGAAACGCGTCCTTAATGGTAGCCTCGTTTAGCTTTCTAAAATCTACCACGACTCGCCATCTTTTTTGGCCATCGGGTCCTGGTTTCTTTGGGACGACCAAAAGAGGGGAATTCCATGGTGACTTGCTCGGTGAGATCACTTTGTCGTGTAGCATTTGCTTTACCTGATTATGTATCTCATCTCTGGCTACTTGAGGAAGCCGATACTGCTTTTGGTTGATAGGTCCCTGATCTGATTTTGTAGCGATTTTGTGTGATAAAATATCCGTATGCGTTAGCGGGTCACCTTCCAGATGAAAAATGTCGTTAAATTGAATGATAATATTTTCTATTGAACATTTTTCTTCCTTATTTAAATCGGTACCAATTTTAAGTGTCGAAAGAAGTTTTGAGATTCGTTGATTTGGTTCTTGCTTGGATATATTGAGAACTGTATGAGTTACTTTTTCGTTATCTTCAACCCGAAACTTGTTTAAGTTTTGGAACTTCGGTGTGAAGTCCTTGGGTAGGGTAAAAGGTTTGTCAGTGGCATTAATTATAGAAATAAAAAGTTGTCCCCCCTTTACTCTTGATATTGTATTAGCCAGATAAATTCCTGGTTTTAATTCTTCGCTTTGCACAAGAACGTCGCGTAATCCAGTATTTACCTTCAGCTTTACAATGGTCTTGGTTCGGGGTTCTATAACTTTGTTAATGTTTGAAAAGGTTTTGGATTGCTTGGTCCAATTAATTATATTGTTTGGCTTAGATGGATATTTCAATGGACACTCTGAAACCAACTTTTTGTTTTTATCCAAAAACTTCAATGTTTTGGCAACAGAGTCAATTATCGTACGATTCCAGAGGATATCTCGGCCTATTATACCATCTGCGGGTATGTCAGTTAGGCCATCCACTATATGCCATTTTAAATTATAATTTTTTCCTAAACATTTTCTTGACTGAACTGTACCCAAAGTCGTGCTATTTCCACCAAATGCTCCACCTAATTTTCGTATCTCATTTGACGATATCTTCGTGTTCTTTTTCAAAACACTTCGCTTTAAAAGGCTAGTATCTGCACCCGTGTCGACTAATACAGTTACTGTACCTTCTTTTGCCTCTGGCATATCTATGTCAATGAAAACATCATTCTTACCTAATTTTTTTATTAAGTAGAGTCTATTTCTCTTTATATCGCAAAATTTATTCTTTTGTTTAGTAAACTTTTTGGATATTGCTAAAGAAAATTGATAAACAGTATCGTATCCTAAAATAAATAAATTCATCAGATATATGGTTAGATTCGAAACTTTGTCCTGTATAGATTTAATGCGAGTTTCTCGCAGACAAGCTATTTTCTTACTTCTATTTTTTAACGTAGCAAGTTTGTAGGGGGATTTCTTGCTCTTTTTCCTAGAAGTTTTATTTGTTTTATTTTGGGAATTAGGATTTTTGATATTGGGATTTTGCGAAATAGGTTTCGTATTGGAGGTATTTTTGGAAATGTTTGGGGCGCAGCTCAGTTGTTCAGGCTGGCCCCCTTCCCGTTTCCCTCCTTTTTCTTTGCTAGGTAGTTTCTTTTGCTATAGCAATCATCTTCAGAGTGGCCCATTCTTGAACACCAATCACATTTAGGCCTCGCCATCCGCGATTTTGCCGCAGTTATAAAAACTTGAGCTTTGGGACATGTTCCCTGAGCATGGCCATATGCTTGGCAGGATTCACAGTATGGAGTGTTCTTCCTTATCCTGCACTCTGCATATGTGTGGTTCGGTTTGTTACAAAAACCACACTTTATAATCTCTGATGATGATATCTTAGCTGGACTATTACCTAGACTTTGCTGGACTTGGGTTATGGTTGTAGGGGTATTCCAAAAAGTGTTGCTTTGTGATAGTTGTGGGTGTTGTTGTGGTTGTGTTACGCTCATTTGGTTATACCCAAATGATTGGTTAGAAGGTTGGTTGTTATAAAAGAAAGGAAGGTTATTGAAATATTGAGGATGAAGAAGATGAGATGTTTTGACCGCCGTGTCTGCCAGAGTCTGTAAATCATCTCCACTGACAGTCAGCATAAATTGACGCAAAGCTGAATCCAATAGCCCCGTCTTGAAACTAGTTATAACTGCGTTTTTCAGTTCTCGTTTCAGAGCCACCGAATCCGAATTCTGATAGCTTGCGTCTATTATATCTAAGGCCTTTGTTTGGAGGCCAGTCAGCCGTCTGGCAAAAGCGTGTATATCTTCTGTCGTCAGTTGATGCGACTGTCGTATTTCGCCAGTCACACTATCTAACGTTCTGACAGTCAGATATGTACCCTTTATAAGGCTTTCCAACTCTTTTAAGGAGCTTGGCTTGTTTATTCTTACCAGCTCAAACGCATCTCCCACCAATCTTGTCGAAAGTATTGACACGTAAATTGATTCATTTGGCGTATCAATACACTTCAGTCCCAAGGAGCAAGCATTTAAAAACTCGTAAACTTGACTAGACAAGTTGGGAGTTCTTGCTCCAGAGAACTGTGGGACAAGTTGGGCAACAATCTTGGCAACTTTGTCGTATGACATGATTGTCTTTTCTTCTTGTTGTCCTCTACTTAAATCGTTAAGTAATTGCAACGAAGCAATTTTTTCTTTTTGGTTTATTCCTAGTCTTTCTAGGTCCTCTATTCTAGAAGTATATCCTACTTCTAACGCGCGTAACTCCCCTAACTTCCTATCCCTTTCTTCCTTAGTATTTAGGGAAGCTTTTAGCTCACTGTTTGCTTTAGCGAGGTTAGACCGAAGTATCTCGATTTCAAAGTTTAGTTTTAAAATCTCTTCTTCGGCCTGTTTGTTTACGCTTTCGGCTTCTAGCTGACAACGATTAAAACTCAATCTAATTTTTTGTATATCGTTGAGCTCAGCTCTAAGCTCCTGGATTTCTCTTTCCTTTTTATCCTGGAGCCTTTGAACTGCCTCTGAATACTCTGTGAGTATTAAATCGGTAGTCTCAAGCCTCGTAAATTTACCCCACTGCAAACTTATTTGCGAGTAAAAGAGGGAGTATAATTCCCTGGTGGTGATAGCCTTAAGCTCAAGCAACAGGTGGTGGTTGAAATTTTGAATTTCCTCACCTTGGTCTTTTAACTGTTTTCTCAGTTGATGAATTTCTTCTATCAATTGGTTGTAAGACCTTTCTGTTGTTGCCATAAAACTATCACAAAATTTTGGAGCCAAATCGTAACCTACACCAACAACCAAAATTGAAAACGAAAAGAAAACGAAAATCAAGAATTATATGTTTAACCTTCAAAAAAGAATTATATTACTAAAAAAAGTAGAGAAAAAAAATTGAAACAGAGCTAAAAGAGGGCACCGAAAATAAAATACAAATATTGAATTTACTAAAATAAAAAAAAGTTAACTTACTGCACCTTTTCCTGTTCGTTTTTTTTTTTTTTTTTTTTTTTTTTTTTTTTTCGCCGTTCCACTTCACATTTAAATAACTTTTTTTTATGTTTTTATTACTTTTTTTTTTTTTACTTTTTATTACTCGTGCACTTTTTATTTTTTCAAGGTAACACTTCACATACATATAAATAAATTTTTAATTTTTTTTTTTTTTTTTTTTTTTTTTTATTACTCGTGCACTTTTTCCTTTTATTTTTTCTTCACTTTTATTTACAAACACTTTCTAAATTTTAATTAAAGTTTGGTTCGCGAACCGGCTGCGCCAATGTTATGTATATGGTGTACGATTAAAAATACGATTAAAGATTAATAATGTTAGGTATGTGGTGTGTTAAAACAAAACCAACCGATCGGGTTCGTGGTTACAATCAGACTCTCCTATGGTTCTGGCGACCTACCCGGAACTTCTTGGTTTAACTTCCAGAATGCATTACTCAGCTTTGACCTACTGAGTTTCATTCGTGAAGTTGACCTGTCCCACTAAGCCATTGCGTCACAATAAGTGTGAAACCAAAACTGTCACTATGCATAATAGTTAATTGTTATGCATTCTGACTCAGTGGGTTAGGAGGTGAGACATTTAAAGTGAGTAAATATATGTATACATAACATGTTTTACTAGAAGGAATCTGTTCTATGGGAAAGGACTTCCATTTTTATAATCAAGACATTAGCGCTTGATTCAATGTTATATTGCGCTAAGAACATTGTAATGGTCACAAGAAATAAAGGTGACAAATATAAATCTCTATAAAAAGTAACATTTTAAAACGAAAATTCAAAATCGCAAATCGGAAAGTTCTTAACCGATTGCTAACAACTTTTCAAATAACATTGCACTCTAGTACGTGAGTGTTTGTATACATCTACTTTAAACAAAAATCAAACTATGGAATTAAACACAACATTACCCCTACTAGCAAATAAGGGTTATAGCACCTTTACTTAAATATCAAAAAACAAATTCTTGTTTTTTTTTCGTTTTGTCAAAATTATATATAGACAAAAATAGAAAAAAAATAATTTTTTAATTAATGACTATTCTTTGTATGTATGTACATATAGTGGGCGACAAATGTCTACGTACTGCATTTTTTCTCAATAAGCAAGATAAAACTGTTAAATAATAAAATAATGATGCAGTTATATATTCTAATGTATTCTCTTTTAATTAACAAGCATACCCCAAATTTGGTATGTAGGCTTTCAAAATCCTTAGTAAAAACGGGTTAAATAACAATGACAAAAGTCTACATACGACTAAAATGCACTGTTACTGTTTCTTAATACTAACGGAAAAGTTCACTTATCTTTTTTTTTCCTTTTGTTTCTTGATGAGAATTTTATTAAGTAGTGTCAGTTGAAGTTTAAACAGTGTCAAGAAAATATTTTATTTACAAAATGGCTTCTTGTAAAGAAATTTCAATTGATGTCCGAAATTTAGTAGTAAAGCACAAAAATGAAGGAAAATCTTACGGTGAGATAGCAAAACTGTTTAACTTAAGTAAGTCTACGGTCCAAACAATTGTTATTAACTTCAACGACTCCGGTACTGTGGAAAACAAACTACGTAGTGGCCGACCAAAGAAACTTCAACCCTAAAATGCATGCAACAAAACTAGCCAAAGAAATCACAACAAGGTCGCAAATAATAGTGCATCCACGTACTATACAACGAACATTAAATATTAACTGTACCACAGCCATGCATGATAGGGTGCGAAACCCAGGCCAAAGTGTGGCGCCTTAGTTCTATTAAAGTTCCATATCAAAAGAGTGTCGCTTAATACATTTTTACGGAAAGGTATCGCAACATATAAAACCTGATAAATGTTTAAGGAATTATATTTATACTTACATAATTAATAAAATAGTTTTTGGAAATACCTGATTACTTTTTTTTTAGCCCTGAATCTGTCGCTTCCACGTCTGGTAACAGTAGCAGCAGTGCTGGGCCTCCAAGAAAAAAGAGACGTCGAAATGACGATACTTACAACGTTCATCGACAGGAAGAAATTCCACAGGCTACCGCTTTTATGATTTCGACAAATGGTCTACCAATTTCATTTGTGGAAAGTGAAGGATTCAAACACTTTATGTCTATTGTCGAACCTAATTATGAAATTCCTTCGTCATCTACAATTTTGTCTAGGTTGCAGCTACTATACAATAAGACTCGGGAAAAAATTCAAAATGCCATACATTCAGCTACTTTCGTAGCTTTAACCACAGATGGTTGGTCATCCCGTGCCCAGGACTCATACGTTTCTGTTACATTAAGCTATATTAATGAAGAATGGGAACAGAAAACTTTTACCTTATGTGCAGAACCCATGGAAGAGAGGCACACTTCAGAGAACTTAGCCCTTGTAATAGAAATGGTGATAGCAGAATGGGACCTTCAAGGAAAAGTGTGTGGTGTTGTCACTGATAATGCGGCAAATGTTGTATCGTCAGTGCAGTATGTTCAAGAAATTGAACATAGAGTTTGTTGTGCTGCACACACGTTACAAATATGCATAAGACGTGCCTTACAATCAGTGGCAGCATACGAAGTTGCACTGAAAAAAGCAAGATCCCTTGTTAGTCACTTCCACCACTCTAACAAGGCTGCTGCTGAATTGAAAAAGAAACAGCAGCAGCTTGCACTCAAAGAGCTCAAATTAGTTCAAAGTTGCCCTACAAGGTGGAGTTCATCATATTTTATGTGTGAAAGGCTCATTACAAATCGAGCTGCTGTTGTTGCCGTTTTGGCAGATAGAACAGTAACATCTTCAGTATTGGCACTCAAGCACGAAATAAGTGAAAAAGAATGGGCATTATTGGAGGATATAAACAAAATTTTAAAACCTTTTCAAATTGCGACAACCCTTCTATGCCAAGAAAACGTCACAATATCCGTACTGCGACCAATCATTAATGTACTTATTCATAACCATTTAAATTCAAACACGGAAAATGACGAAAGCACTTTGAGACTAATGGCAGTTTTAAAGGAAAATTTGCAGGAGAGGTTTAAAATTGGCTTGACAGGTTCACATGAAACTGTTCTTACTGAACAAATTTCATCATTTTTAGACCCAAAGCATAAAAATTTAGAGTTCGAGTCCGAATACGTAAGGCATTCGGTAAGAAACCATGTGAGGGATTTAGTTGACAATTCTTTGCCAAATCCAAACAGACAATCTGTTGCGGAGCAACGAAGTGCCATGGATTTCTTACTGGATGCAAAAACTAATGAGGAACCTTTTGACGAGTTCGAGATGTATCTAAAAGAACCTCAAATAAACTATAACATTTCAGAGCCGTTAAAATGGTGGCAAAATAATGCGTCAAAATACCCAAACCTAGCAGTGTTGGCAAAAAAATATCTTTGTATACCAGCGACATCGGTATCTTCGGAGAGATTGTTTTCAACGGCAGGTAACATTGTTACACCAAAAAGATCGAGTTTGTTGCCAGAAAATGTGAGTTTATTGACATTTTTGATGAGCAATCAAAAATTGTTTAAATAAAAAAAATTATGTATATTATGTTTATTGAACATGTTTTATTTTCTTTAAGAAAATATCATTGTTATTTTTTTTATTGTCGTTTTTTGAATAAACCTTTTTGATTTGTAAAGTTTTTAAATAAGAATATTTTAAATTGTCAATTTTGAATTCGTTTTTTTGTTAAAACTAACATAAATGTATATAATGTAGGTATGTTATATTTTTTAATTGAACATGTTTTATTATTTGTACGAATTTTTTTTGTTGATTTTTTGAATATGTTTTTGATCTGTTAACTTCTTTTGAATAAGAATATTTTAAGTTGTCAATTTTGAATTCGTTTTTCCTGTTTGAAATAAGAATTATGAATTTATGTTACATTTTTCTGATTGCATATGTTTTATTTTTTGTACGAAAAAATATTCTTGTTTTGAATACATTTATGACTTCTACTAGTCTTTTTGAATAAAAATATTTAAATTTCTTAATTATAGAAGTGGTGTTTCTTTCTTGTCATTCCTTTTAAGAATTTTATAAACACGAATGTGAGTGCGCATTTACCTACGTACATACGTATAAATGTTCAAATTCTTTTTCTTTAATGGCCACATCTCAGAAACTAGCATTGTCTTACATATGCATGTATAATACTATAGAGATGTGAATAGAAGAAAATGACATTCAAAATAATAAATACGTACATATGTATGTTACGAGTATAAAGAAGTAAGTATAGTTTGATTTCTAGATCCAACCAGTTATCGGGTACCCGATCATGTTTCTGGTACCCGACACCTTACAGCTACCCGGGTACCCGTCTAAACGAGTAATTCCCGAAGATACGGGTACCCGGGTACCCGGGTATCTGGTTATTACGGGTATTTCCCGGGTAAAATCAAGAGCCTTAAAATAAATATAATAAAAGAAACATTTGTTCTGTGAAAATTTGGAAGTTTTTACTTGCAAGTTTTCACACACAAATATTCTCTTCAATTTCAATGATACTCACCATTTCCATATATATTAATGTTCAGCATCCCCTGAAAAAGAATTAGGATAGTAAAAATATGAAATAATGACAAATTTTAAGTGATTATTTCAATAATAAAATACTTACAATTATCTCCTAGGTTATCCGCGGCCATGTTGTCTGTTTATGTTTTGACATTTGTGTTTCATGTACCTTTTAATAAAAGGACATATATGTCTGCGTTCCTTTTGCGCATGCGATATTAGTTTTGTCTCCCTCCCCCAAAAAACCGAAAAGGGATATAATTCCAATATCGAGCGCATGCGCAGAATGAATTCGCTAAGTTTAGACCTATGATTTTGTACAATGTAGAATTAAGTTTAGTATTAAGATAGGTAAGGAAATTTTGATCGATAGGGAAATATTTGGTTTTGATAGAGAATGAGTGATTAGTAGATTTTTATATTAAAATGATTAGGATTATTAATTAATAGGATAAGAGAAGTTAAATGGGAGAAGTGAGACTGAGACAGACATAGAGAGGGGACAAGAATAATGAATGTGTATGTGTGATGGGTTTGGTTCATTTATAAAGTGGGGTAAGGCGAACGGAATAGGGATGGAAAATATACCCCACCGATCCAGGGCTAAAAATAGTTATCTCACTCAGATGTAGTGGTAGTTATTTACTTACTTAGACAAAGAATTAGGCTAAGAAGAAAAATTATTGTTACTCTTGATAAGCTAGTGAAGCAAACAAGAAGGCAAAATTTTAACTGCCAAATTTAAAAAAAAATATATAAATAAAAAGTGAAAATAATAAGTATATGATATTAGTGAATAAATGTTTCAATAAGGTAAAGAAAAAAAAAAAAATAGATTTAAATATAAGAAATTTTGAAATAATAGTGAACAAAAAATTTAGATACAAAGTCTACATCTGAAGTAGGAATAAACCTAGAGATAGTGGATCCAAGACCCCGCTAAAGGCCTCTGCTTCCATTAGTCCAAGAGCCCGTGAACGCCAGACCTTCGTTATTTTATAAAAGCTTAAATTTTGTCAGTGCATTCTCCCAGCAAAGTTATAAACGAATATACCGTTATGAAGTTTGGTTAGTGGTGGCTTTGGCAGGATAACGGTACTAAAGATGGTAAAAATGAAAATCTACTTTCGTCAAATTATAAAGGCTGATTTTATAGTATTACGTTCAGAATATTATATAAAAGCATGACAAAAATTGCCAGACATTTAAAATGGTGGCAAACCCTTGCCAGACACCAGACACCCTTGAAGTTCATAAAATTGTAATTCTACTTTCGTCATATGTAGTATAAAAGCTGATTTTTATATATGTTACTAAGGTATTCATTAAATGATGTTTCATCGTTTCCCAAACATTTTTGATAGTTCTAACCCATTGCCGGACAAGCATGTAGGATAGTTGTAGAAGCAAGCGCCAGGCAGTGTATATAGAAACAGTATAAACGGAAAAACCATTATAAAATAACAACGGTAAGACTTACAATGCCATGTGATACCGTTTTGGAAAGCAAGAAATATTTTCTTTAATTTCCATTTTAATTTAAGTTTATTTTGTTAATAGTTTTCGAAAAGTTAATTTTTAAACACGATTGGCACGATTTCTTCGGAAAATTGGCAGGTGGTAAAAGTGAAGCTCCAATTGAGCTTCATGGGCATAATGATGGAAAATCCAGGACCACCACCAATCACCAACGATAAGGCCATATAAAACTCATGGTTTGTGACGACAAGAGATCGCGCGATTTGCTTTCGTTGGCTGTTAGCCAGTTGTTGCAAAGTAGAATGTCCCATGCAGACCAAGTGCTTGAACCACGGTTACAGCCGAACTCTCCAGCTATCGAACCAATCCCCTCCCACTCACGAAAAGACAGAAAAGGTCGAAGTTCCTGCAAAAGACCCTGGTGCATCTATAACTTTTCAATCACTGGAAAAGGTTGATGCTCCCATGTCTTCCTCGACAGTAGTGAAGACCTCGGACAACGTCGTCGACGGTCTTTCGTATATGGAGACCGAAGACCCTATAATTGGAGATCTTATGAGATAGGACGTTCTATTGAACTCATCCTCAGAATTGGAGGACTCTAATATCAGGGGTGGAATCACGTAAGGCGATAGTTGATTATCAAAATATATGATTTTGCTCCACGTAAGGTGATTATCAAATTGACTATCACTTTTCTAGTGTAGTTTTTTGGTGACAGCTATTTAGGTGTCGCTTTCATACATTTTTCTAATTTTTTGACAGAGATAAGTTGTGGTTTGTTTTAAATTGAAAAATAAGCTGAGAGGAACTCAACAATAAATGACCACAAAAAAAGTTCAGTTGCTAAGAATCCATTTGTGTGGTCCTACCAGAACTTGAGATGGCATTGTATGATTCGGCCAGCTCGGGATGTGATTTGATTTGCTTCTTCGTGGTAGTCCTTTTGAAAGAAAATATTTATTTATAACTATGCAATTTTATATGCATAGGTATGTACTTAGGTATACTTACATTTTTGCAGAAACAAAACATCTAAACTACAGCTACTATGAAAAACAATTGAAAATAATTTTCATAAGAAAACACGATAACTAATAGAAATGACATTTATTCATGTTTGATAATTTAAAATTCGCACAAAGTTTCCCAAACTTATTTAAGTGCTACCAAGTAATTTTAAGTTTTTAGCGATCGCTTTACACAGAGCAAAGAGAAGTTGATAATCAAAATTGACTATCAAAACAGTGACAATCACCTATCGCCTTACACGATTTCACCCCAGTACACGTTCTTCAGATTAACTTCCAACACTCAAAATAGTCTTTGGCCTCGCTACTCCTTCGCCTATCCAGCAGTAAAGAACATATCGTTCTGATCCAAGAACACTGAATCCTAAAATCCATAGTTCGAGGATTAAGAACTCCAAACTACAACTTGCTGTATGCAAAAGATAAAGGTGAACCCAGATCTTGCATACTAGTAAAAAGTAGCCTTAATGTATTTTTACAACCTAATTTCAGAGATATCACCAGCGCGAGACTGGAAACAGACGAACAGAGGGTTCTGGTTGGCGTCGGCATATCTCGGATATACCCTAGAGAGTATGATTGAAGAAGCAAACAGGCAAAAAATCAGCCTTTAAAATAACCAATACCTATTCCAAATAAAATAAAAAAAAATTAGAAGAATATTACAGTTTTTACAGTGGACACTTATCATTTTTTCTGAATCTTTGTATACCGTCCTAGCTTTAAAATTAAAAAAAAAGTTATTTGCGATAGAAACCTACTTTAAATCAAAAACAAAATATTAATTTTATAGGTAGCTACCTACTCCCATTTACCTACAACCCGTAATTTAAATAGGGAACTACCTAAATAATTTAATCCTTACCTAGGTAGGTTCATAGCACCTATCAGAAATCTTTAAAATTTTATTCACAAATTCATACATACCTTCAAAAAATTTAATTCGAAAGCTAAAACAAAACCTACCCTGAATCTTATAAAAAATGGGAGAGTTTTTGTGTTTTGTTATTTTCAAAGATAAACTATTTGTCTCCTTTACTCCACTAGTTGCTTATGGAACAGTAAAAATATTCTCCTCTCAGTCCTCCCTTTACGACACTAGCGCCAGTCGGCATGTGGTTCCCCTAAAAAAACTCGACCCTGAGAGTACTATAGTTTTCCTATACCTATACAAAGATCTAGATGCATGCGACACTTCGAACAACTTAAGTGCAAAAGAGAGAAAAAATTCAAAAACATGAGACGCAAGAAAATTGACCTGTGTCGCACGGTTAAAATTTTCCGTGCGACAATTTAACTGCTTCGAGAAGGAAACTTCGATGCATCTCAACATTTTAAATATTTTGTATACTAATTTGTATTCCAAAATTCATATTCTTTATCAATAAATTTAAATATTTTTTCAATTTATTTCAAAGAAAAATGAAATCATATCAATTTGAAAAGTCTCATAAGCAAACCTACAAGCATTGAATAAAAACTACAGGAATATGCAAATCGAAAAAAAATTGAAGCATTTTTCATAATTGTGTGAGATAGACAAAACACAAATGCTTTAAAACAGGGTCGGAATGAAAGTAGGCGGCTACTTACTGGGTTAATTATGACTATTCTTATATTTCCAAACTCTCATTCGGCTAAGCAAAATGACAGATTATCATCATTTTTTTTTTTATATTTATTTTAATGCTTCCTTAACGTACACTATATGTACAGTTGTGTTCATAAAATTAGCAGTGCTGGTTACACTGCTATGTGAGAAATGCCTCTTCCTCTATTCCTTATTCAATGGTAATAGCACTTAAGAAATATAATAGGATAACAAAGAAGAATTCGAAATTGAAGAAAAATTCCATCGATGGATAGCAGAATAGGGCTGATAGTTTTGTTTGCATATACACTAGAGTAACTACAACTTATGATAAACAAACCAAGGGTATATTTAATGGAAACTAGTTGTCATTCAAAAGTGGAAAGTAATGGTCTTCCTTAAGGGTGGTGGAAGAGCAAATGAAGAGAATGCTGGACGTGGACATATGGACATACAACAACGAGAGAATCGAGGTCGTAAATGAATGTAATTATTTAGGGCTACTTATCAGTTTATCACAAAGAACAATAGCCGTGTTTTATTGGTAATCTATCCCTGGTAAGTGAATACGCTACCTAGCCAAATTTTACAATGGAAACAACGACACCTCATTAGTGAACAAAAATAGGCTATTAATCAGCAAAAGTATTTTAGTGAAGATAGAGTTTCGTCTAGTTAATTGTAGGAGACAGTCAAGTGGTGAAAGAAATATGTACCTAAAGGTTGACAAACATGAGGGTTGAGGGTGTGTTGGGTGATGAATATATTTCTTTTACACCGCCTTACAAAGTGCAAGCGTTCCACAAATTTCAAACCAAACAATCAATTCAAATAATAGGTATAAAATAATTTTCCTTAGGATTAGTGTATTTAACCATAACATTATGAAAAAATTATTGAAATATGCTTGTTCTCATTACAAAGCTGACAAAGGGAGCTTCCATAACTTTCATAAATGTAAATGTTTAATGTCGATTTTCATAATAGCAAAGCTCAGATATTTGTAGCGCGAATGTGAAACTCTAAAACCTGACATAGAAACATTTTTACTATGACTTTAATATGATCGCAATTTATCGCATGTATGCATGCATTTATGAAAACACCCAAGGTAATATGAATATGAATAATATATATGAATACTGTTGCGGACGCCTGGCCATTAACTTTGAAACCTGAAAGTAAATAAAAACAAGTGAAATAAGAACGTTTAAACGAAATAAAAACTTACCTACTTGCAGTTGAATACACCGCAGACGAGTTACGCTTAAGATTAAAATGGTGAGATCGGTCGATGACAATTCTCCAAACCTAAATGGGGAGAAAAAGATATTTGATGAGAGCGCTCAGAGGCGAAATGGGATGAACGGTCGAGGAAGTTTGTGTGGTCCTTAGTTGTTAAGTTGCATGTGATCCAGCGACGGATACAAATGAAAATTTTAAATGAACATTTTTGATTGCCATATTCCAAATAACACTCATGATTTTAATTCCAATCGTCTTTATTGTTCTTTTATATCATTTTTGGCAGTTTTTAATATTTATCTCTTAACGTCCTATGCCTATCGCTATGGGAACGGTTTTAGGTTGCGGCGTGTGGCTCATCAGAAAATCGGGTCAGACAAAAAAAAATACTCTCCAAGTTTTACTACTGACATCTGACCTCGATGAAATATGACTGCAGTAAGACGAATATTTGTGTGAACTATTTTTTATCAAAAGAATTAAAACAAAGTTGACCAAATTTATTTAGAAAATAGGATTTACAATGTTTTCTTATGAGATTTTATTTTTTTATCAAGTGATCTGATTGCAAAAACTAATGACGCAAAATTTGAAACGATATAGCAAATTGTTAAACCCATTTTTAGCAATTTGCTAAGCTAAAAAGATGGTTTTGATAATTTTAAACGATTTTAACATTTTACTATCTTTAAACATATTTTAATAGAAAACCCGACTTTAACTTTTAGCAATTTGCTAAATTCATATGATATGTCATATGTCATAATCCAAAAAAAAAACTGTCTTTCCAATTTTACTTCAAAGTGTTTGTTTTGTTCGACAATTCGTAAATAATGGACCCCTTACCTCTGGTGGGGGAAGTCAAGAAAATACGAACTGTTAGGTTGCTGTATTGATAGCAAGTAGTTTTATTTTTCCAAATGTCTTACTTTTATACAATATTAATGTGTACTTAGCTTATTTTAAATTAACAGAATATACAAAATTTTACAAAAAATAATAAAATAATTTGATACAAAGTGTATCGTTTCACACTGCACGTTTTCTATCTATGGGCTATGGGCGGCGATGATGTCGTCGTCATCGTCGCGACATGTGCAGTGTCATATTAAGTAGTTTCCTATTACTGTTGTTGTCACAACATGCTGGGCCCCTCAGATTGGAGATACGGAGAAGTCGATGTCTTCAAAAGAGGCCTCAGTGGTTGGTGGTTCAGGTTCCTTTCTTACTATTTCAGTTCGTATGGTCATTGGCTTAGGTGTAGGAGCTCGTCTTCGCACTATGATGATTACAGCTATGAGGCAAATTATAACAAGGAATCCAGTGGATCCAAAGAGCGAATACTGATGAATTCGGTGGGTCCTAATTTCCTTCAAGATATTTTCCTGATTCCTTTGAAGTTTTATAGCTTGCTCCAGTTTTGATATTTCTAACAAAATATTTGACTGGGGAAGGGTCGGTTGTTGTTGCTCTGGTTTCCAATTAAACGAATTTAACTGGTCAGAGATGTTGAACGATGGCAAAACTGAAGATTTCAATCTGCTTGTCATCATTTGTCTTCCAATGATTGTTGTAGTTTGGTCAGGTATTATGCAGTTTGCTGGTATCTGCACTATCCCACTACCTTTTATGATGGTAGGTACTGAATCAAAGTCACAATTTATGTTAACAGTTGTTGAATTCGGAACACTATAAATCCAAGTATTCTGTTGATGCATCTCAATCCAGTAGGTCTTTGGTGGGATGTTTTTTATGAGACATGAGTCCATTATTTCTTGGCTGTGTTGAATCAGTTTCATTTCGCATGAACTGATTAAAGCTCCAACTGTATAAAGTGGGTGTTGAAGAGTACACCAGTACGTCTGAAATGGCCTTTCCTTGCAACGTAAAAATTCGTCCTTGTTGATCGGGTAGTAGTGGTTTACTTGAAGATTAACAAGCAAATAATCTGATGATGGAATTATGCATGTAAAATTTCCATTGTTGAAGGTTGGAACTGGATGCATCTTGTAAAGTTTGAAGTCTTCGTTGTACAGCAAAGGAAGGGTAATTTCGATTATAATGTTGCTGCCAGTTAGGGTTTTGTAGAGTTGGAGTATTGCCTCGTGATGTCTCTCTCCAGGAATCATCAAAGAGCGGGGAATGTTCTCATGTATTTTTGTTAATTCATTTTTAAATTGTTGCACCGTAAGGATTAATGAATGTATCCTTCCGGTTTGAGTTGACAGCAAAATATCGAGCAGTATGCTTTGCGTCGACTTATAATTTATCATTAAAAGGACAGCATTCAGAGCTGCTGAAGAAAATAATTGTAGATTTTCGTATTTCTTTGTATCGTTCTTAATTTGTTCAACCATTGTATTCAGTTGTTGAATTTGTTTTTGATTTTGGAACTGTTCTTTTTTGAAAATATTGATAGTGGAATCAACAATTGTCGTCTGGTTTTTCATTAGATCAAGTATGTGTTTTTCATTTTCTTTGACCGTTTGAATTGTTTCTTCGTACTTGTCAGCAAATCTTTGGTCTAATATACCAAACAGTTCGTTGGTTACAGTTCCAATGAAATCGAATGGTGATCGTCTTTGTCGTCTTGTTGAATCTTCATTGGCATGATGCAGGATTTCGTTGTTGATTTCAATTTGTTGGAGTTGGTGTTTAAATTGACTTAACGTTTTGTCACACATTATTGATTTAATTTCCACGAATTCTGATGATATGCAAAAATTTTCCATCGATTTTACTAATTTCTTGTAGGTATTCAATTCATTCCAATAGTTGGTCATGTTAAAGAACACAATCATCTTCCACGAACTTGAAATCAGATTTGCTCTACCCACGTCTTCGAAATAAATACCTGGTTGGTTTTCAAAAGGTCTTATTTTGACTTCGTGCTGATACGGTGTCGGGAAGGAAGTAGCCAAGTTTAATATTCCAAACAGTATGAGAAGCCAAAGGAATGGTTGCGCTCGACTTGTTGACATATTTACTTGTCGTACTTCTGTTTCTGGTTGCTTATTTTCAATCGGTAATTTGCAAAGTTTTGTTACGGGTCGCTTAAAGTGTTTGTTGTTGCTAAAAACTGTTGCAGCTCGAACACATTTATCGTTGCCGGGATGAACTTCCGATATTTTTCCCATCATCCAGGTTGTTGGTGGTAGTCGGTCTTCTTTGATGAGCACGATGTCATCAACCTTTAGGTTTTCTTCCTTTTGTTTCCATTTGGGAAGTTGTTGTAACTGCGAGAGGTATTCGGACGACCAGATCTTCCAAAAATCTTGCGTCATTTTTTGCACCAATTGCCATCGTGATCGGAATGTTTTCTTGTCGTCCATAATTGTTTCGGGTACTGCATTAAGAGCACTTCCTATCAAGAAATGTCCAGGTGTCAGAATTGTGGTGTTATCAACATCGTTTTCGATTGCAGTAAGTGGTCGAGAGTTTAGACAACACTCTATTTGTGTCAGTAAAGTTGACAATTCTTCAAAAGTAAGCATTGTTTCACCAATTATTCTCTTCAGATGATATTTTGTCGACTTCACACTTGATTCCCACAATCCTCCGAAGTGAGGGGATGCAGGGGGTATAAAGTGCCATTCGATTTCTTCTTTTACCAGCCTTGATGATGCATCTTCTTCACAGCGCTTAATGACCGCTCGCATTTGTTGTTGGATTTCCTTGTTTGCTCCAACGAATGTAGTTCCGTTGTCACTGTAGAGGTGTGAACAAATACCTCTTCTTGAGGTAAATCGTTTTAACGCAGCCATGAATGCTGCCGAAGTAAGGTCACTAACTAGTTCAATATGAACAGCTTTGGTGGCGAAACAAACGAATATGGCGATGTAACCCTTGGTAGATCGATGTCCTCTCCCCTTGGCGACTAATATTTGTATTGGTCCAGCATAATCGACACCTGTGTGTGTAAATGGTCTTGATGGTGTCACTCTAGCTGCTGGGAGCAATCCCATTTGTTGAGTTTTGGGTTGTGCATGGAAACGGAAGCATTTCATACACTTGTGTATGACTTGTCGAATACACCTCTTAGCTTGAATGACCCAATATCGCTGTCTTAGTTTTGCGAGTGTTAGTCTGATGCCACCTTGGAACGTCCGTTCGTGGGCGTCTTCAACCAATAGCCTTGTAAACCATTCTTCATGAGGCAGTATAATTGGATGTTTTTCTCTATTCGTAAGTTCGGCATTTTGTAGTCGGCCACCAACAACAAGAATATTCTCGTCATTCAAAAATGGGTTCAATGAAAGTATCTTGCTTTTTTACTGATATTCTTTCCACTTCGTAAGCATTTCAGTTCTTCGGGGTATACTTTTGCTTGAATATATCGTATAATTCCTTTGGCAGAAACGTTCAATTCTTTTACTGTAAGGTTACCAGTTTCTATAGGATTATTTAGTCTCTTGCTTCTGCAGTTACTTTTGTACCGCCTGCAATAGGCGGCTGCTCTTATTAACTCCCAGTAGTTTGAGAATCTTCTAGTAATATCAGTTATTTCTTCTACTTCAGTCGTTAGAACTTTTCTTGCTTCGGGAATGTCGCTCACGATATTTGTATTCTGTTCTTGTGAGGGCCAATGATCTAAATCGAATTGTAACCAGCCAGGTCCATACCACCATGTTTGATTGCATGACATCTGTTCTGGGGAGCAGCCTCTGGACGCATAATCAGCGGGATTGTCGGATGATCGCACATGTCTCCAGCAGGTTGTGGCTGTTGCCTCTTGTATCTCTGAGACTCGATTTGCAACGAATGTCTTCCAGTTAGAAGGACATTTCTGGATCCAGGCCAATGTTATAGTGGAATCTGTCTAGGCGAATATTTTTTCGACTTGCGAACCAAAAGTCTTCAATGTTTCGGACAGCAGTTTTGATAATAGATGAGCACCACAAAGTTCCAGTTTTGGAAGAGGAAGTTTCTTTCTTATTGGTGCCACCTTTGTTTTTGCAGCTAAGATTATTGTAGAGTAAAAACCGGATGGTAGAGCTACTCTTGCATAGACTACTGCTGCAGCGTCACAGAATCCATGAAGCTCAATTTTTTGGTTTTTTGTGGTTTCTATCCATCTTGGAATTCTGATGTCTTCAACTGTTCCGAGATTTTTCTTTAATTTGTTCCACTGTTTTTGAAGTTCAGTTGGAAGTGGATCATCCCACTTGACTTCGGATTTCCAAATTCGCTGCATTAGGATTTTTGCGCTTACAGTTACAGGAGCCAACCATCCAAGGGGATCAAATAGTTTGGCTATTTCAGACAATGTTTTTCGTTTCGTGAGTATGGTTTCTTTATCGATGTCTAAGTTGACCTTGAATTGAAAGTTGTCACTTAGAGGATTCCAGTGGATGCCTAATGTTTTTATGGTTTCTTCCTTCATGACATCTATTTTTTGTTGATTTCGTAATTCGTTTGGTATGTGTTGGAGTAGTTTTGTGTTGTTAGCAGCCCATTTTCGGAGATGAAAGCCTGCACCCCTTAACATTTCATCTAGTTGCTTTTGAGCTTTTCTGCATTCTGCCATTGTGTCTGCTCCGGACATAACATCGTCTACGTAAAAGTCATGTTTGACTATTTCTGCAGCGATTGGATATTTCGTTTGTTCGTCTTCAGCAAGTTGTTGAAGAGTTTTTATAGCTAGGTATGGAGCAGATGCTGTTCCATAAGTGACAGTGGTGAGCTTGTATTCTTTTATATGTTGATCGCTAGAACTTCTCCACAAAATTCTCTGGTAATCTTGATGGTCTTGGTGTAGTTCTATTTGTCTGTACATTTTTTCAATATCTGATGTAAAAACGTATCTGTGTTTCCTCCATCGCATCAGGATAGTTGTAATGTCATCTTGTAACTTAGGGCCTATCAACATTAATTGATTGAGGCTCACTCCTGTTGTAGATTTTGCCGACCCATCAAATACAACTCTTAATTTGGTTGTTGTACTTGTAGGTTTAATGACGGCATGATGAGGCATGTAGAAAACATTACTTTTTTCGTATTGTTATTACAAACTTCTTTCATATGTCCCAGTTCTAGAAACTCATTAATTACTTGTGTATATTCAAGTTTTAGAATTTGGTTTTTATTTAGTTACGTTTCTAATTGTCGAAATCTCGCTATTGCTCGATTCTTTGAGTCACCTAGTTGCTTCGTTTGCATAGCTTCTTGGTCGAATGGTATTTTAACAACGTATCTCCCATTCTTTTTTCGGTAATGTGTTTCTTTATAGATTTTTTCACATTGTTTATCTTCTTGTTTTTCGAATATTGGTTTGGAAACTTCTTCTAGCTCCCAGAACTTTTCTAGTTGTTGATCGACTGAAATCTGTGCCACCAGTCCAGTGACTCTGTAATTATCTCTTTCTTCAATTGATGTTCGTCCAGATATTAACCAGCCCAGCTGTGATTTTTGAGCTATCAGGGTATCATTTCGTTTTATCCCTTCAAGAATTATGTCGCCATACACATCAGCACCAATTATCAAATCAATCGGTCCAGGAACATTGAAAGTTGGATCAGCGAGTTCTAACTGATCTAAGCTTCCAATTTTAAGGCTATTTGTAGTTTTGGATGGTAGTTGTCTTGTGAGCTTAGGGAGTACAAGAGCTTCTAATCGAAGGCTGAACTTTGAGGCGAAATGAGGTTTTATTGTCACATCGACCTTGTTTTTAGCAATTCCTGCACTTGTTGCACCTAATCCACTTACTTCAACTGAAGTATTTTGTCTTTTGAGTCTAAGTGTTTGTGCTATAGATTCAGTGATCAATGATGCTTGCGATCCCGGGTCGATCAGTGCTCGTACTGTAACACTGTGGCCAAGTCCGTCTTCATTACTTATCTTCAATATTGCTGTTGCAATAATGACATTCTGGTTCTGCTCACTGTGGTTAACTTGTTTGGTTGTTTTTGGTTCGTCTTTTGGAGCTGAGTCCAATTGTTTATTTTGGGGAAACCTTTCAGTCCATTCCATGTGTAGGAACGAATGATGTTTCTTGTTGCAATGATGACAATTTCTTTTGCTGAAGCATTGTGATTGTTTGTCATGTCGTAAGCAGTTTAAGCAGAGCTTAGCTTGTTTGCAAAGTTGCCATCTTTCTTTTGGTGTGGAATTGAGAAATTTTTGACATGTGTATATTACATGTTCACCTTTACAAATCTGGCATTGGAGGTTCTTTGCATTTATATTTGTATTGATGTGGAAGTTGCGAAGTGAATTTTTTGTTTCGTCTGCGGTTGACTTTTGATGTTTTTTGTTGGTGGACATCACTTCTAAGGCCTGGTACCGTCTTTCGAGGTATTCGATAAGAGTCTTCATTGTCGGCATCTTGTTCGGTTCAACGAGTCCTTGCTCGAACAAATTCCTGGATTCAGTATCGAGAGATTTTATTGTTATATGCACAATCATTGGACCCCATGATGAGGTATCATAGCCCAAATTCTTTAATGCTGCTAGACCTTCCTTGATGGCATCTAAGGTGTTTTTTATCGAAGTAGCTATGGGAATACTTATATGCCCAGTCTTAAGCATTTTTTCGATATGCATTGTAACGATCTTTCTCTCATTGTTGTATCTGCCTTTTAATATATCCCAAGCACTGTTGTAATTTTCACTTGAGAATGTCAAATGTTTTATTAAATGCAAGGGTTCTCCTTCCAAATGAGTTTTCAAGTACTCCATCTTTTCGGTTGTCGAAATATTTGTTTTGGCATGAATAATATTTACGAAGAGATCATAAAATTGCTGCCATTCGAGATAATCACCTTTGAAAGTAGGTATTTTAAGTCTCGGGAGCAATGACTCGGTTCTTACTTCTTTTGGCTTGTTGTTATTGCCATTGACTAGCTTCGATGCCATTTGGTGAAGGAACCTATTTATGTCTTGTTTAACATTTTTATATTCGTTGTTTGTCACAAACGGTAATTTAAGATCTTCTTCCGATGCACTAGACATGAAATGTTCATGAAGATCAGTTATGTTACGCAGTTGTTCCAGTAACATTTTTTGTTGATATTCGTAAATATCCCTGGAATAATCTTCAAATGATTGCTCAAATTCTTCCAGGTTGTCAATGATCGCGGTGACTTTTAGCTTCAATTTCTTCAATCTTTGGCTCTGGACTACGTCTGTACTGTCTTTATGCTTCGCATCACTCTCAGTATATTTTTGTAATTCTGGGTGTATTTTTTCCAGTTTACTCTGTAGTTCTTCGTACAATGACTTTACTCGGTTATAAGTATCTCTTTGCATGTAGTTAGTGTCTTTCTTTACAGAAGAAGCTATTTTCTGATGGTTTGAGTCAAACTCAGACCATAAAGCATTAAGACGTTGAAGCCTTTCCTCTTTATACCTTGGAGTTTTTCTTGAAGGACTGTCTTTTCCAACATTCCTATTCAATACTTCAATCTCCTCAGCCAAAGATTTTTGTTTGGCTACGATGATAAAAATTTCCATTTCATCCATCATCATGATTAGCACTTGTGGTTTTATTTATATGTTAAGTTGTAAATTGTTATTCTTTTTGTCGTAGATTTATCAGTGTTTATAGCCCTGACAACGCTTTTTTGTTGTTAAGTCGATTTTTTTTTTGTTTTTAAAAAAAATTATTGTATTAAAAATTTTAAATTTTTATACCAATGTCAGCCTTGGTAACGCTTTTTGGGCTCGAAGGACCAATATTTTGTTCGACAATTCGTAAATAATGGACCCCTTACCTCTGGTGGGGGGAAGTCAAGAAAATACGAACTGTTAGGTTGCTGTATTGATAGCAAGTAGTTTTATTTTTCCAAATGTCTTACTTTTATACAATATTAATGTCTACTTAGCTTATTTTAAATTAACAGAATATACAAAATTTTACAAAAAATAATAAAATAATTTGATACAAAGTGTATCGTTTCACACTGCACGTTTTCTATCTATGGGCTATGGGCGGCGATGATGTCGTCGTCATCGTCGCGACATGTGCAGTGTCATATTAAGTAGTTTCCTATTACTGTTGTTGTCACAACAGTGTTTATTCGTGTATCTTTCATGATTCGTTATGTTATAATCAATAAAATGTTATCGGAAGACAAAGATTTCGAAATATTTGAAGTCTTTGTTCAGAAAAATGTTTTTTTTTCTTGAGAAATCTACATCAGGATGATGGTGTAAAGGGAGCACCAGTGACCACAAAAATTAATTAGCACAATAACATGCTTCGATACTTGACACCCACTTTTGATTGTCTTGCCAATAAGCATAAGCAATATCATATTACTCTATTGGCACGGGTCATAAATGAGATGTTTTTACACGATCGGTTTATGCAACGTATCTGGTCGTTCACTCTGTTCGTGTCTTGTTTCAATACATATCATGCACTGATTTGTTTACCGATTACAGGTGGTATTAAGAATCGAAGCATAGCTTCAATAAATTTAAATTTGTATAAATAGAAAGAAAAATAAATATTAAGAACACTTCCAAGTTCGAGCCGAACCCATTTGTTTCGTTTCAATTAACTCATTTACTCGAACTCTTTGTTGAGCAGCCTATAGAACAGAATTGCTTTTGGTAAAGTGCGAGGCTTAAGCCTGACTTAGCTCAACAATTATCTTGAAAAAAAAAATCGGTTAAAACTTTACATGGCGATCTTGTCAGATTTTACCAGAATTTAAGCAACTACGGAGCCACAAAGGGTCGAACTTAAAGCGAAACATCCAAAGAATTGTAATAGCAAGAAGGATACAGCAAAGAAATTTAACGAGTTATTCAACAATTTCGTGGCGCTGATCAAAGACGGGATTAACGACAAGGCGGGAAAATAAAATAAAAAGTAGTTATTTCATTTTTGTCATGGGTAAAACCCAATCAAAGGTAGAGGAGGTCATTGTAAATAACAATGGACCCCAAACAAATAATAAGACAGAAAATTTTGAAGTAAACTTCATAGAGATAGCCACAGTAATTACCCTACTTATTTTTGCTAGGTATTTTATTAAATTAACTAAACAAAAATTTAGAAAAACTGTTGAAAAAGAAGTCAAAAGCCATAGAAGGCATCAGTATAATATCTTAATTTTTAAATAATACAAAAAAAAAATATTAAATTTGTTCGTTCAGACATTTTTCTTTTAAGCATTGGATCTATTTATCTTTGGCTTCAATGAGTTTCAAGGAACTCAAAGAAAATATAACATCCCTCAAAGATTGCTACAGTAGCCTAAAAAATCACCTAATAGGAAACGTAGGCAAGAGGGCGTTGACAAAAAACTTAAGGAAATCAACGAGCTTTATAACACTTTTTGCAAAACGTACGGAAAACTTGACAGGACTAAATTAACTGAAGAAGAACAAGAAAATTTAGCAGACTACGTCTGAAAATTCGATAGAGATAGTGTTGGGAAGTCTTGAAAAAATGAGAGAAGAATTCAATTTTAATGTAGCACAGAAGTTGCCTACACTCACCTGCTAGGAGGATGGCAAAAGAAGCGAGCATATAAGAGATTTTATTAATAGCGTTGAATTCTATTACGATACGCTTAACGCGAATTCAAAACCTACGCTAATTAAGTTTTTTCTAAAATGTAAGATCCAAGGAAAAGCTCTTACGAAACTACATAGGTAACCCGAAGCCAGATAACTTTGCTACACTTAAAAAGGCTGTGTTAGAAAAACGTGGACCAAAGGAGACAATAGAGACTATTCAAACAAAACTAAACAGGACACATCAAGGAAGTCGTCCTATAAGAGAATTCGTGACAGATATTGAAACGTTAATAACAAAGATGACTGAAATTGAAGTTTCTTACCACGGTGAACAATCAAGGGAAATTCTCACTAAAGCAAATGATAGACGAGGTTTAGCATTCCTAAAGAAAGGGGTAAACGATAGATTGAAAATTATTTTAGACAGCGCTAGGCATACTAATCTTCAAGATGCTATCCAACACATAGTAGAACTAGACCAAAGTTCTGTTTCCACACCAAATACGGTAAGATATATGAACAATAGAGGTAGGAACAAGCATGGACAAAATAGAAATTTTGGTAATTCTCAATCTAGTGGCAGATTCCAACAGGCTAGTGTCAATAATAACAGATTCAATAATAATAGAGGCAGAAATACGTACCCCCAAAACACCAACCAGCCTAGGCCCTCATATCAAAATCAACAAAATTCTAGGGACCGTAATAACTATAATAGAAACAACAATTACTACAGTAAAAATGGACAAAGATGCAGTTATAATCAAAATAATAATAACAATGATAACAATTGGTCAAGCAACACAAATCTTGTTTGCTTGCAATGGGAAACGAGTTGCCCACCGAGGGGGAAGCCGACCCGTCGGTCGGAGGGGATTCATTAAAACCGCAAACAACAGAATCCATTTGCACTGTTGAAATATAAAACGGCATTTATATACAAACGAAATTAAACAACATAAACAAACAATTCTTGGTTGACACGGGTGCCTCGATATGCGTTATAAAAATAGGTTCACTTACTACACACATTAATATTGACGAAAGTACAAAAGTTCTAGGGATATCAGGAAATTTACGAACTCTTGGGACTCGTCTCTATGAGTTACAATTAGGAGAATTTACCATTCCGTAAGAATTTCATGTAGTAAATGATAATGAATGACTCGGAGCTAATTTCTTTACAGAGTTCAGTACCATCATAAATTTAGAAAAATTTTCCTTCGAAATCAAAATAAACAATCAGCGAGGAATACTACCTATATACACCTATTGGATGACTACAAAACATTCGGGTTCTCTAGTATTCTAGAGTTATGCAAAAACGTTTTTATGGCAGGTTCCCTATCAACCATAAACAATGGAAAAGTACCCATACGAATTCTAAATACACGTGATTCGGCTGTAAATCTAAAATGGATCGAGCCTACGCCACTGTTTTCTTCAGAACATTGCATTTTACTTTATAACCAGACAAATGAGTCAAGAAACGGTAGAGTAAATAAAATTTTAAACGAAATAAATTTCGAAACACTGAATGACGAAGAAAAAAACGAAATAGAGGCAATATGTACCAAATTTCAAGACATCTTCCATGTGAATGGTGACCAACTCACGTATACCCATATAGGAAAAGCGAATATTAAAATTAAAAATGAAACTTCACCAAAATACGTCAAACCCTACCGATTGCCACATAGTCAGAAGGAAGACATAAAGGAAGAGATAAAGAAAATGTTATCGAACGACATTATTGAACCATCCATCTCACCTTGGAATTCCCCTATACTGATAGTACCTAAGAAGAAAGATCCAATTACCCGCCTGCAAAAGTTCCGAATGGTGATCGACTATCGTCAAGTTAACGATCGAATCGGAGACGACAAATTCCCTCTTTCAAATATAACGGACATCTATGACATGGTAGGAGGAGCAACTTACTTCTCATGTATAGATTTGAGCCAAGGATACTACTACTAGTAGACCAATAAGAAGATGGTCATTATCAGTTAAAACAACTCCCGATGGGTCTAAAGATATCACCCAGTAAATTCTCGAGAATGATGTCTATAGCCATGTCCCGTCTAACATATTCACGATGTTTTGTCTATTTGGACGATCTTATAATTTTTGGGAAAAATTTAATGGACCACAACAAAAACTTGATCCGAGTCTTCGAACGCCTTAAAGAAGTAAATCTTAAAATACACCACGGAAAATGCTCTTTTCTGAGAAAAGAAGTACTATACCTAGGACACCTTATATCGGACAAAGGGATTTTACCCGACCCCACCAAATCTATTGCAATGAAAAATTATCCGACCCCCATTAACGCAGATGAAGTGAGAAGATTCGTAGCCTTTGCCAATTACTATAGAAAATTCATTAAAAATTCTGCCACCATTTGTATCCCATTGAAAAGATTATTAAAAAAAGGTGTTGAATTCATTTTTAATACCGATTGTTAAAAATCATTCGATTTGCTAAAGGAAGTCCTCACTAGTCCTAAAATTCTACAGTTTCCAAATTTCAACGAAGAGTTTATTCTAAGAAAGGACGCCTCAAGATTCTCCCTAAGAGCCGTCTTATCCAATTTTGATGACAGACCTATAGCTTACGCAAGTAAAACTCTTAATAAAGCAGAGAAAAACTATAGTACTATTGAGAAAGAATTACTTGCGATAGTATGGGCTGTAAAACATTAGCCACCATATCTGTTCGGAAGAAAGTTCAAAATTTTAACAGACCACAGACCTTTAGTATACCTGTTCTCGCTAAAAGAACCAAGCAGTAGATTAACTAAGTTCAGGCTATTATTAGAAGAATACAATTTTCAGATAGAATATTCACAACGCAAAGACAACTGTACCGCTGACGCGCTTAGCCGCGTAAAAGTACACTCAGAAAAATTAAAACAATTATATATAAGTACATATGTGTAGTAACAAGATCAAAGGCAAAAAAAAGATAAACCAGATGAAGACACACCGAAAGACATTAAGATACAAACTGACAAAGAAATTATAACGGAACTGCTTAAACCACCCGAAGTCGGGCTAAAACTCACTGAGTTAAAAATCGTTGCCAATTTTACGGAAGATTTAGTCAAATTCAAGGACGACATTATTCTAGGACCAAACAAAGTTTTGGCTTACATTCCTAATAGGAATTGTTTACTCCTAAAGAAGTCCAAGGACAACACTACAACTCAATCGACATTATTTGGCAAAATATTGTCGAGAGATGTGCAAAAACTCTGCGGACTGAAATCAATTAAGAAAATATGTACATATATATTACTAAAAATGAAATAAATAAACTCTCAGACGGCCGCCGAAAATATAAAATTAATGAATTAAAAAATATATTAGGAGAAATGTTGAAAGAAAGTAATATAAAGGTATACCTCCTAGATAATGTTATTGAAATCAACGATCCTTGTAAGCAGAAATTAATACTAAATGACTTTCACATACTTCCAACCAGTGGACATGCAGGTATAAACCGCATGCTACAAAATATTAAGAAAAAATACTTTTGGAGAGGCATGCAAAACGATGTGACGACATACGTTAAGCACTGCCCAGTATGTCAACGTAACAAATATATGCAACCCAGAAAACAACTCATGACTATAACATCAACCGCCGAATTAGGTCTGGAAAAAATATTTATAGAAATATAGGACCTTTAGAAGAATCTGAAGATGGATCTAAATACATACTTACTATTCAAGATGAGATAACAAAGTTTATCGAAGCTATATCACTCCCTAATAAAGAGTCAACCACAGTAGCAAAAGCTCTATTAATAGGTTTTATTTTAAGATACGGAATACCATCCAAAGTAGCATCTGATCAGGGAACAGAATTCATGAATCCGGTTTTTAAGGGTATCTGTAAACTGTTAAAAATAGAGCAACTACATTCTACAGCCTACCATCACGAAAGCATAGGAGCTTTAGAAAATTCTCATAAGGTTTTAGGAGCTTATCTCAGAAGAAAACACACAGACTGCAACACTTGGTTACCGTATAACGTTTTCTGTTATATCACATCCGTACACTCCGAAACGGTCTACACTCCGTTCGAATTAATATTTGGCAAACAATGTAGTTTGCCCAAGAATCTGACAAAACAAATTGAACCAGTGTACAATTATGACGATTACGTGACTGACCTCAAACACAAATTACAAGTTGCCCATAGAGATGCTCGGGAAACACTCATAAAAAAGAAGAACGTTAGAAAAGATAGGTATGACAAAGAGGAAAAAACTAAAAGTAGCAACTTTGAAAAAGGGAGTTTGGTTTTACTTAAAAACGAAGCTAGAAAGCAATTAGATCCAATATTCATAGGACCCTACGAAGTCTTATCCCAAAATGGTGTAAACTGAGATCCAATACGAAAACAAAAAATGACAGTTCACAAAAATAGGCTTAAAGCATTTTACACCAATCAGAATTCAGAAAAATGTTTCCATTATTGCAATTGTTTCTCTACAAACCTGTGTATATTTAATCTTTTGTGGTTGAAATTTGGTGTAAGTAAAGCACAGTGGTGTGTTCGGTTAATAATTGACTATGGTTTGTATGTCAAAAATGTTGGTTCAAGTGTCATACTTAGGAATAATTCAAGTTATTTACGACCGCGTTTTTATTTAAATATGGTTGATCTCTCAAACAAACACACTTTATTTTGATTTCAAGAATTAAGTATACCTATACTTATTTTTAATATTTTTAAAATGGAAATGGAAGGAAAAATTTTTGTTACATTGCACACCTCGAAAAACAAAAATGAATTCCAATGCAAATCAAATTTATTATTTTTGCAAAATATTTCGCTTTTTATATTTTAATTATATAAATCAAACATTTGGCTTTGACAGATCAACATTTTTAACTCACCTCCTAGACATAAGTTGGATATAGTTAGAAATAGTTACTATTTGACACATCAACCATTCATTTCCGTACGATTTTATGGTTACACATCGTAGCTATTTGCAATTCCGAACGACAAACCGAACGAACCGAAAGCACCTCAGTTCATAGAATACAAACAAGGACAAGGTTCTATCTTCTACATATATTCATTCATTATTCCTTTTTTTTATTTTTGGACCCCACCCGAAATTTTTTTCTGGATCCGCCCCTGATGTGATCTAATGTTGGGATACTTGTTTTGTCTTATATTCGTGTTTAGTCTTCATGAATGTATGTTTAATACATGTTATTATTTGCTAGAGTTTTGGTTGAGATCTTTTATTGTTGCATTGTAATTATTATTTGTTTTTGGTTTATTAATTTTTTGGTAATGTTTGAGACCTTACCCTCAGCTTTAACTTTGGGAACATACCCGTGGAAGTATTAAAGAAAATACCCGTATTATAGTGGTAACTCAATAATACATGTATGGCCTCCCATTATTTTATTAATAATAATATAGGTTGAAGAATGAAATAAAAAGGAAGTGGATTTAAATTTGAATTCAAATTTGTTGCGGCCAGCAGTTACGTCTGAGCCTCCACCTGCAACCCGAATCCCGTTACCCCGGTCACTCCCTTCTTGCTAAACGGCACACTCATAACAGATCCCCACGCCATTTTTGCATACATTGCTAATCGTGTCCGAAACGGATACACCCCCTTTTCCCCCTACACATACCACACGCGCATCCCGTTACCTTTAATCGTGGGAAAGTTCAGTTTACACATTTTTTGCAACATAGACAATAAGTTATATTAACGTAGCCTACATAGTAATGTTAAGAATTATTTTAAGTAAGTTCTAATTCGACAGTCTAACATTGAGGTGCAGGCTAGCAACGAATTTCTAAAGGCAATAAGTTCGTTGAGCCTTGCAGTAGGACAGTTCCTTTGCGGTATATTAATATGAACTAGTGATGTGCCAACTCGTTAATTTTTAAACTCGAGTTGAAATTCAGTCAACTCGGGTTGTAAATCGAGTTAAGTAACTCGAGTTACACAAAACAATTCAAAGGAAAAAAATAATTTGAAAAACTTAAAAACGCAATATTTTGGCCTAAGATATTTATTATTATTTCATAACCTTGCACATAAATAAAAATTAAATTATTAAAACCCAATAAAAGTAAAAGTATTGAATTATAGTTCTTTAAAACAAAAAGGAACTTCATTAAATCATAAGTTAATTGTGAATAGATATTTACATATATACATAGGAACAAAGTAAAAAAGTATTGAACTACAGAACTAAATAAAAAGAAACTTCATGCTAAACACAAGTTGATTATAAATTGATACATACTATATATACATAGAATTAGGTTGAAAAAAAGAAAACAGTCATTTGGATTTTTTTAACCTATTGAGAAATTAAATTTGATCCACTTTTTTTGGAGCTAGTCTATTTCTTCTCTTATTGCACAACATACCAGCCTTAGAAAACAACCTCACCGATAGAACTGATGTAGCTGTTATGCATAGATATTTAAGAGCTAACTTATACAATTGAGGGAACAAACTTTTTTTCTCCTTCCAAAATTGAAGCGGATTAGACTTTCTATCAAGATATGGTAAATCTATGTATTGCTTGACCATACTTGCCGCAGAAGATAACGGTGTCATATTAGTTTGTGTTTCACAAACTTTCTTGCCAAGGACACCCCAGAACGAACCGCAAAAATTTAAATCTGTCTGCCAGACATATAATCCAGACGAACGAAGGCAGTTGCAAATACAACGACAACAGTGAAAGATCGTGATACTTAAAAGAAAGTGAAGAACAAAAAAAAAAAACTCTTAAAAGAAAAAAAACTAACAAAGTATAATAATATTATATAATAGTGAGCAGTGAGAGATCCCTAAGACAAAAAAATCCTAAGAAGTGGTCCAAAACCATAAAACAAAGGACACCTAGGGATCACCTAAATATATATGCATATTTGCAAGCAATACATTAGATACCGTTTAAGTAAAACGGAACCTGAAATATTTTATAGTCTTATATCAAAAAGAAACCGTAACGTAATAAAATATTAATACATGTTTTTAATTAATTATTTTATATTCATATTAATTTTTTTTTATAATTGTTTAGTTATTATATCATTCGTAAATTCGTCTTTTTGTAACTTCTTTCAGAAATATTTTTGCCCAAGGTGCTGAGTGTTCAATTTTGTTGTTTGTCTGTAAAGTTTTTAAAGTGTCTTATAATCGTCGGGGCGGCGACGTAGGTTCCCTAAGCCCCTTCCTGTCGAAGTTGCGGCAAAATTTTGCATCCACTTATCTACCTACAAAGAGCTCTTCATAGGTAGGGAGAATAGGAAGAAAAAGAGTCTTTAAAACAAAGGAAGACAAAATAAGTTTCCAGGAAGATCCTGGGATCTTAAGTCTCCCCCGCGGGAAAGCAATACCCCGTATACATATATTTTTTTTGTTTAATTGCACGCACCTTGACAAAGGTAATAAGGAGAATTTTTATAAGGTCGGAAGTGCCAAAATTATAAAATTTTCCAAATATTTTTGCGCATGTTCTTTCAAAATTCGCAATATACATTTTTTGTTGCAATTCCCTTAATGTAAATATTTTAAAGTTCAATAAAACAAAATTATTGTAAATCACGTTGCGCAGAGCGAAATCTCCTATTGTTTTAATGTTTTCTTCTAAAGTTTTTGGGTCGTAAATAAAACAGAATTGCATGATGATTTGCTAATTTGATATTCCCGAGGGAGTGCGGTAGGGCTGGATTAGGCCTTTCAGTGAATATTAAATGGGTCTCCGGATATAACTTTCGGCTTCACAGTTCCGGTAAGGGGAGTTCGAAGGACGAGGCCCGTCGAACTCTAGGTTGGGTGGGTACGGCCATGCCGCAACAATAGCCGCAACGGTCCCAAGGTATGTCATTGTACGAGTGGTTGTAGCAGTGTACGGAGTGGTATGTCTGAGGTGATGGTTGTCCTATGTCTGGTATTGAATGACGGTTGTCCTGTGCTTGTGTGAATTGTTTGTTTAAGAGTGTTGATGATAGGAAGTCGGTTGTCTGGTACGATATGTCTATTATGGTGTGGAGTTTTGGTAGTTTTGGATTTGTTGTCGGGAACCAGTCGTTATGTGATCGATGTCGTTATATTGTATTTTGTTATTGTGGGATCATAAGTTTAAGTATAGGCATACAAATTATTTTTGAAGAGAGGTAAAGTTTTATTACGGAGGTAAGATACCCCCCTCAGCCGGCGAGCTTAGCCGATCATCGCTAGCATGCCACCGCCTTCGTAATGGACATTCCATCCCTACCCCCCCCCCCTATCCTATCCCGTCCCTAGTCTACCCTGGTGTTGTGGTGGTTGAATCCTAATCCCAAGTATCCTACCCTCTGTTCCAAATCCTTCTTCCTTATACCTTCTCTCCTTATCTATTGCCCTTAATGTCCCAGTTCCCCCAATTAAAGCCTCATTTCAATGTAGATAATTAACGGGTGTGTGGTTTAATTATTAGAATAAGAATATTAAGTGTAATTTTAAAATTATATTTCATAGAACACAAAATTATAACAGAGAAAAAGGAAATCCTGACCGGCAAGCCATATAAGGCGCAATAATTAAAAAAAAACACAAAAATTGAGATCTTCGAAGGAAAAAGAGGTGGTGAGTCTAAATTAATAAATAAGTACTTTAGAGGTGAATCTTAAAAATAGAAAAAAAAATTAATGAAATTTGCTCATAGGTTGTTTCCGGGCGGCCCTGGAGTATATCAAGAGGTATTGGGCCGCCGCTTGTATAAAAATAATATAGGTTTATGTAAAAGTAAAAGACTATAACTAGAATAATATAAATGTACAAAAATCGCCTATATACAAAATCACCTATAAAAAAATAAATATATATACATATATATTAATATATTAATATATACATACTTACTTACGTGAATAGCGGAGCGGCCTCCTGCACGTTTTCCGAAGTAAAAATTGCTGTTAACCTACCTATACCTTAGGTAGCGGCCACCTGTAGCTGTACGCTGGCAACAATAAAGATAATATTTGGAATTATTGGTGTTTGTAATTGTCTTAGAATTAATTTTTTATTTGCTAATTAATGTGATATATGTATATAAAGATTCTCGGCGTGGGAAAAATCAAATAAAAAAAAAATATTATTACAAGTAAAATCCAATTTTTTGTTGCTAATTATCGTTAACAATATCTTGTAAGGTACGGGAAAAAGTTTTGTTAAGGTGTGTCTTTAATTATTATTATTATTATTTATTTAGTTCGTTAAAATCTAACGTTAACAATGTTAAAAATAGTTCTTATAATCTAATATCATAATTTACATTTATAATTAAACATTGTTGAAAAACATAAGTTTAAATTTTTTACACTTTATACATATTATCATTTACAGATTCTAAACAAAAATGAAATTCGTTATAAATTGTTATTAATTGATTGAATGGGCTACATACACCATAGTTTAATCTGCTAAATATTTGAGTAATAGGTTGCTGTCGCCTTAAACTTGAACGACTGAAACTGAGATTTAATTTACTTAGAACTGATGGTAATGATATCGAACCATTAATAAGCCCAACAATAAAACAAAATTGTATATACTTTCTGTGGTTAGTCAAAGAAGGGAGGCTGATCAAAGCTAGTCTTTGAGAATAAGGCGGAAGTAGATTTTCCCATGCCCATGGAAGAGACCAAAGACAGAAACGCAGAAAACTTTTTTGGATCGCTTCAATTCTTGTAACATGTAGTGAGTAATAAGGTGACCATACCACACAACCGTATTCTAGAATTGGTCTAACAAACGAAATAAATAGAAGTTTAAGAACATAAGGGTCCCGAAAATCACGACCGAATCTTTTAATGAATCCAAGAACCCTATTGGATTTTTTAATTATATAATTTAAATGATCATTAAATGATAATTTGTGATCTAGATTCTAGAATAATACCTAAGTCAGAAAATATAGTAACCTTACATAACGGACAAGAATCAAACGTATAGTTATACAAAAACGGAAATTTTTTACGTGTAAAACTCATAGTTTTACATTTGTCAACATTTAAAACAAGTCGGTTTTTATTGTACTATTCCTTAAATATTGTTAAGTCTTCTTGTAATAATAAACAGTCAGAGGAGGATTTTATACTTTTGAAAAGCTTATAATGTCATCAGCATACACAAGGACAGAAGAGTTTTTTAAGTTTGAGACCAAGTCGTTAATAAATAAAACAAATAAAATAAGACCTAGGTGGCTGCCCTGAAAGACGCCAGAATTGACAACAAATTGAATTGAACTTTCAGTACGAAACAAGACAGAATAACGACAATTTTTTAAGTATGAAGAAATCCAATTTATAGAATTGTTGTTAAATCCTAGATGGTATAATTTTAAAATTAGTGTATTGTGACATAACTTGTCAAATGCTTTACTAAAGTCAGTAAATACACAATCAACTTGTCCGCGTTTTTCAAAAACATCTACCTAAACAAAAGAACACGAAGTTAAATAAATAAGTAACAGTGGATCTCTTTTTGACAAAGCCATGCTGGCTATCACAAATAATAGAACTGCAATGAAAAGAAAGAACATTACTCACAATTGACTCAAACAGTTTAGGTATCACAGACAGTTTAACAATGGGTCTATAGTCCATTATTTTATTCTTTGGGACTTTTTTATGTATAGGAATAATAAATGAACTTTTCCAAATAACAGGAAAAATTGAACTTTTTAAGGATGCATTGAAGAGAACACATAACGGATATGACAAATAAGAAGCACATTTTTTTAATATATAAGATGCAACACCATCGGGGCCTGGAGTAAAGCAATCATCGAGATTTAATATACATAACATATGTTGAGCAACTGTATCTTCACTTATTTCAAAATGAATTGCGTTTAAATGAGTGAAACTGTCAAAAGAAGAAAAAAAGAAGAGGAATTATTATAGTCTGATTCTTCAAATGCTTCTTTGAATTGGTTAGCAAACATGTTTGCAATAACCTTTGGATCATGACTAATTATTTGACATCGAATTTGGATAGCCACACGTTTTCCTTTTACTATTAACGAAATTCCAGAAACTATCTGGATTAGATTTAATATCATGTTCTATTTTACAAATGTAACCGTCTTATAGGGTGTTAGAATAATCAGTGAAAAGTTGTTTTAGAATTAAGAAAGTTCTGTAATCATCGTCAATTCTAGTTATGTTATATTTTACCCAAGCTTTGTTCCTTTTATTTTTTAAGTTTTTAATACGCGTATCAAACCATGGTGGTGTATTTGAAGAAGAACGTGTTCTTTTTAAAGGACTAGTTTCTTAAAAGCGGTTAAAAAGAGTTCTATAAAAATTATTACACAGATCATCAATATTGCAATTACAAAATAATTGATTCCAATTTACAGTTATTAACATATCAAAAAGATCTACAAAAAACATTTAGAAAAGTCAAATTCAAGTTTGTTGTTATTATTGTTATTGTGTCGTGGTGTAACCTATAGTTAAATTGCTATCCTGGTCGATATACCTCTACAGAGCTCTCTCGAGGTAGGCTGCAATACTTTTGCACATGCCATGCAGAAAATATTTATTCCATGCATTTATGAACAGAAAAAAAAAAAAAAAAACTGCTTCAAGTATACTACACTACTACTACTGCATTACAAAAAAGGGTTCATAAATGCAGAAGCAAAAAATGACAGATATTTTCATTCCTATAAAATATAAATCATTATTTTTTACTTTTTTATAAAAAAAACACATCAATTTTACACAAAAATATGTAAAATATTCCATTATTTTACTTACATTTTTTCACCTGCCATTTTCCTGCAGAGCGGTAGCAAAACAAAATCTACTGCAAACTTGATCGCATTCAGACTATCAGCTTGCATTTATGAACAAAGTTCATTCTGCAAAGAATGCAGTCTATCTATATTTACAGGCCGACTCCACTAGATATCTGTATGCCAACTAAATCTCTTACATAAATCTGTTAAATGTCTTCTCTCTTTCCTGGGCATTGAATAAGAAATAGAGGAAGAGGTACATACAGTGTACGTAAGTGAAGCATTAAAATAAATATAAAAAAAAAAACAATTCTGATGATCATCTGTCATTTTGAATAGCCGTACGAGTGTGGAAATAAAAGCCATATTTAAGCGTTGAAACCATATAAAAAAGTAAAATAAAAGTGATTCTGTTAAATATATACAATATTTCATTTAAAATAATACAAAACAATATGTGGTGCTGTGTTAAATCGTACAAAAACACCTATAATAAGGATAGAAAAAAGTTTTCGTTTCACAAGTAAGTTTTTGGCTCATATTCAACACAAAGTAATTTGAAGTGATGTTTTTTAGGTAATTAGACTATCGTAAAATACTTTTTAATTGATATTTTATGGTATTTTTCCTTAATAAAGCAATTCCTTTGAGAATTAAAATATACTTCTATCTTGTGACTTCTCTGGAGACGATCTGTCAAATTATAAATTCTCGGACAACTTCAAATTTATTTTTGTTGGTGATGGCAAAGCGCCCAAAATCGTTGAGCGCCCGTAGAGAAGAATTATTTTTCTACTTAATTGACAAAAATTGTTCAAAGTAACCATAAGTATAATTTCAAATTATTTGACTAAGAAAAATATCTGTGAAAGCGTGTTTTTTTTTTTATTAAAATAAAACTTAAAACTAAAAACTATATGTATTTTCATTTCTAAATTCCCAATTTTAAATTTTCTGTAATAGGTAAGTTTTATTTTATTACTTCAAGCTTGATTTCTTCGTTATTATAAAGTAGCTAAGCAAATAAATTGGAAAAGACTTTCATTTCATGATTTATTAGATCGAATAAAATTAAACTAAATTAAAAAAAAATGTCTTTCAAGGCTGCAAACAATTTATTTGGGCGCCCCAGAAAGTAGCCGTTCACTTTCATGTCGACCCTGTATCAAAGCATTTGTTTGTGTGTAACTCACACAAGTATGAAAAATGCTTCACTTTTTTCTCGATATGCCTCTTCCTGTAGTTCTTATTCAATGTTCCTGGGCAGTTTATGTCTTGACATTTCATTCAAGCAAAAGACTCTGACTTGTAAGTATCTCTGGCAAACGTCAAATAGTAGATATTTTTTTTTTATTTCGTATTCGAAAAAAAATTGTTTTGGCTCCAAACAAAGTCTGCCGGCATGAGAATCAAAAAATAATGAGATGAAATGTCAACTGCACACAAAAAAGCAACAAAAACAAAACATCTGTCAAATTCATGTCAGACATCTATATCAAGACAAAACCGCTGACATAGATCGCTGACATCATGTCATAAGATGAGATATCGCGACTCCATTGGAGATTTCATGTCATGATCGAACAGCATGACATAAATTATGTCCTGTAGAGTCGGCCTGTTATGAACGCAAATCTTGCATGTCTGCTGCATGTTTTAATTTATGAACTTAGCCGTAGGGAACTAGGGACCGGGACCATCTGTTGTCAGCCCTGCGAAAGTAGAATATACCTTTGTATATGAATACTATAGTACTTTCATGGTCGAGTCTTTTTAGGAGAACCACATGCCGACTGGCGCTATGTCGCAGAGTGGAGAGATGCATTTGTCCTTGAGTCAATGACTGAGAGGTGAATATTATTACTATACCATAAGGAACTAGTGGAGTAAAGGAGATAAATAGTTTCCCTGTAAAAATAACAAAAAACAAAAACTCTCCCATCGTCTTTGGTGCCATACGAAATTCAATTTGTGATGTTTATTATGAAATTTTTGTATGCGAACTGAAAAGAAAACCAAAAGAAATGCTTGCGTGCGTCGTGGCCGCGCCGTCGTCGTCGTAGTCAGCGGCTTAGCTTCTTCGATCGTTTTTTTTTTTTGTTTTTTACGAAGTAAGTTTTTTCTTGATAGGAAGTTTCTGCGAGGCGAGGAAGAAAAATGTGTGTATTATGAAGAGTAGGTAGGTACGTATGTATGTACAATGTACATATATATATTTGACTTGAAGTTTTGTTATAAGATTCGGGTAGGTGTTCTTTTAACTTTGGAATTGAATTTTTTGGAGGTATGAATTTGTGAATGTAATTTTAAAGATTTCTGAAATGTTTTACTTTTATTTTACTTAATATTTATAGCTTATTGAAGGTGCGTTGCTAGATATCTATTAAGGATTAAATTATTAAAGTAGGTAGGTAATTCAATATTTGTTATTTTAAGGACACATTGCAAAACATACCTAATTTTTTTAAAGGATTTTGTTATTTATTGTCCTGAATTAAAATAATTTTTTTTTGACTCTATGAAATCTCGAAATACTTGAATGTATGTACTAAACAAGTTTTAGAATCAAGTTCTTGATTTTTCATACGAATAATAAATTGAACCATTTTTGGTTTAAACATTTATATATCTTTTTTAAACAACGTTTGGAAGGCTTTTTTGGTTTCTCAAATACCTATCCCAGGAACAAAATATGTTATTGACTTCAAATAAATATTTATTCCATATTCCATTCAGGATGTAGGTAGGTATTGTTATTTTTTTTAAGTAGAAAAACTAAAAAAAAAAATGTTTGGGGCTCAAATATAAAATGACGTAAAATTGTATCATACCTATTCAAAACTATTTTCTACTACATGAAATGATGTTTTTTAATAAAAATAAAAAAAGTACAAAAAAATCTACCAAGAATTGGTAAAAAATGTTTTTTGGCTCGAATATCTCAAGACCGGGTAACGATATTGACTTCAAATTGATTTTTATTATACAATACACAACTGTTAAAAAATGGAATAATTTTGACAAATATTGATTTGAAAGTTCTTTTACAAAAAATAGAAACCTATAACAAAAATTAAGTTAAAAAAATGCAAAAGTGTATTCTTGACTTGAATATGTCGAGAGTTTATTGTTTACATAATGCGCATGTTAGAATTTGTTACATTTTTGACATTTATCGTATTGACAGTTTTTTTTTTACAAAAATTAAGAAACTAAAACCAAAATTTACCAAAGAGTATTAAAAATTGTTTTTCGACTCAAATATCTTCACAACAAGCAATGATATTGACTTCAAATACAATATAAAGCCAAGTTTTCCAGTTATAATGGGAAGTTACCAGTGTGCGTACACCCATTTTTTTTTTTTTTAAGAACCTGACGATATACATAGTGATTTTTATTCAGGCTAGAGTTATCAAAAATCTTATAACTTATTTGCCGTTTGAAAACCTTGTTTGCAATATGTATACCTAAAGAGAAAGTGGGAATTAACTCTATTTTCTATTTTTTACTAGGTATGTATCTAATGTTTAGATCTTTTTAAAAATAGCTTGATAACGCAATTAAAAAACTTTTACTATGATTTCTTTTTTCTTACCAGTAAGTTCGGTATTACACAGCGCATGTTTATCCTTGCATTAATGAAGTGCGAAAGAGAAAGGAAGAAATAAAAAATGAAATAGAAGTAAATTTGTCTCGGCATGCACGTACAAGCTATTCCTTGCATGTTGTTGACGTTTCTCTTTCTACTTCTCCGTTGTTTTTCGAATTTGCTTTATTTCGTTTCGTTCGTTGTTAAGGAAACATCCATAATGACTTTGACTAATGAAAATAAAATAAAATGGAATGAAGCCTTAACATACGAATTTATTATTTCATTTATTTAAGTAAATCTAAATTGTTCAAATCATTCCCTGGTCCTATTTTTTGATTTTTATTATTTTTTTTTTCTAAATTACTAAACCGATCACCGAAACAACCAATGTGAAATGAAAGATATCTGTCAAAATAATGCACAGACTAAAACATGCGAAAAGTGTGTGTGTAATAATGCGCGCATCACCGAATGACTCTTCAAAACAAAATAGCCGATTAATGCGCATTAAATACATGCTCTGTGTAATACCGGACTAAGGAAATGGGGAAAAAATGTTTTAAAACTGGCTGTTAGAAAAAAATACATCAAATGAAATAAATTGATGAGTTTTGCAGAATACATAGCGTCGGTGAAACCAGAAAAGTGTGTAACTCCATATTAGCAAATTTTACAGGAGAGCATTAGAACGTCATAGTTTTAAAGTTATTGCCACTATTTTCCTGAAAGTTTCAGAAGTGATATTTCGTAATATTATGTATATTTGGAAATTATTCAAAATCAAAATGTTGCCCAATATTTAACTTTTTTTTGGAGATACACACTTTTCACTAGAAAATGTTACGGGTGCTATGAGGAGATTCACATTTTTCCTACGCTGTTATTAGTCCGTGCATACGAATCTCTAGGTTCTTGTAGGTATCCATACTTCCATACTAATATTATAAATGCGAAAGTAACTCTGTCTGTCTGTCTGTCTGTCTGTTACTCTTTCACGCCTAAACGGCTGAACGGATTTTGCTGAAATTTGGTATGGTGATAGATGATAACCTAGAAATGGTCATAGGCTATAAATAATCACGCCATCGTTCTTAGGCAGTAGGCAGAAAACTGAATTGAGTTAGTGATTTTTTTATGGTTTTTGCTGGGAGTTTAGCTCTATCATGCCTAAACGGCTGAACGGATTTTTATAAGACTTGGTTATTTTAAAGATAGGCGGGAAAATACCTCATTCCCGCGGAAATCTAGCGTGATCGTTACAAGAAGCGCATGACGCCATAGCTACTGAAATGATTTTGATGTTTTATTTTTTTAACTGAGTGTTACTAAGACTTCAAGTTAGTATTTGATCACTTTTCTAAATTAGATTCAAATAATAAATAAATAATAATAATAATAATAATAAATTCACCGACGATATAATTGGACATCATCTGCATAGATATGAAATTTACAGTAAGACAAAACAGATGGCAGATCATTAATGAACAACGAAAACAGTAAGGGTCCAAGGATTGATCCTTGAGGAACACCATTATTAACAGGAACGAACGAGGACATTCTACCATTACAAGAAACGGCTTGCGTACGATTGGTCAAATATGAGTAAATAAGTTTCTTAGTTGTGTCAGAGAAATTAAATAAGGTCGTAAATTTATCACAGAGGAGATTATGATTTACACAGTCAAATGCTTTGGAAAAGTCAAGTAAGGTTATCACAGTTGTAAATTTGTTGTCTAAAGTATGTCTTATGTCATCAGATACGTTGAGTAAAGCTGAAACATAGCTATGCCCAGACCGAAAACCAGATGGCAAGGGATTCAGTAATTGTTTGTCATTAATATAATATTTTATCTGGTTACTTATCAGACTTTCAAAAACTTTTGATAGAAAAGAAAGGATATCCGTCTATATTCCTTCTTCTTTCCTTGTTTTAGGATGAGGATAATTTTCGATGTCTTCCATAAGATGGGATATGTAGATGTCATTGTAATGGTATTGAATATGTGCGTTATGTGAGGAAGTAGGAGGGGTAGGAGGATTTTAATAAAGTCAGGATGAATATTATCAAGTCCGGTGCATTTAGATTTTATGGAGAAAATTGCTTTACCTACCTGATAATCATTTACAGCATTTACAGAAAAGGCGTTAATGGTATCATTCTCTGTACGTCTAGACATTACACTGCATTGGGTTTGTGAAGTAGAGAATTTGATATTCAAATATTCCAAATCAATATTATCATCGCAAGATTGGACATCTTTTCTCAAACCAATATTCTTAATTTCTTTCCAAAAAAATTTCGATCTGAGTTAAACTTATTATTATAAAAATTGTATTTCGCAATTTTGATCAAATTTGTTACAGAATTACGCAACCGTTTAAAGTCGGTGAGCATTTCTGGACAACCAAAACGTTTCCAATGTCGGTATGAGACATCTCTTGCCTTAATAGCATTAAGTATATCAGCAGAGAGCCAAGGACAAATTCGAGATTTCATATGACAAGTTTTTAATGTAACATGTTTGTTAAAAAGATCTTTAATCACTGATGTAAAGTATTCGGTTTGATAGTTTACGTTAGAAGTGGTGTAATTTGAATGAAAATCTATCGATATACATTCATTAAATACATTTTCAACATTAATGTTACGAAAGTCACGATACTGGAAACAGTGCTGCGACTTTTTATCGAAATTAAAGTCAAGTGTTGAAAAAATAAGGTCATGATATGAAAATACAGTGATGGGTAATGGACTGTAACAATTAACAAGATTTTTATCACTAGTAAGGAAAACATCAATCAACGATGGTGCACAGTTAGGGAAGAAGTGAGTTGGTTCAGTACTGTTAAAAAAGGAGAGTCCTAGGGAATTTATTGATGTTTTGATGAAGGTTGAAAAAGGTTAATATTTAAATCACCACAAATAAAGAGGATTGGTACGCGAGAGGACATTTCTTCAACAATCGGTGTAATCATCCGAGAACTAGCCATGCGTGGTGGCATATAAATAGTACCAACGCTACACTTATTATCACCCTCAAATACATCTATAAAGTAATAGTCACATGAATCGGTACCATCTGAACATTTAACATGACAAGATCGAATATAACTTTTAACAAATATAGCAACGCCTCCTCCCGTTGTGCGAGTTCGGTCAGCTCGATATGGTTTCTTAAAACATTTCAAAGAAAACAGATTATTATTTAAATTTGGGTTAAACCAAGTCTCAGACACACAAATTATATCAATTAAGATAAAATAAAACTCAAATTAGCTACCATTTGCATTTATGTTGAGATCATTGTTATCGTCGACCCCGAAGGCATTCCTCAGATCTTCGATGCTATGTATAATAGTAGAGCTTTGGCAGGTTGGTGTGCGAACATAGACTTGGCCATTATATGTGTACGGATGAGAGAAGAGAGCTTTTTTTAATCTTACAGCAAAAAACTTCAGCTGGTAATTGGATTTCGTAAGGCTATCATTGATGTAAAAGCTTTTTGCAGAATCAAAGCCACTATCAGAGAGCTTAAGCGGAGCTTTTTTCATTTTGCGAAAGCCTGCTACTGCTTGCATAAATAATTGTTTTCCTCGCTTATTTACAAACTTTTGTATGATTGTTGCACCGCAACATGTATCGAGCCTTGCATCCAAGGATAGATAACAATCTGACAAACGTTTCAGTAGCAAACAGCCGACGGGAATATACAATTCCGATGCAATCTGCCGACGACAAATCATAAATCATCAACAAATGTGGGAGATCATAAAGATGACTCACGACCGCCAGCATCAAATAAAGTAAAAGATCAAATTGTGGGAGGTTTCGCAGTCGAAAAAAAAGGTGTACACCTGCTCATGACTTGGACCCGCCCACAATTCGATGTTTTGTTTTTCTTTTTCATTCTCTTTTGTGCATGTATGCATCTTATAAAAGCGAATAAGTAAAGAAGCTATATGCGGTGCAGGGGTGAAGCTTAGCCTAAAATGATGAATTTGCATAGCTTAATTGTGCATAGGAGAATACCACTATGAGTCAACGAACTATAGCTGGACCATCAAAAGAATCAGCTGGAAACGGAGATTTCCTTATGACGTTGATGATTCTGTAAATTCATTTAAAAACCGAAAGCTGTGGTAGCGACATACATAACTTAAATAAAGAACATTTTTAAATTAAAAATCCTTTGAAAGGAAAACCTTTTTTTGTCTTTTATTTTCTTGTCTCTATAAGAATTTTGCATCAACTCGTTGTAGTTCCGACGGCAACCTATAGATTGTTCTCTTCGCGACAATTCGACCGCGGGTGATTCAATCCACTCTTTTTCATATTTTTTTTTTTTTAATTGCTTATTGTCCTTGCGACAAAACATGGTCCTTCGAGCCGGATTTAAGGAACTTACAAAGAAATATAAGTGCAAAAACTAAATAAATATAGCGCGTTTCAATAAGATACTTGTGCGTGGTTTAAAAATAAACCTAAAAGACAATCGCGTTTATCGTGCGTCGTGGTCTCGTGGATAAGACATTTTAATTAAAAACGGTGTGAATTCCTGTGACGATCTGAAGTTGAAGTAGCTGGTGCAACGTGGGAGCAACGCTTAAATACAGGTGTGTGGCAGTCTTTTTATAATTTTATTCATTTAAATCACTGATTCTTGTTGATCTTAACTTAATCGTGTGTTGTGTGGTGAAACGAGTTATCTGCATCATGAGTAAGGTTAAAGTTTCCAATTTAGTAGATGCAATTCAAACAATTTTTCTAGACATAGAAGCAGGTTTTAATGCATATAAAGGTTTAGAAGTAGCAAAAAAAAGGCCGTTTATATGAATGAGGCACGTCTATCTAATTTAGAGGCATCCTTTGAGGAAGCTAGAACCATGCACCAGAAAATAGTTGAAGCTGCAACAGAAGAAGCGAAAGTTAAATATATGGAAGCTTTAACATTTCATGAACTAAAAGAAATGTTTTTTAACTATTCGTGTGAGTTAAAAGAAAATCTTAGTAGTTCAGATAGTCAAAATCTTCTCAACAAATCTTTAAGCATGGCAACCACACCGTCCGTAGAATTAAAGCTTCCTGCGATTAAAATTCCAACCTTCGATGGCTCATTACAAATGTGGCCAGAATTCAAAGGATTATTTGAAGGCTTGGTGAACAAAAATACCTCGATCTCCGATGCTCATAAGCTCCAATATTTGAAGAGCAATTTAACAGGTGAGACTGCGAGAATGCTACGAAATACAGATGTTAGTTTCGAGTCTGCATGGGCTTTATTAAACAAACGGTTTCAAAATATTCGGTTATTAAAGGATAAACAATTTCAATTACTTTTTAATCAACCAAAGCTAGTTCACGAATCATCAGATGATCTGAAGTTACTGTTAGATACGACAAACGAAGCTAGGTATTCGCTAAAAAACCTTGGAGTACCTGTAGAGTCATGGGAAGACGTTCTAATTTTCCATACCGTTCAAAAATATCCATTTACCACGCGAGGGCTTTGGGAAACTCACATTTCAGCTCACGTTGATTATCCAGATTATAGTGTGTTGGAAGATTTCATCCTAATGAGATCAAGAACTCTAGATGTTACTGGACAATCCACATCAGGTTTCAATCAACAAAAACCTAAATCTAAATTCACCTCAGGTACTGTTCGAGCACACAACTCTACAATTTCGAACAAATGTTCACTGTGTCAAGGGTTACACTCAATTCGAAATTGTTTCAAGTTTAAGGCATTTAACATTAAGAAAAGGCTAGATTTCGTAAAGAAAAGGAAGCTATGTTTAAACTGCCTATCAAGTGCGCATTCATCGCAAAGTTGCACAAGTACGTTCACGTGTTCCTCGTGCCACCAAAAACATCATTCATTGCTGCACTCAACTGAGCCAGCCAATGCTAATCAAAACGCACTTACAGGATTTACTGCTGTTCCACCGTCAAACCAACCAACCTCCTCTTCCACTGATACATCCAAATCTGCATTATCAGAAAAATCTGCATCCACTGGTATAACTGCTTCTGCATACAATGCGTGTATAGCCGAAAGCATGCAACCTCATGTTCTTCTGGCTACTGCCCTCTTAAAGGTTTTGACACCTGAAGGCCAACCCTTCTTACTGCGAGCATTACTAGACCCTGGATCGGAGGCTCCCTTTATTACTGAGTCTGCCACTCAACTTTTGAAGTTAAAAAAGGAAAGGAGTCTTGTAAACATTATTGGTGTTGGAGACACCAACAAAAGCATCTCCAAATATAAAGTTTTATTCACTATTTTCTCTCATGTGAACGCAAACTTCAGTTTAGAGCTAAATGCTCTGGTCCTACCCAGGCTAACAGCTCTGCTCCCCACGCATGATATTCCTTTTGCTAACTGGAAGCATGTTCAAGAACTTGACCTTGCTGATCCTAATTTCAACAAACCTAATAAGATTGATGTCATACTGGGTGCTGATGTGTATCCTTTCATCCTCCTTGAGGGTATCATCAAAGGAGAATTGGGTACACCTATGGCTCAAAGGACGGAACTAGGATGGGTCCTTTCTGGGAGCATTTCATCCACCCACAGATCAATGGTAACATCTCTTCATACTATAACAGAAACTCAATCCTTGGACAGCTTGCCACTTAAATTTTGGGAACTTGAACAAGTTCCAAATAGAAAATTGCTTTCCAAAGAAGATCAACAGTGTGAAACACATTTTTGCCGAACGCATCAACGTCAATTGGATGGCAAATATGTCGTCCAACTTCCTTTTAACGAAGGATCACATCCCGTACTTGGTTGGTCACAGAGGGCAGCACTTGTTCGATTTGTGCAATTAGAGAGGAAAATTAAAACAAATTCATCTTTTTATAATGAATACAAAAGGTATTTAATGAATATAAGGATCTTGGGCATATGACTGAAATTGAGTCTACTGCATTATCTTCTCCTCACTACTTTCTTCCGCACCACGCAGTGATAAAGGAATCCAGCACCACCACAAAACTGCGAATTGTTTTTGACGCATCCTGTAAAACATCCGACGGAACCTCGTTGAATGATCATATGTTCGTCGGGCCAAGATTACAAGATGACATCTTCGACCACATTGCTCGTTTTAGAAAGCATAAGATTGCTTTTACAGCTGACATCAACAAAATGTATCGTCAAATTTGGGTTACGCCGGCTGATGCCTTGTACCAACTCATTTTATGGCGAGACGAGGAAGGAGATGAAATTAAGACATACCGTCTCAATACGGTCACATTCGGCACTGCATCCGCACCTTACTTAGCTGTACGTACACTACAACAACTTGCATCTGATGAGAGAGATGACTACCCTATCGCATCAAAAATTGCCGATAGAAACTTTTACGTCGATGATGTTATTCACGGGGCAGATTCAGTTGCAGAAGCCCTGGAAATGCAGTCTCAGCTTATTTCCATGTTGAATCAAGGAGGTTTTCCATTACGAAAATGGACAAGCAACTGCGAGAGCTTATTGACATCCGTTCCAGAAGAGGATAGAGAGGTACAAATCCCACTTTCATTCAACGAAGAAGACGCGATAAAGGCTCTTGGCATACAATGGCATACTGCAAAGGACATTTTCACGTTTAACATCTGTCTTCAGGATTCAAAGAAAACAACGAAGCGGACTATTTTGTAAGACATTGCTCGTCTTTTTGATCAAATGGGTTGGATAGCACCGGTTGTTATTGTAGGCAAGATATTAATGCAATGTATTTGGAAAGACAGCCATACATGGGACTCTGAGCTCCCAGCAACAATCGTTTCTGCCTGGTACAAATTGAAGGAAGAACTCAACGTTTTAAAGGCCATCGAGATTCCTCGCTGGATCAATTTCACCAATGGCTCACAGGTGGAAATACATGGATTTTGTGATGTTTCGGAAAAGGCCTATGCTGCAGCCATTTACTTTCGAATCACCACTGGAACTGAAGTATTCACAAATCTTATCGTAGCAAAGACTAGAGTAGCGCCTCTGGAAAACAAGTCTCTAGTTCGGTTGGAACTTTGTGGAGCCTTATTGCTAGCACAACTGTTAGGGCACACCGCACACACCGCACACACACACAACAATGGAGCTGCAATCTGCGAAAACATTTGCTTGGTGTGATTCTCAAATCACACTTGCCTGGATTAAAGGCGAACCGTACATTCGGACAACATTCGTAGCCAACAGAGTAGCAGAAATTCAGGAGCTTACTGATCCTCAGTATTGGAACTACGTTCCGTCTAAGGAAAACCCAGCAGATATCGCATCCCGAGGTGTTTTCCCGAACGAACTCATCAAAAACCGGCAATTGTGGCATGGGCCTGAATTTTTACAGGCGTTTGATGCCCAAATCCATCTACCAACTGAAATAAAATCTACCGACCTTGAGACCAAAGCGTCGGAGATCTCAAAAACCAAAAAGGATTTGATCGCACCTGGGTACCCAATTATAAATATTTTTCAGCTCTGCGTTCACTTCACGTGTTTCGAAAAAAATCAACTTCTCTTTGAACGGTTTTCATCCTTAAATCGTCTTTACCGAGCAGCGTCCCATTGGCGTCGCTATTTGACCAATTTGAGATTCAAGGCAAGGAAGATGTCAACTCGTGTATCTGGACCACTTTCAGTGGATGAGATAGCTTCAGCACGAACGCGATTAATTTCTCTTGTGCAAGAAGAGGTTTTCGCAGAAGAAATCTCGAAGCTAAGTAAAGGTAAAACAGTGTCCAAAAGGAGCAAACTGGCAAGACTTTCACCAATGCTTGACGACAAAGGAATTCTTCGAGTTGGAGGTCGATTGGAAAACGCTGATCTCCCCTATTCACAGCGACATCCAATTATTTTGCCTTCACAAAGCTTTCTTACATCGCTCATTGTTCATGACACCCACATGAAATTACTGCACGGTGGTCAGCAACTTATGATGGCCACACTTCGATCGCATTATTGGATTCTGCACCTCAAATCAACAGTGAAAAGATGTATTCAAAAGTGCCTAAAATGCTACAGATTTACGACAATAGAAATGCAGCAAAAAATGGGAAATTTGCCAGCTTCAAGAGTCAACCAAGCAAGACCCTTTCAAACATCTGGAGTGGATTATGCTGGCCCCGTTCAACTTAAAGCATTGGAAAGGTCGGTGCAGTAAAGTTATAAAGGCGTACATAGCCATATTTGTGTGCTTCTGCACGAAAGCAGTCCACCTGGAGTGATTATACGACATCTGCATTCCTCGCCGCGTTTAAACGTTTTACTGCTCGACGTGGAATTTGTACAAATCTGTATAGCGACTGTGGAACAAACTTCAAAGGAGCAGCAAACGTTCTCGAATCAGAAAGGTCTCATATGTCAAAGCAATGGACAGATGACATGACACACCTTTTGCAAGCTAATGGTACCAAATGGCATTTTAAATGGCTGCGCCACATTTCGGCGGACTTTGGGAGGCAGGTGTTAAATCCATGAAACACCACTTAAAGCGAATAATTGGACACTACACGCTAACTTTTGAGGAATATGCGACTGTACTAACGCAGGAAGAAGCGTGCCTCAATTCTCGTCCACTTTGTCCGGTCACCGAAGATCCAGATGACTTATCTGTCCTCACCCCAGGACATTTTTTAATTGGGTCTGCGCTTCATACTGTACCAGAAAAGGATTTAACCAATTCGAAAGAAAATTACTTGGATAGATGGCAGCTCATGCAGAAAATTCAACAAGACATCTGGAAAAAATGGAAAAAATGAATTCCGAAATTAAAATTGGACATTTAGTGCTCTTGCCTGACGAGCAAACACCTCCAACTCTTTGGCGTTTGGGCAGAATCATCGCAACTCATCCTGGAACCGATGAAAAAATTCGTGTTGTCACAGTTAAAACTGCCACCACTTCGTTTAAGCGCCCTGTCGCTAAACTCTGTTTTTTACCAATGCTAAACAGACCTGAAACACACACTCCCACACACACACCTTAAAAAAAAAATATATTACTCGCATCTTACCTGTATTCTAAAAATTCTAAAACTAACAAACTAATTATACTGAATTTAATACATTTCATAACTAATTTATAACCTAAGCCCTATTATTGCCACACTCCATTCACCAAACCTACATCTTCTATTCTTTCATGTACACAACAATCACACTTTGAGGATTCGAGATGAGAAGACATTGAAGATAAATTGCAGAAAACAATTGATGACGTCGTTCACATTTCCGGTGGCCCGGCAGGATGTTGCACCGCAACATGTATCGAGCCTTGCATCCAAGGATAGATAACAATCTGACAAACGTTTCAGTAGCAAACAGCCGACGGGAATATACAATTCCGATGCAATCTGCCGACGACAAATCATAAATCATCAACAAATGTGGGAGATCATAAAGATGACTCACGACCGCCAGCATCAAATAAAGTAAAAGATCAAATTGTGGGAGGTTTCGCAGTCGAAAAAAAAGGTGTACACCTGCTCATGACTTGGACCCGCCCACAATTCGATGTTTTGTTTTTCTTTTTCATTCTCTTTTGTGCATGTATGCATCTTATAAAAGCGAATAAGTAAAGAAGCTATATGCGGTGCAGGGGTGAAGCTTAGCCTAAAATGATGAATTTGCATAGCTTAATTGTGCATAGGAGAATACCACTATGAGTCAACGAACTATAGCTGGACCATCAAAAGAATCAGCTGGAAACGGAGATTTCCTTATGACGTTGATGATTCTGTAAATTCATTTAAAAACCGAAAGCTGTGGTAGCGACATACATAACTTAAATAAAGAACATTTTTAAATTAAAAATCCTTTGAAAGGAAAACCTTTTTTTGTCTTTTATTTTCTTGTCTCTATAAGAATTTTGCATCAACTCGTTGTAGTTCCGACGGCAACCTATAGATTGTTCTCTTCGCGACAATTCGACCGCGGGTGATTCAATCCACTCTTTTTCATATTTTTTTTTTTTAATTTGCTTATTGTCCTTGCGACAAAACAATGATGCTAGTCAATAGGGCAGATATTGTTGAATCTCCTTTCCAAGTCCTCTCCTGCATATTCCGGTACACCGACCAGTACAGCATCACAAGAGATCTTATCTCGTTCGAGTTGATCAACTGCACTCTCTAGTTGTTTGATGTTGTTGCGTGTTTTTTGCAGTTGTTGCTCCAAAAATGATGAGCTCTCTCTGATTTTAGCATTCAGTTGTTCTTCCAAGGCAGCAAGTCTATTGTCCAGTGCTTTGTTGAATGTCAGCATCCACTCCTCCAGTCTCTTTTCAATGCTGCTCCACAGCTTGCCAGCAATGCCATTAGAATTGCTTACTTCAACATCTCTCAGAGAAGAATCACTTTCACTTCCTTGTTGTTGAGCACAGTGCCGTTTATTTGCTTTTGGTGGCATTTTAAATTTAAATTACTCGACAAAACAATGAAAAATAACAAAAATTTCGTATTTTCAGGATAACAGTGATTACTTCGGACAACTTAGATACCTACAGTAGACGTTAGGCAAGAATTATGACAATACAGGGTGCACGAGTGTACAAACAAATAAAACAACATACATTCAATAAAACACTCCAGACGCCGAGTGTCAGCTTACACGTCAACAAACTACTCCAGACGCCGAGTTAGCAATATCTTATTGCTGACTCAAGGTAAAAATTATAATCCAAATTTAAGAAAATTGACACTTGATGTGTGCCTGGTCACATAGACGGGGCTTATGTCAAGTCAGCAATTTTCTTTATAGAAAGAACGTATAAAAGGGCATGAATAAAAATAATTAAAGCGAGTAAATTATACGAGCTCCTCTAGACCATTTATGTTTTATTTACGCTATTATTTATTAATACTATTGCTATCCCCCCACCAGTGGTAAGGTTGTAGTAGCTATTAGATAAATACAGGGTGCTTGATCTTACATATGCACTTAAACTGCGAGTTTAACAATTAAATAGGCAAACTAATCGTAGACGAAAAAACACGTCTAGTTTGTTAGCATGACAATGGTCACGAGTTATTGCTGAGGGAAGAAACAGAAAACAACTATTTTTGAAGTATGCTTTGTACAAATGTGATATATAATCCATATATGGCTTGGCATTGTTGGACGGACCACGTTTTTGATACAACCTGCGACATCACTGTGAAACTGGGGATTATAATTTTCGAGAAAATTGAAAATTACTAAAACTACTCTCTATAAAAAACTTTGAACAATTACACTACCAACATTTTTTGGGCAAATGTTAGCTTTTTATTTATACATATTTTTCGAAACTATGAACTTCATTAAAAAAAAAAGATGATGTTGGTTTTAAGAAAATGTATAATTCTTAATTTAAGTATTACCGTAATTTAAAAAAAAATCTTTTCCGCCCTAAACGGGGGAAGATAGACCCCTCCTCCCATAGTAAAAAATTCTCCTTTTAAACTGTCCTACAGAAGTCTTTTTTAAAATATTGTCGACTGAGTTATCGTACTTCCCCCTATTCACAAAGCTAACTTAATTTAAAATGAGAATTAAAGAAAAGATTTCTGGCTTTCGAAAAAGGCATAAAGGTTGTCCTAACCCAACTTTCTTATTTGCACAGGTGATGCAATAACCCACCGCTGTCTAAGGGAAATCAAACAATTGTACCTCTGTAATTATTTTACTCTTATCTTTATAAACAGTTTTTTAGTAAGATACTCAGTTGAATTTTTTCTCAAACAATTCAACCGCAATCCTGTACTTCTAGGAATGGCCATCAGATTACCCTTGAACCAAATTTTAGACGTAGCTTTAATAGAAATTCTGTTTTTAGTAATTCTACACTAATGTGGAATAAATTACTCATCTCAATATGTTCCACTTATGTTCAAACACTCAAAACCAATGTGATCTCCCTTTAAATCCTATTTATTTTAAATACCTACTCATTGCACTATCAGTTTGTGTGACCTATAGTTCATACAACATAAAATACAATTTTAACATAATATGTACATGATAAAAACTTATAATAATTAATAAAAACTTTGAGTAATGTACACGTTTTTTTATTATTATTTATAGAGGCATTCATTAAATAATGCACTTTTGCTGTTACTTCATTCGCACCAAAAATATAGTAAATAAAAAAACAAAAATTTATGATGACTTCTTTATTTTTCCAAAGGGGGGTCAAATCTTAAAAAGTACATTAATTCCCTTAGTGTATCAAAGAATACAAATGACAACCGATGTTCTTCAGTATATTTGAAATTAAATATAAGGCCGTAGAGACTACAACGAAAATAGTGAGTGACCCAAGAAAGGAAAAGTGTCCAACATCGGGCCTAATATGTTGTTGAAGCCCAAGCCAACCACCATTATCGGATAACCAAACCGAAATATCGTCCTCAATGATTTCTGACATACTATTGACCAGACACTGTAGGTAGTCGTAGTGCCCTTGACGAACACAATCGATCGCAAATCCTCCACACACAGCAAAAATTGAAATAATTTTACCCCAAGTAATGCTAGTACGAAAAAGTTCTTTGGCAACTAAATTTAAGAGCATTGGAGCTGTATCACTGTCTTCAAGTTCCCCGAACGGTGTTGGTGATAGTTGCCGTGAAACATTTGCGTATACCCTCGGGTGCATCCGCTCTAGCTCCTCACCCATCTGAAAAAACATTATCACGACTTTGAAATATCCCAATAAATAGGTGCTTTTCTTACAAAAAGTGGTGCATATTTTTGGATGTTTTTTCAAGGTAATTTCTAACCTTTCATAATTACATTATTATATAGTAACATGGTTAAGCAAAAAAATATTATATGATATGTGAAAGTAATATTACATCATCAAGAAATTAACAAGAAAGCATCAATTAACATCAGAGTTGGGCTAAGTGTGTTGGTTGTACACGGACTTAATATTTCTTTAAAAAATTAAAACAAAATTATATATATGCATCTTATGAAAAAGTTAATAAAAGAAGGTTCTGCATATTAAAATGACGAAAAAACTTAGGAAAAATATTTCATAAATATGGACTCCTTTAAAAAACGGGCTCACGACATTTATTCATGACCTGTCAAGTCTCCCAATCTAAAATGTCCAAGGCTGGAAAATTCTAATGACCACCAAATGACAAATAGGCAGATATTATTGTTTGTGGGCATGTTACTATAATTTTAACTGACACAAAACAATACGCCTGACCAGAAAAAAACGTTTTTCCATCAAGTTATGGTATGTACATATAGTATCGAAATTCAACTAGCTTTGTGAATGCAAAATGCACTACAAAGCTAGTCAATCCGTCATATTTTTGACAGATGTGAGCATAAAATGAAAATCATGTGATTCATTTATTTTAAATAAATCAAATTATATATAAGATATAAAATGAATGATTTGGTACAAGATGAATTAATATGTAATAATAGATCATATTATAGTGGTTTGGAAAATTAAAATTGTATTTTCATCTACCAGCTGAGAGCGAAATGTGGAAACCATAGTCAACTACTTTGAAGTTGAAATTTTTTACACTACGTCGCGTCGGAGGGGAAATTTTAACTAACTTCTTAGTTGTATTTGACCAATCATAATGAGTTGACTACTTTAAATTATAACATGTGGTTCTACTGTCTTGTGCTATTTTTATATTAGTATGTATTTTTATAATTATTATAAATAAGTAATAATAATAACTGTTATTATTATTATAATAATTATTAATTAATAATAATATAATTATTATCATTATCCTTATTATTCTTAATATTCTTATTATCTTTATTATCTTTATTATCTTTATTATCTTTATTATCTTTATTATTCTTATTATTCTTATTATTCTTATTATTCTTGTTATTCTTATTATTCTTATTATTCTTATTATTCTTATTATTCTTATTATTTTTATTATTCTTATTATTTTTATTACTTTTATTATTCTTATTATTATTATTATTATTATTATTATTATTATTATTATTATTATTATTATTATTATTATTATTATTATTATTATTATTATTATTATTATTATTATTATTATTATTATTATTATTATTATTATTATTATTATTATTATTATTATTATTATTATTATTATTATTATTATTATTATTATTATTATTATTATTATTATTATTATTATTATTATTATTATTATTATTATTATTATTATTATTATTATTATTATTATTATTATTATTATTATTATTATTATTATTATTATTATTATTATTATTATTATTATTATTATTATTATTATTATTATTATTATTATTATTATTATTATTATTATTATTATTATTATTATTATTATTATTATTATTATTATTATTATTATTATTATTATTATTATTATTATTATTATTGTTATTATTATTATTATTATTATTATTATTATTATTATTATTATTATTATTATTATTATTATTATTATTATTATTATTATTATTATTATTATTATTATTATTATTATTATTATTATTATTGTTATTATTATTATTATTATTATTATTATTATTATTATTATTATTATTATTATTATTATTATTATTATTATTATTATTATTATTATTATTATTATTATTATTATTATTATTATTATTATTATTATTATTATTATTATAATTATTATTATTATTTTTTTCTGAATTCTGAAAAATTGTCAACTACCTATGTATGTGTATTATTTAATTAGGAACAATTGTTAAGATATTTTAGATATTATTTTCCATTTTTTTATATTTTAATTCTAATTTCAAGCAATCACTTCACAGCTCGAACAATTTGTTAATTCAAAAATATGACATTTGTCAAGTGTGACATTTAAAATCTTTGAATGTGTGAGTGATTCTGTTTTTGCTTCTGACTTCAAAGCCAGAAGAGAAATCTCTTCTTTTTCAGAATTAGAACTGTCACTTTTGCCCAATTGAACGCTTTGAGAATGCTTTTTTCTGATTCCAGATTGCCAATTGAAAACGCCATTAGGTTTTGAGAAGTATTGAAAACTAATAATCATTACCTGAAGTGGATTTGTTGTGTTGTTTGGTACCGTATATGTGAAATAGAGATTTAGATTTTATGCTCACTTTTTTCAAGCTATTAATAAAATGATAAGGTCAGCACTAAGAATTCTTCGTTTCCAAAAAAAATATGATACAACACCTTTTGCAAGAGATTTTACACCATTTAAGAATTTAAAAATAATACTATAAAATTTTACACAATTTAATGCAGGGAACACTTCATAAACGACTGTTGATGTTGGCTCAAGTATTGAACGCAATCTCTGAATTGCTTTTCTGTTAAGAATGCCGGCTCTTCGTAACCTTGCTCGTATGTACTGTCCACACAAACATTTTCCCTGCCAAAGAAAATAATAATAAAAAAAATGCAAGTACCTATGTTATATGTATTCTATATTTAAGCCTAATGGCATATTATTTATTTATTCATTAAACCGTATTTAAGTATCAGTCGAAAAAAGTACAAATATATAAAGGACGAAGGTTTTTTTTATTGCAGTAACGAATTTCACCGTAAGGCTAGATATACACAGTTCAAATACACGTCATGCAGTGGTGGACACGAATTTAGAAAACTTGTGGAAGCAAATTCTCATTTTTTTATATACATTTAAGTATATCCATTTTATTAATGTTAGGTATACATACCTAGTTAAAATGTTTGGTGATTTTCAATATTATTATATGTTATATCTGTGAGAGAAAATGGGAAATAATATAGAGGTAAAAGTATCCCTGGACATAACTTTAGCACATTTCTAAGTTTTTGCAAAATTATTTTTATTTTTTTATTATTTTGTAGGAGACCCTCTATTTTTTATGTCGGTAGATTGTCCTTTTGGTATACCAATCATTCTGTTGTTCTTGCCGTATTTTCGAAATTCTTTGGTTTTTGTTCTTTGAATTTAATGTTTAACATAATTTCATACATTTTCAATCGCTTAAAAATCGGGTGATTGCACAGTTCGGCATACTTGTGGTGCACGGGACAGCTCGTCGGATGTGAAGGGGTCTCGCAACAGATCATCCCGAATGTGATTTCATTGAAAATGATTGGAATAACAATCATTCGCTATCCTCAGGAGTCGCTGGTGACACTCTTCCAGTTGGCGTAACTTTCGGAATCCCAAAAAATCTAAAAAAAATCATCCTATGCAGTCTTTACCTTATTCTTATTCTAGTTACCAAATTTCTATAAAAACTTATCAACTTTTTACTTTGCACTTATCAAATTGATTTTGTTGCTAAGTGATAAGTGTCTCTTTTCCGCAATATTCTTTAAAAATTTGCAAGTTTTTGCAAAGACTGCACTCTTCTGCATAGTGGGAGCGCAGTGTTCCACAAAGCATTTAATCATCATTGAACTTTTGTCTTATCACTTTGCAAAATCAAAATTCCAATTATGCATACTTTGAAAACTTCGCATTAATATTAATCGATTTACTTTTTATGCTGATTGATAACAATTTTATTAACAAAAAAATTATCGACTTAGAAAATTTCTCCAGATTTTGTAGCGGAAAAACAATATTTACCATTTTCTTAGAACTGTTTGTAGTTTCTTATTTATTGTAAACAAAATGTCAGTTTGATATTGGACAACATTTATAATGAAAATAAAATACAATTGAAGTCAATGTCACTGCTTGTTGCGAAGATATTTGAGTCGAAAAACAATCTTTGACACTAATGTCATTTTCAATTGGCAATCCGGAATGAGAAGTAGAAGCAGAATCCCAATTGAACACTTTTTGTGAATTCTGAAAAAATTGAAGTTTGGTGTGACTGTATTGGTAGTTTTACAATCTTGGCTTTTTGGAAAACTCCTGCAGTAGAAAATTAACTGCATCACTTGCATCGTCATCACTTCATGAAGAAGATGAGGAAGACGACTCCAACAATGTTTCTAACAAATAAGGAACAATTGCTAAGATATTGTCAATATTATTATCCATTTTTTTTATAGATTAGTTTTAATTTCAAGCAATCACTTCACAGTTCGCACAATTCGTTAATTCAAAAATATGACATTTGTCAAGTGTGACATGTAAAATCTTTGAATGTGTGATTGATTCTGTTTTTGCTTCTGACTTCAAATCCAGAAGAGAAATCTCTTCTTTTTCAGAATTAGAACTGTCACTTTTGCCTGATTGAACGCTTTGAGAATGCTTTTTTCTGATTCCAGATTGCCAATTGAAAACGACATAAATTTAAGTTTTAGTTTTTTTTATTTTTCGTTTTATTTGTTTTTTTTTTTATTTGTCAAAATTGTAGCAAGCTTTGGAAAAATATTGTTGTTGATTTTTCGATTTTAAATACAATAGTTTCTAGATAGACCGATGCCAATGTACTTCTTAAGTTAATTAAAAATTGAATCGAGCGGCAGGACAACTGAAGTTCATGTCGTAGTTGTTGAAACCATCAGCCTATTTGCTTTTCCAGACTATAAACTATCACTGTGCCAAATTTAAACCAATTCGGTTCAGCCTTTCTTGAAATATAAATTGTATAACTAACACGACTTTCTTTTATGTATCAAAAATATTGACATCTTCATCGACCGCTAGATGTAATTTCACAAACATCTTACGTTGTGTCTCAAGATATTAATACTGGCGGGAATGCATACAAACTGGCCAAAAACTGACAGCTACTTCTTTATCCGAGTAAAACGTCAAATGAAAAGTTCTTGACATAGTATGGGTTTTGGTAAATCAAGAAAAATCGAAAATTTCACAAACTTTTCTCCTAACAATCCAAAACATTAGCATATACTGGTAAAGTGATTTTCAACCTAAAATCTCTTTTAAAGTTAATAAAATTTACATTCGACTTACAAAATTAAGAGAAAAACCAATTCCCTGGAAAAACGATGACAGCGATTCAATATTCGGTTTATAAAGATTTCTGGAAATTCTTATTATTCCCTATATACGTTCTCAAGTTATAGCGTGACCAGAAGAAAATAGGGTTCATTTTTATATATTACTAGCGAAGCCCCCGCCCGCTTTGCAGGGCGTTACAAACTTCCCATACGACCATAGGAGGTTATTGTTATCGGTCCGATTTGTCAAACTGAAATTTTTGACATATCTGGACGTTTTAAGGTCTTACAATACCTATATATCTGTCATTTTTAGAGAGATATCTGTGTGTGAGTGTATGTACGACCCCTCACTCTAAAGCGGAGATCTTACCATGGACACCACGATCTCTACTGATTTAGGTGTGCGCAAATTCCTAAATATTTTTAAAATAAGCGACCAAAATTTAATTTATTTGCTTAACATATTTTCCATATTTTTTTATAATATTTGTTTGCGCCCTAAACCCTCTACTCTTATTCCTCTTTAATGTAAAAAAAAATTAAGAAAATCGGTTAACCGGTTTGGCTGGTTAGTGAACGAACACAAAAAAAACAGACTTTCTTTTATATATATAGAAGATAGAAGAAGATATATTAAATAAATTTGAAGTCAATATCGTTGACATTCAAGTCAAAATACATTTTCTACCAACTTTTGGTAGAATATTTTGTACTTCTTTATTTAAAAAAAAAAACTGTCTTGATCATTTCATCATTTTGTCATTTCAGAGGAAATTTAACGTACGAACGTACGTAAAACGGCACACAGAGACATCTCTCCACAAATTCTAGGAACCTTAAAATACTGAATTTCAATTTGATAATTCGGTCCGATAACAATAACTCACTATGGGAAGTCAAAAAAAACTCAAACGTCATAACATCTTGAAAGCTTCACTGGGACTGGTAACATCAATATGCATTTGCAAATCTTATCAAAATTATCTTTGCAAAAATAAAATTTTAAGTTTTTGCGGAACGAAATAGCATATTTTTACGAAAGTCTTTGCACTTTTCAGTATTAACTTTGCACTTTTCACAAAAGAAGGTACAGTGGAACAAAAATTGCAAAGTGAATATAAAACTTGCAAGAACTTTTCAAGTTTTACTTATCAATTTCATCTTTTCACTTATCAGATTTTATATGTAGTTTTGTGGAACAGAATGTTTTGGAAATTGACGAAAAATTTGTAAAGTGCAAAGTTGTTTTGTGGAATAGGGCCCAGCTTACTTTTCTCCACCCCCTAAAATATGATTATAAATCAATTTTCCATCGAATTTAAACTCATTTCAAATTTATACAATAGATTTTCGGTAAACATTCTATTAACAAAATATTTGACAAATTAGTCTGTGATTTCCATTATTTTATTTTAAACCCGCCTTAAATATAGGTGTTAAAAATGAAATTTTCCATTTGTGTAAGAAAAAAACATTTTCCAACGAAAAATTAAATGTTATTATGAGCGTTTTGGAAATAATGGTGAAAAGCCGTCTGGTCCCGTAGATTTGAAGCATCAATTTGCTTGAATGCAACGAAGACTTCATCTGTATTTATCCGACAAACCCAAACTAAAACTTTCAGGGACACTGGAAAGATTTTTATGTAAGTCATAAGCAGGGATTGGATTTTGCTCACTTTACCTTTTTTTGCGCAGTCGTATGACGCTATAGATTTTAAACAAAGTCGTTTCGTGTCAACCTATGTACATAATTCCAAATATACGTACATATTTTATTTTAATGTTTTATATATCATGGAAAAATTGAAAATTTATCTTCAAAATTATTTTTAAGCTTTTTTTGGGCAAATTATGGTTTTCAGATTTAAAAATATAGATAGATAGAATAGAGCATACGCTTTAAAAAAATGTTATAATTATATAGTTGTATTACCGTTGTATTTTGACAACTCTTTTTTTCAAAGCATTTTTATTTTAAATTACCCCTAATGCCAAAACGGGTTGAGATATGTAGACCCCCTCCTCACATAGTAAAAAATGTTCATTTTGAACCCCTCTACAAGATAAAGTTATCAAATCTTGGCGCCAAAGTTATCGCACTCTCTCCGTAATTTAAATTAAAAAAAATCCGTATTAATAACAATGTACCTACTCGATTTTTTATTTGTAATCTAAATTATAATAACAATTAAAAAACTGAATCACAATTTTTTTATTTTATTAAAACCAAAAAACTAATGTCGTTTTTAATTAGCAATCCGGAATTGGAATTAGAAGCAGAATCCCAATTGAACAGTTTTTATGAAATCTGAAAATTTTTAAGTTTGGTGTTACTGTATTGGTAAAGTGTGACTCCTGCAAGAGAAAATTAACTGCATCACTTGCATTGTCATAATTTGATGAAGAAAATGAGGAAAACGACTCCAACAATGTTTCTAACAAATTAGCAAAAATTGTTAAGATATTATTTTCCATTTTTTTATATTTTATTTTAATTTCAAGCAATCACATCACAGCTTGCACAATGTGTTACATAATTCAAAAAATATGAAATTTATCAAGTGTGACATTTAAAATCTTTGAATGTGTGAGTGATTCTGTTTTTGCTTCTGATTTCAAATTTAGAAGAGAAATCTCTTCTTTTTCAGAATCAGAACTGTCACTTTTGCCCAATTAAACGCTTTCAGAATGCTTTTTTCTGCTTTCAGATGCCAATCGAAAACGCCATAATTGGGACCTATTTTGTTTTGAGAAGTATAGAACAGTGACATCAGCTGATTTTGGCAGTTTTCACTAACCTTGCACTAGCCTGCACCAGGCTTGCCAGATTGGGCTCTTTATCGAAAATTGGGCTATCTTTTTCCAAAATTGAAGACAACAATTTCACTATGACAGCCCAATTATAAATGGGCTATAAATAGCCCAAATCTAATCTTGGTGATATATGAATTTTTTGGTACAAATTAAACCATATATTATTCGCTCTCTAAACATACCCCTTACTCATAGCTTGGGTTGGCATCACTCTTTGTTCTCTGAATATACATAGGTACTACCTTTGTATATAAAATGAATAGTATTCTCATGGAACAGAAAATTTTGCAGTCAAGGACGCTACACTGGGGGCGCTAGTTGTCTTGAAATTTAGCCGAGACACCTTAGAATGAGAAGAGAAAAAAGAAAATAAACACAAACAAAATTTCATTCATAGGAAATAGGAGGGAAAAAATCGATAGAGTAAATATAAAAAGAGGGGATTTTTTCTGTCTGAGCATTGCTTGTATGGAAACCGTATATCTATATACATACTTGTGCACAATGATTGCCTTCAGATTTGTGTGGTTGCTTATGGAAGGGAATGAGTCGTGTGTGTTATGGATATTGCTATAGCTATGAATGCTGTAACACTGTAGGTATCTTGCTGTTTGAAAATCGTTTTGGATTCAATTTTCAATTTTTGTAAAAATTGGCTTCTGAATCCTCTGAGGATGCGTAGTTGCCAAATTTGTAATACATTGCAAATGTATGTATGTTTAATAAAATGAAATTCTGGTATGGTTTAAATTAAATTAAAATCTGTATCATTCAGTTAAATTAAATGTCATTTTGTAAATTGAAATAAAGTTTCAATATTTTGCAGATGAAATTAAGTTATTATGTTTGCAAGAATTTCAAGTATTTTAAAGAAGTTTATACAGCAATTATGATTCAACAAATTTTGACATTAAATACACTTCTTAAGTTGAAATAAAATGCATTTACTTAAAGTTTTTAAAGTTGCTGTCAACTTTTTACATTTAAATGCAACTTAAGTATTAATTTTTACGCTCAAAATTCTACAAAAATTTGGTAAACAATGCTTTTCAACTTGAATATCTCGAGAGCATACAATAAAAAAAACAAAACCACACAAATCACCAAATTTAATTTAGTTTGAAGATTAAAAGTCAACATCTGATACTTTTCGTGTGATTGGAGATATATTTCAACACACAAACTTCAATAAATAACAATTTTTAAAAAAATAATGGGAACTTTTAGTTTTCAAATGTATTAAAATTTGCTTTCTACATGGTTTTTCATTTAGCTATCAAAAATATTTTTCCTTACAAAAAGTTAAAATACAGTACAGCCTCGCTAGTCCGGACACTCGCTAGCCCGGACACTTCAGTAGTCCGGACACCTCTATGTTTCGGACATTTTCAAAAGTTTACCTCTACAGTCCGGACAGCGTATTAAAATGCTTATGTATAATACACATACATATATTATTTATCTCTGTTTCTTGAAAAAAAACGTTTGTTCATACGATTACGGGGAATCCCCTTCTAGTTTTGTCGCTTGTAGTTGGCTCTGGAATCTAGACATTTTAATCGTTGCAAATTTACTCATTGGAAGTTTATATTTGTGGTCGTTGATTTTCCATGCTCTGTTACATTTCATCGTGAGCTTTCTTTAAGGATAAGGCATATTTTTTGGTGTATAATTTGAATTTCTCATTGAAAATTTTTAAAACATAATTTATTACTTATTATGGCTTCTACAAAGAAAAGGAAGCATGTTACTTTGACACTTTCTGAGAAATGTAAAATATTGGATGATATTGAAACTGGCAAATCAGTCAGGCAAGTAGCAGAAATTTTCAAAGTCTCAAAGTCAATTGTTTTTGATATAAAAATGAATAAGATGAAAATTCGGAAATTTGTAAAAGTTTTCGGTTGTCCATTGCATTTAATTTTTTCTCTATAGTCCGGGCATTTCGCTATTCCGGACACGGTAGAAACTTCATGTGTCCGGACTAGCAAGGCTGTACTGTAATTGAATTTACTTATTGCTTTCATTATTTGAGAATGCAACAGGAGCCGTACCCAGCCTCTTTTTTTAATTTGAATGGTAACCTGAATCTTAATTTGTATGTAATTAACTAGAAAAATTACACTTTAGCATTGAAATACATTAAAAATATGATTTGTACACTAATTTAAATTTTAAAAGTAAGTTCATAAAATTTTCTAACTATCAATTTAGTTTATATTAGGTAATGTAGAATATATTTTTCATATCATATCATCAAAGAAAGTTGAAATATTTGTATTGAATTAATACGTAAACAATTAGAGAATATTTTTCTCATAGGGAATTTATTTGGAAAAAGTACTCAATTTTGCCAACTGCAAAAATGTTCTTACTCACTCCTATTTAACGATTTGCTACTTTTTGAACGTTTCTTCCCTTCCTACTCTTAATAACCCCTTGAACAGAACAAAACGACATAAATAACCATACACATGTGTTTTTATCGTCTGCCTTAAAATTTCCCCACATTTGTACCTTTTCATTCAGTTTTTGCTTTGACGTTACCTTACACATATTTATTTCTTATTTTTCAATTTTCTCCTCATTCTGTCTCTCATTCTCTACTTCGATTTATTCAGGCACGAACCATTTTTTACCGTCGAGGAGGCTCGTTAGGCGTCGCGTCGTTCGTTCCTCTTCATGATTGTACTATTCCATTATATATACAAGGGTACTACTCTACTCTGGTTTTGACATTTCAAATCAACTGCAATAATCTTCACTTTGATTCCATTTAGGGGCCAGTTATAGCTATCATTGGTTTTCATCATTGAAACCAATCATTGGAATTTTTTTGACAAGTTGGTTATAGCTATCATTGAAAAATATGTCATTGAAAATATCCATCATTGAAATAAAAAAAAACTCGGTTTTTTACACCACCTCTACCGTTTGGCAAAAAGAACAAATTAGAATTCAAACAACCGTGTAAATGATAGATTTATTTAAATTTCTTTTAAACACTACGTACAACTACACAATTTAAAAGAAAACAAAAAATAAACAAACATTTTCCAAGAATTTGAGGTTAGAGTTGATCATTGAAAGAAAAAATGATCATTGAAAGAAAAACTGACAGGTGGGAATACAACGAGAATGGAATGCTTTCATTGGAACGATTTTGTTCCAAATCGAATCAGCTGTTCATTGAAAACGATTTCATCATTGAAAAATTAAAAGTTAACTTACAGGAAAATTATGGGTTAAAATTAATGTTTTTTTTTTTTCAATAAAAAAAATTCTCCAAGTCATTAGCTTCATTTTGATACCTCCAATGACAAATTTGACTTTCTCTATGGCTTTTAATAGCGAAATAAAATTTTCAATGATGAAAACCAATGATAGCTATAACTGGCCCCTTATTAAGGAATCCCCTTTTAAAAAAAGCAAATATAACTTAAAATTGAATGTGGCTGTGTCTAATTCGATTCCTCATTAATCAATAAGGGGAAATGGGGACAATACAAGAAAATTTACAAAAAACAAAAAAATATTTACAAATACATATAATGCCAATGACCACGATGATAACAATGACTCTGATGAAACTTTAACAGTTTTTGAATGATTTTCAACAGTTACATAACATGGATGATATTTTTAACTCTTCATTTTTATGAACAAAAAATGTTTTAATTTTTCGTTTTTTTTTATAAAAATAAATTGTAATTGAAATTATGAAAACATTTTTTTATTGGTATTGGGCTACAAAAATTTCTAAATTGGACTATCGAACGAGGTCAAGACATGGCAACCCTGGCCTGCACTAGCTCAAAGGTAGTGCAGACTATTTAGAACTAGTGTAAACTAGTTCAGCTCATTGAACGGTAAATGGTAAATCAGTGCAGGACAGAAGTCCGTGTAGAAATGTCTTCATTGAACACTATAAAGCAGCAGCTTCCTGCTCGGAGTAGTTTAGTACCACTCGTTTCGTTGCACATACTTAATGTAAACAATGTAAACGATTCATAAGTCCATAATTTTTTCTATTTCATTTGGTGTCATTTCATATTAAAGGTGAAAGTATTTTACAGAATTCATTTCGAAAATGTTTTAAACTATAGGGTAAAGGTGTCAACAGTAAATCAGGGTACACAGTGAATCATTTGCTCTCACGGTCTATTTTTTTATTTTATAATAAATCTGAAAAAGAGAAAAGATCGTCCTTGTACATTTCATCCCTTCAAACCATAACTCTGCGTAATCATTTGATCTGAGTCGGACATTTTCGTGTGTTTGTGTTTTTTGCATTGATAAGTAATTTTTTGTTTTCTATTTGTTTTTCTTCTCATTTAATAACTGTGCATCGTAACTCCATTTGAGTGATATATTCGTGTTTTTGGTTACACTGACTTAATAATTTGTGTCAACTTGTTTAGTTGTGTGAAATATTTAATATAATTTTAATGTGTTTTTGTTAAAATGTCAACATGGTACACAGTGAATCAAATGAAAAAGGTACACAGTGAATCACTGATCTTTCATTTAATTTCAATTATGCAAGCATGGATGTTCGCTAGAGAGCTATACATTTTAATCAAATGGATTACTTTTCTTTCTTTATTTTTTTTTTTTTAATTATTTTTCTTTATTTTAAGCTTTGTGATTTTTTTTTAAATTTTTGCGATTTTTTTATATTTATTTTATTTTAATAATTTTTTTTGTTAAGAAATAAAGAGTATATATTTTTGTTTAAATAAATATAAAAATAAGTATAAAACAAAAAACATAGTTTTTTTTTCTTAAAAGACTGTTTTTACATCCCTGATTCACTGTGTACCAGTCACTGATTCACTGTGTACTGTGTACACCCAAAGTACACAGTGAATCATGTGGTAAGGTAAGTTAAAAACATTTTTTTTTATTTTCTCCAAAGTATAAAGTTTTGAAATTGAAGAAAATATATTGAAAATGCTGTAATGTAGATGTAAAAATTGATCCACTGTTGACACCTTTACCCTACACCACGGACTACGACTGCTATACTCTGAAGATGTTGTATAATTCAAAAATACCCTCTTCAATTAATTCACACATTTTGCAAAAATTAAACAAATAATATTTTTTGAAGCATGTATTTGTTTTTTTCATTAACCCGTCAGAAGGCGCGTATGAGCGCGGCGCTCATTCCCTTAATAATTTAGCTACTACTAGTGTCAATTTAAATTTTTATTGTTTAAAACGGCTTATACCTTATGTTATCCTATGGGACCACTTTTCTAAAAATGAAATAACCCAATCCATAGACTGGTGTTAAAAGGACAACAGATTAAACTTGTCATGTTCCGATAAAGTGAGCGGCGCGCTCATACGCGACCATTGGTGTATGCATTTTTTTCGTGTAGTTTTCTTTGTTATTTCATGCATTATTTTTTTTTTCATCACCAAGTATTATTATTTACAATAATTAATTAAAATGTATGTATTTTAACTTTTGAATTCAAAGTATGATTTATAATTTTTTAATTATTATAATGTATGTATTTTTTAATTTTTATTTCAGAGAATTCTATCTTAGTTTTTTAATTGTTTAATTATTAAGTTTTGATTAAGTATTGTTGCTACCATTTATTAATAATAAATAAATAAAGTCGTCCTTATTAATTACCCATAATAAAATTCTCATTTGAGTTCGATTTACAACATTTATTCCTCAAAACTGTTAAGTGAGCGCCGCGCTCATACGCGCCTAACCGCGTTACGAATGTACACGCGCCTTCTGACGGGTTAACATTAGATCAAAATAAACTTAGTTGATTCACTCCTAAATGCCTACCACTCTAATAAACTAGCTACATATGTACATACTTACTTACTATTTACATATTTGTAATGCAAATCAAAATAATAATAAAACGCTCAAGTCCTAAAGTTAGGAGCAACTTCTTTTGTACATAATTTATTATGTACATATGTTATAATACCGAAATTAAGAGGTTTGTATTTAGTGATGTTTATTTTTCTGGAGTATTATTAAGGAGGCTGACCTTATTATTACAATCCTTTTAAGAATAAGTAAATATGAAAGCAAGTACGCTTAACGTTATTGTTTAATTACAAAACGATTATAATTTTTAACATTATATATTTTGAATTTTTCAGGGACTATATTTTATATTGTAACTTAACATTTTCTTTTGAAATTAGGTGTGTAGTCAAAGTTTTCATTTTACAAAAAATTTAAATTCACCGCAAGTCCACAATAAATTTAAATATGTATATCGAGCAACTTAAAAACACAGTTCAACATTCGTTATCACCTGGTTAATTATCTCCATTTTGTATTGATAGTAATTCATGCTGTTTTGTATCACTTTCCATTCCTCGAATTTTTTGTGGCGCAAATCGATGTGATTTTTGGTATCGTCATTCGCAGTAATATGTTTTTGTTTTTATTCTGAAGTCTTACAAATACAATTAAGAGTCTAAGCAAAATAAAAAACATTTAACGAGCGATAAACACCAAATTTTTAGTCCGATGCCTCTAATGTAACGTGTACAGTAAAACTTAAATTGTTAAACAAGAAAACAACATTAATTTGGGGACAAGCACAAGATGCAGCTATGTATGTGTTGTTGTTGTGGTACATAACATTGGTAGCGTTCAAAAATAATGTTGAGGAATGGTGGCTACACGATCAACATTTTTATATACATGGCTTGATCAGAAAATTGCTTGTGGAAATGTGGAAACAACCTGCAGCGTTGTTGGTTTTCACTTTGCAACATCGAAAACCGTAAACAAACACTCCGGTTACAAGTGGAGATCGAGGAGTCGAATCGAAACAGAATTATGGGAAAAACAGATTGGGCGCATTCACTAATGTAGTCACTACGTAGTCAACTCACTCTGATAGGTCAAGGAAAATTAAGAAGTTAGTTGAAATTTCCCCTCCGCGACGTAGTTTAAAAATTTTCAACTTCAAAGGTAGTTGACAGCGATTTTGACATTTCACTCTCAGCTCTCCAAACCACTATAATATGATCTAAATTTAATTATTTTGCATACATATGACTTCATCTTGTTATAAATTACTTATTTTATATCTTATATTTGATTTGATTTATTTTAAAATCACAAATGATTTTCATTTTATTCTTACATCTGTCAAAAATATGACAGTTTACGATTCACTAGCTTTGTAGTGCATTTTGCATTCACAAGCTAGTTGATTTTTAACTACGTAGTGACTACATTAGTGAATGCGCCCATTGACACAGCAACTTCAACAACAACTTTGACAACCACTTTACTCATATTAGAGTAGAGCCAGTGGTTTTAAATGGCTTTGAACACATTAATGCGAGAAACAGATTGGCACATCGACTTCAACAGCAACAGCGACATCAAAGAGAACTTCGACTGCAAAAGTCATGTGAAACAGATTACTACGCCAACAGCGATTTTGACAGCAAACAAATCTGAAGAGTATTTAAATAACACAAAATAATTAAAATATTATAAAAAATTTTTTGCCGTAAAATATGGAAAACCTGTATGTGTTGATGATGACATTCGAATATTTTTTATTTTGTTTGCCTTCAATGTTTTTGTATGATTTACGGCTTTTATTGTACAAAAAGGGATTTGTTTTCAATGATAGACCCTCTTCCATTATCATATTTTTATTTTCTTGTGTTGACAAACCTAAAAATTGTCAACAAAAGTCATGTGAAACAGATTACAACGTCAACAGCGATTTTGACAACAAACTAATCTGAAGAGAATTTAAAAAACACACAAAATAATTAAAATGTTAAAAAAATTATTTTGCCGTTAAATTATACGGATAAACTGTATGTAATAATGATGGCATTCATATAGTTTTTATTTTGTTTGGCGTCAATGTTTTTGTATGATTTCCGTCCTCTATCGCACGAAAAGGTTTTTTTTTTAACCTAAAAAACATCACTTCAAAATACTTTGTGTTGAATATGAGCCATAACTTACTTGTGAAATGAAAACTTTTGTTTATGCTTATTATAGGTGTTTTTACACGATTTAACACAGCACCACATATTGTTCTGTATTTTTTTAAATGAAATATTGCCTATACATATTTAAAAGAGTCACTTTTGTTATGACTATTCTTACAGTATTAAAATTTCCACACTCCCTTTCGGCTAGGCAAAATGACAGATGAGGATCAAATTTGTTTATTTTGTATTTATTTTCAAGCTTCACCTACGTACACTGTATATGTGACAAATGTCTCTTCCTCTATTTCTTATTCAATAGATCCGATCGAATATCGAGTAATCCTAATCCGGCATCAAATATTGATTCAATTCTTCTTGTAAACTGGGTAATATAATATGAAAATTTGTTACGGACGCCTGTGACACTCAACGCATGAAATGCATCATTTAAGAAAAGAAAAAGAACATAAATAAATAAAATGTAAAAAAAATTACTAATGCTTATATAAGGTGTTGTTTCAATGTTTGATTGTTTATCATGTTTGAGATTGACAAAATGTCAATTGACATACACAACTCTATAGAGAGACATCAATTCCTTTTTTTTTTTGTATAACACTTATCCGAGTGGGGTGAGTAGCCGATCGATGGGGAATTCTCTGTTCGGGTGCTTGTTATGTCATTCGTCGTGTATTCGTTTTTCATTAATTTTTGTTGTTTTTTTTTGTAATCAAAGTTTATTAGCGTCACCAATCATAGTTATTTAGGCCTATTCTAACACATATGTTATTCTGCTATGAATTTTCTGTTATGAACCATAAAAGATTTCCACCATAAAAGATTTTTTTATAATTGGTATTCAGAAGTTCGATCTTTTATAAAATTCTGTTATGAAACTTAGAAAACGAAATCTGTTAGCAAACAGAACTAAAATCTGTTGTCATAATAAGCTGTTATTATTTAATACTCACTGGAAATTGTCAAATGATGAAACGATTGAAATGGATGACCAAAATAAAAGTAACCTGTTACATACACACTACTGGTATAGTGGTATCCATACCATGGAATACTTTTTTACGATATATGTATGTTTCAGGAAATACCACTGCACTGTATGTGCCGATAAGAACCCTACTAGGAGCATTGTACTCAAATGGTACTCCCATAGTCCCTTGTAACTATTCCCTGAAACATATGTACATCGATGTAAACTTCGGTATACCATGGTATGGACACTAGCAGCGTGTCTTGTCCACCCCTTTTTGTTAATTATAAATATAAATAACAATTTTTACAAACTTATTTAGGGCGAAGACAACAAAAAATAACTCACTAGCAGAAGAAAATTTACTGATAATCCATTTTTAATTTACTCTACTTGAAAGTCTTTTATTATAAAAGTCAAACAAATTTGTCTTTTATTCTTTTATGATTTTTAACAGATTTAAGCATACCGAATACCATAAATGGAATTCGTAAAAGAGTTTTTAGCATTTCGAAATTTTTGATAGTTCATAAAAGATTTTGCAGCAGATTTTATAACAGATTTGGGCATGCCGAATACCAAAATTTTAATTCATAAAAGATTTTTTGACAGCTCAATCTTTTTTGCAAATTATTGAATTTTACTATCAAAATTCGTGCTCGGTTCGAAATGTTCATCGCGCGCTGCTTATCGAAAAACTGTGTTTAGCGATGAGGCTCATTTTTGGTTGAATGGGTACGTAAATAAGCAAAATTGCCGCATTTGGAGTGAAGATCAGCCAGAAGCATTGCAACAGCTACCAATGCATCCCGAAAAAGCCACTGTTTGGTGCGGTTTATGGGCCGGCGGCATTATTGGGCCATATTTCTTCAAAGATGATTCGAATCGCAGCGTTACTGTCATTGGTGAACGCTACCGAGCGATGATAACAAACTTTTGTTTGCCCGAAATGGAAGTTCTTGACTTGCATCATATGTAGTTTCAACAAGACGGTGCCACATGCCACACAGCACGCGAAACAATGGCGCAATTGTGAGGCGAGTTTGGTGAACAGTTAATTTCACGTTTCGGGCCGGTCAATTGGCCACCTAGATCGTGCGATTTGACACCATTAGACTATTTTTTGTGGGGGTATGCCAAGGCTAATGTCTATAGGGACGTGCTTCGATTGACGCACTGGAAGCCAACATCCATGCATTCATTCGTGAGATACCGGCCGATATGTGTGAAAGAGTATGCCAAAATTGGACTCAGGGAATGGGCTACCTGAGACGCATACGCGGTCAACATTTGCATAAAATTATCTTTAAACATTAAATTGCAAGGTTCAAACTATCGATTCAAATAAATATTTCATTCATTTTTTCGAATTTTTCGTGTTTTTTGACACTATTATAACCAAATGTTATTTCGATTCTATTTAAATTCGATTCCTCGATCCACTGACGTCGTATACCTGGATCGAAATCTCAATTCAATTTCGATTCCTCGATCTCCTCTTGTAAGTCTGCTATTACACGGTGTATCTAGATGCATGCGACACTTCGAACAACATAAGTGCAAAAGAGAGACAAAATTCGAAAACATGAGACGCAAGAAAATCGACCTGTGTCGCACGGGTAAAATTTTCCGTGCGACAATTTGACGTTTGTCTTTGCTCTTGTTCGCTTTTTTACTGTTCTCTTTCATATGGTTTCGTTCTTCGAGAAGGAAACTTCGATGCATCTTAACATTATAAATGTTTTGTATACTAATTTGTATTCCAAAATGCATATTCTTCATCAATAAATAAAAAAACAAATCAAATTCAAATATTTTTTTAATTGATTTCAAAGAAAACTGAAATCATTTGAATTTGAAATATAAATAAAAGAGAACTGTCAAAATAGATTCATGAATCTGGTTTCATCGTGTAATAGCACTTGAGAAACCGGATAGGATAACAAAGAAAAATTCGAAGATGTCGCATGCATCTAGATTCATCGTGTAATAGCAGACTAACTAGGGTAAAATTAATAAGTTCTTTTGTAAGTTTTAAGTTTCGGCTACTGCCTTATTGAGTTCAGCTCCTCAGGGATGTACTCATCCAGCTGAGTTTATCTGTGCGAGGGAGATGGATTCGAACCAATACTCTCAGACAGATCATTCTGTTATATTGGAGATGTATACACTAGGTTGAGAGGTGGATGGGATGATTTTTCCGTACGATTAGAGGAGATCGTCCGACGTTCTTTGTCTGAGTGTTAAGCTAAGTACAGACGATTGTCAGATCTTACAATATTGTCAGATCTGACATTGAAAAACTGTCCCAAATGTCTTACAATCGTCTGAACACTCAATTTTGTCTGACAATATTGTCAGAAACCTCATTGTCAGGTAATTGTCAGACGACAATCTGACAACAAATTGTCACGTATCTTATAATCGTCTGAACACACAATTCATATCATTGTCAGACGATTATAACATTGTCAGACTCATTGGTCATTCTCAGATATCTTTGTTTAAGACATCTTACAATTGCTGACAATTTCTGTATTTTCATATACTAATGGCGTTTTCAATTAGCAATCTGGAAGCACAAAGCGTTAAATTGGGCAAAAATGACAGTTCTTATTCTGAAAAAGAAGAGGTTTCTCTTCTGAACTTGAAATCAGAAGCAAAAACAGAATCACTCATACACTCAAGAATATAAAAAAATGGAAAATAATATTTGAAAATATCTTAACAATTGTTCCTTTTTTTTGAATTGCTTAGAATCCATTCGCAGAAAATTCCGATACAACTCCAGTTCCTCATCTCGCTATTCGACAAGCAATTTAGAATATAAACCTTCCTGATGTCGACGAGCCACCCAATTCTTCGTCCAAACACTTCGACTTTTTTGTGACAATTCCTCTTCTTCGCTGTCTTCGAACACGTAGGCCGTTAGAATAGTTGCAATGACAATATTTTCCATATTTATTAAAATGATTTTCATACAAAATTTCTACACGTTCCACTAACTTTTAATTTGTCTGACAATGTCTGCCAACGGATCGACCAATTTTTCGTAAATAAATTTTCCAACAGTGTGAACTGACAATTTTCACCCTGACAATACTTTCAGAAACGTCGTTGACAGAGAATTGTCAGGGAACTATCTGACAGTGAAATTGTAAGACTTTGGGACTAAATCTGCCAATCGTGTGAACAGACAATTTTTCATTGGAAGCTATTTGGCTATTTTCAGCTCCTTGCCAGCTATTGTCAGAGCACTGACGGATCTGACAATATTGTATGATCTGACAATGGTCTGTACTTAGCTTAAGACATTTGGGACAGATTTTCAATGTCAGATCTGACAATATTGTAAGATCTGACAATCGTCTGTACTTAGCTTTAGAGTATGCTTTGTATATGAAAACTATAGTACTCTTATGGCTGAGGTCGAATAGCGCGGCATTTAGTTATTTTTCGTTGAACCTATAGTGAAGAAATTATTTTCAGATGGGAGACTTGCAACTGACGAGAATTCAAATCGAAGTGAGACAAGGAAAGACTATATAATTTTTGTCAGAGTTATGTCGTTTTCAATTGGCAATCTGGAAGCAGAAAAAAACATTCTGAAAGCTTTCAATTGGGCAAAAGTGACAGTTCTGATTCAGAAAAAGAAGTGATTTCTCTTCTGGATTTGAAATCAGAAGCAAAAAGAGAGTCACTCACACATTCAAAGATTTTATATGTCACACTTGGTAAATGTCATATTATTTGAATTAACAAATTATGCGAACTGTGAAGTGATTGCTTGAAATTTAAATAAAAAAAATATAAAAAATGGAAAATAAAATTGAAAATATCTTAACAATAATTGTTCCTAATTTGTTCCTACATATACACATACATATGTCGTTCAGACATGTCACTAATTACCAATACAGTCACACCAAACTTCAAATTTTTTAGAATTCAGAAAAACTGTTCAATTGGGATTCTGCTTCTGCTTCCAATTCCAGATTGCCAATTAAAAACGACATTAGAAAGACTATTAAAAACGGAAATTTTGCTGTTTTTGGAGACTTTGGTTTGTTTACATTTTTTTAGTCGAGTATGCTTTACGCTAGTCGTCTTCACCAGACGACACACAAAAGCACGACCTAGAGATTAGGACACTGAAGTCGTCAATTAAAAACGTCAACATTCTGATCAAGGAAAATTACAGATTGTCTATTAATTTGTACTGGGACAAGAAAATTCGGGCCGTTAACTCTAGCGACCCGAGTGTTCCCGCAAATTAATAAGATTTTTCGAAAAAATGATCAAAACGACCTTCCGTGTCTTAAGCTTCAGAGAACGACAGAGAACAGAGACGTACTTGTGACAGCGCAAATTAATCCAGAGGAAGCCGTCTTGGACGGTGACTTCTTTGTGATTGAGCATCCGCAGGATAAAGTGGAAACGATTGGTGCTGCTTTCCAGCAAGTGTATAAGGTGAATGCTTGCACTCGCCCGAACTACGACCTGGAAAACAGGGCCCTACTTCACCACTTCTATCTGAAGAATGATATTACTCATTGGCGATCCGAGAACTGTGGTTTCACCCGGTTCAATGATGATTTCTTAGTGAACGCTATAATCGCCGAAAGAAGGGGTTCAAGTCCCTTGCTCATCACGAAGGTAGAGCTCTAGCTCATCCTCAATTCCATAAAGAATAAAAAGTCAGCAGGTGTAGATGGCATACCCAACATTGTGTTAAGACATTTACCGATTGAAGCTCTTGACATTTATACTACACTGTTCAACAATGCGCTGAATAATGCATATTATCCAGTGCGTTGGAAGACAGCTGTGGTGCATCCTCTCCCGAAAAAGGGAAAGGACAACTCCAACCCTTCAAACCTTCGTTCAATAAGTCTTCTTCCAAGCATCAGCAAGGTATTCGAGAAGGTAATCAATAGGGCTCTGACTAAGTGGGCTGCGGACAACACAATAATTCCGGAAAATCAGTTCGGGTTCAAGGCAGGACATGACTGTATTCATTCCGCGTTTAAGCTCGTTTCTGATATCCAATGGAACAAGTCCAAGAAACAATGCACGGGTGCTGTTCTGGTGGACTTAGAGAAGGCCTTCGACACCGTATGGTTAGAAGGGTTGTACCTAAAACTCACTAGACTAGGCATCAGTAAACCATTATTGTATATGCTTTAGGATATGCTCAATGGTAGAAAGTTTGTTGTGAAAAGTGGCAATGTAACCTCTACCAGCATCTTCGAAATTAAAAACGGTCTTCAACAGGGAGCGGTCAATTCGTCGATTCTCTTCAGAATTTATACCAGTGATCTGATAGGTAGCCTTACTAAAGCAATTGCGTATGCCGACGACCTGATTGCGTACAGAACGGCCCGAAAGGTTGAGGTTATTAGAATTCTCTTGCAGCGTGACTTCGAGAGGATTCAGCGATATTGCGACGACTGGAAACTGAAAATAAATGTCCAAAAGTCGGAGACAATTCTGTTCCGAACTCCGTTAGCTAAGGCCACGAGAGATGCATACACGCAATTGGCGTGCAAAAGTTTAGTGAAGTACCTCGGTATCTGGTTGGACCAGTATTTGTATTTCGACAGACATATAAATGTTGCTCTGACCAGAGCCCGAGGAGCCCTAGCTCTGACGAAACGGCTGTTTTACAGCAGTCGGCTTGACCCCAGAGTGAAGGTAATTTGCTACATGGCCCTCATACGGCCAATGCTAGTCTATGGTTGTCCTGTTTGGTTCAACATGGAGAAGTTTCGGGTGTTCGAGAGGCAGTGTCTCCGGAGATGTCTCGGTTGGTATCGGACACCAGAATCTTCTTATTTACATTATTATTCAAACGAGGCTTATACAACGGAGCTCGGATCAACAGAATTGACATTTTCGTGATAAAACTTGTTCGGGGTCACATTGCGAGAGCTATGACTTCGACCAATAATTTGATTTTCGGGGCGTTCTATCCAAACGACGAATACTTCGGTATGGCACGCTTGAGCGGCTTTATCCCACCAGAGGCATTCCTCTATTTAAACCAATGCGGCTTGATACAGGATAGATTGGCAGTACCGCTTATCTACTACGTCAGGCGTAGAACCGTGGACCGGTGACTCTAGTACGAACGAGACATCCTCGCCCGAGATGGAGTGGAGCTCCGGTTCAGCAGGGCTGTGTCCGAACAGGACCGTATCGATAAGAGAAGGCAGGAGAACCAGTTTTAGTGGCTAAAAGTAATTAATATGGGGTAAACCGGGGTGGGGTAGTTTTTGCTCTGGCCGGCTTACATACCTGTTTTTTAGTCTTAGGTTAATTATTAGTATAAGTAGAGTAGGGATGGTGGCACTATAAAAATAATAAAAATAAATAAAAAAAAATTAAAAAAATTACAAATATAAGCAACAACACATACATACATAATATGGACATAGTTTTTGCCGCTGTGGTTGTTCTAGTTGTAAGTAGTTTGTAGGTAGGTTAGGGGTAGTTTTAAGTTTTATTTTAAGGACGTAGCATGTAAGTAAATAATAATAAAAAGACAAAGATGTTAGTTTTTGAAATTTTCTAACAAAATAAACTTAAAAAAAAAAATTAGTTCATAGGCCGAAAGGCATTAATTTTAAGTAATCATGAATTTCTTAGAGCGCCCGTTTAGGGCAAGTAAGTTATATTTAAGTATCATTAAGTAGGCTAGTTTACTGAATTTTGTCTAGTATGTAAGTAGTTTTAAGTTAAATTGAATAAAAAAAATTTGAATTTAAAAAAAAAAAAAAAAAAAAAAGATCTCCGCTCTAGACGTGAGGGGTCTTAAGTTCGATTCCTGTCGCTGGCAACTTTTTTTTTTTTATAAAAATGCATGGCCTGAACCAAAGTTTTGGTAAGGAAACGACAAACAATGAATTATATTTGTTTATACTTTTTTATATTTTTTATCCAATTATAGCAACAAAATAGTTATTTCAATCACTGTTTTATTTAGTTGGAGTCGATATCTCTACCCGTTCTTGATATATCGTTTGGGAAGTTAAAAAAATATTTTTTTAACGCCCTGCAAAGCGGGTGGGGGTTTCGCTAGTAATTTATAATATTTTTGGTAACTCTTGCCTGAGTAAAAGTTCAAAATCACTCTATGTATGTACATAAGTATATCGTCAGGTTTTTAAAAACAAAAAGAGGCTGGGTGCTACGCACACTGATAACTTCCCATTAGGTATAAAGTTATTTATTTATTTATTCAGGTTAATACGAGCTATAACTTAACTTAACTTAACTTAACTTAACTTAACTTAACTTAACTTAACTTAACTTAACTTAACTTAACTTAACTTAACTTAACTTAACTTAACTTAACTTAACTTAACTTAACTTAACTTAACTTAACTTAACTTAACTTAACTTAACTTAACTTAACTTAACTTAACTTAACTTAACTTAACTTAACTTAACTTAACTTAACTTAACTTAACTTAACTTAACTTAACTTAACTTAACTTAACTTAACTTAACTTAACTTAACTTAACTTAACTTAACTTAACTTAACTTAACTTAACTTAACTTAACTTAACTTAACTTAACTTAACTTAACTTAACTTAACTTAACTTAACTTAACTTAACTTAACTTAACTTAACTTAACTTAACTTAACTTAACTTAACTTAACTTAACTTAACTTAACTTAACTTAACTTAACTTAACTTAACTTAACTTAACTTAACTTAACTTAACTTAACTTAACTTAACTTAACTTAACTTAACTTAACTTAACTTAACTTAACTTAACTTAACTTAACTTAACTTAACTTAACTTAACTTAACTTAACTTAACTTAACTTAACTTAACTTAACTTAACTTAACTTAACTTAACTTAACTTAACTTAACTTAACTTAACTTAACTTAACTTAACTTAACTTAACTTAACTTAACTTAACTTAACTTAACTTAACTTAACTTAACTTAACTTAACTTAACTTAACTTAACTTAACTTAACTTAACTTAACTTAACTTAACTTAACTTAACTTAACTTAACTTAACTTAACTTAACTTAACTTAACTTAACTTAACTTAACTTAACTTAACTTAACTTAACTTAACTTAACTTAACTTAACTTAACTTAACTTAACTTAACTTAACTTAACTTAACTTAACTTAACTTAACTTAACTTAACTTAACTTAACTTAACTTAACTTAACTTAACTTAACTTAACTTAACTTAACTTAACTTAACTTAACTTAACTTAACTTAACTTAACTTAACTTAACTTAACTTAACTTAACTTAACTTAACTTAACTTAACTTAACTTAACTTAACTTAACTTAACTTAACTTAACTTAACTTAACTTAACTTAACTTAACTTAACTTAACTTAACTTAACTTAACTTAACTTAACTTAACTTAACTTAACTTAACTTAACTTAACTTAACTTAACTTAACTTAACTTAACTTAACTTAACTTAACTTAACTTAACTTAACTTAACTTAACTTAACTTAACTTAACTTAACTTAACTTAACTTAACTTAACTTAACTTAACTTAACTTAACTTAACTTAACTTAACTTAACTTAACTTAACTTAACTTAACTTAACTTAACTTAACTTAACTTAACTTAACTTAACTTAACTTAACTTAACTTAACTTAACTTAACTTAACTTAACTTAACTTAACTTAACTTAACTTAACTTAACTTAACTTAACTTAACTTAACTTAACTTAAAACTCCTTTTTTTTTTTTTTTTTGTTATCAGTTTTCAACATTAATTCCTCCGGCCCACACAAATGCTCTTTAATGTACAAGAACTAACAATTATAATTTTATTGGACTTAAGTTAAAAGGGACTCAGGGACGAGAAAGCGGGCTCAAGGAATGGGATAAAAGTATAGGGTATCTTTTAATTGGGATTTCGAAATGTTAAAGTCGAGGACTAACATTGCAGCGTTGCTGTGGCGAAGGATTCTGGACATTGGTTCAAAGTGCCCATAGTTGGTGCGGTGTTTATGGATATAGAAAAGAGAGACAGATCTCAGGTTTCGAGGATTAGTGTTAAGATGAATTTCACTCAGGAGTGCCGGGGAATCTATATTGCCCATTAACAATTGGTGAGCAAATAATACATCAGCGTTTTTGCGTCTTATATAAGGGCTGCAAGCCTAACAGTTTTAATCGATCGGCATAAGAAGGCAGGTTGGAAGTATCATCCCAGGGGAGGCCACGAAGGGCAAATCGAACGAAACGTCTTTGAACATTTTCAATTTTAAGTGAGTGGTTTTCATAAAAGGGGGACCAAACTTGGCATACATATTCAAGATGGGGTCGGACTAGTGAAATGTAGAGCGCTTTAGTAACATAGGGGTTGGAAAATTCTTTAGACCATCTCTTGATAAAACCGAGAGATCTATTTGCTTTATTAATAATTTGGTCAAAATGGGAATGGAAGTTCAAGTGTTTGTCACACATAACACCAAGATCTCTAATAGAATCGACTACGTTGACGGTGTCATTAAGGAAGTAGTATACTCTATGAGATGGGATTAGTTTACGTGAAAAGGTCATTTGTTTACATTTACCTACATTTAACTCAAGGAAGTTATGCAAGCACCAAACAAAAAAGATATTCAGATCATTTTGTAAAAGTATAAGGAATCCGATGGAGTTGAGACAATTTTAAAAATTTTGTTATCATCCGCAAACATAAGGATGTCTGAGTTTCTTATTTTAAGACAGACATCGTTAATAGATAAGACGAAGAGTAGAGGGCCAAGGTGACTACCTTGTGGGACTCCGGAAGTGGCATGTATGGGACTAGAGACAGAGTTACGGAAGAGTACTCTATAAGTTCTATTCTCAAGGTAGGAACTTATCCAGTTTATAAATATAGATGGAAAACCTAGGGCTCTAAGTTTGAGGTTAATTATCTTATGAGATATTTTATCAAAGGCTTTGCTGTAATCAGTATATACAACATCAACTTCATTGCCATTCTCGAGGGCTGACAAAACTTTGCTCACAAATTCAATTAAGTTAGTCGTTGTGGATCTCTCTTTAAAAAAACCATGTTGAGCGGGGGAGAATAGGGGTGTGCAATGAAAATAAATGGAATCATAAACTAAGCTTTCAAAAAGTTTTGGGATGCAAGAAAGTTTAGCAATATGTCTATAATTGTTAATCTCAGTTTTGTTACCTTGTTTATGAATCGGGAATATAAATTAATCTTTCCATATATGAGGAAACACACCTTGGGATAAAGAGAGTTCAAAAAGTGCAGTCAGAGGCTTGGACTGAGATTGCATACATTTTTTAAGAACAATTGAAGGGACACCATCGGGACCGGGGCTAAAGTTTTCTTTGAGGCTTATGATTTTGGCAAGTACCATTTCTTCAGTTATTGTAAAGCATGAAAGAGAGGTTTGGGTGCAACCATCTAAATAACTAAAGTAGTGAGGATCAGGATCATGAAGATGTTCAGTATACGATTTGCTAAAGTAGGTAGCAAATAGATTATATTTATATTAGTTATAGTTTTTGGATCTGAGGAGATTGTGTTGTTGAAACTCATTGAAGGTGGGAACCCATCAGATTTTCGTTTAACATTTATGAATTAAAAGAATCTTCTAGCATCAGAAAGAAGGTTGTTTTCCATTTGATTGAGGTATTGGTTATAAAGGCATTCGTTTAATTCGGAGAAATAGGCGAGAAGATAACTGTTGTAGTCGGTGTCAGTTCAGGACTGTTAAAAAATCTTCCAACGTTTGTTACATATGTTTCTTAGGCTACGGAGCTCTCTGTTGTACCAAGGGGGAGAAGAGGTGAAATCTTTTTTACGAGAGAACGGTACTGATTCTTCAATACAGTATGAGAGAATCAGATAAAACCAATTTGCAAGGGCTTCTACTGTTGGATGGAGAGAACTTAATGCAAAATCGGCTGAACTAAGAAGATTGTTGAGTTTAGAGAAATCAGCCCTATGAAAATCATAACATTAGTTCTCTATTTCAAAAAAATTGTTTTCAAATTCGATGGGGAAGGAGAGAGTAAGTGGAGGATGATAGCGATATATGGTTGAGAGAAGGTAAGGGCTCGCGGAGACGACGCAGTTATCGCAATCAGAGGAGAAGATGAGATCTAGATGTCTTCCCATATAGTTTGCTACTCCATTTAGTTGAAATAGACCACAATCAGACAGACGATCAATGAGCAACGATTCAGATTCAGACGAGATATTAGTTGGAAAGAAGGATGTCTGATCATCAGAGGTGGACCAATTGAGATGGGGAAGATTAAAGTCGCCAAGAATAATGATCAAATCATTAGGTTGCACTTGTTCAAGCATATAATCGATGGCATTAACTGCAGCTTGGTAGGCTTTGGTTTGTTGCGCTGGTCGAATATAACAACACAGGATAAATAGAGAAAACATAGGGAGTGTAACCTTAGCTGATACACCTTCAAATTCGATTGAAGTAGGAGTATGGTGTAACGAGCTTTCAAAATTACTATTAATAGCTAAAAGAACCCCACGGCCATGTGTATTACTCCTGCATTCCACGACATCCATTCGATAGATAGAATAGTCGCTTGTGAAAAGTTCAGTACTAAGGATATCGGGTTTGTTTCGGTGAGGGACAGGCACTGGGTGAAAGACTGTTGGGATTGGATATTAGAGTCCTCAACACTACTACAGACGTGATCAAATTTCTTAGAGAGATTTGAAATTTGATCTTGGCACACGGAATGTTCATTAGAAAGGGATTGTTTGAGACATTGAATTGCAATCATAATTTCTGACACGGATATTTTATTGCATTCATCACAATAAAACGCAAAATTGCGTAGGTAGTCTTTTAGGTAAACAGTCGCTTTTCTGGCCAAGCCAGCACAAGTGGGGTGAAGGTATTTCCCACAAAGGCCACTACACTTCAATAATTCCGCGTATGAGTCAACGATGACACACATATTATTTGCGCACGACATTATTTAAGGTTCAACAATAAAAAAGTATACTGCGCGAATTTTTTTTTAAATTTTTTTTTTTTAATTTTTTTTAACTTGTTATTATACAAGAAAAAACGCTAGAGTAATGGGAAACGGCGATGGGCAGTAAGTGGGTCGGGTAAGTGTTACACACACGCTGCGAGAATGTAAGGGTAATTAGGGAGCGAAAAGAAAATGCGACTGCACTCGACGTTCAGAATGTTTTTTATAGAGACCCTTTTTCTCCTCGAGTTTCGCAACATTTCAGTTGTGAGTGGAAAGATGTTGATTCGATAGCCGGATCATTTGGAGTATTACGTCCAAGCTGGAGAGTTCGGCTGTAACCATGGTTCGAGCTTTAAATCTGCATGGGATATTCTCCTTTGCAACAACCTCGAGCTTTGCCCCAGGCCACACCTTCCCCAACCGACTAACAGCCAATGATAACAGATCTCGCGATCTCTTGTAGTCACAAATTATTAGTTTTATGTGGCCTTGATGCCAGCCACCGTCGTTTGTGATTGAAGGTGGTCCTGGCTTTTCCGTCATAATTCCCATGAAACCCAATTGGAGCTTCCCTTTGACCACCTGCAAATTTTCCAAAGAGATCGTGCCATCGACATCGTTCCTGTCAATAATCGCGACTACGAATTTGTCTTTCACAACATCACCGAAAGACATTTTTGTTTTTTTGTGGAGTGCTGATGTTAAGAACTTTTGGGCGTTTGGGTTCAGGAGTGTTTCCCTCCACCGAACGTTTAGACTTGAAGTTTTTTTGCGTCATTCTGAGAGGATCCTGCGGCTCCAGTTTGTTCACCGAATCTTCTCAGAATCCTTTCAGCATTCCGCTTGTCCTTATAGGAGGCTGAAGAGGGAGTAGGTTTTCTCTTGTTTCATTTAGGACCTTCTTTTGGATTGTTGGTGCCCTTAGAGGTAGAGGGCTTATAATACACAAGCCTTCCTCCACTAGGTACCGAAGTGAGTTTAGTAGTAGTGAGAGGGCCATTTTCCACAGTCCTAACACTAAAATTGGTAGATTTAACAACCACGTTTTTCCTACTCTTGCTGTTAGTAGTAGAGCTTTAGGAATCCCCAGCATTCCTACCTCCAGCGCGAGCAGGAGATACAACAGGTGACTTTACTGCCGCACTGCTGGCCTTCTTTATTTATTTTTCATAGTAAATCCCACGAGTATCGGAGAAGGGTTGGTCCATCTGTACAGAGATCCGTATATACAGATGAGGCTAGTTAATCTGGAAGTCGGCACGATTGAGCTAGTTTTTTATCATCGGCACGGGTCGTATAACACATTAGATCCAGCCCAATTTGGAGGTTATGGGAAGGAGATGAGAGTGAGGGGAATTGGACAGTTTGTTCACAGTACCGAGGGAGTGATACTGTGTAAGTAGGATAGGTAACAATGGAGGCTTTTTCGCCATACCTTGTAGGAAAGGTAAGGATTTGAGGAGAGGTCAGAAGAAGATAAGCGTCCTTTGGTTTCAGCAGAGCAACCTTTATTTTCAAAACAAAATTATCACAAGCAGTACATGTGTCTACTTTCGGTGTTTGAATTTGAGTACCACTGTTCTAAAAATGTTGACAAACTTACTGGGTTATAGTGTTCTGATTTATACAGGCGGTGCATAGATGTTAAATTAAGGAGTATGGGTTCCTCTCTTATTCTTAAAATAAATTGAAGAACATCCAGTCAAAGCAATACAGGAAATGTTTTTTAGTGTGATTTCGTTTACGCTTTCTATTGACTGCATTGACCAAGGTATCACATTTCTTATCTTCTACGTGTATCATCGAACCAATAAAATTCTTTGATTATAGCTTCCCAACGACCAGTACTAGTTAAATAATTATTGAATTTTTTTCAAATTCTACTTCTTCATTACATTTATTTCTGTAAATATCGAACTTCTAGAATTAACCGTTTTTTTTTCTAATCAAGACAAACTAAGACTATCTTAAAGCAAGACAAAAATTTGTAAAATCTAGCCTACTTATACATAACTTATAACTAACTTACTGACCCCAAATGGACGCTCTAAGCTATAACTTAATACTAATTAGAACTATAACTTAATACTAATTAGAACTATTCTACCTTAAGAAACTTATAAACTTGAGCAAACCACACTAGCTATTATTATTATTTTGTATTTTGCTGTCGCTAATGCTTCTTCTATTTGAGCTCCCAGAGCAATCATTGCTCATTGGAATTCCTTTTTGTTTACTTGTAATAATAAATTATTATATAAAACATAATTATATATGCATGTACATATGTATGTATGAAGCCCCCTTTATAAATATGTATCTAATGTGTTTTAGTTTAATTTTTTTTGTTTTGCTTATTTTGGATGACATGGGGGTAGGGGAGTCTAGATGATGATTACGTCGCGTCATCGTTCGTTATTTTTTACACGAATGGCATTGTTTATGCTTGAAAACGAAACGCATTTTCTGGGATTCTGATCAGCAATCCAAGCAATCAAATGCCATCGAAAACTTAGAATCATGGATTCGGGTTTCATGGACTGAAGACTGTTAATTTGGATTTATGTAATATGTGTAACCGAAATTCCATACTTAATACATACTTACTTACTTAATATTATAAATGCGAAAGCGTGTTTGTTTGTCCATCTTTTACGGCAAAACAGAGTGATTTTTTAAGTGGAGATAATTGAATTGGTGGAGAGTGACATAGTCTACTTTTTGTCTCTTTTTAACCCCAACTTCCTTGAAATGGGATGTGGAAGTTTGTATGGAGCATTCCGCAATTTTCAAGTTAGAAAGCTTAAAAGAGAGTGTGAAATTTTACATGCGACTTTTCGTAGTTTTCAAGGAAAGAAACTAAAAATCAGTACACAGACTGTTTGTTAGGAACGAAAAATACCTGCTTAAGGCTGGGTGTCCCAGATCGGCAAACTCAAACTTTATGTAAATGACTTTATTTGTGTTAGTGACCTTTTTTGTCATGAATTTCATGGCATCGCCATATGTGGCCAGAGGAATTTTGTTTTTGTTTGTTACTCTCTCTCTCTACACTCTTTGTGAACAAGAATAGAGTCGAAGAAAAAAAAAATGAGTATCTTTATAAGATCAATAACACGCTAAAGGGGGAAAAGTAAAGAACAAACAACAACAATAACCAAAGAAAAGGACAATATGTGCTGTAGATGTACGTTTCCTTTCCTTTTCAATATATTTTCTCGAAAACCGGTTCTGATCTCATTTGCATTGCAATTGTTTTTGTTTTTGCCAAAGAACAATAAATTCACTCTCTATTGCCACAAAAAACATCAAGATCAAATATAAAAAACAAAACGATCATGACTTCTGCTACGTCATCAAAGTAAAGGGTGCAAGAAGTAGGTAGATAAACCACACACAATATTGTTCTGCATACTTCCCACCACGCGAATTGGTACACTTGCTCTAGTCAACACACACAAAAAAACTGGTTTGTCATTACATATTCCTCAAATTCTAATAACCGGTTTTTCTATTGCATTTTCTGCTCTTGATGCAAAAAGGAAGAAATAACCAGCAATATGTAAACCAACAACAAAAATATTTGAGAGCGAGTGGGTGGGGCTCATTTCTTTTCCAAATAAAAACATTCTCTCGAAGCGCTAATTTCGCAGTGGAATTACTGGGAACTGAAACTTTTATGTGTGCGTGTAAAAAGGAAATTTCAAAGGGAAAAACACAAATTTAGACACTTTTTCAAAAATTTATTTAAAAAAAACCATCACCGCAATTAGAATTTTTGAATTGGAGACCAATAGAAAAAATACTGAAAAAAAATAAGAAAAATATGCACAAGCATTATTTTCTCTGGAAAGCTAATTGTTATTTGGGCTTTTTCAATGAACATTTAAAGTGTTAATAATTTTTTTTTCGAAAAAGTTAATCAGTCACTCCCGAGATAATTAATTAAGCTATTCAAATAAATAAAGAAAAAAAATATAATTCAAAAGGCTAAATAATGAATGAGGGATATTTAAAAGTCCGCGAAAAAAAACGTTTTTTTGCGTTTTTTTAGGTTTTTTTATTTTTTTAAACTTTAGAAGTGAATTATTTAAAAAAAAATTTATTTGTAATAAAAATATTTGAGACTGGCCTTACAATACTTTTTGTTTCAATGAAATATGTTGTAGATTAAAGAAGTTATACCTGTTCAAACACGCCAAACCCGTTGAAAATTGCATAAGATTGGACTAATTTTTTGCCCATAAAAAAAATTAAATAAATTAAAGTCAATCCGTCACTCCCTTAATTAACTTAATTTCTTTTGAAAACACCAACAAAATTAAATAAAAATCTTAGTTACACCAAAAATAAATGGTGCTTTAAACTACTATCAAAATAGCGACAAAATTGTAGTTTGTTTCACTCTCAGAATTACTATATTATACATTTAAAAATTATAATGATGCAGTCGAATAAAAAAATCGACTCTAGTCGACCTTCGCATCGTGTCGAGTCGATTCATCGAGTCTAGTCGACTGTCGAGCTGAGTCGATTTTATTTTGGTATTCCAGAACTTAATCGCCATCTTTCACTTCAAATTTTACATACCACAATGTTCCACAAGACCACAACAACAGATGACATTTTGACATTTGAAAAATCAAATTTATTTTGAAAAAAGGATATATATATGTATGTATATATAATATATTAATATTTATTTTATGTTATTATCCTGTTTTACATCACACATTAAAAATTTAAAATGTACTTTCGGCTGGACAAACATGCCTTCAAATATGTCTTGGATCTAATAGAAGACAGTCTCCCTCAACAACGTAGCCTGGCGATTCCTACTGTTTTGAAACTTGCCGCTACACTTAGATTTTTCTCTGAAGGGAGTTATCAAAAAGGTGTCGGAAACGATTTTAATTTAGGAATGGCTCAACCAACTATGAGTAATGTTCTTACAGAAATGATAAATATTCTGAAAGAAAAACTTTGCCCGATTTGGATCAGATGGTTCTTTCGGATGAAGAAAAAAACGAAGCCAAAATACACTTCCTTCAACAAGCAGGAATTCTAGGAGTTATCGGGTGCGTCGATGGGACGACTCACATTAAAATAAACGCACCAAAAAAAGAACTTCAATATAGATACTACAATAGGAAGGGATTTTATAGCATAAATGTTATGCTGGTAAGAATAGAGATGTTGTAACTCGTTCCCAATTCATCCCAAAGTTTGCTTCTGTATTCTTTAAATTTTTAGCTAGATGCTGATGTTGCTCCATCAGCTCTACAAACTTTCGAATTTGGTGTGAATTTGTTATTTTCATCCTTTAAAATTAATGTGTGATTATAAAACACAAAATAAATTGAAAAAAAAAATTACTTTTTTTTAAATTCTTTAACTAGTCGTCAACAATTTTCTCAACGACTATATTTGTCGATTTTGAAGTCGATTTAGTCGAAAAAACGACTATCGCAATACCGAATGAATGCAATCCACAAATTAACTTTTAGGGTAGTCGACCATCGACTATCGTAATACCGACTTTTGTTTTATACTATACAATGATACACTTTTTTGTAAGCTCCGAGAATAATGAACATTTTGATCGGTTGGTGAAATATCGGCCAATCTAACAGCCAGGCGAGACAAAGTTCGCCGTGTCCTCTAGTAATTACATAAAATTAAAAAATAAAATAGGTATACTTCATCCAAATCGAATGTGCAGTACAGGGAAGACAGGACGTCTTTATCTCACTCTATCTTCAGATGAATTCCCTTTAGTTGTGTGAAAAAAAAATTGGTCAGCGTTACCGTAGTGCATATAATAAAATTGCGAAATCTCTAAAGAAAATAAAAAGAATTGCCGTCCATGCTTTATTAGTATTGTTTAAAATAAAAATGTTTATTTAAAAAATAACTTATATTTTCATACAAGGATATTTTATATTTTTAAATTTTTCACAAAACGAAATTCTCAAAAATACACGAATTAACAATGCACCAACCGCACGGTTCGAGAATCTAAGCAAATAATATTTTTCAATTGAGTAAACAGCTTATATTTTTGTAATTGTATTTTATAAGATTTCCCGTAAATTCCAATGCCAATTCTAAAACACACTATGTTAACCCCATACCATTTGAAAAAGCTTTAAAAACAAAAGCTCCTCTACAAAAATTTTAAGAAAAGAGAAGTTAAAAGTTACCTACTTAATGTGGTAACGTGAAGTAACCCTGTATCTTATAAATATAAAATGAAGGTTAAAATGCGTCAGTACGCATTTGACTTTGCGCGGAGCGCCGCGCCGGGCAGGTGGCAGGACATGCTGGCTTGTGGCGGATGCAGTCATGAATACATAGGCGGGTGAGAACTTTTTATGTAGGATACTTTTGAATTCAGTACGGTACGAATGTGAGGCGCGTAGCTGATAAAAAGCTCTACAATAAGGCCTGTACTGCACAGTGTACATTCGATTTGGATGGAGTATAGGTACATAGTTTGATTGTTTTTTTTTTGTAAGTAAAATTTAAAAATTAATTTTTCGAAAATTATTTACAAACTCAACTTAATTTAAAATGAGAAATAAAAAAGATATTTTTTGCTTACTAAAGGTATAACATGACATTGTACGTGTTACCGTTATTTGCAAATATTTTTTTCTTGTTTTACCTAATTGATTTTTTTAATATTTAATAACATTTTGGATTGAACTTTTTTTAGTAGATTAAAAACTAATTGAACATCTGATGACGTTTTTGCTTGGATTTTCTGAGTTTTCATGAACCTGGGGTGCCAGCACGTAACTTGATACAATCGAGTTTACTCGATACAATCGAGCTGTGGTAGCACCTAATTTGTTTCAATCGAGTGTCCTCGATTGTATCGTCGTAATTGGCAGCACAAAATCTTGAAATCGACGTTTGAAACAAAAAAAAATACTCGACAGAAAATAGTTATCGTGCAAAGCAATTTAGTATGAAAAAAAAAATATTCCTTGCTGGGGTGCCAGCACGTAATTTGAAACAATCGAGTTTACTCGTTGCAATCGAGCTGTGGTAGCACCTAATTTGTTTCAATCGAATGTCCTCGATTGTATCGTCGTAATTGGCAGCACACAATCTTGAAATCGACGTTTGAAACAAAATAAAATACTCGACAGAAAATAGTTATCGTGCAAAGCAATTTTGTTTGAAAAAAATATTCCTTGATGGCTTGAAATGTTTGAGATTTAAATTTTATCCATTTTGGTCAAAATTCTTGTTCAGAAAGGATTAGATGTCTCTTCATTCTCAATTTCTGAATCCAAACATTTAATTTTTAACTTTTATATACCAAAAAATTAAAAAAAAAATCATTTGACACTACAAAAAACGATTCACAATGATATTTTTAAGTATATTTCACAATCAAACTCGTTTCAAGTTACGTGCTGCCGAAATATATTTGTTTCGAGTTCATATGCGATCAACAATCCTCGATTGTATCAAGTTACGTGCTGCCACCCCTGCACTACAATACTCTACACCACTATCAATTTTGTGGTTGAATAGAGCTATTGGCGCATAATTTAAACGTTTTACTAAATTGTTGAAGCCATTTTTAAGCAATTTGCTAAGTTAAAAAAATGGTTTTGGCAATTTAAAAGGATTTTATGTTATGGTCTCCAAGTTGTGTAGATTATATGTATTAATTAAATAAACAAATTTTAATTTTGAATTAAATTTAGTTTTATTTTAAGCAAATTGTATCACAACTTATTTTATTTTTAATAATAAACTACGCGTTTCGGAAATATTATTCCATCTTCAGGTTCAGGTTTTGACGTTTAGATTTGTTTTGTAAATTAGCAATTTGTTGTCATTTTAGTTTATATTGTCTGTCTCTTTTTGTCTTAAGTAAATTTTGAGTGCTGCGTCATATAGTGTGTTTGTTTTTAAAGTTAGTTTATCATTTAGTAGTTTGTCTTGTTCTATTTTATTTACATTTACTGCAGTTTAAAGCGCCTTTTTTTGTGTTTCAAATCACTTTAAAATTGAAAAATTGTAATTCTCTTTATTTTAAATAATATCAAAATTTAAAACATTTTGTTTTTGTTTCAAATCATCTCGAAATTTGTATTTTTGTGTTTAAATCATTTATACCTTTTGTGTTTCAAATCATATCATTGGCAGCAGTTATTATAACCATTGATTTATTATATAATTTTAGGTAATTTTATATTATTGTTTTTTTTATTTTTGAATTTGAAATATCATATCAGGCAAACGAGATCCATGGGTTGTTATATTGCAGGCAGATGGCTCAGAAAAAGTCAATTCTAACGGATAATAATGTTTATTTTTTACCATACATACCATTGTTTCTTAACTAAGTTACCAGTAACAAAGATAAAGATAAAGAACTATTGTTATGAAAAATGATGAATTAATATTTAGGTTTCTATATAAACTTAGGTTTACAACGAATTATTTCTAAATCTAACATATTTTCTATTTTGTCTTCGGATTTTAATTTTAGCAAATCATTACGTGGAGGCAAATTATTATTCTCCTCAGGAAGAAGGCGGTATTTTCTTAAATATTTATAAGAGGCCGTTGACAAGTCAGTTGCATTTTTGTCAAAGTTTTCTATATTTTTCAAAGTAGATTCATATGAGTTATGATTTGTTTTTGTTGTGGAAACGTCTTGTAGGACATCATTAAGTTTTGCATTAGGAAGGTATTTCACTGCCAGTTCATTCATAACTATACTTTGTTCGGTTGCAGGCTTTTGAATTTCAGGCATTATATTATTAAAGCCTGTTTGCATTATATTATTGGAAGCTGTTTGCACTTTACATGAATGATAATCAGTCGAATTTCCGTCTTTTAAGTTGCAGTTGCTTTCTTTTGGCTCTTCGATTAAAATTCCTAAAAAAAAAAATGTAATTTAATTTTTGAATGTTTGAGTTGCCTAAAAAGCTTTAATTTGTTAGTCATTTATTTAAAGTAATCATAAATGAGCAGGATTTGTCCCTGTTATTAAACTCAATAAATTACACTGAGACCTATTTGGAAGGAATTTCAAAGGTAAATTCCTAGATACATACTTACAAACCATACACTAAAAAGAGATTGAAAAGAATTCAATTAAATTAGCAAGACTCTAAGACATTATTATTTTTTTATTTTTCACCAAGAAGAATTAAAATAATGTAGGCTTTTTTATAAAAAAATTAACATTAACAAAAATTATTTTGTTATCGGTCCGATTTGTCAAACTGAAATTGTTGACATATCTGTACGTTTTAAAGGCCTTACAATACCTATGTATATTGTATATATCTGGAATTTTTAGAAAGATGTCAGTGTGTGTGTGAGTGTACGTACGTTTCCTACGTTCGTACGTTCGAGAAATATTTTTCTTCGGCGATATCTCAAGAACGGCTAGAGATATCGACTCCAACTAAATATTTTCGACAGGTTATAACTTCTGAAATACTAAATAGAAAAACTGAAAAACAATGTATTGCTCAAATATACAATAACCGATAAATGATATAAACTTCAAAATATTTTATTACGGCGTAATAATGTAAAAAAACTTAGAACAAAAATTTACCAAAAAGTGTCAAATATTGTTTTTCAACTTGAATATCCGAGGGCCAAACATGACATTGATTTTGACTTAATTTTATATTTCAAAAATAATAAAATTTCTTAAGTGCGATAAAGTCTTTTTACTAAAATTGTTATTAATTAGAAAAATCAAAAATAAATCGAATAGATAGTTTTTTTTACAAAAAATGTAGATATTCGTCAATATTTGATCATTTTTAAGGTATTGAAAAATGTTGAAAATAAAATACAGTTGAATACAATATCATTCCCCTTTCTCGAGATATTTGTCCAGAATTCGGACCGATAACAATATCTCCTATGGGAAAAAAATTATTTTGTTAAAAGGCGATGTGTAATGCAAAATATTCAATAACTGCCAAATTTTCAAAGTAAATGTTAAGTTATCAGTGTGGGTCGCACCGAACATGTCCATCTTTATTATAGTAACTTCTTCGGCATTTTGTAAATGTTTGAAATTTCCACATTTCCTATAACTTTTTTGATGGTGCATAAAAAAAAACATATTAAAATGGAAATGGCAGAGAACGGAGTTAAATTCTCATTTGTTTCTTATATGTAATTGACTTTGTATTTTGTCTTTTGAAGAGAATAGGACTACAGGTGCAGGGGTCGATGCAAGTAAATTGAGTTTGTTGGCGAGAAAATTGTGCTGTAGAATGAAAGTAGTGATGGTTGGGTGGAGATGGAGACACATCAGCTCAACCAGGATGGAGCTAACAGTTGGAAGAGAGGGTGTACGAGATGACTCTGAGCGGCAGTAATGACGACGACGAGTATATCCAGGATATATACGATCACATTTATCAACACAACGACGATGATGACAACAGAAATAACAACAGTAGCCGCAACAACAATAGCAGCAACAAAAGCATGAAAATGCATTCCAAAGAAATCGTCATCATTATTATCGTAATCTTTATTATTATCATCAGTAGGTATTATAATCATAATTATTCAATATTAGTTTTATTTAATTATTATTATTATTGTTATTTGCGAACAAAATAAAATATATTTTGATGAACCCAGAACCTTTTTTCGTTTTGGGTTTTGTTGTTCTTCGTCCCCAAATAGGAAGGATGCCAAAACAAGGCCAAATTTTACAAAAATTTCAAATTTATCAAAAAATTTCAAATTTCGCACAAAATGCAAATTAACTTTGAATTAAAACATAAGATTTACAGCTGTTAACAAGTTATAGAAATTTATAGAAATTAAAAAAAAGTTACCACCTGTGTATTCTTTCCCACTATGGGATTTGAACGTATATCTGACTCTTTCTAATTTTCTGCATTTTGCAGATACAAATACATGTAAATCCACTATAAGACTGGATATTTTTAGCTTAAAAATGCAAAAAATACAATTTTTCGAAAAAAAACAGTAATTGAAATAACTATTTTGTTGCTATAATTGGATAAAAAATATAAAAAGTATAAACAAATATAATTCATTGTTTGTCGTTTCCTTACCAAAACTTTGGGTCAGGCCATTAATTTATTTAAAAAAAAATGTTGCCAACCACAGGAATCGAACTAAAGACCCCTCTCGTCTAGAGCGGGGATCTTACCAGGACACCACGAACTCTACTGGTTTAGGTGTACCAAAATTTAATTTCTTTGTTTAAGATATTTTCCATATTTTTTATAATTTTTTTGCGCCCTAAACCTTCTACTCTTATTCCTCTTTAATTTAAAAAATAAATTAAGAAAATCGGTCAACCGGTTTGGCTGGTTAGTGAACGAACACAAAAAAAAGACTTTCTTTTATATATATAGATAGATAGATAAGCTGTAACCAATGTCACCGCAGTGTAAATTAATCTTGAGATGACTATTTTATTACATACATATTATCGAATGTTATTTTTTATGTTTCTTAAAACGATCTATGTAAATATTTACTTGTACATATTGTGGCTCTACAACTCGTAAAGAGCCAGGGCCGATTGACTTAAAACTCTCACCATTCCTGTGTGCGAGTAATGGCAGGGATGGATGGGACCTACAGTTTTATGCCGAATCCGAACTACTCTTGGAGGATTTGTCAATACCTCGCAAGAGGCAGTACCCGTAAAAACTTTCAGGTGGCACAGGCAGGGATCAAACATTAGACCTTTGGCATGACAGTCCAACGCACTAACCATCACGCAACGGGTACTATTAGTGTAAAAGATTATGTTTTCTTAAATTGTATGATCTTTTTCGAATCCTATTATGCAACCATGTTAATATCGACACGGATCACTATCTTGTTGGTATGGTGTTCCGAGGGCTGGTTGCCTTCCGAAAACGATCCGATCAGGTTGGTTCGAAAAAAGACGGCTACCCTACACAAAGCTTTGGTAAAACGTTAGGACTCGCCATTAAAGATCTTGATGGAGGTAGATTAAATCCTGGGGTCAGTATTTTGAGCGTAGATGAGAAGTGGACACGCCTTAAACAAACTGTCATTAGTATGTACTGCAAACTGGCAAAAGTCGCAGAGATCGAAGCGACTGTTTTGATGATGAATGTTGCATACCAAGAAATATAACAATCTTATAGAACGCAAGCACGTGCAGACGAATACAGAGCTCAGAAGACTGAAAAACGGCTACACAGACAGAAGAAAACATTATGGGAGAAGAATCTGATCTGTGAACTAGACTTTGATGTTCTTCGTAATCTAAGGTAACGTATGAGGCGCTATTCCTTAAACAACACAAACATATTCATTTGAGACGGGACAACATCAACATATTAACAAAAAACATACATATGCAGACATATGTATGCATATTAACAAAACAACATGCAAGATACATACATACATACAATGTAATACAAATTCTAAATAGTTCTTAATTTGTTTTTGTAGCTACATAACTAAATTTAATTTTTATTGTAATTATAGTTAAGTTATTATTTATAAAATTTAATACAAAAATATCACTTTCAAGCGAAGCAATACCCTTTATTAAAAAAAAAAAATAAATATATTCTTTGAATTACAAAAGTTCCACTTTTGAATTATTATAACGAAAAATAGATATATGCAAGTGAAAAAAAATTTTCAGATCACTTATTTCATATATTATTCAAACATCAAACTGTAAGACATTCCCTGTATGCAGATGACTAAGAGTTACACTCATGACAACGAAGGACAAAATAAAACTTTAATGGATACCTGGAAACGCCGGTATCAAAGGCAATAAGTTTGCCGAAAAAACAGCCAGGGAACCGCTGTTAATGACCTTCATACCTTAGAAAAAAAAAACGTAACAGCTATGGTAAAAACACTTTTTAATGGAAAGACGAAACCAGTGGATAACATACCACAACCATTATTCCAATTTCAACCCAGAAGCTCTAGAGGCAGTCTATTAAACCAATTACTCAACATATATGATTCGACTCCGAATGGAACACTCAAACATTACCCACAGCCAAATATTCGAGGAAAAAGATGCCCCAACATTTCACTTCTGCAACGGAGAAGTTCCCATCATCTATTCACCTGAAACTCAATCAAAAATATTATACAACCCTTACAGTCTATACTCGACATTTTGAAAAATTCATCTGAAGAAAACATACAACTTATCCATAAATTACTAAAAAAATCAAACTTGCATACACTTATCTAATATTTCTTAAATTCTTTTTATACATATATATATAGCTGATAATCCTGGTAGCTATAGCTTTAACTTATTTGTATCTGAAGTACTAAACAGTAGATACGCAAAAAAACTAAACACCAACGTCAATAAGAAATTAACTTAACATACTCTTAACAATAAATGTAAGACTAAATTTGAGAAAGATTTCAAAAGTTTAATTTACGAATCTATCACTAAAATCAACCCTATTTAGTAGACGAACGCTGGTAGGGGGTTTGGCGGTCGAACCATTAAGCTGTTATCGTAAACAACAATACTAAAAGAAATCTTTTGTTTTTGTTTAAAAAAAATGTTATTAGCCAGGCAAACTTTCTAGGGTTAAATGACTTCAACTTAGAATTAAAATAATGTGTCGATAGTCATCGACTAAGTACCCGTGGCGTGATAATAAGTGTGTAGCAGTGGGACTGTCATGTCAAAGGTCTGGGTTCGATCCCTGCCTGTGCCACCTGAAAGTTTTTACAGGTATTGGCTCTTGCGAGGAATTGACAAATCCTCCAAGAGTAAATATGTCATGAAAATTATATTTAGCCGTTCGGATTCGGCATAAAAACTGTAGGTCCCCTCCATCCCTGACATTACTCGCACACAGGAATGGTTGAGAGTTGTAAGTCACTAGACCCTGGTTCTCTACGAACTGTAGCGCCGCCTACTGTATGTACATATTAGAGCTCCCGATTACACGGATAATCAAATACACGGCTATCCGTGTATTTAGAATATCCGGATTTGAATCCGTGAAGTTATAATTACACGTGTATTTCAACTACACGGATAGTAATAAATGTCCGGGTTTCCAATATTTTAGTTTATTTTATTAAAACTTGTTTTAGAAGCCGAGTATTAAGTGTCCGTACATGAACAATAAGAGAATAATTACACGTGTATTAGATACACGGATATTTATTTGGGCTTTTGTAAGTACACGGATTCTGTGTATCCGTGTTTTTCAAATACACGTACATAATCGTGAGCTTTAGTACATATTATGAAGTCATCGACTAAGAACATGCGTCTTAGAAGGGAACAACAGACAAATAAATAGATAGATAGATAAATTCTTTATTTTCGATTCGATATTTATACAGTAAAACTTAAGAATACGGACATGGGAATCTCATATCATAATTGAGTAAAAATTAAAATGAAAGAAAAAAATGTTTCTACATGTGTATGAAAAAATATTTATTTTTTTCAGATAAAGCAAAAATAAAATGAAAAGTATTGCCACATAAATAATTACCAATTTTAATGATTTGGAAGTGTTGCCATTTTTATGATTTGCCATATAAAAAGTAACAATTTTAAGAAAAAAAAAATATTAAATGAATTTTGAAAACTATTCCAATGATTTAAAGCGTGTTTGCAAAAATTATTTAAATTGGACCATCTACGACCGCCTTTTAATACAATCTCATACAAGTTCTTAAATGTAAGTTACGAAAAATGGCATCTTTTCTCGAGTGAAATAAAACTTTCCTGGAAATAAAGGCGTAGTATTTCTTGTAATAATAGACCAAACAACACATTTTTTGAAAAGCAATAATTTAAAGGTATACTCGTATAGGCCATTATCATTAACATCAGTTAGTACATATTTAATAAATTAAACTTATTTCATTGCGAAATGATTGTAAAAATCTGAATTTAATTTTAAGTTCGGTATTGTATTGAATTAATTATTATGAAATCATATATATTTATCTAGGACAAATAAATAATGTTTGTTAATACATCAAACACATACAACCTTGAAGCGGATTTATAGATGCAAAAATTAAGAACGCATGTAATGATACATTACTACATATATTACAGACGAAATAATTAAAAATATATCACTAAGAAACTATTTCTAAAAGGAGTAGAAAATTAATAGATGCGTAAAACATTTCAGCGATAGTTACGTTTCAAATATTTATGTATTGCTAGCTGACCCGACGAAATGCGAAATTTTCAGAACTTTTCAATGAATTTTCCACCTTTACGTCACACAGAGGGGACTTAGTAGAAAAAATCAATTTTTCGAAGTGCTTAGTTTAAAGTTTTATAATACTTTTCTAAAAGATTTTTTCCCACGGATATGATCATGGTTTTGGGTTAAAAACAATGTTTTGGATGAAATAACGGCTTAAAACCGATCTTTGAAATGATGAGCGCTTAAAGATAGGTTTTTATACAGTATCTCCACGTCACGGATTAATATTTAAAATTTTTCTTTTTATGGATTGTGTTAGTACTCTCAAATATCTGTCAAAAAGCTTTTATATTCTGTAGATACAATTTTGTGGAAAATTCAAGCTCTACATTTTTCTACTTTAATAATTCTCCGACTTTTTCATATTTTTTGATTAAATTTTCTTTTATACAAAATTTGTCTTAATAAGGATCTCTATTTCCTCCTTATAATAATAGTAAGATAAAAAAATGTAGTGGCAACTGGAATCACCAAAAAACTTTTCCCTAAATATTAAGTCCCTTATGTATTGACCTATGTAAGCCTTAATGATATCTTAAATATGTTCCCCGCTAAACATTAAGCCGTATGTCCGTTGACTCCTCGCTTACGTTGATCTCAGAAAAATGTTGACCCATCGTCTAACGATTTTTGGCCGTCTCACGTAAAACAAAAGTTCATAATGTTTTTATTTTTACACTGTACATAGTAATTTCAGATTTAAATATGAACATTGAAGTGCTTCTTTCACTGACTAACCCTCTTAAAAATTTACACATGTACATAATATGAAATTCAAATTACTTTTTTCTGGACCAAAAATCGATAGACGATGGGCCAGCATTTTTCTGGAATTTTGTTAAGTTCATAACAAATTAATGGGCTTATAATCCACCCAAATGAACCAAAAATGCATTATGGGAAGCATGCACGAATTCGTTTTGATTGTGATGTCCTACAGTCGTCATTTTGAAAGAAATTATATTTAATTTTTTCTATTTTTATTTCTTTTTGACAAAAGAAAAAAAACGAAAATTTGTTTTTCCATACGTAAAGGTCCTATAACCCTTATATTTCGGTAAAGGTAGAGTTATGTGTAAATCCACCCCACCGATTTTTGTGCAAACTTCACATAAACCATCTTTTAAATAGTCCGAACAAAGCCTAAAAATTTGGTTTAGATAGGTGAGCCCGGTTTTGAGTTATAAAATTACAATGAAAAGTGGCATTGATTTTTATATATGTATATAGTGTAGTTTTATTCCAAGTTTTTTTTTTTTTGTCAAATTCTTTCTCAGTCTAAAAATACCTATATGAAACCTTTTAAAATTTACCAGAACTGCTTAACATAAATGGTAAATCTTCTGTAATCTCTTAATTTATTAACTTATTTCAAATTCTTAATCTGTGACATAAAAGTATGGTAAAAATTGTTTAGTTTAATAGATAATATTATATTTGTTATTATGAACACCTAGAATTTTTGTATTTTACATGTGTTTAGCCATTTTTCCATTCTCTCTATATTCGATTAAAAAGACTAGGCAGTTTATTTAAATAGTTAAATGTTTTTAAAAATGCACATTTCTTACCTTCCCTAAATTGATCATTTTGAATCCCTGTATTCCTTAATTTGGGTTTATTTTCATCGATGTGAAGTTTGTCTTTCAACAAGTCTTGTAATGTTTTTAGTAACTGACGTTGCTCCGTTTCCATCTTTAACATAATAGACTTTATTTCTGCTATATCTTCCTTTGTTGCTAAAGTGCTAATATTAAATTCATTGGGATTATCAAAAAAGTTATCAGTTTGTGTTCCTGCAGAGACTTTAAGAACATTTTCTTCACAAGTTGCTTCTATAAAATTCGTTTTTTTTGTTGAAAATTCTGTTCTTTTGTTCGTTCTATTTAAAAACTCTGATTTATTTACTGGAATCTGTCCAGTAATACAATTTATTGGCGGGATAACCACATCTTCTGTTTTAAAAGGGTATACATTAGACCTTTTCGAGTTGGAAGATAATTCACTGCACAAGGGAAAGGCTTCTGTTGGATAAGAAACACTGGGCAAACATTTATTTTTCCAAACTGAATAAGAAGCAACCAAAGACGACGGAGAACTGGACAACTGTTCCGGTTGTTTTTGAGTAAAAACTATTGAGATTTCTGGCACAGAGGGGCGACAAACTGATGCTGCTACATTTGATGCTGATGGTTTTGGTGCACTCCGAGGAATAAGCTCATCCTTTTCTGATTCAAACATATCATCAGATAAATACTTTGTGGGTAACAAAAGTCAATACTTTATCATAAATATTCCGTATCTAAGAATTCAAAGTTTAAATTAAAATTATGCTACTGCCTAGTGCAGTCTAATAGTACTCATTAGGCGTTTTTCTTTCTAAGAACTGAGCTGTCAAAAAAAGAACTGTGTTTTTTTTAGATCAGACACATCAGAGAGCTCAGGTTGTGTTTCTTTTTTCAATCGGAGCGCGCTCTACGAGCTCTAAATAAAATGACCGAGCGAATGGAGTATAAAATGAGCGCGACTATGACACTTTTTTGTTTATGTGGTATGACAGAGACAGGCTGCTTTTAGCAGTTCGTGCTTAACTGTGATTCATAATTATATCGGATAGCTCTGATCAAACTCAGCATACTCGACGTACTCAGGCTCTGCTCAGACCTAAAAAAGAAAAACGCCTATTTCTGTCAAACAAATTTAAATAATAAATAGAAAATTTAGTTTAGGATACAAGTTCTAATGGTGCGTTCTTTTTTTAAGTATTACTTATTGAAAATGCTTATGTTGCATTTGGTTTCTGGAAAAATAAAGGGATTCCGAAAATTCATACTTGTTGGATAGAGAGAAAAGAAAAAAATGCAGAAGAATTCCACTACTGCATTATAGGAAATTCGAGAAATGCAGAAGTCGAAATTATAGTGAAGACGAACATGTTCATCTTTATTATAGTTATCTTCTTCATCATTTTTCTTAAAAGATTTTGGTGTGATGAATTCGAAAGCAAAATCAAAATTGAACATCATTTTCTATAGATTTCAAGCAAAAATCATTAAAATAGCATGTTATTCACCTGAGTGTTATGACCCATCGTAATTTAGTACAAATTGGCTCCCGAATATAATCCTTCTTGGTTTTAGCTGGGCTCACAAAAACCAGGAATTGCTAGTGTTGGGTGGAAGTTACTCGCAAATCAAAAAAATTTCAAATTTCACACAAAATACAAATTAGCTTTGAAGGAAAACATATGATATACAGCCGTCATTAAGTGTGTTCAACCAGTTGCACTGGACTACTCCGAGCAGAAAAGTGCAGCTTTAGTGTTCAATAGGCGTTTTTCTTTTTTAGCTCTGAACAGAGCACTGAGCAGAGCCTGAGCACGTCGAGTATGCTCTGAGCAGAGTTTGATCAGAGTTCTCCGATATATTTAAGAAACACACTTAAGCACTGAACTGCCAAAAGCAGTCTGTCTCTGTCATACCACATGAACAAAAAAGTGACATAGTCGCGCTCATCTTTTTACTCCATTCGCTCGGTCATTTTATTTAGAGCTCGTAGAGCGCGCTCCGAGCTAGCTCCGATTGAAAAAAGAAACACAAACTGAGCGCTCTGATGTGTCTGAGCTAAAAAAGAAACACAGATCTTTTTTTGACAACTCAGTTCTCTGCTCTGAGCTTAAAAAGAAAAACGCCTAATGAAGAAATTTCTGCACTGACTTGCACTGATTTAGCGATCAATGAGATGAACTAGTGAACACCAGTGCAAAATAGTCTGCACAACCTTTTAAGCAAGTGTAGACTAGTGCAAGGTTGGTGAAAACTGTCAAAATCAGCTTATGTCATTATTCTATACTACTCAACAAAAAAAAAAAATAGTACCCACAAAGTTTTTTGGTTTTAATTAAATAAAAAACTTGTGATCAAGTTCTTTAATTGTTATTATAATTTAGATTAGTAATAAAAAATTGAGTATATAGTATTAATACGGATTTTTTTAATTCAAATTACACACAGCAAAAATATTTTGTGAACATTCTTTTGGCCACTTTTTTTTGAGTAAATTATTACTATCCCTACCATTTTAATTGCGCTGAATTTAACATCTGACTCATGACATTTTTGCTTGGACTTGCTCCGACAGTTGTAATGAATCTGCACTGCACTACCCTACTCTACACTAAAAATTTTGTGGTTGAACAGAGCTATTAAGTTAAAGCATTTTATAGAAAGTAAAAAGGAGTTACCACCTGTGTATTCTTTCCCACTTTCGGATTTGAAGGTATATCTGACTCTTTCTACTTTTCTGCATTTTCCAGATGCAGAAACATGTAAATGCACTATTAAACAGAATTGAGTGCTGCAAACGAAAAAAAAAATTACTTCAACGACCATGTAAGCTTATGTCGTTTTCAATTGGCAATCCGGAATGAGAAGTAGAAGCAGAATCCCAATTGAACACTTTTTGTGAATTCTGAAAAATTTGAAGTTTGGTGTGACTGTATGGGTAGTTTTGCAAACTTGGCTTTTTGAAAAACTCCTGCAATAGAAAATTAACTGCATCACTTGCATCGTCATCACTAAACAATAATGATGAAGAAGATGAGGAAGACGACTCCAACAATGTTTCTTACAAATTAGGAACAATACAATATTATTATCCATTTTTTATAGTTTAATTTTAATTTCAAGGAATTACTTCACAGTTTACACAATTTGTTAATTCAAAAATATGACATTTGTCAAGTATGACATTTAAAATCTTTGAATGTGTGAGTGATTCTGTTTTTGCTTCTGACTTCAAATCCAGAAGAGAAATCTCTTCCTTTTCAGAATTAGAACTGTCACTTTTGCCCAATTGAACGCTTTGAGAATGCTTTTTTCTAATTCCAGATTGCCAATTGAAAACGACATTACACTGAGCGACTGAGCCTCACTTAAAATAAATGATTGGAAGAAATGTATCATGATCATGTAGCCAATAAGTATGTTTAACGAGTTGCACTGGACTACTCTGAACAGAAAAGTGAAACTTTTTAGTGTTTCATGTAGAAATATCTACACTGACTTGCACTGAATTAAGCCTAGTACGGAGATAGCGACAAGACAAAATTTATCTCTACAATCTTAATCTCTACAACATGCCCGCGCAAAAGTTTGAATTTGGAGAATTTTGGTGATTATAAGGCGCAACTGTATAACCCTTCATATTTATTAAAGCCTAGTACGCATATAGGGACGAAACATAAATTATCTTTACAGTCTTAATCTCTACAAGATGCCCGCGCAAAAGTTTGAAATCGGAGAAATAAAAAACCTATCAGGAATGTTCTTTTCTATTGGTGATTATAAGGCGCAACTGTATATTAAGAATATTATTTTTAGTTCACTTTTACTTTCGGTTTCCCTTTGGTTGAAATCATTTTGAAACGTGTTACTAAACAATAAGTATGAACAAATCAGTTCACTTTCTTTAAGAGAAATATAATAAAACTAACTTTAGAATGATAATGCTTTTGTATGTCGTTTCACGTTTCCTTTCATGTTTTTTGTTATATATGTTTATAGCAAATACACATTTTTTAATATTTTGTTTTCACATCAGTTTTACTTTCTTATTGTATTTAAATCTTGTATAAGTTTTCTACTTTTTTTTTAAATTCAGTCTCCGTATTATTACTTTATACTTATTTTTAAAATAAACTTTTATAAAAAACAATTATTTCGAAAAATAATAAATGGTTGTTATGGCGCCCTAGTAAGTTGCCATCAAAAATAACTCCATCCCACTGGAAATGGATTTGTGTTTGTTAGAGCTGTCAAAATTTATAAAAAAAATAATATATATGTATATATAATAATAAAATAATAATTAGAACATTATTTTCGCGGCCAAACAAGGTGGAGACTTTTATGCCTGTTTGGCAATTTGAAAAGTATCGTTTACAGGCCGACTCCACAGGACATAATTTATGTCATGCGGTCCGATCATGACATGAAATCTCCAATGGAGTCGCGATATCTCATCTTATGACATGATGTCAGCGATCTATGTCAGCGGTTTTGTCTTGATATAGATGTCTGATATGAATTTGACAGATGTTTTGATTTTGTTGCTTTTTTGTGTGCAGCTGACATTTCATCTCATTATTTTTTGATTGTCATGCCGGCCGGTTTTGTTTGGAGCCAAAACAATTTTTTTAACCCAGAGGAGATAAAGATAAAAAAACAAAATTTATTCATAAAATGAATTTCTAATTTTTCATAACATAAACAAACAATGCAAAATACGATATTCTCAAAAAAGCTTGACGAGGAAGTATCTACTATTTGACGTTTGCCAGAGATACTTCCTAATCAGAGTCTTTTGCATGAATAAAATGTCAAGACATAAACTGCCCAGCAAAGAGAGAAGACATTTCACAGATATAGATGTCAGAGATTTAGTTGGCGATACAGATATCTAGTGGAGTCGGCCTGTTACCTTGCTTTTTTTTCATCTGGTTTCCGGAGCAAAATGTGAAAATTGAACTTTGCTAAACACACCTTTCCAGCCAAACGTCACAGTTTTTCGCGCAACTAGCATACTGCCTAGAAAAAAACCTGAGACAAAATTTGGTAATGGGACAAAAAATGTATGGGAGACAAAATTTTTCTCGATTTGCGTACTAGCGTTCAATGAGATGAACTAGTATACCTGTACACTAACTTTTGAGCTAGTGCAACGTTGGTGAAAATTGTCAAAATCAGCTGATGTCATACTACACAAAACTAAAAAAACAAAAAGTTTTTTGGCTTTAATAAAAAAAAAAGTGTTTTTTTAATTGTCATTATAATTAAGATGAGTTGTATGAAATTGAGTATACATACGGTTTTTTTTTTTAATTCAAATTACACACAACAAAATATTTTGTTAAAATTTTGGTTGGACACTATTTTTTTGAGAAGATTATTTGTATCCCAAACATTTGTATTGTGCTGAATTTAACATCTGACGTTTTTGCTTGGACTTGCTCTGACAGTATTCATAAATATGAGCTACACCACTCTACACTAACAATTTTGTGGTTGAACAGAGCTAATATTTCTTGTGGAGTAATCTTAGACCGCACCTCCATTACCAATATTTATTTCTGACATAATGTCAGACATTGTATCTGAAGTTTATATTTCTTTAACTCTGTAGGCAAATTACGTCGTGATAATTCATTCATCGCCATGATCTCATTAAATAAACATGTTGTTTGTTTTTAGAAATAAAAGTATTGCAAAAGCTGGAAGATACAGACCAGCAAGAATACAAAAGGAAAGACAAAGAAAATATCAATAATACCTCTTTTTATAAAATGGGAACTCATTGTTAAGACTTTTCCCCTTCTTCCTACTTTCAAACACAGATAAGAAACTATATTATTGGCAATTTGATTCAAGTAATTTTTAATCCTAAAGGACTATTCACATGAGTGCGACCAACGAATAAAAACAATTGGGATGTAAAACATATTTGAGCTTAAATTCTTTACAAAAACTTACAAAACGATAGTAAACTAGTTAAATTTAATGTTAGTTTGATTATATTTGCGTTGTATGATCTAAAATAAGAGAAATTTAACAAATTCTAATATGACTGCTACGAATTGTCAAACACTATTCGCGTTCCACATACCATCCACACTGCAACGAATGAATTGTTCGAGCGCGACTTACCTCAAAATCATTCTAAAAGGATTCCCTTGGGCTAAGTAAACGCCATTCGCGACGATTTAAAAAAGTAAATGTGAATGAAATGTCACATTCGTTCATTCGTTGGTCGCTCTCATATGAATAGTCCTTAAGAGATAAAAGTTTCCTTGGCGAGATTTGAGCTTGCGTTTTTTTATATATAATTTATTTAAAGAATTTATCATAGTATATATTTTCTATTTAAATTATATAATACTTACAATAATTTACGTTTCATAGATAATTATATCTATTGGAATAATGAAATTGTTGCGCATTCGCATTGGTTGAAAATACCCATTGTTAGAATTTATTAATTTCGTAAATATTTAGGAAATAAAATCGAATTTATATCAAATTTATTTGCAAGATTTTTTTTTTTGGTTTTATGCGGTACATTAACAATAAGAATATAAAACAAAATGAAATGCGTAATAAATTGTGTGTAAAAGCAAAACGAGAACGTCGGACAAAAGCACAAGCTAGTTTTATTATATTTGTCTGAAAAAAGTGCTTAGAATTGTTTTTATTTCAACTAATCTATATCTATATCTATATCTATATCTATATCTATATCTATATCTATATCTATATCTATATCTATATCTATATCTATATCTATATCTATATCTATATCTATATCTATATCTATATCTATATCTATATCTATATCTATATCTATATCTATATCTATATCTATATCTATATCTATATCTATATCTATATCTATATCTATATCTATATCTATATCTATATCTATATCTATATCTATATCTATATCTATATCTATATCTATATCTATATCTATATCTATATCTATATCTATATCTATATCTATATCTATATCTATATCTATATCTATATCTATATCTATATCTATATCTATATCTATATCTATATCTATATCTATATCTATATCTATATCTATATCTATATCTATATCTATATCTATATCTATATCTATATCTATATCTATATCTATATCTATATCTATATCTATATCTATATCTATATCTATATCTATACTAATATATAAAGCTGAAGATTTTGTTTTTTTTGAACGCGCTAATCTCAGGAACTACTATTTCGAATTTGAAAATTCTTTTTGTGTTGAATAGTCCATTTGTCGAGGAAGGCTAAGGCTATATAACATCACGCTGCGAACAATATTAGCGAGGAATAATTGGAAAATGTTGCAAGAACGGGGAAAAATATTCATCTTTGAGGGCTTTCGTTGTTTGTTTCAACGCACTGATCTCAGGAACTGCGTGATCGAATTGAAAAATTCTTTATGTGTTGGATAGCCGATTTGTCTATATAAAATTACACTACGATCAACAGGAGCGAAGAATCAGTGGAAAATGTTACAACAACGGGGAAAATTATTCATCTTTGAGGTCTTCCGTTGTTTGTTTCAATGCGCTGATCTCAGGCTTTGTATAGTCCATTTTTCGAGCAAGGTTCTAAGTTATATAAAATTACGTTACAACCAACAGGAGCGAAGAATCAGTGGAAAATGTTGCAAAAGTAAAGAAAATTATTCATCTTAAAGAGCTTCCGTCCCATTGTTAAAATCATGTTGCAGAGAAAATCCTTATGTTCTTCTGCTATAAGAAAATAAAACTTAAATATCCTTTACGAAGTACTTTAATATATATATTTTTTTAAACTTAATCTTAATTGCTATAATAATAAATTGAGGCGGACGAAGTCGCGGGGACCAGCTAGTTACTTATAAAGTGACCCATTTTTATTGATTTAAACTTTAAATTAATCTACAAATACGATGTTACCAGATACCAGAACCACAAAACCAACCCAGACACGAATTCACATGGTGATATGAAGGGTCGTCACCCACTCGACGACTACCGACGGCGACGTCGGTTACTTTGGAGATGGTTATAATTTGGACTATAAACATTAAAGTTCAAGTGTTGGCTATCAATCGTCGCTGCTTCATGAATAAATACCGCAGCATAGGGAGTTAGGCAAATAATTCTTGGAAGAACAAACAAACAACCTGACGACGATGGCCTGATCGTCAATAGCAATCCCACGACTCTTGACGATTACAGCTGGTGTTGGCACATTCTTCATTGTGTGCCGTTGGATGGTAAGAGCATGGGCATGGTATCAAGTGTTGAACACACTTGAGATATGGCAGTTTTGGTGACATTGCATCTTTTCTCCTGGAGATAGTGGTCGACTTGGCGACTGGCTATGGCGGTTGGCGTCATTCTAATTCTGTACGTGGTTTTGGACATTCTAATTTTGTACTTCGTCGTGGACAATCAAACTCCGCTCGTGGTCGTGGATATCATATCTTGGATTTAGCCGTGGGCACTCTTATTCTGGCAACTCAATTTAAGAAAGCTTTAAATCTTGTGTTCGGTATAGTGCTATTCTACGAGTGCAGTTTTATAAGTCAGTGACTTTTTGAATTTCCCGCGCAGTTATTCCAAATGCAACAAATGTTGCCGTCAACTGTAATCTATTAGTTGGTGTTTGATAGCCATTCAAAGCAGACAACCTTGGAATAAAAAAATTAGAAAAACACTGGACTAAATGTATCGAGCTAAAAAATTATTATGTAGAAAAATAAAATGTTTATTTGCCGCAAAAAAAAAATGTTTTATTCAAAAAGTCACGGACTTATCAAACCGCCCTCGTATATTAGTAAATTATTTTTGTTATTTAGACCGTTTTGCAATTTCGTTCGAATTATTTTATATTTTATATTATATTATAATTCACATTTATTTTCTCGAATTTATCCCGCAAACATTTATTTAAAACGTGTTACTTGATTTATGCTTAACACAGTTCAACCCACCTTTTGTTTCTGGGTTCTTGATATGTTTTTTTTTATTTATTAATTATAAAAAAGCGTTTATTTGGAAAAGTTTGTTTTTATAGCTACAAGTTTGTTATTATGGATTTAGAAGTAGCATCATAGGTATTTGTTTGTATAATGTGTTCACCAAAAGTTGCCTTTAATAAATTGATTGTTTCGTTACCTGAATAGCATAAATCGAAGCTGTCTTGTTAGAACCAAAGGTCAACCACATCAACATGCTCCAAGTCAGGCACGAAAAAGTCAATAATAATGGCTCATTTTTGAAGAATTATTATGGACCAATGATTTCCTCTGCCCATAGAGCACACCAAATAGTGACTTTTTGAGAATGCAACAGCGTCTCAACAATGGCTTGTGGATTATGATAATTTTGCCCGGTGAACAAATTTTTTTGAGTAAATCGGGATCGGACATCCATCCCGTTATGGGTCCATTCACCGAACGCTTGTTCAGGAGTTAGTCTATTAATTATGAAAAACTGACCATAAATCAAGTGACAATTGTCAAAAAGACAAACTTCTTAGAACAATACGTCTAGAAAAAACACCCTTTATTAAAGTATTCTAAACTGTTTTTTTCTTAACTTTATAAAAATATACACTAGTTAGTTAGGTATTAAGAAAATTTTTCATCTAGAACTTGTAACAGGGAGGGTTAGATTGGGTTTTCCAAAGTTGCTGGTTGAACCAGCGATTTTCTTGGCTGCCGTAGGAACTATGGCATGCTTATGGGGCTCGGCTGAGCTCGTCGGCTGGTGGGGTGGTTCTTGCTCCTACAGCGAACCGGAACTTCTTTACAAAAATTAATTTCATGCCATATATGTATGTATACCTTAATACCTTTTTTTGTCATCGTGAGATCTACATCTAGGATCCCTACTGGTGTCATGTAGGGTGCTCCTGTCCCCCCATCCTACAAATCCCTTGGGCGTCGTCTGTATGGGATTTCCCTAGCTGAAATCTTTACCTTACCCTTTTACGTTTCGTTGGCCATACTATGGGAGGCGATCGGCCGCCCCTCCACACCCCCTATAAATTTTCCTTTCTATGCCCTGAGATCAATTCCCATACCCAGAGAAAACACAAAATTCATCTTTCACCCTCAGCGTGGTTTATAAAATTTGAATTTTATTTACACTTAACAAAAAACAAAAAAAACTATAAAATAAATGAGTGGAAAAAAATAACTATATGTAATAACAAATGAAACAACCAAAAAAAATATATACGTAATATTGTTTGTATCGCTAAACATAGGATCGTTGAAAAAAAAACTACAATTAGTTTCAACAAATTATAATAAATAACTAATAATGAATAGTAATAATAATAAATAATAATGATAATAAATAATGACAAAAGAAAGGATTTGGTAATAATAAAAGAAAAAACCAACCATGGCAAGATTTTCACTCTTTTTTTTTGGGCTTCTTTGCCTTTAACTAATCCCTATTCCATACCTATGGAGAACTCTCTAAGGGTCAGGTCTTGGGGTCCGCGAGACGACTTTGTTTCGTCTTTATCCCCGACTTACCAAAGGGGCACTTGAGGGGATTGATTTTTTTTTTCGACCTCCACGAGTTGAATCTCAGATTTTTTTTTCAAAGACCAAATCAATAAAAAATGAACAAAGGATGCCAACAGTAAGATAGCTTTAATACAAACTATAGACTACAAAAAAATCAGATACAACGCTTTAAGGCAATTAACTTCATGTGCTCGTAAGCGCAAGAATATATTTATTTCAACACGAAGTCCTAGTGACTTCCCTCCTCCGACACGTTTTTTCGGGCCTTCTTATAGGGGTGCTCTGGGTCGGACTCCGTCTGTGCCCAATATAATCTGCTTAAGGCAGCTTCCTACTTTGTAGTTTTGTAAGGATGGTGGCTTTTTTTTCTTTATCGTTTATTTTTGTTTCTTTTTTTCTTTCTTTACTTGGTAGCCCGGGTTGGTCACGGGCTTTTTTTCTTGTTTTTATGTGGCGTTCACCTCGTGGCTAAGGGTCGGCGGCAATCGGGACTTTTTCAGTTATCGCCTACGGTCACCACTTTAAGCACTCTACGACACAAAAAAAAAAAAAAACAATTAGCTACCACTTATCGTTTTCACTTTTTATTTTCGCAGCATAAAAGTTACGATACAACTGCTAGAAAGAATAATTACAGATTTGGAAAAAACTCGGAATGACATTTGAGGCAGGGAGATGCCGGTAAGCCATCCAAAGATCAGACGTAATTTCTTTTCCAATTAACCTTTCACCTATGAGTTCAGGTACTTCATTTTCAGCTTTTCTTTCCAGGTTCAACCGATGGTCATCGCTCTGGAAGATTCCTACAGACAAGTATCTCTGGAAACGTTCGCTTCGTCTTTCTCCGGCGACGGCTGTACCTTAGCCATGTTCCTAAACAATGTTTTCTTTGTTCCTATCTAATTCTGTTTTTTTCTTTGCATGGTCAGGTAGCCACTACAAACTCCAATTACTAAAATGTCTATAAAGATATGATAGAATCAAAAACTCACACATTTGTCAAAATCAGTAATCCAAATGATACAATTTCTATTGACTTCATGTGTCAACGTCACCGTTATCCCTTTAAAATTGAAGCTCATATAAGAACACACAACAAAAAGAAACTAATGGTAGATTCGCATGTTTCTGCATTTGATTTCTGCAAAAATAAAGGGATGCCAAATAGACAATTCGTATTGGTTAGATAGAGAGGAAAGAAAAAAACTGCAAAGAACTTCACTTCTGCATTATAGGAATTTCGAGAAATGCAGAAGTCCAGATTATAGTGAAGACAAACATGTTCATCTTTATTACAGCGTCTTTGTCTGTATTTTGTAAATTTTTGACATTTCCACATTTTTTATAACTCTATTGGTGGGTGCATGAAAAAAAAAACAAACAAAACAAAACATTATATCGCACCCCGGTGGAACAATGACGTAAGTGCAAATTTTAAATTTTCTGAGTTAAGTATGCCATAGTTCTAAAAAAAATTGTTTCCTTCCGATGAAACAAAGACCTAATTGAAAATGTTACATTGTTTTCAAACGTTTTCAAAATGCTCAAACGCTTTTCTGAAGAATCAACATTTTTGCACTTATGTCGTTGTTCCACCGGAGGTGCGATATTGAAATGGAAATGGGAAAAGGGAGAGAATAGAGGTAAATTTAATTTTCAGTGCATTTTTTCATATAGCTAATTTATTTTGTATTTTGTTATTCTGACTACCATGTATGTATACGACTACATGTTTATGGGTTGATACGTTTTTCCAAAATATAAAATAGGTAAGTTCACCAACCATGTTTGTACGAGTTGCGGTTCCAAAGAGACACTCCAAAACTTTGTCAGTATTTACTTTTGGTTTGTCTATTTAAAACGGCTTGTCAAACCAAACTTGTACTATTTTGAGTGAAAATTAAATTGTCTTACGTAGCAATAAGCCGCCGGGGACGATTTGAAAAATGATTGTATAGATTGATTGATTTATAAAAAATGATATTACGTTAGAAGACGCAGTACAGTTTGATTCATGTATTTTTGTTTCTGTGAACACTTAATTCATTTTTTAATTTTTCTTTTCGCTTGACATTAAATGTAATTTTAATTTGTCTACTTGAAAATTTTGAAATTCTTCAAAGTTTGAATGATATCTCCCCTTCCTATACCCGCGTGAAAAAAAAATTACACGTATAATCGCGCCTGGTCTATCGGAACGGAACTAAACTGTACGTATCTTCTTTTCTACTTCGAATATCTTTATGATTTCTTTAAAATTTTATAGAGTATGTATTGATAACAAAATAAAACAAGCATATAATTATATACATTTTTTTCTTTAAAAAAAAAAAAACAATAACAAAAACTTCATAATCTTAAAGCTTAAATATTAAGGAACAATAAAATAATAGTATTTGTCTTAGTTATCATCAATAGAAGTTTTTTAATGGCAGTCGGGATCGGGACCAACCATTATTGCATGTTCCAAACAAAAATAATCTTTGCAAGAAATACAATTATATCCCGTCTTTCAATTTATTTTGGACGAACAATAACTACAGCGACCCTTCTTTGTATTGCTTACTATTACCGAAGATTCTTGCCTATCTAACTTACAGATCTCAGTTATGCTTTGGCTTAGTGATCGCGGCAAACTTTTTTATTTTAGGTCTGTTTCTTTACTCTCCCGCGGGATCCCGAGGGATCCCAAAACTACCCAAAACGTGTTTCTTTACTTTCTTCTGGCACGAAAATGCCAGAGCCTTTAATTTTTTTTTCGTTTCCCCTCCAGCAAGAATTTACCCGAACATTTTAGCTCGGGCACTTTCTTGCTTGTCAAAATTAAATCAGCTGATCGAAAAATTTGAAGTTTGTGATTTGTGAAGAGATTGCAAACTAAAATTTAATAAAAGTAAACAAATATGGAACTACTGTTATCTTCCTCATCATCCATTAATAAGAACAATTGTTTAAATTTTGTTTTAAATTCTTCTAAATGGCTTATTTTAAACAGAAAGTAAACAGTTTCGCTACATACACATACAACTCTGTCTTCAAATTTGAAGTTTACCAACAAATAACAAAAACAACATCAAAAAGCTCGAGCCCGAACTTTTTTCCGAGCTTTTTCCCAAACATTACCCGAAAAGTAAAGAAACAGACCTTCTGATTGTTAAGTCCATTATAACGTATGAGTTTATACCCGCTACATTCATGAGGCTATACAAAATCACCATCGGCCATCTATTCGCACCCCTTGCAACATTGTATAAGTTTTACACATCTTGTCAAGTGTGCCTCCCTTTGTTGCATTGTAATCCATTATCATTTCTGGCTTCCCAGTCTCTTGACTGATTTCTTGACTTTTTTGGGCACATAAGAAACAAGGGTACAAATGCCTCTATGTCCCAATAAACTAGAATTTTCTTCTCGGCACTTTACGTTTGACAAGTTTTTAGGCAATTCTCTCTTATTTTTCCAAATCGTACCTAGCACTTTCAGCCTGCTTCATTTTCTAATTTGTCGAAGAAGGGAAGACTTGTGAAAAAGTTGTCAACTGTTATATTGCGCCCACTATTATGAATAACACTGCTTGGACGCAAAACCAATGACCACGCCGAGTTATCGACAAAGTAGGGACCTTCAGGTTGTTTTCTGAAATAAACTTCCATGTCGGACGTATAAAGCATTTTCGCATCTGTCAAGGCAAAAATTTTGATACCATATCTATTTGGTTTCGATGGAATGTATTGCCTAAAATTGCAATGACCTCTAAACGCCTCCAGCTTTTCGTCGATTGTTACAAATTGTGAATGAAGTCTTTATTTCTTCAAACAAATCCCTGATGGGAGCCAATTTGTCAACGAAGCTACCATAAAGCACACAGAGATAAATTATACCGTTATTAAAATATTTGCAAAAGAGTAACTTTACTGTCTCACAGAGACACAGAACAATGCGTGGATATAGGAAGGTAAGTAATTTATTTGCCGTTCTGAACAGGACGGTTTTAAAATTGATGAAGTTGAAGTTTCGGAGTTGCCCATAATTGGGAGAAGTCGTCGTAGGGAGTGGTCTTCTCCAACTCTTTCTTGGTAAGTTGCCTTCGATGTCGATGTCAATTAGTCCGTGTTCAACGTATCTGCCTTGTTTCCAAAGAATAAAGCTGATTACGTGTTCTCTTTTAAATGTTATTGAATTCAAGTTGATAGATTAGAAATAATAGACAAAAAGAAGGCTGTTTTTTAACACATTGCAACTAGAGTCGAAAATATTTCATGCAAGAAAAAAAATTCCGTTGGAAGCTAAGGCTGGCAAGTTAAGGAAATTGCTGCAGTTTAAGTTATTTTGATGAGTTCACGTTACCGAATTGACTTTTTATTTTGACGGTGATATTCAGCTTGAATGTTGTTATTGTTGACTTAAATGTATCAAATACTTTCTCCCTACGTCTTATATAACAATTTAGGGAGATGAATAATATTGTTAACGGAAGCCAATGCCGAACAAAATATCCCAGCGAACTTTACAAGCTGAGAATTATGCTTGCTTCCTTTTCTTTCCACCTTCTTCAAAGAAAGCCCATGGCCATTCTTAGGCTGTCATCGTTTTACATTTTTAAACTATTGTAATTACACAAATCTTACAAAAATTTAAAATTTCACACAAAACAGAAATTAACTTTAAAGGAAAGCATATGATTTAACACTGTCAACAAGTTTTAGCAGTTTATAGAAAGTAAAAAAGAGTTAACACCTTTCCCACTTTCCCACTTTCGAATTTCGACATATATCAGCCTCTATCTACTTTTCTGCATTTTGCAGATGCAGAAACATATAAATCCACCATAATAAACTTCGGTTAGGTACATTGAGTTCGAGAAGTAGTAGGTACGTATAAAGTTACACTCACATTAGCTACTAAAAAAAATACCACACGAAAAAAAAGAGAGAGAGCCGCGCTCATCATCGCGTCATTTCGTTAAACTATTACCGTTAGACAACATCGTTTCGACAATAGTCGAAATCGTCGAAGTGATACTGTCAAAACGATAGCGTTTGCACGATAGCTAAAAAGGTATCGTCTGTCATTAATTTCCAAATATTATTTGAGCAAATTCAAGTCAAAATGTTTCGGCGCAATTAAGTTATCTTACAAAGAGAAAATGAACTAAAATTACAGTTAATACTCTTACGAAGACAATTATTTAGGGACAAATCAAATAATCTATCCCTTTCAAAACATAGGCTCGCATATTTTTGAATATACAATACATATATACATATGTACACAAGTAATCTTTCTTATCTGTTGTTGCAAAAGAATTTAAACCATTATAATTAGTCCTTTATTACACAGCGCATGTTTATCCTTGCATCATTTAGTAATTTAGAAAAAAAAATAATAAAAATACAAAAATAGGACCAGGGAATGATTTGAACAATTTAGATTTACTTAAATAAATGAAATAACAAACTCGTATGTTAAGGCTTCATTCCATTTTATTTTATTTTCATTAGTCAAAGTCATTATGGATGTTTCCTTAACAACGAACGAAACGAAATAAAGCAAATTCGAAAAACAACGGAGAAGTAGAAAGAAAAACGTCAACAACATGCAAGGAATAGCTTGTACGTGCATGCCGAGACAAATTTACTTCTATTTCATTTTTTATTTCTTCCTTTCTCTTTCGCACTTCATTGATGCAAGGATAAACATGCGCTGTGTAATACCGGACAATAAGTTTATCAATGGGGATGCGATAAAGAGATAACAATTTAAAGTGAATTAAAAAAAAATGTAACCAATTATTCAAATTTATATTAGGTAAAATGATTAGAAAAAAGAGGCTGGGTGCGACCCACACTGATAACTTCCCATTTTGTATTTATTGTCCAAATTGTCAATTTAATATTCGTCAATATTTTACCTTTTTTAAGGTATTAACAAATGCATTATGTTGAAAACAAAATACATTTGAGTCAATTGCTTGTAGCGATGATAGTCGAAAAACAATTTTTGTCACTTTTCTGTAAATTTCGGTTTTAGTTTTTATTTTTCGTAAAAAAACTGTCAATTTGATGTTTGTCAAAATTGGTGCATATATTAATAATTGTACTTTGTATAAACACAAATAAGTTTGAAGTCAATACCGGTGCTCATTCTCGAGATATTCAAGTCAAAACACACTTTTTACCAACTTTTGGCAGAATTTTTTGTACTTTTTTATTTTTTGTAAAAAAACTGTCAATTCAATTTTTTCAAAAATGTTACCAGATATCAAAGATCACATTTCACATAGCATAAATTGTTTTTAAGATGATATCATTTTTCCTTCATTGTTTATTTACGCTCCAAAACATTTTTTTTTAGTTTTTACTTTTTTAAAAAAATAACGGTATGTTAAATTATTTTCAAATTTATACCACACCTGTGTCACATTGCAATTGACACAGTAAAATTTATTTGAAGTCAATAGTATTACTCGTTCCTGAGATATTTGCGACAAACTAAAATTTTCATTTTTTTTAAAAACTGCTATTGTGAAAAAACCGTTCGACAAATTTTTTAAAAGTCCTTTCTGCATTGCATGAATTTATAACCTACTGAATAAAATTTAATTCGTGTTGATATCTTTATTCATTCTCGAGATAGCGTTAACAAAAAAAGGGGTCTCGAACGTACGAACGTACATACGTACATACGTACATACGTACGAACGTACGTACACACACACACACAGACATCTCTCTACAAATGACGGATTTAGATTCTAGGAACCATAAAACGTCCAGATTTGTCAAAAATTTCAATTTGACAAATCGGACCGATTACAATAACTTCCTATGGGAAGTTAAAAATATATATAAAGTAACAGAACTGATTTCAAAAAATTTAAACTAAAGGGATTATTAAGTTTTCAATTACATCAAAGTTAGATAAATAAAGCCAATTCTTAATATTTTTCAGGTATACTGTTTTAACTCGTTCACTTCTAATGTTAGGTGGTAGTTTATTTAAAAGACGAGGAGCAGTAACGTTATAAAAGAGTGAAAAATGTGCTTTCTTGATTGTGGTAAATTACGGTTATCGTAGATCCTTGATGCATTATACCCAGAATTTTCAAAAAAAAATTTTTTAAACCTTGTAGAAATATAAATGCCTTAATGGTAGAAACTCCAGACTTTTAAAATAACCAAAACTATGAGTATGTCGATTAATCTTACACAGAATGCGAACTGCATGTTTTTGCTTTATTAGTAAAGGTTCTAATTTATTAAAATGAGTACCACCCCAACAAGTTATCCCGTACTGCAGCTTAGATTTAAAAAGAACGTTGTAAATTAATTTTAAAACTGACAGACCAAAATATTGGCTAAGCAGAAAAATCTGTCTTACAACATTTGTTAAATAATTCTTTACAGATAGTGTACCTATGCTCTTTCCACCTAAATCTATAGTCTAAAGTTAAACCCAAGTATTTAAAACTGTCTACTCGCTCAATTGAAAAGCAATCCTTGGCGCAACAAAGATTTGAATTAAAAGTAATCAAATTATGATCATAGAAACATGAGTGCGTTAAATGAAATCTTTGGCAATTAGGAGAATGGTATTTTAAAGGCATGTCATTACAGATATTACCCAAAATTTTATACAACATGAATTTAGTCTTTCCACTACTGACCAATTTATGAAGATAAAACCAAGTATGCAACAGGTCTAAATCGTGGTTAACGTCTGAAAAAAGGTTGAAATAATTTTTAATACCTACTGTATGTCAAAGCAGTATCATCGGCAAACGCTGTTATTGTGCCCTTCAGAGGTTTGCAAGAAAAGTGAATGGACAAAAATTAAAAACAAAATTGGTCCTAAGACAGAACATTGTGACATTAACGCTAATGAAATTTTCTTTACTTAAAGTATTTTTGATTTTAACTCTTTGACTACGATTATATAGGTACGATACAAACCATTCATACATAAAACCTCTAAAACCAGCATTAAATAATTTTTTAAGCAAAATATCATGATCTACCAAGTCAAAAGCCTTGGTAATGTCAATAAATAGTGTAGCTGGCATATCGGATTCATTAACACTTCTATAAATTTCACTACATACAAAGCATCTTCAGTAGATCTATCACTTCTAAAGCCAAACTGCGAGTTATTGAAAAATTTAGTTTTGTCTAGAAAAGACAGCATTCTAGACTTAATCCCCTTTTCGAAAACTTTTGAAAAAACTGATAAAAGTGATATAGGTCGATAATTGTTCATATTCGAAGCATCGCCCATTTAATGTAAGGGAATAACGATTGCAGTTTTTAATAGATCAGGAAAGATACCTAAATTGAAAATGCGAGTTAATATATCTGAAACAAGAAAGGATATTTTTTCAGAATATTACTAGAGATGTTATCATGTGGCTTAGAATTTGAATTTTTTAGTGATTGCATAATTTTATTTACTTCAGGGGCTGAAAAAGATTCCATAAAAAATGTTTGACTTTGAATAGGCTCATAAGCATTTGCATTTTCGAAAACACAAACAAATGAATTATTCATTGTGGTTCGAATAGTATTTGTAATGGTAGAAAAATAATCATTAAATGCAGTGGCAACTTCATAAGGCTCAGAAATGGACGAATTATGTATACTAACAGTGATATCAGAATTACACTCGTTTTTGTTTAGAATATCGTTAACGACTTGCCCTTCTTTTTTAGAATTACCCTTATTATAAATAAACTTATTACTGTAATAGTAAGAAGTTGAGAAGGTATTTCGTTTTTTAGTCTAGAGTTGTTAGGATGTTTCTTAGAACACTTAAGCAAATAATTTTTCTTTTTTATTTTTTTTAAAAGAGCATCCGACATCCACTGTCTTAGATGTTTCTTTTTTTGACATTTTTTAACCTTTATACTACATGATTCTAAATGAAATTGAAGTTTATTAAGAAAAAGCATAAAGGCAGTAGATGGATCAGTTTCTCTAAAAACATCATCTCAAAACTCAAACACTATGGCTGATTTTAGGGCAGTGTAGTCAATTTTGAAGAATTCAATTGAAATAAGCGACTTTTCTCTGGACACACTGTGATCCAGCTGAATTGTTGTTAAAAAATGGTCATTTATGTTAAGATCAAACATAGTCCTTTTATAGTTTGTAGAATTACTCCTATGTAATCTAATAAATATATGATCAAGACAAGTACTTGAATGTTGAAGTACACGCGTTGGCACATTCAGCAAACTTACCAAACCAAAAGAAGACATAAGAGATGATAACTTTCACTTTCAGATGAGGAAGTAAGAAGGCCAATGTTAAAATCCCCGACTAAAATTAAATTTAAAGTCGGAGAATTCATCCAAAAAAGGCATTAACTGAGCAAAAATGAAATCTATAAACACAGACAAAACAATAAATAAAACCAGATATTTCACCTTTCACACTTATCAAGTCAGCACTGTTCAAACTTGAACATTCAATTGAAATGTTAGATAAATTATTTCTATAAAATACTGCTACTCCGCCAGCAGCATAAGAATTATTACATGTTGCAACAAGATTAAAATTAGGTATGGAGAAATTTGAGACTTCATTATCAAAAATCCAGATTTCAGAAAGAAAAATGAGATCTGGTAAGTGAACTAAAGAATCAAGATGAGTTAAAAAAGTATCAAAGTTTTTACGAGCGCTATGTATACACTCCGCTCCACTTGAATAGAAACAAACTTTTTTCTTACTATCAGTAGCACTTTAGTAAATTTATAAATTCACCTCTTTGTTTTAGTTCCTATAAGAGGAATCTATTGCAAATTAAACTGCATGTTCAGAATATTTCAGGAAAATACCATTAGGTTATTTTTTACCACTTTTCTAATTGCTTCATTAAAAAACACTGTTTTTTTGCGCCACTTGAATAGAAACAGTGTGCGTTTTGTTTCTATTGGTTACGGTTACGACAAAAATTCTTATTTTAGTAATAGAAATTTAGATTTAAAGTATTAATTGTTCGATCAAAGAAAAAATGGGCCGCGGAAAACCATTAAACCTTGCAGAAAAGGCCAAAATAGAAGTATACGTGGAAAACAAGCTTCCCCTGCGCACAATTGCCAACAAAATAGAAAGAAGTGTGAAAATTGTTTGGTCGTACCTTAGAAATAAAGACAGCTATGGAACAAATATGAAGGGCAGGCAAACAAGAGCCACAACAGAAACAGACAGAAGAAAGATTATTAGGCTGGCCTCCAATTCAAGCGACTCTGCCTCTAAAATCAAGGCGAAGAGTGGTATTGCAGCTAGTCTTAATACTATTAGACGTGTCATTCGTAGGTCACAACATTTGAAGCGCCTTAAATTGAAGAAAAAAACACCATTAAATCCAATACGACGACAAAATAGAATAGATTTTTGCAAAAGGAATATGACGTGGAAGGAAGAGTGGACAAAAGTGGTATTTTCTGACGAAAAAAAATTTAATTTAGATGGCCCGGACGGGTATAATTTCTATTTTCATGACATGAGAAAGGAACCAAGGTTTTTGGAGCGCCACCATAGCCGAGAAGGCGGTGTAATGGTGTGGGGGCAATTTCCTGGTTTGGAACAGTTGATCTGGAGTTTCCCACGTTGAAAATGACGGCAAACTCCTACAAGCAAATATTGCAAGAAACTTTCCCTAAGGTTATTAATGTATTTGGACCAATATTATGGACTTTTAAACAAGACAACGCGCCAATCCACAACGCAAGGATCATTAGAAGTTGGATAGCCGAGAAAAATGTTACCTTACTTCAATGGCCACCGTACTCCCCGGACCTAAATATTTAGAAAACGTATGGGGATGGATGGTTCGTAGAGTGTACGACTCTGGACGACAGTATGATGACAAAGAATCACTTACTGCTGCTATCAAAGAAGCATGGAGTGCAATTTCACTAAATTACTTAAAACAACTGTATGATTCACTTCCCAACAGGGTTTTTGAAGTTATTTCAAATAAAGGTGGTAGCACACATTATTAAAATATCATTTTAAATAAAAAAATAGCCTCTTTACTGGATTTTTTATATTTGTTTCCTTATTTAAGCGAATGTTTCTATTCAAGTGGCGCAAAAAAAAAAAACAGTGTTTTTAATGAAGTAATTAGAAAAGTGGTTAAAATAAGCTAATGGTATTTTCCTGAATTATTCTGTCTATGTAGTTTTATTTGCAATAGATCCATCTTATAAGAACTAAAACAAAAAGGTGAATTTATATATTTTATTTTGATGGATTACAGAAAAACCAGAGAAAGACAATACATTTTGATGATTAATGCAAAAACATTTTAAAAATTTAGTTGAATAGGAGATATTGTTATCAATTGAGTTAATATAAGGATTTAGAGATAAATCATTAAAATTAAAACTGGACATAACTAATTTATAAGGAATTTTCAAGTTTTATAAACTCCTTAAAACTAACCACTTTGATAACATTCTCCCCTTCTTTTTTTCTAATGAGCACATTTGAATTTCTTATCCAAACATATTGACATATATTTTTTTGTTTGAGTTGCTTTGCCTTTTCCAAAAGAGAACGTGTAAAGGCAATGAGTGAGTCGTTTATATAAATTCTGCTGCTAACAGAGGAACCACCAACACCGCTGCTTACGCCTTCGCCGCCACTAACTACATTAACGTTTGCATATAAGTTGGCAGAGTTTAATTTTTTCTTTATGCATTTTGTTCATAATTCTCATCTTTGATGACAGCGAAGAGAATTGAACATTAACAATTACTTTATTAGATTTGATATTTTTGTTTTTTGTATAAGATTTAAGAGTTTTCTTGACGTAACAAGTCACAATCTCATCTGGCACCATTGGTACACCAACACCAACATTAGGCGTTTTTCTTTTTTAACTCAGAAAAGAGCTCTGAACAGAGTCCGAGCATATCGAGCATGCTCCGAACATCCTCTGAACAAAATTTAACTCAGTCTGCTCAGTTATTTTATTCTGAGCTCATAGAGCGCGCTCTGGACAAGCTCAGAACATGTTCAGAACGAAAAAAGAAACACAAATTTGATGCTCTGAACGTTCAGAGCTAAAAAAGAAACACAATTTTTTGTTTGGCAGTTCAGGCTCTGCTCTGAAAAAATACCTATCAAACAGCTTCATCACCTTCTCCTTCACATTTGCATTAGACACATCGGGAATACCAGATTGGGACTTTTCCGAATTATATAAAGGTGGCTAGAATTTCCATTGCTCTATAGATCCTTGGACTTTTGCCAAAAATTCATTCGAGTGCAGCCCCAGATCACAACTAAAACACACACGCACTAAGTGGGCTCCTACCTCATACGAATCGTTGAGAGTTTTCAAACCGCATCACCATCGTCATCAACAAACGCTGCGTGATCTTCCACTCGAGCTCGAGTTTTAGTTACATCTTCAGAATGACAACGTCTGATGAGAGTAACAATTCCAGGATTACATTGGCTGCATACTAAAGGATGTTTTAACATGGTTAACAACTAATAAAAATTTAGTACAAACGATCATCCCAATAAGGAAAGCGAAATTTCTATGGTTGTTGGTTCCTGGTTGCTGTTTTCTACTGATCCTGTGGATGGGCCAGCAAGGGATGCTTCTATCCCGGCAGATGAGTACGGGGATCCATATTACATGTTCTGTATTGTTAAGCGAACACTAACGGCGCCAACAAGGACTAGTTACCGACAGTAAAAGAGTGCGATACACAGACTCAAAATACAATTATCCCTTTTACTCCAAAATTTGCACGCCACTTTATATTAAGAATTGCTTTCTTTCACTACGTGTATAAGATTATAAATTTAAATAAAAATTTAACTTTGTTTTGCCACTGTTAAGTAAACATTCAACTTCGTTTTTGGTATAAACTATTATTTAGGCTGCTGCAGCAATTGCTTCTTTGCCCGCGTCTACGAATATATGTAACTCAACACGGCTTTCATTTCCAAGGAGCAGATTTGTAGGATATCTTCTATTAAGCAAAACTTTTTTATTTTAGGAATCAGGCTTAACCATATTTTCCATTTTTGGAACTGCCGATCTCTTATCTTTTCATCCCACCCTATTCTTCAGCGCCAAATTTCCTGAAGAATGATTTTAAGATGAATTGTAAAGTTTGCAATAAGACCAAGAGGGTCAAAGATGCACATGAGCGCCCTTAATACTTCGCGTTTTGTTGGGATTTGTGTTCCATTACTTCACTCTGTATTTTGCTCGACTTGAATGTGTAGTCGAATTTTTTTATTATTTGTGACGGATTTGCCAGTGTTTAAAGCTTGGGACTGTAAGGCGTTTAAAACGATTGAGGAGTTTGACAAAACATTTCTAATTTCAAAACACGCTTGCTTCTTCTTCTGTGTCTACACTGTCTAACAAATCATCCACATAGTGGTTTTCAATTATCGCCTTTACTGCCCTTGGAAACTGCATTTCGAATTTACTCGCGTTCTTATTTTTTATATATTGGGCACAAAAGGGTTAACAAGTAGACCCAAATGTCATAATCTGCATCTGATATTCGTCAATACTTCCATCTTCGATATTGCGCCACAGGAATCTTTGAGCGTTTTTATCCTCATCAATAATATTCACCTGATGGAACATTTCTCGTATGTCACCTGATATAGCGATCTTCCTTTCCAAAATCGAAATAATACGGAGAACAGCGATGGTACATTATCTGGCCCTGTTAGTAAACACGAGATTAGAGATACTCCTCTAACTTTCACCGCCGCATCCCAAACAATTCTCAAATTATCCGGTTTATTTGGATTCAAGACCGGAAATATAGATAGATACCAGGTTCGTGTCTTTGAATTATTCACCTCATGCTCATTTAACTTTTTTGCATATCCTTTCTTATGCTAGTGACTGCTTTGGAAGGTCTAATGATTTAACTGATATTTAAGATATTTGTGATTGCTGTCCTGGGCTGATATTTCAAATGTTATCTTCAGGGATGATTCCTCCCTACGATGGGTGTTGGCGGTCCACCTTAAGCATAAGGGTTCCTTTTCACCTTTCGATAAGAGTAACTGACGATCCATCATCAATGAAGGCGAAGGTATCCACAGATTTGTTGTTGTAGTGTAATTTGACTGGAACAATTGTTGCGGACGCCTGGTCATCAGTGGTTCTTCCTCTGCAATCCCTAGTCCTGAAATAAAATAAGAAGAAATAAAAAAAAATAATACTAAATAAAAACATACCTACCAATTAGTTAGATTGCGCCACCGTGTTTGGATTGAAAGTTGAAATGGTGTTGTCACTGGCTGTCAAATCTCCGAAAATCGATAACCTAAGAAAAATCGATAACTAGGAACACCTAATGGGAAAGCAATGAGTGCGTTCCGACCGACGGTGAAGTGGGAGTCCAGCTCCGTTTAGTTCAATTTTTCAGTTTCGTTCACTTAAGTAAACATAAGCAAGAGCGATCCCAGTCGCTCGCCGCATAAGTAAAATCTGACAGTTTTGATCAAATACGCACAGAACAACTCCACTGGAGATAATTTCTCTCAGAATGTTTGTCAAGACAGAAAATATCCAACTATGCCCATAATTACATAAGTTTGAATCTTTCGAAAAATTCCAAAAAAATTTTAAACGTTAAAATTCTTCTTTTTCTTCGGGTGCGTGTTGAAAATTTGTGTTTCTTTCATATCAAAAAAAATAAAAAAAAATTTAATTTTATTATAGAAAGAGAAAAGAAAAAAAAAAGGAGAAGTGCCGACACCAATACCTCCAAAGTTCCGACGACGCGAATTTTTGACCTACGACTAGGACTAAACTTGTACAATTTGATTGATAAGAAATTCGATAGCTGATGTCCTGAAGTTGAATTCAAGAGTCGCGACGATGATGATGATGATGGAATCAGAAAGTGAAGACCACGATTTACAATACTCAGACATCTCCGGCAGTAAATGCTCAAAGCTGTAAAAAATTTACTCAGCCTGATAGTATAGCGCCAATGGTAGAATGTGGGACTTGTTTGAGTTGGTTTCATTTTACATGTATGGGGGTTACATAGGAGGTAGAAAATTTAGAATGGCACTGCAACGAATGTTCTAGAAAGCTTCAAGCGATTCAGTATTAAACTTCAAATAAGAAATCTCAAGCCAATAAACCCTCTTCAAGCGCTGCAAGCAAAGCGTGATAGAGACTACATCGATGAAAAATATGCCATTCTTGGACAAGGTTACATAGATGACGACAACGATTCGGTTGTGACATCACATTTCGTCAGTGATCGTGTTCAAAGGTAGCAAAATCGAAACCAGGGGAAATGACAGGTAAAAACGAAAGAAATATGCGGAACGATTTCCACGATGTCGAACTGAACAACAAGCCAGGAGAAAAGGAGAAATGTACCGAGTTAGAGACTGTAACTAGTCCAGTACTAGAATTAAATAAATCTCATGTTGCAGCAAGACATTTTATGTTAAAAGATCAAGTTTACTTCTTTGGACGACCCGAAGAGTGGCCTCTTTTCAATAGTTGGTGGTATAACTCATCAAAAGTGTGTGGCTTCAGCAACAACGAAAACATGTTAGGGCATTTTAGAGGTGAGTATGAACACCATCATAAGTATAGTTTATAGTATTTTCTAAGCTTTTCTTTTAGGTATATAATAATAATAAAGTGAAAACTTTGCTTTTCTTTTGATATTATTTTCACCAGCGGCGGCCCGACCTATCCAGGAGTACTTTTGGGCCGCCGAGTATGAACCTAGAAACCAAAACTTTCTACCTATACTTCTAGCACAAAATCTTTTTTTTTCACGGAAACTCACCACCTTTTTAGCCTGGCGTGTTCCCGATTTTATATTGCGAGCTTTGGTCTCGCTGTTCTAACCGTCGTCGGCACTTTGGAGGTATTGGTGTCGGCACTTCTCCTTTTTTTTTCTTTTCTCTTTCTATAATAAAATTAAAATTTTTTTTTTTTGATATGAAAGAAACACAAATTTTCAACACGCACCCGAAGAAAAAGAAGAATTTTAACGTTTAAATTTTTTTTTGAATTTTTCGAAAGATTCAAACTTATGTAATTCCCACTTCGTCCGGCCATACTTCACTGATCTGCGGTGTGGTTACTTGCCGAATGAGAGTGGGGTAAATCGTGCACCCCACCCGCACAGGCGAAAATCCACTCGAATGATGTATCTCTAACAGGACCACATCATCCGATCCACATATATCAAAATAGTGTATTCCTCAACCCACATTATCAAACCCAAATAGTGGGAGGTCATACAGGTGTTAGTACATCTAAAACAAAATAGGGGTATTATGATCTCCAAGATGCGTTCCTAAGTCGAAATGGGGAGATATGTAGAACAAAACCACATGAGACCAGAACATTATAAATAAACACAACACATATGTAATTACAAAACAACAAAAAACAATACAACCCAAAACAAATAATAGCATGCATAAACGATCATTGATGAAGACTAAACACGAACGTAAATCACAACGAGTATTACTATTCTCTAATCGCATGCAACTTAAACGTTAGGGACGACAGAAACAAAACCCACTTCACCGTCGGTCGGAACGCACTCATTGCTTTCCCATTAGGTGTTCCTAGTTATCGATTTTTCTTAGGTTATCGATTTTCGGAGATTTTACAGCCAGTGACAACACCATTTCAACTTTCAATCCAAACACGGCGGCGCAATCTAACTAATTGGTAGGTATGTTTTTATTTAGTATTATTTTTTTTTATTTCTTCTTATTTTATTTCAGGACTAGGGATTGCAGAGGAAGAACCACTGATGACCAGGCGTCCGCAACAATTGTTCCAGTCAAATTACACTACAACAACAAATCTGTGGATACCTTCGCCTTCATTGATGATGGATCGTCAGTTACTCTTATCGAAAGGTGAAAACGAACCCTTATGCTTAAGGTGGACCGCCAACACCCATCGTAGGGAGGAATCATCCCTGAAGATAACATTTGAAATATCAGCCAAGGACAGCAATCACAAATATCTTAAATATCAGTTAAATCATTAGACCTTCCAAAGCAGTCACTAGACATAAGCAGCCTATCGCAACAATACAAACACTTGAAGGGATTACCAATAAATTCATACTGGAATGCAAACCTCAAATCTTGCTTGGTCTTCAACACTGGCGACTGGGCATGCCTCTAAGAAATCAAGAGGGTAAGGAATCTCTGCCAGCAGCAATAAAAACTAGGTTAGGGTGGACCCTTTTCGGTGTTTCGTCGGTTAGTGCTAAATTAAATAAAGAAGTTGATGCAAATATTAATATTCATCTTTGTGAATGCCAAATGGAGATTGATTCAGAGATGCATGAAGCAGTTAAGCAGTATTTCTCATTAGAGAATATAGGTACTAAACCAACTAAGCGAAGACTTTCGGACGACGATTATAAAGCTGTGCAACTTCTTGAAGAGAAAACTATATTTTTAGGTGATAGTAACGCCGTTCCCCTTTTGTGAAAATACGAGAACATCGAGCTGCCGGATTCGAAGCCCATGGCCGAGAAAAGATTACGCTGTCTCGAAAGACGGCTTCTCCACCAACCTCAACTTGTTGAACGAGTCAATAAGCAAATCGAAGAAAAAGTTAAATGAGCATGAGGTGTATAATTCAAAGACACGAACCTGGTATCTATCTATATTTCCGGTCTTGAATCCAAATAAACCGGATAAGTTGAGAAATGTTTGGGATGCGGCGGTGAAAGTTAGAGGAGTATCTCTAATCTCGTGTTTACTAACAGGGCCAGATAATGTACCATCGCTGTTATCCGTATTATTTCGATTTTGGAAAGGAAGATCGCTATATCAGGTGACATACGAGAAATGTTCCATCAGGTGAATATTATTGATGAGGATAAAAACGCTCAAAGATTCCTGTGGCGCAATATCGAAGATGGAAGTATTGACGAATATCAGATGCAGATTATGACATTTGGGTCTACTTGTTAACCCTTTTGTGCCCAATACATTGTATATATAATGGAATAGTACAATCATGAACAGGAACGCTCGACGCGAACCCTAACCTGTCTCCTCGGAATCAATATTTATGCATATTTAAGAGAGGTGACGAGAAGAAAATAAGAGAGAACTAAAAAAAGAAAAAAATAATTTGAGAGATATGTCAACGCAAAAAAATCTGAAACGAATATATAGAGTTAAAAGGGAGGAAAGATAAAAAAAATAACAATAAGGCAAAAAAAAACGTCAAAGAGGAGGAAGAATGAAAATGTAGTTGCCAATTCGAAGAATCATTGCCCAATGAGAAAAATATTTTCAAGTAATGTAAATTATTTTCAAAAAGTATATTAAATTAGTTATTTCAACTTTTTTTAATGAAAAATAGTTTTGATAGATAAAATAATTTTGAGAACTTCATTAGAAATTCAAATTAGGTATTTGCTTTTCAAGACGTCGTACATGAAAAATCAAGTTTAAGTCAAATTAGTAGAACATTTGAATGTTATTTATTGAAGTTTTAGTGTTGTAATAAATAATTGTCAATCAAACAAGAGGTATTAGATGTTCATTTTTAATTTAAACAAAATTCAAGTGAAATTAAATTCTTTACACAAGTTGTATTGAATTACACGTGAAAATAATGTGAACTTTTTCTTAGTTCACTTGAATCTTACAATTTTACTTGTACGTGAAAATTATAATTTCGGTTGTTTAAATTAAGCAAAAATCTACCTTCAACCAAACATAATGAAAATGAATATTCCTTTGGAATATTAAAACATTATTTTTGTCGCCAATTTGTTTTATTTTATTTCTTATTAATTAAATATCAAGTAGCAACACTGTACCTGCAAAGCTACTTTTGCTTACCCACCTACTCCCTTACGAACAATTTATAAAATAATAAAAAACAATAAATACAATAATGAAAGGGCCTACAAATTTGGCAACAACGAATCAGATTTCACAAAAATTGAAAAATCTATTCAAAACGAATTTAAAATAGCAAAATACCTACAATGGTTAAAGCATACATAGCCAAATGTATAGCACACAAGACTCCGCCGCTAGGCAGCCACAAACAAAATCCTATGCGAATAATTGTAACGAATTTCACAAAACCTATAAAGAACAACGATAAAATCTCAATTTATTTCAAAAATAAAATAAAAACAATAACTACTCACACGCGTTTACCAAGAGAAGGAAATAAACAGAAATTATAATAAAACTCTGAACTGTCAAAGTCTGAGTGACATTAAATTGAAAGGTAGGGATATTCGGACTAGAGATGGTTAGTAAGGGAAATAATAATAGAAAGGGAAATTTTAAAATGTTGCCGAGTTCCGATCTCTGAGCGAGGTTCATGGAGAGAAATTCTAATCAAATAAATTCCTCTGAGCACTAAAAATGTTAGAATCAATACAAAAATAGAAAACCGCAAAACCAGGAAAACACCGATATATGGTTTGAGAGACAAAGGTTTCGTCTCTCGTAAGAAACAAAGAATAGCCAATTACTAGGAGTTAGGTTTTCGATTTTGAATAAGGAATTGTTCTTTTTTGTTCAAGAAGTCAATCGCGATAGACATATTATAAACGAAAGCTAGAAATATCAAATAATACAAAGTGCATATCAAAACCTTTAAAAGTTTCAAAGTGAAATATTTAAATATTTAAATATTTAAATAAGTCGTGAATTGCATTCAATACAAATATCATTTAACAACAAAATATAAAACCAAACAAAAAAAAAAGGGGAGAAAATTTCTTTAACACATCTCACATAAATTTTGAGGTAAGAATTCAGAAATTAACAAAATAAATAGATATCTTTCTAATTACAATATACATTTTTAAAGGAAACGTTATCCTTCTACTTACACTTTATGTGAAGAATTTCAAACGAAAGTAGAAATACTAGCGAAATCTACAAAAATCGCAACATAATTTCAGGCGCTCAGCATAGCTGAAGCGCCCACCAATTTTTACTACCTTGCCGATTAACATCACAAAAAAACCCAATATCACAACCGGAAAAAAAAAAAAAAAACAACCTACAGGAAAGGAACACAAAAAACCAGATATCCAGAACAGGCGAAGATAGGACGAAATTTTAAAATTCCAGCCCTACACAAAAAAATATACATATATATATAATTTAAATTTTCAATTTTTTTATCACAACTTTAATTTTCACATTCTAATCTTTAATTTTTTGTTAATTTGTTTTTTTTTTTACTTTTTCTTTCTTTTTGGAAATGGTTCAATTAATTTAAATCAGTATAATTCTTGCTTTTAAAAATAGATAAAGTTAATTAAAATACAAACAATACATATATATATTAAATACAAAGAAAAATAGTGATTGAGTGTAGTGAAAAAGAACAAAAAAAATAATAATAATACAATACATAAACCTACAAACCAACAAGCAGCAGTGGCCACTTCTTCTTCTTGGGGTAAGTCCTATGAAAATTTTTACATATACATATATATACATATGTATATATATATTTAGAACATATATATATTATCTCGCTATTTTATATATATATGCATTGTTTGAATTAGATTTCATTTTACACTTATGTATATTAAACAAAACTAAACAAACAAAAAAAAAAGAAGTTAAATTTAAATTTTAAAAAGAAAGAATAGGTAAATTTATTGATATAAATGTTTATTATAAATCTAAAGTAAAATAATGAAAATCAATGTTTATTATTAAATAAATGTATATTTAATTTAAACATGATTGGCTAAAGCTTAATCTAATAAGAGATGAGAGTGACCGAAAGTAGATGTAAGTAGGAAAAGAGAAGAGACACCAAGGAACGGGTCGTCTAGGCGAGTATGACGACAAAGGAAGGGAGGGTAAGAAAATACCTCGCATACCTATCCATCTAAGGTACTACATATCTTAAAAACCTGGTATGAGAATTTTTTTGTAACGAGTTTAGGGAAAACAAGAACCAACCCCACCGACGAGCTACAGTGGTGCAAGCGTACCAGGAAGGTTTTCCAAAAATATCTTATTAAAACGGTTACAAAAATGGCGCCCAAAACGTGTGGAACCCGCTATTGAAAATAGTGGGGGATAGATAATATTGAGCCACTTCAATTTAATTTTTTTCTTTTTTTTCTTTTCAATTTCAACTTAATTTTTTTTACACAACCAATAGTTTTCATTACAATAGTTTCAATAGTTTTTTTTTACAAATGGAAATCAGATTACTTAATCTAAGATTTCGGGTGAGTCACGACCATTGCCACAAGAAATTCAGATTATAATTAAAGTTTCAAAAGATACACAAGAAGGAACTTATAGGTTCGAGTCTTGGACAAACTATGAAACTTAGTTTTCAAATGACCGAAATATTTAGCCCTTGCTTGGAGATGTTGTTGAAAGCAGTCTCAAGGAAAAAGGAACGTCCTGAAAGCGCTTTCAACAAAATACTCATTATTAAAATACAAAAAAAAACACAAAATAATTTTTTTCCAGAGTCATCGTTGATGAAACGTGCGTCCATTGATGTCCTGGAAGAAAGATTAATTTGATTAACAATGCACATTAGTTTCAGGTTAATACCATTAGCTTATTTTACTTTTGTTTTATTTTGGCTCTTAGAACTACGGTGTACTTCTCTTGTCCTTCTTTCATCAAACCTTCAACGAGTAGGTCATTCTCATCTCTTTTTTTTATGAAAAGTTTCTGAAAAAGAAAATACATTTTAAAAATAATTGTTTTTAAAGAAAATTTTTGAAATTATTTTTTTATTATCAATTTATTAAAACAAATTTGAATTTATAAAAATATATATTTATTTTTTTTGTAATTGGGCAAAACTATCAGAAATAACTTCAAGTTATTATATCCGGTATCGTTAAGATAAATTTTTTTGATTTTTTTTAAATACAAAGGCTCAATAGTATGAGCCAAGAAAATACGAGAAACAGTTTAGCAGGAAGTTGGAACAATCTTCGTGCGGTCTCAGAAGCAAGATTTGAAAGTTTTGTGAGGCGTTTCAACACTACAATTGATAGGTTCAATTTAGATCAATCGGTTAATTTTTCCCAAGAGTTAAATTCCTTCATTTCCGATTCTAGCCAAGACATGTCAAACAATAGGATAACTGGTCAAGAGGAAAGGAACGAAAATATGATTAATATAGAAGAAAACGTTCACGGTCCAAACAATGACCAAAATAATAGAACAACTAGCCAAGAAGACAATAATGATAGGACACATACAATAAACAATGAGGATTTAGCCGATAGGGTTGAAAGGAGTTTGTTAGAAAATCAAATGCGAATTTTTCAACAAATGAAAGAGTTTATGGATAGCGTCAACAAACGGTTAGAAAATTTTGAAAGAGCCAGTACTGCACAAGTTGTCGCAAATCCAACAACAAGCCGCTCTCAAATACAAGTCAGGCAACCAATGGCATCTCCGTTGTCTAACGAATTTAGAAATTTGTCTGTGAGCAATTCTAATACTTCCGATAAGTGTCGTTTAGATAGGTGGAATATCCAATACGACGGTACAACAAATATTGGAGATTTTTTATTTAAAGTCGAACGATTACAAGTTTCTTCTGGGTATTCAGATGAGCAAATAGTTGCAAATTTACACGTCTTGTTAAAAGACAATGCAAATAGATGGTATTGGAGATACCTGAAAAAAAATACGGAAGCTAGGTTACAGGAAGTGAAAGCCGAAATGAAAAAAGAATTCGGTCGACTTGAAAGTGACGTTGACATTTACATGCGTTTACTAACTCGCAAACAAGGATTTAAAGAATCTTTCGATGATTTTTATAATGCTGTAATCACTTGACAACAAGAAGTTGGTAGATGTTTTAAGAAATAACGCTAAAGATAGGCTAGGAGAAATTTTGTTATCCTCGGACGTTAAAAATCTTGAGCAACTAAAGTTGAAAGCTAGAGAGGCAGAAAAGTTTTTAGCTAAAAGATGGCCGAAAGTGGTTCATGAGATAGTTTCGGAAGAGAATAATAAACTTGAAGATAGTAGTGAAGAAATTGCAGCTATTAATTATGGAAGTAAAGCCAATAGTACTTTTAGTTGTTGGAACTGTGATGATAAAGGACATTCTTTTTATAACTGTCCGTCTCATACGAGAAATGTATTCTGTTTCCTTTGTGGAACAAAAGGAGTTTCTACACCTGAATGTCCCAACAAGCATTCGGAAAACTTTCGTCGGGACGACAAGAAGGGCGGAGAGAGTCGTTCCATGAAAGTTTTTCCAGGCCCTTCAACTCATTAAAAAGAAGCGAAAGTGTCTTACCCACTGCAGAAGAATCTCATTCCAAACAACCTCCTGGAACAGTAGATGGCAGTGAAGACTCAATCGTTACTTCAAGCGACAACAAAATAGAAATTTTAAAAAGGGTTGAAGATCAGGAGCAGTTTAGTCATCCAATCCATCGATTCGCTTTAAAATCTCTTCACGAGAGAAAATTAAATTATGAAAAAGTCCGAGCTAGAATCTTTGGAAAAAGAGAAAAAGTTGTTAGTAACAAAATTCAAAAATGTAGAGACAGATATAAAAATAGAAAAAATTACCGCAAGTTGATAATAGAATCAATTATTTCTTTAGAAGGTGACGGTCGGATGTACGTCAATGTACTTCTGAACGAAGAACCAAACTTTGCTTTATTAGACAGCGGAGCTTCGATTTCCGTGTTGGGAAAAGGGTGTTAAGATTTAGTTCAAAGAATTGAGGCCGAAGTTAGGCCATACAAAAATCATGTTCGTACAGCTGATGGCAAGTCACACGACATCGTTGGTTTTTGTGATATTATGACCAAATACAACGGACTTTCCAAAACCCTTTCATTTTATTTAATCCCGAACTTAACCCAAAACATATATTTGGGAATGGATTTTTGGAGGAAATTTAATTTGATTCCTCAAATCAGCGAAATAGTCTCGGACTTACGGGATTACGAAAAGGAAGCTGACTTTAAAGGAGAGGCTGAGTTAGTTGATTTATCTGCGGAACAAAAAGTAAAATTAGAAGCGGTTAAAAAGTTGTTTCCAAATTTTGTTGAATTAGGTTTAGGAAAAACTCACCTGGGTCTCCATGTTCTCGACACTGGCGATGCCACTCCAATAAAATCTCGTCATTACCCGTTGTCCCCTGTTAGACAAGAAGAGGTATATAAGGAGTTAGACCGCATGCTAGAGTTAGATGTTATCGAGGAGAGTAATTCTCCGTGGTGTTGCCCATTGGTTTTGGTGAGAAAACCTGGCAAAGTACGTTTATGCCTCGATTTTAGAAAGGTCAACGCGGTCACAGTCAAAGACGCTTACCCTATGCCACACATAGATGGTCTTTTGAGTCGTATCAAAGATACACACTTTATTTCTGGTATAGATCTCAAAGATGCGTATTGGCAAATTCCGTTAGAAGAACAGTCTCGTCCAAAAACGGCTTTCGCAGTTCCAGGTAGGCCACTCTACCAATTCAAAGTTATGCCTTTCGGGTTGAGTAATGCTGCTCAAACCCTGTGCCGTACACTGGATAAAGTTCTTCCATCTCGGTTAAGAGACAATGTTTTTCTATATCTTGATGATCTTTTAGTATGTACTGCCGATTTCGAAAGCCATATTAATATCTTAAAAGAAGTAGCTTCATGTTTGCGCAGAGCTAATTTAACTATAAACCTAGATAAAAGTAAATTCGGTATGCGTGAGATAAATTTTTGGGTTACATCGTAGGACAAGGTACTTTGAAAACTAATCCTGAAAAAATTGAAGCAATGGTGAATTTTCCCATTCCTATCTCACAAAGACAGGTTCGCCGTTTTTTAGGTCTTACGGGATGGTATAGACGCTTCATAAGAAATTATTCAGATTTAGCATCACCACTTACGAACTGTCTTAAAAAGAAAAAGTTTGAATTTAGTTCGGAAGCCCTTGAAAGTTTTAATATGCTAAAAGAAGCACTTTCTTCTGCTCCAGTCTTAAGTCAACCCGATTTCAAAAAACTTTTTATAATTCAATGTGACGCTTCGTCCGAAGGAATAGGTGGAGTTCTATTTCAACTCGATGAAAATCAAAATGAAAGACCTATAGCTTATATGTCAAAAAAACTCAACAAAGCCCAACGAAATTACACGGTGACTGAACTAGAATGTCTGGCGGCAGTCTTAAGTATAAGGAAATTTAGAGCTTATGTTGAAGGATCACCTTTCAAAGTGATAACCGATCACTCTAGTCTGAAATGGCTCATGTCACTTAAGGATTTAAGTGGAAGATTAGCCAGATGGAGTCTAGAACTACAAGGCTTTGACTTCACCATCGAACATAGAAAAGGATCATTAAATGTAGTACCAGATGCTTTATCGCGAGTAGACATGGAAGGTATTATGATACAGTTACCTGAAAAAAACTGCGAGGAAATTTCAGCAACGACAGTAGGAACAGAAATAGACTTAGACGCAGAAGATTTCGACTCTGAACAATATTCAAAATTAAGGAAAAACATCATCGCTAATCAAGACACTTTGCCTGACTTAGTTGTATCGGGAAAATATGTCTATAAACGTGTACGTTTTAGAACAGGAGAAGTAGGAGAAGAAGATTCTCGTTGGAAGCTTTGGCTTCCTGAAACATTAACGGAACGCGTTATACAAATGTCACATGATTCCAAGTTAGCTTTACATAGTGGTCTCAGTAAAACTTACGAACGAATTCGTGAGAAGTATTATTGGCCCAAAATGATCTCAGACATAAGACGATATGTTAATGCGTGCGATATTTGCAAGACAGTAAAAGCTCCCAACTTCATTCTACGCGCTCCGATACAAAACCAAACTATAACCGAGAGACCGATGCAAAGGTTATTCGTGGATTTATTAGGTCCATATCCAAGAACAAAACGAGGTAATACTTACGTTTTCATAGCCTTGGATCACTTTTCAAAATTTATATTTCTTAAAGCTTTATCGATAGCCACCTCCTCGAAAATAATTACATTTTTAGAAAGCGATGTTTTCCATTTATTCGGAACGCCGGAAATAATACATTCCGACAACGGTCGACAGTTCGTTTCTAAAGAATTCAGTAATTTCTTAAATGTATACGGTGTAAAACACCAGAAAACTGCTTTATATTCACCTCAGGCAAATAACTCTGAACGAGTAAATAGAAACATTTTAAGTAAATTACGAATTCTTATTTCAAAAGAACAAAACGATTGGGACACACAATTATCAAGCATTGCTTGTTCCTTGAGATCAGACGTACACGAATCGATTGGATGTCAACCATATTTCGCACTTTTTAATCAAAATATGATCACACATGCGTCTTCTTACAGAATTCTACGCAATTTAAATTGTTTAAACGATCGAGAGGCAGAAATTATACCAAAAGAAGCATTGGTTAGTTTAGCACACGATAAAATCACTTCCAACTTAAATAAAGCACATTTAAAATCTAAAAATACTTACAACTTACGAACTAAGCCTGTTGTGTATAAAGTGGGCCAAGAAGTATTTCATCGTAACTTCGCCCAGAGTAAATTCATACAAGGCATTAATGCCAAGTTACTACCGAAGTTCCTCAAATCTCGGATCAAAAGAGTTGTTGGTACTTGCATTTACGAACTAGAAACACGCGAAGGAAAACCAATAGGAATTTTTCATTCCAAAGACATCCGTCAGTAACCTGTTAAAGAAACCACAAAGAATCAACTAATTTTAATTAAATAAACCAAAATCACTTATCTGACTCTGATAGTAGCCCGGCATGAGACTTCAGGGAGTTAGGTACGGCTTCCACGTTTTCCTTAAGTATGTATTTTTACCCGCAATTTTAAATTTTTGTTGATAGATAATTTATTCACATTTGTTTACTTAAGAAATTACAGAACACGGCGAACAAACTCAAGTACACAATATCCTGATTAGAAAATAACATAAATAACTCGTGGGTTCGTATGCATAGTTTACAACAATTTATTGTTATAAACCAGCATAGCCCTGTAACGAATTTCACAAAACCTATATAAAGAACAACGATAAAATCTCAATTTATTTCAAAAATAAAATAAAAACAATAACTACTCACACGCGTTTACCAAGAGAAGGAAATAAACAGAAATTATAATAAAACTCTGAACTGTCAAAGTCTGAGTGACATTAAATTGAAAGGTAGGGATATTCGGACTAGAGATGGTTAGTAAGGGAAATAATAATAGAAAGGGAAATTTTAAAATGTTGCCGAGTTCCGATCTCTGAGCGAGGTTCATGGAGAGAAATTCTAATCAAATAAATTCCTCTGAGCACTAAAAATGTTAGAATCAATACAAAAATAGAAAACCGCAAAACCAGGAAAACACCGATATATGGTTTGAGAGACAAAGGTTTCGTCCAAGTATTGGTAAGAAACAAAGAATAGCCAATTACTAGGAGTTGGGTTTTCGATTTTGAATAAGGAATTGTTCTTTTTTGTTCAAGAAGTCAATCGCGATAGACATATTATAAACGAAAGCTAGAAATATCAAATAATACAAAGTGCATATCAAAACCTTTAAAAGTTTCAAAGTGAAATATTTAAATATTTAAATATTTAAATAAGTCGTGAATTGCATTCAATACAAATATCATTTAACAACAAAATATAAAACCAAACAAAAAAAAAAGGGGAGAAAATTTCTTTAACACATCTCACATAAATTTTGAGGTAAGAATTCAGAAATTAACAAAATAAATAGATATCTTTCTAATTACAATATACATTTTTAAAGGAAACGTTATCCTTCTACTTACACTTTATGTGAAGAATTTCAAACGAAAGTAGAAATACTAGCGAAATCTACAAAAATCGCAACATAATTTCAGGCGCTCAGCATAGCTGAAGCGCCCACCAATTTTTACTACCTTGCCGATTAACATCACAAAAAAACCCAATATCACAACCGGCAAAAAAAAAAAAAAACAACCTACAGGAAAGGAACACAAAAAACCAGATATCCAGAACAGGCGAAGATAGGACGAAATTTTAAAATTCCAGCCCTACACAAAAAAATATACATATATATATAATTTAAATTTTCAATTTTTTTATCACAACTTTAATTTTCACATTCTAATCTTTAATTTTTTGTTAATTTGTTTTTTTTTTACTTTTTCTTTCTTTTTGGAAATGGTTCAATTAATTTAAATCAGTATAATTCTTGCTTTTAAAAATAGATAAAGTTAATTAAAATACAAACAATACATATATATATTAAATACAAAGAAAAATAGTGATTGAGTGTAGTGAAAAAGAACAAAAAAATAATAATAATACAATACATAAACCTACAAACCAACAAGCAGCAGTGGCCACTTCTTCTTCTTGGGGTAAGTCCTATGAAAATTTTTACATATACATATATATACATATGTATATATATATATTTAGAACATATATATATTATCTCGCTATTTTATATATATATGAATTGTTTGAATTAGATTTCATTTTACACTTATGTATATTAAACAAAACTAAACAAACAAAAAAAAAAGAAGTTAAATTTAAATTTTAAAAAGAAAGAATAGGTAAATTTATTGATATAAATGTTTATTATAAATCTAAAGTAAAATAATGAAAATCAATGTTTATTATTAAATAAATGTATATTTAATTTAAACATGATTGGCTAAAGCTTAATCTAATAAGAGATGAGAGTGACCGAAAGTAGATGTAAGTAGGAAAAGAGAAGAGACACCAAGGAACGGGTCGTCTAGGCGAGTATGACTACAAAGGAAGGGAGGGTAAGAAAATACCTCACATACCTATCCATCTAAGGTACTACATATCTTAAAAACCTGGTATGAGAATTTTTTTGTAACGAGTTTAGGGAAAACAAGAACCAACCCCACCGACGAGCTACAGTGGTGCAAGCGTACCAGGAAGGTTTTCCAAAAATATCTTATTAAAACGGTTACATAATGCTCAGGCAAGAAGGAACGTCAAAATTTTTGTTTACTTTTACGTTTTTTTTGCCTGCTTTTTGGGGCGGGAAGCTACCTATTTCTTATGACTCAAAATAAAATACTCCTTTCATTCCCACTATAGATTTTTTTATATTAAGTTTGTCTCTTATCGTTCTCTTTAATTTAGAAATTTCAATACAGCTAGCGCCCCCAATGTTGTCTCCTCGGTAACACAAAATTGTGTTCCATGAGAATACTATATAATTATATATACAAAGCCCAATATATAAAAAATTAGAACGCGAGTAAATTCGAAATGCAGTTTCCAAGGGCAGTAAAGGCGATAATTGAAAACCACTATGTGGATGATTTGTTAGACAGTGTAGACACAGAAGAAGAAGCGATAGCGTTGATAAAAGACGTACATCCACTAGCAAGCGTGTTTTGAAATTAGAAATGTTTTGTCAAACTCCTCAATCGTTTTAAACGCCTTACAGTCCCAAGCTTTAAACACTGGCAAATCCGTCACAAATAATAAAAATTCGACTACACATTCAAGTCAAGCAAAATACAGAGTGAAGTAATGGAACACAAATCAAAACAAAACGCGAAGTATTAAGGGCGCTCATGTGCATCTATGACCCTCTTGGTCTTATTGCAAACTTTACAATTCATCTTAAAATCATTCTTCAGGAAATTTGGCGCTCAAGAATAGGGTGGGATGAAAAGATAAGAGATCGGCATGCCGCGGCAGTTCCAAAAATGGAAAATATGGTTAAGCCTGATTCCTAAAATAAAAACGTTTCGCTTAATAGAAGATATCGTACAAATCTGCTCCTTGGAAATGAAAGCCGTGTTGAGTTACATATATTCGTAGACGCGGGCAAAGAAGCAATTGCTGCAGCAGCCTTAATAAGAGTTTATACCAAAAACGAAGTTGAATGTTCACTTATCAGTGCCAAAACAAAGTAAGCCCCATTTTCATTTTCAATGCCTCGACTGGAGCTAGAAGCAGCTGTGTTAGGAGTACGAGTGTCTAAAACTATTAAAAATGGCCACACAGTTCAATTTCAAAGTGTAAGCTTTTGGACAGATTCCCAAGTTGTCCTCAGCTGGATAAAATCTAGTAAAAAATACAAAAGTTTCGTAGCTATACGTATTGGTGAAATACTCGAAAGCTCAGATGCAAATAATTGGAATTGGGTTTCCAGTAAAGAAAACGTCTCCGATGATGCCTCAAAGTATAAAAGTAATTATGATTTCAGCTCTTCAGGCCGATGGTTTATGGGAGCGGAGTTTCTGTACCGGAACCCACTTCCCCTACCAGAAAAATTATCAGAGGATCCTACTGAAGAAGCAATGATGAAATGAAAGAATGTTTTCTTCATCTATATTAGACTACGACCGTTTTTCGAGATATAAAAGCCTTCTAAAGACACAAATATTTATCTACCGATATGTGAAGCAATTTGTCCTTAAATGGCGTAAACCTTTCAAACCACCAGCATTCCAATTGGACGAGAAAGAAGCTGCTAAGATTTTCCTTTACAAAAAAGGTCAGAAAGACAGCTTCCAAATCGAGTACGAAAACTTAGCTAGCGCAGCAAGTTGAGCAAATAACGCAACCATTAGCAAAACCAGTCCACTTTATAAACTCTCTCCATACTTAGACGAAAATGGTCTAATTCATATCGCTGGAAGAATTGATGCGATAAAAGATGTACCAATGGAAACTAAAAGACCGATCATCCTACCGAAAGATCATAGAGTTACATATCTGATCGTAAACGAAGCCCATATAAAATTTTGTCATCTGTTCAACGAAACCATGGTGAACGAACTTCGACAGCAATACTTTATTCCCAGTTTTAAGATGCGTTTTAAAAAAAGTTCGAAAAGATTGCCAGAACTACCACACGCTCGACTTCAACCATTTCAAAGACTATTCTCATATACAGGAGTAGATTATTTCGGACCAAGAGATCTCTCTTAAGTAAGGAATTGAGTCAGGCCATAAGAGACTTAAACAAACGTGCTATAGCAAAAGAATTTCAATTGGTACTAGAGTGGAACTTCATTCCACCAGCAGCACCTCACATGGGTGGTTGTTGGGAACGCATGCTTAGATTTATTAAACAAACACTTGCTAAAATATCGCCAACTCGTAATCCCAACAATGAACTTCTAGCTATTATGGTGGTAGAGAGTATTGTGAATTCACGACCATCAGCTTCACTATAAATTCGGCCAGATTGCCATAACCGGGCTCAAGAAAGCAAAAACACACCAAGCTTACCTGAACCCAGTAAAACCTTTGTATATGAAATGGAATGGTACTATTATGGAAAGGAACAGACAGTGAGCCCTCTGTGCAAGCGATTCCGAATTAATATTTAAGAAAATTCAGGAATATTTAAGAGATGATATAAAGAGAGAATTCAGAAAAAAAATGTATTTAATTTTCAAAACGTCTCCAAAAACATCTGAAATGAATATATACGAATAAAAGGAAGGTTCGAGTGAGATAGTTAAGAGGAACTTTTTTGAACATTTATTTTACTTTTTTTTTCTTTTCATGGTGTTATAAGGAGTTGGAAAGGGAGGAAAAATTATAAAAAATAACGAAGAAGCAAACAAAAGAAAACAGAAATACGAATTGTTATGGAGTTGCCAATTTGAAAAATCATTTGAGAAATTTTCAATTAATGAAGTAAATTCAATTAGGTATTTTAACTTTTTTGTGAATATAATATTTTTGATAAATGTATGAAATCATTTTGAGAACTTCATTAAAATAGATACACATTTGCTTTTGCAGACGTAATACATTCAAAATCAAGTTCAAGTCAAATTTGTAGCGTATTTGAATGTTATTTATTGAAGTTTAAGTGTTGCAATAACAACAAAATTCAATACAAATTTAAATGTTTAAACAATTTTTTAACAAAAAGTTTATTTTACATGAAAATAGGTATGGTTTAAAACTTTATTCCAATTCACATACAATAAAATGCCATTAAACTTGTTTTGAACTCAAAAATTTTAATGTAAATCACGTCTATACTGGAATTTTATTTCATTACACGTGAAAACAATGTAAACCTTTTTTAGTTCACTTGAACCTTACAACTTTACTATACTCGTGGAAAATATTCATAGTACGTGAAAATTATAATTTCAGTTCTGATGTTGCTATTTTTTCATTAAATTAAGTTTGCTTCAACCAAATAAAATATTAATAAATATTCATTTGATTTTTCGTAACTTAAATGTCAAGTAGCAACACCTACCTGCAAAGCTACTTTTACTTACCCCTCCCTTTCGAACAATTTGCAAAATAATAAAAAACAAAAAAAACATCAATGCACCAGACAACAAATTTGGCAACAACGAATCAGTTTTTACAAAAATTGAAAAATCAATTCAAAACGAATTTGAAATAGCAAAATACCTACAATGGTAAAAGCATACATAGCTATAGCAAAATGAATAGCCGTCGCTAGGCAGCCACAACCAAAATCTGAAAGCAATCGTTGTATACAAGTATGAATACATGTATATTCAATTCTATGCGAATAATGCTCAGACAAGAAGGAACGTCAAAGTTTTGTTTATGTTTACGTTTTTTTTTTGCATTCTTATTGTGGCGGGAAACAAACAACTCTGTCACACAACAAATTTCTTATGACAAAATAAAATACTCCTTTCATTCGCACATTAGTTTTTTTTTTTGAATGAAGTTTGGCTCTTCTCGTTCTCTTAAACTGAGAAATTTTCGTCCAACTAGCGCCCCCAGTGGCTTCCATTCCGTACTAAAATTTTCTGTTCCATGAGAATACTATATAGTTTATATACAATGAGTAAAACCACCAAGGAAAAACCGTTACTCCCATCCCAACCACAGCTAGAAACCATACCAAAACACAACTATCCCACCACTAATCCCCTAGTCATCTCCCAATTAACAAACCCGCCCCTATCGTCAATCCTAGTATTTATATGTACCTATGTCTTTCAGTATCTATGACAAGAGATCTAGTCCCAATACAAGCTCTCATCAACATCGAGAACAAAGTCAGGATAATTGTTGTAACCGAAGCCTACTTCGCAAATGATGAAATTAATATTCCACCTGCAGAAGTATAGAATCTGATTAATTACTGTAACCAAAGGAAATTACCCCTGCCGATCGGATGTGATGCAAACGCACACAAAACAACATGGGGAAGTACAAATACTAATCAAAGGGGCTATAAACTACAAAAGGGAAAAGAAAACCTTTTGCCATATCTAATTAATTTACTCCAAAGTAGCATAGATCTTGGTTACATACCAAATCTATGGAGGAGGGTCTTTCAGACCGATAAGCTTGACATCTATTGTTCTGAACTGCAAAAAAAAAATGCTATAAACTCTGAGCGAGTCACTGACTCCGTTTCCCTTAACCATGGTAATACAATCGATTCACAAAAAATTGTCCAGCCGTCGTCTTCCTCCGCTGGAGTAACTTTGGCTGCTTTGAATGTCCAAAAATTATCAAACAATTCAAATGCATCATCTCTACCTAATCTTGAATTATCAAAATCAGTGAATATTGACTCCCAAATCTCTCGGATTAATTACAATTCTGAATGGAAACCAGTTCATTCTAATAAAAAATCTTCAAAGACATCAAATATAAAAAAAATAATTGGTACAGACTCTTCGGCGTCTTTGTGTGCTTTACCAGAATTTAAATGGATTCACTTGTCAAGGTTTAATAAAGACACTAAACCCGAAGATATAATAAACCACATATCACATAAATCTAACATTCCTGCAAATCAATTCAAATGCTATTCGTTGGTAAAAAAAGATACTGATTTGACAAAACTCAAGTTTATTACTTTTAAATTGAGTGTTCCAGCTTCGAAATATTCGATTATCATGGATTCCTCCGTATGGCCATGTTTTGTTCAAGTAAAAAAATTTGTCTCGCGAGAAAACAATAATAATGAAATGTCAACTCGCATTCCAACAACAACACCCACACCTCAGCTTACGGGTACATCATCGTCATCATCTTCATCACTTCACTCATCACCGCTGCCACCACCGCCACTGCTACCATCCCCACTACCACCATCGTCACCTATCACCCAAACCCAACAGCCTTTAACACAGCCGCAACTCAATTGACAGTCAACTTCGTCACCATTAAATTCTTCTCCCTCGCTCGCATATATCTATTATCAAAACACTGGAGGTCTACGCACTAAAATGCAACAGGTACTTCTCTTTTATATATACAATACGATATAATCGCCCTGACAGAAACATGGCTTAAAAATGATCACCATGATGCAGAGATGTTTAATGATAATCAATACACTGTCTTTCGCAAAGATCGTATTTACGATATTCTTGATTGTGAGAGAGGTGGTGGTGTGCTCGCTGCTGTGCGCACTTCACTTCAATGCACTAAAATTGATTTGCCGTCTACAGCTGATGCTCTCGATCTCGATGTCGACCAATTAGTTTTAATTGTAAAATTTGATTCCATTAATGAAATTATTTTAATTGTCTCGTACATTCCACCAAGTAGTTCATTTAATTTATATAAAGCTCACATTGATAATTGTAGTACTATATTAAAAAGTCGTAAAGAAAACCAAAAAGTTATTATTGTAGGAGATTTTAATTTGCCAAACGTTAAATGGATTTACGATCCTGAGGAGAAAATACTTGTTCCTTTCAATGTTATATTTAATCATGATTGTGAAGTTGTAGAGTAGATACCTTTGCACAATTTGATCTTACAACAGATAAATCATTATCATAACTCTTTTAATAAAGTGCTTGATTTGGTTTTCGTGGATTCGGAATTGTGCGTGGGTATTGACAACTCTATAGTTTCACTTTTTCCTAACACAATTCATCATATCGCATTCAGTTTGCATTTAAAATTTTAAAAGTATTTTTCACCCTCAACTTCTGATTCTAATTTCAAATATAATTTTAATAAGACAAATTTCAATGAAATCAATAATTATCTCAATGGAATGGAATGGCGTGCATTATTTGTTAATACAAATTTGAATGAGTGCTACGATTTATTTCTAAGAATTGTACATAATGCAATTGGCTTATTCACACCCAAAGTAAAAATTAAAGGTGGTTCAAAACCAGTGTGGTTTAATAAAAGACTAAAATCTCAATAATAAAAAAAATAAAGTTTATAAGCAATTTCGTAGATCAAACAATGACCGTGATCTTTACAAACAGTACCGAATATTGCAAAAGAATTTCGATACTTTGAATAAATTCCTTTACAATCAGTATCTATTATCTGTTGAATATGATTTAAAATCAAATAGTAAACATTTTTGGAAATTTATAAACGCTAAAAAACAATCAAGTGGCATTCCTAATCTAATGCGTCACAATGGCATATCATCATCTGATCTCTCAGTTGTATCCAACTTTTTTGCAAGTCACTTTCAATCTGTTTACTTAACTTCTACTCCGAACTTACCTCTAGATGATCAATTTAATAACTCTTATAATTATTTAAATATTGGAAGTTTAAACCTTTCAACCTCGGAGATTGAGAAAGGTTTATCTGAAATCAAGGTTGATACACGACTTGACATGGATGGAATCGCGCCAATTATATTACAGAGATGTGCACAAGCATTTGCGGTACCTTTGGAATTAATTTTTAACAGCTCCCTTGAAAGTGGTGAGTTTTTAAATATATGGAAAAGTTCATTAATTACACCAATTTATAAATCAGGCAGTAGGCAGGAAGTTTTCAACTATCGCCCTATTTGTAAGATTACTATAATTCCAAAAGTTTTTGAAAAATTAATTTATGAAAGATTAACCCCAATTGTTAAAGGTATTATCTCTCCATGTCAACATGGTTTTGTTGCTGGTAGATCTACTACCACAAACCTTACAATTTTTTCTAACGAGAGAGGGTATCAATTTGATGTTGTGTATACAGATTTCTCTAAAGCATTTGATCGGGTAAATCATGATTTATTACTTATAATGTTAAAAAAATAGGTTTCCACTCAAACTTCTTAAACTGGATTGATGCATACTTAAGGCTGGGTGTCCCAGATCGGCAAACTCAAACTTCATGTAAATGACTTTATTTGTGTTAGTGACCTTTTTTAGTCATGAATTTCATGACATCGCCATATGTGGCCAGAGGAATTTTGTTCTTGTTTGTTACTCTCTCTCTACACTCTTTTTGAACAAGAATAGAGTCGAAGAAAAAAAAAATGAGTATCTTTATAAGATCAATAACACGCTAAAGGGGGAAAAGTAAAGAACAAACAACAACAATAACCAAAGAAAAGGACAATATGTGCTGTAGATGTACGTTTCCTTTCCTTTTCAATATATTTTCTCGAAAACCGGTTCTGATCTCATTTGCATTGCAATTGTTTTTGTTTTTGCCAAAGAACAATAAATTCCCTCTCTATTGCCACAAAAAACATCAAGATCAAATATAAAAAACAAAACGATCATGACTTCTGCTACGTCATCAAAGTAAAGGGTGCAAGAAGTAGGTAGATAAACCACACACAATATTGTTCTGCATACTTCCCACCACGCGAATTGGTACACTTGCTCTAGTCAACACACACAAAAAAACTGGTTTGTCATTACATATTCCTCAAATTCTAATAACCGGTTTTTCTATTGCATTTTCTGCTCTTGATGCAAAAAGGAAGAAATAACCAGCAATATGTAAACCAACAACAAAAATATTTGAGAGCGAGTGGGTGGGGCTCATTTCTTTTCCAAATGAAAAACATTCTCTCGAAGCGCTAATTTCTCAGTGGAATTACTGGGAACTGAAACTTTTATGTGTGCGTGTAAAAAGGAAATTTCAAAGGGAAAAACACAAATTTAGACACTTTTTCAAAAATTTATTTAAAAAAAACCATCACCGCAATTAGAATTTTTGAATTGGAGACCAATAGAAAAAATACTGAAAAAAATAAGAAAAATATGCACAAGCATTATTTTCTCTGGAAAGCTAATTGTTATTTGGGCTTTTTCAATGAACATTTAAAGGGTTAATAATTTTTTTTTCGAAAAAGTTAATCCGTCACTCCCGAGATAATTAATTAAGCTATTCAAATAAATAAAGAAAAAAAATATAATTCAAAAGGCTAAATAATGAATGAGGGATATTTAAAAGTCCGCGAAAAAAAACGTTTTTTTGGGTTTTTTTAGGTTTTTTTATTTTTTTAAACTTTAGAAGTGAATTATTTAAAAAAAAATTTATTTGTAATAAAAATATTTGAGACTGGCCTTACAATACTTTTTGTTTCAATGAAATATGTTGTAGATTAAAGAAGTTATACCTGTTCAAACACGCCAAACCCGTTGAAAATTGCATAAGATTGGACTAATTTTTTGCCCATAAAAAAAATTAAATAAATTAAAGTCAATCCGTCACTCCCTTAATTAACTTAATTTCTTTTGAAAACACCAAAAAAATTAAATAAAAATCTTAGTTATACCAAAAATAAATGGTGCTTTAAACTACTATCAAAATAGCGACAAAATTGTAGTTTGTTTCACTCTCAGAATTACTATATTATACATTTAAAAATTATAATGATGCAGTGTAGTAGCCCTGTTTATTGAAAATGCATTAATTTTTATTTCAATCAATTAGCATTCGAAATGTAAAAGTTATCGCTTTATTTGTAACATTCCAGCCGTTTTTTTGGCTGGCCACCCAGCCTTAAAGGATCGTATTCAATATGTTCGTATTAATAACACTCTCTCTTCACCTATTACTGCTACTTCGGGTGTACCTCAGGGAAGCCATCTCAGCCCCCTTTTTTTCTTATTATTTATCAATGACATTCCAAACGTATTTTTAAATTCAAAGTGCCTCATGTATGCTGATGATTTGAAAGTCTTTCGTTATCAATTATCGAATTGGTGTTTGATTAACTTCTTACACCTAAATACTGCAAAATGTCAAAGTCTTAGTTTTTTTTCGAAATCGTTCACCAATTAGATTTTCTTATAAAATAAACAATATATTGCTTTCAATAGTTAACTCTAAAAAGGACCTTTTTGTAATCTTTGAATAAAACCTTGATTTTTTAAAACAAATAGATTTTTTAGTCGCAAAAGGTAACTCAATGTTAGGTTTTATATTGCGAAATTCAAAAGAGTTCGGTGATACATACACTTTAAAATGTCTGTTTTACGCATTTGTTAGATCTATTCTTGAGTATTGTATTACTATTTGGTGTCCTTCGTATGAAGTTCACTCTTTTAGAATTGAAAAAAATGTAAAGATTTTAGCCAGACATTTCTTTAACAAGTGAGTTTGTATATTTACAACTTTTGTTTGCAATATGCATTCAATTTTTTGTATTTTGAAGTGCACATTTGCCTTTTATATTTTGTGTGTGACAGAAGATTTTGAAATTCTGACATCAATGATTTGACAAATAATGTAGGGACACCAACTTTAAGAAGAAAAATTAAAAGTGAATATAAAAGTGAATATAGCGTTTTATTGGTACTCGAATACTATGTTAGGGATAGATTACCAATAAAACGCGGCTATTATATTATATTATCGAGTAATCACTAAATAATCGTAACCTTTGTTTGATGAAATAAACTAAACTAAATTAAACTAAGAAAACTTTAGAAAAATTAATTGACAACTTCTAACGCTTACGATCCAAAGCACTAGCAATTAATCCACTAAATCCGCGACGGCTATGTTTGAACTTACTAACACCTTACATCAAGCCTTGGGTATGAAAGAAGTAGCCATTTCTGCCTTCCTAGACATAGAAGGAGCTTTTGATCATACCTCGCATGAGGCCGTAAACAAAGCTCTTTTAAGGAGGAATGTACCAACCACTCTAACAAGATGGATATACCAAATGTTAGGTACAAGAACAGTTGAAGCTCTTGCAGGTTCTAAAACCCAAAAAATTGCCTTCCCAATGTATAAGATGCATTGACTTTGCTGATAACATTAGCCGTGTTTTATTGGTAATTGAAAATACTAGCTAGTAAAATTTTACATGGAAAACAACAACACCTCAAAAGTGAACAAAAATAAGCTAGTGTTTATCCATAGTAATTTAGTGAAGATAGAGTTTCATCTAGTTAAATGTAGGGGCAGTCAAGAAGTGCACAAAATATGCAAATGTTGGCAACATGAGGGTGTGTTCGGTAACAAATACATTTCTTTTACACTTCGCCTGCGTTGAAAAGTGCAAGCGATCCACAAATTTCAAGCCAAACATTTATTTGGGTTGAAATTATAAAAATGCAATTTTTCGTTAAAAAATTTATTAAAATCAATACTTTACAAATTTTTTAAAACTTTTAGGAACAATTCATAAGAGATAAAATAATTTTTTTTAGGATTAGTGTATTCTACTATCACATATTGTGGAAAATTTATTGAAATATGCTTGTTCTCATTAAAAAGCTGACAAAGGTTGCTTCCATAAATGCATGGTTGTGAAAGTCTGACGAATGCATACCTTTTTTAAATGCACATGTTAAATGTCCGATCTTCTTAAAAGCACGACTCAAATATTTGTTGAGCAAATGTGAAACTATAAAAAGTGACAAGCAAACATATTTTTTTTTTTACTTTAATATGATTGTAATTGATCGCATGTATACAATGCATGTATGTATAAAAACACCCAAAGTTATATATATACGGTATTGAGTAGAATAAAATGGTAATTTTGACTCTACAGGCAACTTGAAGTAACTTCTTATAATTTTTATTAATTTATTTATTTATAATTTCATGTTGAATTTTGTCTTTTAATATTTTATTTATTGAATAAAAAGAATAAAAGAATGTTTACTATCCAAATAAATGGTCTGTGTAATAAATTCTACGATTATTATTCAACTGGTCTTTAAAGTTACCAGAAACTTAGTTCCATATTTTTCGTTCTTCCATATAAACCAATAGAATTGAACAGGGAGTTGATAAAATGGTGAACTTTAATCTGTGGGTGATACATATAACAAGAAAATCAATATATTTTCAAAGTTTTATTACAAATATAATACCCTGGTTACAAGAGGAGATCGAGGAATCGAATCGAAATTGAATTGAGATTTCGATCCAGGTATACGATGTCAGTGGATCGAGGAATCGAATTGAAATAGAATCGAAGTAACATTTTGGTTATATTTGTGTGGGTACTGTGTTGTGACTTTGTGAGCATATTTTCTCAAATAATTCAAACAAAATATTGCTTACAACAACAACACAATACAGAGCACCAAAATAAACGCATCTCAAAACAAACAAGAGAGAAAAAATATAACACGCACACAAGCAAAACCTCACACACCAATAACTCGATTCCCCGATTCGGGTTTACAAACAAATTTTCGATTCGATTCACCTCGTTTTGTGGGATCGGATTTAGTAATCCTATTTCGATCCGATCCGGGTATACGCGGCGCTAAATCCTGATTCAATTCGGATTCAATTCTCCTTGTAAACTGGGTATAAGTAAAAAACATTCGAAACCAACTCGGTGTGCATTTCCATGCAAACTTCAACTCAACAACCGTTTTCATGCATTTTCCAATTCGACCCAATAATGTACACAATTGTACATTCTTCGAACGCGCCCAATGTAGGAAAGCTGTTGTTTATTTTCATTTAAAACTCAAATTGAGTTTTTAACTAAAATGTAAAGATGTTAGCCAGAAATTTCTTTAACAAGTGAGTTTGTATATTTACAACTTTTGTTTGCAATATGCATTCATTTTTTTCTATTTTCAAGTGCACATTTGCCTTTTGTATTTTGTCCGTGACAGAAGATTTTGAAATTTTGACATCAATGATTTGACAAATAATGTAGGGACATCAACTTTAAGAAGAAAAATTAAAAGTGAATATAAAAGTGAATATAGCGTTTTATTGGTACTCGAATACTATGTTAGGGATAGATTACCAATAAAACGCGGCTATTATTTTCACGGCTCTGGGGAAATTTGAAGACACTCTCTGTGATATAATCCAAAGAGGTCTAAAAATTGAAAATTTAATGGTGTCAAACTAGCCCAAAAGAATGCAAAATGAAAACCTTCACCGACGTTTGACGTTTACACACGACAGCAAAACTAGCAAACAAAAGTTGAAAGACACAAATGGACTACCGATTAAGTCGTGTCGTATATTTTGCTGTCGTTTACGACATCGGTAATAGGAGTGAAGTTCTACAAACTGAAAACTGCTTTATAACATTCCACTTTTCAATAGCTCAGATCCAAGAACTTCTGGCACTGTTCGAGTATGTTGCAATTATTAAGTTCGCATACTGGGCTTGGTAATTCTTTGATTGAATCACCTGTGACTGTGCCAATGTTGATTGTGACTGTTGTGGCTGTGTCGTATGCGAAAGTGTTGATTAATCTATTTTTGCTCCTTGATGCACATTTAGTGAGGATTTTTGAATGTTGTGATCGGATTTGTTCGAGCTGACGTTATTCCTTGGAGCTACTTCGGTGGCCAAATGAGTAACGTCCTTTAGCCACTCGTTCAAGGTTAAAAGACTAACATTAACTAAACCCCTTCGGAAGTTTCCCCAGTTCAAGAGAAATTAAGGCGGAAACTTTTCAGTGAGCTAACATAGTGACGGGTTCGACAAGGGAGAATCGTATAATCGATTGCAACTTTTCGATCCCAGGTGCACATGTAGGCTCCTTTCTTATTTGTTCAATAAGACTATCGATTATGGCTTCGGGCCGGCTATAAAGCATTTGAACAGACCTCATAGCGGCTGGAACTTGCTCGGGCATGAAGAGTCTGACCCCTTTCAGACAATGTTGTATTCGTCGTAGATTATCTGTGTCCGTATACCAACACTAGCATATGAACCTAGGCCACTCCTAGATGCATCCACTGAAAGTTATGGTTTCCTTCGACATTAGCTGTCTGGCCAATAGTTGTTGTTTACTCGGTGTTAGCGTTTCGTTCGATTTGCTAAAGTTAAATTGATTTTTTTCTGGTTGCGCACTGAAAGATGCCGCTGAGTTGCTGCATCGTTGACATGAGAGGTTTTTCATTTGATCTGTAGCTAAATGTGCAGTTCCATCTACTTCGTCGCAGCTATGACTATGGAAGTATTTTTTTTATTTATTTTTTGTTGCACTGAAGAACTATGTTGGTTAGAATGTGATGTCATCTTTAGTTTGGTATTCTTTCATTAGGGCATACTTTCTTTGGATGTACACTTTGCGCTTGTAAGAGGCGTTCCTCTTCCTGTTGAACTTTATTCTTCCTGAATAAAGCGTTTTCTTTTGACGAACACGTGTTTGAAGGTGGTTTTGGTCTATCCAAGGGCGGCCGGTTGTTTTAAATCTGATGAAAATATACAATATGTAATTATATATATGTAATTTAATGTAAGATGTCGATTCGGGGGTTCTGAGAGGTGGGTGGTGCGACTTGGTTTGTGACTGTGAGATTGGTATCTAATATTTCACTCGAGTTTCAAGCGTTTTTAAGTAAAATCGTTCGGCATTTGATACAGTTCCATTCATGGTACTCGATTTCGTCGTCCACGCCTACGCAAACGTATAGTGATACCAGTCATCACACGTGTCACATTGAACCATATCATCGTTGTCCTTATTCGGAAATGCCTAACAATGTTGGTTTGACATATTTTACGTAGGGGTTTTTGGGTGCAGCATAGGCAGAGAGAGAATAATGCTTAAGGCTGGGTGGCCAGCCAAAAAAACGGCTGGAATATTACAAATAAAGCGATAACTTTTACATTTCAAATGCTAATTGATTGAAATAAAAATTACTGCATTTTCAATAAACAGGACTACTACACTGCATCATTATAATTTTTAAATGTATAATACAGTAATTATGAGAGTGAAACAAACTACAATTTTGTCGTTATTTTGATAGTAGTTTAAAATGCACCATTTATTTTTGGTATAGCTAAGATTTTTATTTAATTTTTTTGGTGTTTTCAAAAGAAATTAAGTTAATTAAGGGAGTGACGGATTGACTTTAATTTATTTAATTTTTTTTATGGGCAAAAAATTAGTCCAATCTTATGCAATTTTCAATGGGTTTGGCGTGTTTGAACAGGTATAACTTCTTTAATCTACAACATATTTTATCGAAACAAAAAGTATTGTAAGGCCAGTCTCAAACACTTTTAATACAAATAAAGTTTTTTTTAAATAATTCACTTTTAAAGTTTAAAAAAATAAAAAAACCTAAAAAAACGCAAAAAACGTTGTTTTTTTGAGGACTTTTAAATATCCCTCTTTCATTACTTAGCCTTTTGAACTATATTTTTTTTCTTTATTTTATTGAATAGCTTAATTAATTACCTCGGGAGTGACGGATTGACTTTTTCGAAAAAAAAAAATTATTAACCCTTTAAATGTTCATTGAAAAAGCCCAAATAACAATTAGCTTTCCAGAGAAAATAATGCTTGTGCATATTTTTCTTATTTTTTTTATTTTTTTTCAGTATTTTTTCTATTGGTCTCCAATTAAAAAATTCTAATTGCTTTGATGGTTTTTTTTAAATAAATTTTTGAAAAAGTGTCTAAATTGGTGTTTTTCCCTTTGAAATTTCCTTTTTACACGCACACATAGAAGTTTCAGTTCCCAGTAATTCCACTGCGAAATTAGCGCTTCGAGAGAATGTTTTTCATTTGGAAAAGAAATGAGCCTCGCCCACCCGCTCCCAAATATTTTTGTTGTTGGTTTACATATTGCTGGTTGTTTCTTCCTTTTTGCATCAAGAACAGAAAATGCAATAGAAAAACCGGTTATTGGAATTTGAGGAATATGTAAGGACAAACCAGTTTTTTTTTGTCAATGAGTTTACTAGAGCAAGTGTACGTCCCATTCGCGTGGTGGGAAGTATGCAGAACAATATTGTGTGTGGTTTATATACCTACTTCTTGCACCCTTTACTTTGATGACGTAGAAGAAGTCATGATCGTTTTGTTTTTTATATTTGATCTTGATGTTTTTTGTGGCAATAGAGAGGGGATTTATTGTTCTTTGGCAAAAACAAAAACAATTGCAATACAAATGAGATCAGAACCGGTTTTCGAGAAAATATACTGAAATAGAAAGGAAACGTACATCTACAGCACAGACTGTCCTTTTTTTTGGTTATTATTGTTGTTTTTTCTTTACTTTTCCCACTTTAGCGTGTTATTGATCTTATAAAGATACTCATTTTTTTTTCTTCGACTCTATTCTTGTTCAAAAAGAGTGTTGAGAGAGAGTAACAAACAAGAACAAAATTCCTCTGGCCACATATGGCGATGCCATGAAATTCATGACAAAAAAAGGGCACTAACACAAATAAAGTCATTTACATGAAGTTTGAGTTTGCCGATCTGGGACACCCAGCCTTAATATGTAGACTTTTACTTACCTTTGTTCCTTTCATTGTTAAGCTGTAGCTCTCGAATCTCCAACTCTTGACACGAGTTATGACGAGTTTCTTTGTTCGACAAGGCTAAAGAATCCTGTGATTAGATAGGAAAGATTTTGTGCCGAGGTATTATCGATGTGAATATTTAGGCGTTTTCCACGATGTTGATAAGAATGAATACAAGATAATAAAATAAAAGAAGGTTGATCCTAATGGAAATTTACCCCAATTTTCATGTTATGAACTTTTATTTCCTATAAAATCTACAATTGAAGTTTTTTATTTATAATACATTAGTTTTTCCTCTCTTTTATCTTTAAATTTGGTTCCTGTTGGTGGCTGTTACTTTTGATTTTTAGTTCCTTGGTGCATATGTATTTTACAGGCCGACTCCACAGAACATAATTTATCTCATGAAGCTCGATCATGACATGAAATCTCCAATGGAGCCGCGATATTTCATCTTATGACATGATGTCAGCGATCTAAGTCAGCGATTTTGTCTTGATATAGATGTCTGACATGAAATTTGACAGATGTTTTTTTGTTGCTATTTCTCTACATAAGACATTTTATTACCATATTTTTGTGTCTTCTCGAGAGGTTTGACCTTTAATTTCCGTAGACGATTTTTATTTTTCGTTTCAATTTGTAAGCTATGTGTATTTTTTGTGTATTTGCAAATAATTTACAGCATAACCGAATACTTTATGCTGTCAACCTCCAGTGGTGAAGTATTGAAAATATATGAAATATCTTAACATAATTTGTTTGTAATGCTCAGTTCTCGGTTAAGTCGTCTTCGAGTGCAGTCGCATTTTCTTTTCGCTCCGCAATTACTTCTTTTTCGCTGTCCCCAATATAAACGTTTAACAATAAAAAAATAAAATATCATTATACTCGAAGCGCGGGTGATATAGTTACCTGACCCACTTTACTGCCCATCGCCATTTCCCATTATATCAGCATTTTTTCCTTCTCTTGTGTAATAACAAGTATAAAAAAAAGCAATCTAAATAACAAAAAAAATCAATAAACAAATAATTGTAACTATGGCACATAAGTGCGGTAATCCCATCTGTGCAAATACCGAATCCAGTGTCGATTGGATAAATTGTGTCGGTATTTGCGGCAAGTTCTTTCACCTTTCATGTGTCGGCCTAGGTAAAAGACCACTTGCTTATATTAAGGACTATAAAAAAAACTTCATGTTTTATTGTGACGAATGCAAAGACATCTCCATCTCCCACCTTATGCTCGCGATTAAATGCTTAAGTGACCAAACAGCCATTACCCATACCCAATGTATAAACAATATTAACAACCTATCCAAAAAGTTTGATATTGTTTTGAAAAGTGTTGAGGAGCTCCACCAACAGTGTCAATTAAATATCTCTGAGTGCCACTCAAAGTTTCTAGAGGTTGACAAACGCTTAACTTCTCTTAACAAGTCTTTGGAATCGGTTAATGACTCATTAGTCCTACTTAACAACACTATTTCAACGAACTTTAATACCCTTAAATCTGACCTCGAGTTACACTTTCAAAGTAACTCCTTTAAAGCAGTTTCTCCCTTTTCCCCACCAGACCAACCCGTGCCCATCCAGATATACGATGATCTTTTTTCTATCAAGTCGGTGTTATCCAGAGTCTCTGCCAAGCTCATCTCTATCGGACATGACGTTACCAGTATTGCTCAACAGACGGCAGAAATCCAGCGTGATATGACTCAACTAAATAATAATTCGCGCGATCTACGGCTGCAGATATTCGACATGATAGACGAGTCAAAAAATCCTACTCCTGACGCTGTAATGGTGTACAACAACCTATCGATCTCGGATGAAATCTTAAACTCCGAAACTAATAATGACCCCCCTGCACTCACCCAAATCGCTGTTCAACAGCAAATCAATCCAACCGCGCTTTCTTCAACCCCCAACGGTCTGCCTGTGTCACCCTCGACCCCCCAACGATCTGGCTCTGTCATCACCAACTATCATCAAACTTGGTCACCGTTGTACCCTATCCGATTGGAACAAAAGACTAAGTAAGCTCGAATCTGCAAACAATACCTTCTTCTGCCTGAAAAACACTCCCTACTTTGCCAACAAATCCTGGATCAACGCATATTTTGGACGAAAGTTCTCTATCATTCCGACTGTTTGTCATCAAATCCCACCCAATTGCTTCAAAATTCAGTTTCCTTCAAAGTTCAACTTGATTTTTCATAAACCCTATGGACTCCAACTCGACAACATGATGCTGTTTAAATGGAAAAACCTAACAAAATTTAATTCCCACTTCCAAAACAAACCCAAACCAAACTTCAAGCAATAAATAAACATCAATGATCCACAAACCATTGCCAACTTCTTTGCCTCGTTTTTCAAGCAATCTTTCACGGATGATACCTTCGAACCTGACTCTTCCTATTTTAATTATTTACCAAGTTTTTCGCTCGGGCCATTTCTCCCACCTGCCATCGATCCAACTACTGTGGAAAATAAGGTAAACCAGCTCAATGATGACTTCTCTCCTGGTCCGGATGGACTCCCAGCTGTTCTCTTAAAGAAATGTTCATCATCGCTTTCCCTTCCTCTATCGAAAATTTTCAATCTTTCTCTAGGTGAATTGCCTGAGATATGGAAGAATTCCTTTATAATTCCAATACACAAAAAGGGCCCAAGAGGCGATGTTATCAATTATCGTCCCATCGCCAAACTCTCATGTATTCCCAAACTCTTTAAAAGCATACTTCATGAAATTTTGAGCTTTCACTGTAAATCCATCATCTCTCCCAAACAACATGCCTTTCTTAAATGTAGATCAACTACTACTAATCTTGTAGAATATTTGTCATTTGTCCTCTCTGCCTTAGAGAATGGTAAAGATGTCGATGTTATTTCCACTGATTTTAGTAAAGCCTTTGATAAAATCTCCCATAAACTTATCCTTTTCAAACTTTCCACCTTCGGTTTCGAACCCATTCTTATAAAATGGATTTCTTCCTATCTGGAAAACCGTTACTACAGTGTTCGTTTTAGATCCACTTCCTCTTTTCCTTTCTTAGCCACGTCCGGAGTCCCTCAAGGCAGTCACTTAGGGCCTCTCCTTTTTATTCTTACTATAAACGATATTGATTTGGTCATCAAACATTCCCATATATCTCTCTATGCCGACGACACTAAATTTTTCAAAACCATTTCCTCTGCACAAGACTCTGCTCTTATACAACTTGATCTCAATAATTGTTCAGTTTGGTGTCTCAAAAACTGTTTAGATTTAAATATTACTAAATGCCACTCAATCACCTTTTCACGAAAACGTTTAAAATGTACCCCCGTATCTACTTTCATCACAATCAACCCCTTTCTATCGTTAACTCTATACGTGATCTCGGAATATTATGCGATCAGGAGCTTAACTTTATTTCCCATTATGACGACATTATTCTTAAAGCCAATTCCGCACTTGGTTTCGTCAAACGATGGTCCAAGGAATTCTCCAATCCATATATTTAGACCTATTCTGTCACATCTGTTATTCTGCTATGAATTTTCTGTTAAGAACCATAAAAGATTTTTTATAATTGGTATTCAGAAGTTCGATCTTTTATAAAATTCTGTTTCAAACTGTTCTAGTTTACGTAAATGAACAGCAAACTAGAACACTTTATAACAGCAAAAATCTGTTCCAAAGTCTGCTATTAGTCTGCTATTACACGATGAATCTAGATGCATGCGACACTTGGAACAACATAAGTGCAAAAGAGAGACAAAATTCGAAAACAAGAAAATCGACCTGTTACGCACGAGTAAAATTTTCCGTGCGACAATTTGACGTTTCTTTTTACTCTTGTCCACTTTCTTACTGTTCTCTTTCATATGGTTTTGTTCTTCGAAAAGGAAACTTCGATGTATCTTAACATTATAATTATAAAGAATTTTTATACTAATTTGTATTCCAAAATTCATAAATAAAAACAAATTAAATTTAAATATTTCTTTAATTGATTTCAAAGAAAACTGAAATCATTTGAAGTTGTAAAGTCTCATAAGCAAACCTACAAGCAGGGTTCGGAAAATATCGCTCGCGAACAGATTAATATGGATACTTCTCACATTTTTCCGATCTTCTCACGATCCGAAAAAAATAAAATTCCCATACGGATACTGTTCTCGGGATCCAAAAATTTCAGATCTCTCACGAACCGAATTAAATTATTTTCTTTCTATTTTTTTCATTCGTGAGAGATCGAAAAAATATTATATTTTTCGGATTTTGTTCCCTCACGAATAGAATTTGAAAAGATCCGAAAGGATCCGAAAAGATCTGAAAAGGATCGGAAAAAATATTATTATTTCTTGAATGTTTTTCGTGAAGTTTGGTTGATTTTTACGCTGTTGTTTTTAATTATGTATTAATAGCTATTATTAGAAAATGCTCATTATGGGACGAAAAAAAGAATGCGAATTAAAAAAGTAGGTATATTTCTTATTAACAAGAAACAAATAGATGAAGTCTTTTGAGGTGTCAAAGAAAAGTGACTTTGAAAATAAAAAATATTTTAAGAAAGTGCATGGTGTTGGTGTCAGTATTGATGATTATTTAAATAAGAAACCGCCGCCGCGCCGCCGACACCATTGGAAAGTAGAAGTGTGGCCAGACAAATTGCCTGCAATTGCATTTATGCAAAATACCCTTTTTTCATCGCCAATAAAATGTATTGACTGTACGCCAAAAGTAATAATTGGGAATTTCCCAGTGCATTAAAATACATACATCATACACTTTTCCTAGAACTATTTTATTGCTATGAGCCGACCGAACCCTGCCTACAAGTCAACAACGATATATAAGTAAAGAGAACTGTCAAAATAGATAATGAATTTGAAGATGTCGCATGCATCTAGAACTAGATTCATCGTGTAATAGCAGGCAGTGTTCGGAACAGCTTCAGTGAACAGACTTATTGTATAGACCGCTTTAGAACAGAATAGTGAAAGTGTCAAAATCGGCTGTCATCATTTATCACAAATTCTGTACCTTGTATTTGATTTATATTTCTTTTGTTTTGCTTTTTATTTCTTTTGGCTGTGAGTATAAAAGTCAACGTCAACATCGTTTTCACGATCACACTCTACAAAAAATGACTTTTTAATCGATTTCATTATTATTTTTGTGTCGGAAGCTAATTAATTGATTTATCAAAAATTGTTGGTTAATGTTTTTTACAATACGTGAGTCAAAGCAATGCAATTTTTTGTTTATAGCTAATAGATGTCATTGAACAGAATTATTCTTAAATGGTTGTGTTGGGTATATATTTTCTGGTGTCATTTTTTTTTAAATATAGAAAACAAAAAACATTAATTTAAAGACTTAACCAAAGCGAAGTTATAAAGAATTTAAACACTTATTACACTGTAATTAACACTTTTTTTTTTAAAATAATGACCGGTAAGTTTCTGTTATAGTGTATACATTTCAGAGAGTACAAAAAATATACTTCTAGAAGAAGAAACTGCCCTTGAAAATAACATGGAAATCATTGAAGAAGACTTCGTTGCGGAGGAAACTTCAGAACCTTTTTATACTATTGACATAAAACAAGAAAATGATTATCATTCGGAAGAAATATTAATTTTTAATGAAAGCAATGAATACGGATACGAAGTTCCTCTACGAAATTCGTGCAGTAGTTCAAGTGAGGATAAAGATTTAAAAAATGGAGAAAAATTAGAAAACAATGCAAGTATCTTACATGTGTATTTAGCCAAAATAAAGGAGATATAACTCCAAGAATATGATACCAATTCAACAATCCTATTAAATTGGTAGCATCTAAAAGATAAACAAACTTAAACAAAAAAATCCTAACAAGCTTTTCTATTTTTCTATAAATCTTATATTACATACATACATATTATGTATTTTATAGGAAACAAAAAATATAGTCTGCCAGTCATGCGAATGTACTTTTCAGACAATGGAAGAAGCAGAATATCATGATTGTGTAAGCAATAACATAATTATTTGTGAAAATTGTCAGACTGTTTTATATAACGAAGACCAGATGGAGAAACATCGTTGTCAAAATATCCAAGAGGAACAAGTCACATCTTTGTTCAATTGCCCTGATTGTCCAAAATCATTCTCATTGATAACTATGCTTCAGCAACACCAGAGCTCACATAAACAAAAAAAAATACTTGGTCTAAAGGATACAAGGAAAAAAATCAATGAAATGCTTGATAGTGATGTGACTCACTGTTCTGTTTGCAATACTACTTTTTCATCACAAAAAAATCTTAAGTAAGTTTAAACATTTTTTTACTCACATTATAATATATTTCTTTATTTTTCACAGATTGCACTCTAAAATGCACATGAGGACACAAACTAAAACTATAGAAGATGCTATGCCTGTTGGGTTTGATGCAAGTGATAAAAATACATTTTTTTGCGAAATTTGTAATAAAAGGTAGGTAGTGATCTGTTTAAATTACTTAAGTAAAAAAACGCAGTTACTTAAGAACTGTCTTTTAATTCAAATTCTAATTCCACCAATATATTTACATTAGTAGAACATACATTCAAAATAAAAGTGATTAAATTCATTTGCCATAACTTTGGATTATTCATTGAAAGGTTTACCAAATATAATTTGCAAAGTACATAGTCGAATGATAAGCATTATAGACTTCTAATATTAAATTGCTTTCTCTATTTCTGCTACGAGCTGTATTACAGATATTTTCCTGTTGCTTCAGAGCGTATTGCAATATTCGATAATTCCCTTTTTAAAAGTCAAAAAATTAAATTAATCGTTCTAAATGTTCATTAGTTTTTCCTTCCAAAATCATTATTTATAATAAACCTTAATTTTCCATTATACAATTAATTAAATAATAATGTGCCAAATTTCATCCAGATCCGATTAGCTATTCTAGCGTCATTGGAAAAATTAAAAGAAATCTATCTGTACATTTTATCGGGGCTATAATCTATCTTTGTGCCAAATTTCATCGAAATCCGTTCAGCCGTTCTGGTGTTACTGAGCAACAAAATCCATGCATCCAAACTTTAACATCATATTGGATTGGTAGGATTTAAAAGTTTTATAAAGAAAACAAATTCGTCCACAAATTTAATGACCGACATTTTGTTACGTTAAGAAGTTAAGAATATTAGGAGACACAGTATATGTATATGCTATCATTTTAAAATATTTCTAAACCTACCTATTTGTATCTTGTATTGTTTTGGATATTATTTGCGTTGATATAGTATTGAATATTATTTGTAAAATAAATTGTCACAAGTATTTTTTCTCCAGCTTTAATCACTCTCTTCTTTTTGTGCATCAAAATATGCATCAAAATATTGAAGAGCATAATTGCAGTATATGTAACCGACAGTTCGAAAATCAAATTAGCTACGATATGCATATGCAGTTACATGCCGACCAGCCAACAAAAATAAAACCACAAATAGGAAAGAAACTTTTAGCAAGATTTGCATGTAATTACTGCGGTAAAGAGTTTTTAAGACCACATGAAAAAGTAAAGCACGAGCGTATTCATACCGGTAAGAGTATTTCATTTTTGCAGATAAATAAGTCTTAAATTATTTTTTCCACTAAATGCTTTTTAAAACTGTCTTGTTTTAGGAGAAAAGCCATATGAATGTGAAGTATGTGGTAAGTCTTTTCGTGTATCTTACTCCCTTACCTTGCATTTGCGAACTCACACTGACATCCGGCCTTTCGTTTGCGCTCAGTGTAATAAGAGATTTAAATCTTACGCTGTTTATTCTCATCACTTAAATACGCACTCGGAAGATAGACCATATAAATGCCCTATGTGTCCGAAATCTTTTCGTACTTCAGTTCAACTTTGCGGCCATAAAAACAGTCATACTAAACCATATAATTGTCCTGAATGTAATAGACCTTTTTCAAGCTTATACGCTGTAAAAATGCACATGAAAACTCATAATAAAGCAAACAAGTCAAACGAAAATTTAAAGCATCGATGTGATACCTGTGGAGCCGTGTACGCCCGAATGTTTGCATTACGTTTTCATATGAGAGAACAACACTCTTCAGATTTACTAGAAGATGAAGAAACAAATAATGAAGGTGAATCTACTGTTCAAGCAAAGGAATGCTTAAATGAAAATGAAGTTTCTACACAAGCTATCTTGTCGGGCGAAGAGGTAACCAAAAATAAAAAATAGTTAATAAAATACCTTTAACCCAATTTTGCTCTTAACAGATTGTTATTGATAATTTTCATCCAGAAGAGATTGTAACGGATTGGTTAATACAGAAATAAAAAAGTTCTTTTATTACATTTTCCCTATGCTTATGGAAACTTTACGAATGAAGGTCACAAACTTATAAATTCATTTTTACACATTTGTGTAGATCGCTATTTAGTCTAGCCCCCATGGTGAGATAGTGTGATAAGAAGTGTAAATAAAAATAAATGTTATGTAAAAAATACGAAACAAAGAAAAACATAGCAAAATAAAAAACATAAGAGCTATTTTATTAACGGTAAATTCAATAGAAGTGTAAATATTAAACAAAAAACTTATTTTCCCCTAGTTAGAATTTATATTTTTCTTTACCACTCTAACAAAATTAATAAAGACCCTATTACCTGCACCTAAATACAAATTAAATCAGTTGAAATTAAAAGATGTAAACAATTTATTTTTTGGAGGATGAACCTCTTTTGTTGACAACCAAAATTAAATTAATTACAAACGTATGAAAAATTTTTTTTAGTTTAGTTTAATTTTATTCGATCAAATAAATAATAATACTAATGGAATGAAAGTCTATTTGAATTTATTTGCTTAGTTGGGTTATAACGAAATAAATAACGAACAAGGCAAGCTTGAAGTAATAAAATAAAACTTACCTATTACAGGAACCTGAAAATTGGAAATGAAAATACATATAGTTTTTAGTTGTATGTTTTATTTTAATAAAAAAAACACGTATCACAGATATTTTCCTTAGTCCAATAATTTGAAGTTATACTTTTACTCAATAGTTAATAGTGCTTTTTATTGAATCTGATCTAACCAGATGCCAAGGTTACTACACTCTTATTCGCCATTGGTTGCCTTGTCCAACGATTACTAGATTTCTCCAGGTCTTTCTCGTATCCCTTGACAATAGGAATCCTTAACAGAATTGTTTCAGATTTTTAGTCGGAATTTCGCTGAATCTTGTCCAAGTCACGATGCTGAAGAATTCTGATAACTTCGATTTTTTGGGCTTTCTATTAGATCATCGGTGGGCTTACGGTATTGCATTTCTTTCTATAGTTTTTTACAAGGTGACATCATAAGATACAAATAAATACTTACAACGAGTAGGTTGGTATAAGACAAGAAAAAAATCGCATAAGAGGGTGGTCAATTTTAAAATGGAAAGGCAGAAATCTCTACTTTACTTTTCATTTTAAATTAAGTGGGGTTCGTGAACAATTTGGAAAAATTTATTTTCAAACTCGAAATTTTGAAAGACTTAAAAAAAATATTTTTTTTAATTCAATGCTTTTATTAATTTTTAATAAACCACAGAAAACCAAAAGAAATAAAAAAAATCTCAATTGATTAAATTTATATTAATTTGTATGGAAAAATTTAGTTTATTTTTTCAGAAATAAAAAAATAAAAACGAGAAGTACTTTTTCGAAGGAAAACACTTTTTTGTTTGTTCTATCTTACCATTAGTTTTTTCACTAGCAATTAATAAAAAAAATGATATTTTTAATGTCTATTACATTTAAAGCTTTTCTAGTACAAATTAAACTATATCTATAAAGCTGAAGAGTTTGTTTGTTTGAACGCGCTAATCTCAGGAACTCCTGGTTGGATTTTGAAAATTCTTTTTGTGTTGAATAGTCTATTTGTAGAGGAAGGCTATAGGCTATATAACATCACGCTGCGAACAATATTAGCGAAGAATAAGTGGAAAATGTTGCAAGAACCCTCATCTTTGAGGGCTTCCGTTGTTTGTTTCAACGTTCTGAGGAAATGCGTGATCGAATTGAAAAATTATTTTTGCTTTGGATAGTCCAAGGTTTTAAGCTATATAAAATTACGCTACGACCAACAGGAGCGAAGAATCAGTGGAAAATGTTACAACAACGGGGAAAATTATTCATCTTAAAGGGCTTCCGTCCCATTGTGAAAATCGGGTTGCAGAGAAAATCCGTATGTTCTTCTGCCATAAGAAAATAAAACTTAAATATAAATATTTTTTGATTTAATTTACAGCTAGTAATAAATATTATAAGAAATTTTCGATGTGATTCCTCCTTTTCAGAAGGCAAAGGGTTTTGTCAGTTTGTATTTTTTTTTTTTTTGTATCCATATTTATCTTATATATATACTTAATTAAATAAAGAGTATATTAGTATACGAAAATTATTAGTATACGAAAATGGAATAAAAAGATTGTTTTATGGTTACTTTTTCAAAAACTATTCGAAATAATTTTCAAATTAAATTTAAAGAAGATATTTCTGATTTTTCCAAAAGGTGTAGCATCGAATTTTAAGTCCTGCCCCTAATTTGTAATATTTTTTCTTGTTTTTATTCATAATTTTATCTGTAGTTTCAAAAAATCATTTCAAGGATATTAAAAACAAAATGCATGTTTTGAATTCTGAACAGAAATTCCTGCCAATGTCTGGCTTCAAAAGCATGCATTCCACAAGTCTTTTCCTTCCAACAACTTAAAATTTACGTAAGGAATACATTTCCGCAGTAGTTTGCTGTCGGAGAAAATCATGAAATTTTCGCCTGAATTTATTTGCTTTGTTGCCCCTGGTTTAGCGGATTTTTGTACCCAAACGGCTACGGTCATACAATGTCACATAACGAACGATCAATGAAGTTTTATTTTTCGATCAAATAACTGAAACTATTATACTAGAAGAATTTTATTGAAAAATGGTAAGGTTAAAAAAATACACATACAAAAATAACATCAGAACGTAAATTTGTATTTTTATATAGTTTTTGGAAAATACTCACTTTAGTTTAGATTTACACTATTCTTATTGCGAAATAAAAGTAAATTTAATATATACTACTTTGAAGCCTTTGCTGTCTTCTGATTAACTGTTCTTGTGACTGCAGATACACCTTCTTCAAACTTCGTTCTAAACAATACATTAGCATTGTTGAACATGCCATCTTTAAGAGAAACAATTATGAACTGAGAACTAGTAAAATGAGCTTTCAACATGTTTCCGATATTTTGAGTATGAGACATATCCAGTGCCGCATCTACTTCATCCAAAATGTACAAAGGCGCTGGGGAGAACTTTAACATAGCTAGCACAAGTGATAATGCAACAAGAGAACGCTGACCACCACTCAATTCACCTAGCGACTCTTTCCACACCCCGTTAAATCCTACTTTTATTTCTAGGCCAAGAAGACTGTTATTTTGCATAACAGGATTAAGACGTGCTTGTGCCCCTTGTAACAATGTACTAAAAATACTGCTAAAATTTTCATCAACCACTTTCCAGGCTTTTTCAACCTTTTCTTTTTTTTTCTCATCCATTTGGCATATTATATGTTGAATCTTTTGTTTGTCTTGCTCAACAATTTTTTTTCGTCGTAGTGTTTCTTGATATTGCTCTTCTTCGCGATCAAGAAGCATCATTGCTTTAAGATTAATATTTCTTTCCATTCTGTCTTTTTGATCTCGCATGACATTCAATTTCACGCCAGCTTCAATTGGGTCTTCTTTTGAATAGTCGTATCGGGTGTTCTTAGTGCCGAAGAAATCTTTATCTTCTTTTATCCAGCCGTATTTTTGTTCCAAGGCTTCGATTTTGTTATAACTTTCTTTGTTCTCGTTCCGTATCTTATTGACTTCATTTTCTTTTTTCTTTATTTCAAGATTCATCTCTTGGGTTTGCTTTCCCAATTTTTCTTTTTTGATGTATACAAGTTTCAACTCTTTATTTTGTGAGTTAATTTTTTCTTTTTGTTCCTTGATTTTGTATTTGATTTCGTTAACCGTTTCAACTAAACCAGAAGATTCATTTTTGAGTGAATCTAAATCGACTTTGAGTTTATCAAGTGTAGAAGTCATTTCATCGAGTTGTTGATAAGAAATTTCAATACTCTTTTTTAATTCATCAATCTCTAGCTGTAAGGTGTCAAATTGTTGTTCATGTTTCTTCCAGTTATTTCGACTCTGCTCACTCTTTATTTTGGCAGCTTTCATGTCTTCTGCGGCCTTTTTGAGTTCTCTTTCACGGAAACCTTTTGCATCAGCTAATTTTTCTTCTATATCTTTGACCTTAGTTGAAGAAATTTTACGAATTTCTATAGCTTTTAAAAGATTCTCTTTCAATACAACTGAAAAAAAAAATACAGAATACCAAGTGATATATTTGTAACTATATTATTTTAAAAACATAAACTACTAATACACATTTCATAATAATAATCTTGTCGAGTTTTTTAAATCTTAAAATATATGCGAGAGTACAAAAATAAATAATTAATTCTTTTTTGCGCTCGTATAACCTGGCACTTAGTGAAACATCAATTGTTTGCTATTGTTAGTACAATAGATAAAATTCGTAATAATACTAGATAAAAACTGAAACAGACTTTAAGAACATCATAATGAGCTTATTACTTCGTTTTCACCGGTGATAAATACGAGATTTAGCGAATGAGATTTGCAGTTACCTTGAACAATATTTCACCCATATACGATCAGCTGCTTTACAAAGCAAACAAAAATGAAATTTTAGTAAGTTCATTGCATACAATTAGGTGTTCGCTGCATACAAATAGATGTTTTAGTTCACTGAAAGCATTTAGCGAATGGTTTCCAACTATGGTTTCCGACGAGAAATTTTCAGGTTTAGAGTAGTCTAGTATAATACTACGTTTTCACCCGCCATAAATCCGAGATTTAGTGAATGAGATTTAGAATAAATCTCGAAGTTTTCACCGGCACTGTCAGATTAATTTTGACGTTTGGTCTGCGACATTTCACAATTAACAAAAGGAAACAAAGGGATTTTCACTCTTTCAGTCGCCAAGACTTATTTGTCATTATCATTAGTAATAAATACAATGCATAATTTTAGAACTTCCATGGTTTTTTAATTCATTATTTTCCTATAAATCAATTTTACAAGTATTTGCAATTGTGACCTTGAAAAATGTTCACCTATGCATGTACGTACAGCTGTGTTTCAAAACAAACAAACAAATTGATATTTTAATGAGTTCGTTGCTTACATTTAGGTGTCCGTTGCATACAATTAGATGTTTTAGTTCACTGAAAGCATTCAGCTAATGGTTTCCATCTAGATTTAGAGATTTATTCTAAATCTTCATTTGAGGAGATTTATATTTGTATGGTAAATCTTCATCGAATTCCGAAATTCTCATTTAAATGTGAGTAAAATTACTCACAATAATAGTTAACTAAGAAAGGAATTTATGCATATTATGTTTTTTTTTTTAATTTAAAGACATTTGCATCTACCCAATCTCACACGTACCCCTAATCATATAGTTGGCCCCAGGAGCGGGGTTTCAGGGGTGCAGCATGCCCCCTAAAATGGACTTGGATCTACAAATTCTCTTGCCCTTCTGCCTTAGTTCGACTTTATTACACAACCAATGTTCGGCTTTATAGCAATTTATAAAATAACACCGAGTTCTGAAATTCGGCCTTATTTGAGTTTCTTAAAGTGAAATAACGGAATAAATTACGGAATTCGGCGTTATTTCACGGCACAGATTCAAAGGGTATTTTTAGCTGCTTAGAATGAATTTTGTTGACCGTTGAGAAAGTCAAACTGTGTTTTCATTTCTGTTCAAAAACATTGAGCAATTTATCATTCAGTTTATATTTATTAGCGAGACCCCCAGCCGCTTCGCAGGTCGTTAAAAAAATAGTTTTTTAACTTTACATAGGAAGTTATTGTTTCGGTCCGATTTGTCAAATTGAAATATTTGACAAATCTGAATGAATTGAAGGAAGCTTTTAAAGCTTCCTACAATATACATATGTATGAGTCATTTTTAGATGTCTGTGTGTACGTACGTTCGAAATTTCGTACGTTTGTACGTGCGTATGTTCGAGAACCATTTTCCGTCAGCGATATCTCAAGAACGGGTAGAGATATCGACTCCAACTAAATTTTTTTTCGACAGGTTATAATTTCGAAAGATGCAGAAAGGACTTTCATAAAAATTCAGTTCGTGGTTTTTTCACTATAGCGATCTAAAAAAATATCCCAGCAATGTATAAGGCTATTAACTTCAAATAAACTTAATTCTGCATATTCCAGTGCAGGTATGTCAAACTCGCGGCTCGCGGGTCGCATGCGGCTCACATCAAATATTTTTCCAGCCCAATCATAAATTTACAACTTGCAGGTATTTTCCAATTTTGCACATTAAACTTTTCTCCACAAAAATACATTCATGAACACACTTAAAATAAACCGGGGAATCGAATGATTTTTTTTTAATTTCTTCATTTCAACACAGTAAATGGCTATATGTTTTAATAAAAACATTATGGACTTGACTTTTGGTTTACGTAAGACAGCCAAAAATCGTTAGACGATGGGTCAAACATTTTTTGGGGTCAACGTAAAGGAGGAGTCAACGGACATACGGCTTAATGTTTAGCGGATAACATAAGATATCATTAAGACTTAGGTCAATACATAAGGGACATTATATACATACATATATGCAAAAGTTTTTTGATGATTCCAGTTGCTAATATATTTTTTATCTATACTATTATTATAAGGAGGAATTAGAGATCCTTATGAAAACAAATTTTGTATAAAAGAAAATTTATTAAAAAAAAAAAAAAAAAGTCGGGAAATTATTAAAATAGAAAAATGATTCTGTAAACATAGAAAAAACTAGAAAAAGTTTTGCATTTAATCACGTGATTTAATGATTTTGTATGACGCACATGATTTTAGGAAAAAAAATTTTTTTTTATATTATTATATTACATATTCAATTATTTACTGAACGCAAATATGGCGGAATAAGGTGATGAAATTTATACTGAACCTTTATCACTATTAAAAATGTGAGAATAAATTTGAATTAGACCTTAGCAAGGTGGAGCTTTTTTTGTAGAGCATGAGTTTTTCACAAAATTTTATCTACAGAATATAAAAGCTTTTAAACAGATATTTGAGAGTACTAACTAACAAAATCTATGAAAAGTAACATTTTTAATATTAATCCGTGACATGGAGATACTGTCTAAAAACCTATCTTTAAGCGCTCATCATTTCAAAGATCGGTTTTAAGCCGTTATTTCAGCCAAAACATTGTTTTTAACCCAAAACCATCATATCCGTGGGGAAAATTCTTTAGAAAAGTACTAGCCCCGCTTTGCAGGGCGTTAAAAAAGAGGTAATTGTTATCGGTCCGAATTGTCAAACTAAAATTTTTGACATATCTGGACGTGTGTGAGTGTACGTACGTTTTCCTACGGTCGTACGTTCATGAAATATTTTTCTTCGGCGATATCTCAAGAACGGGTAGAGATATCGACTCCAACTAAATTTTTTCGACAGGTTATAACTTCTGAAATACTAAATAGAAAAACTGAAAAACAATGTATTGCTCAAATATACAATGACCGATAAATTATATAAACTTCAAAATGTAAAATAACGTTTTTGACATTTTGGTGAAATTTGAATAAAATAAAAAAAAACTACAACAAAAATTTACCAAAAAGTGTCAAAATTGTTTTTCAACTTGAATATCTCGAGGGCAAAAAGTCATTGATTTTGAACTCATTTTATTTTTCAAAAATAATAAAATTTCTTAACTCTGATAAAGTCTTTTTTACTAAAATTGTTATTAATTAGCAAAACCAAAAATAAATCGAATATATAGTTTTTACAAAAAAAAAGAGACTGACCATTTTGTATTTATGGTAAAAAAATGCCAATTTGATATTCGTCACTAATTGATCATTTTTAAGGTATTGAAAATGCATTATGATGAAAATAAAATACTTTTGAAGTCAACATCATTGCTTTGTTGTGATGATATCTAAGCCGAAAAAAATTTGTTGTCACTTTTCTGTAAATTTCGGTTTTAGTTTTTTATTTTTCGTAAAAAAAACTGCCAATTTGATATTTGTCGAAAATGAACCATATATAAACAGTTGTATTAGGATCAAAATAAAATAAATTTGTACTTTAAATAAATTACCACTCTCGATATATTCAAGTCAAGAAACATCTGTTGACATTTTTTGGTTAGTTTTTGTTTAAGTTTTTATTTTTTGTAAAAAAAACTGTCAATACGATAGTTGTCAAAATTGTAGCATATATATCATAGTCATATTTTGTATAAACTTAAATAAACTTGAAAGCAATATCTTTCCTCGCTCTGGAGATATTCGAATCAAAAAACAATTTTTACCAATTTTTGAAATTATTTTTTTACTTTTTTATTTTGTATAAAAAAAAACTGTCAATTGATTTTTTTCCAAGATTAAAGACGTCATTTCACATTGAACAAAATTGTTTTGAACACAATACCATCTTTCCTTCTTTTTTTTAGTTTTTTAATTTAAAAAAAGTAACGGTACTTTGAAATTTTTTTAAATTTATACCAAATCTGCATAACATCACATTGTAGAAAATAAAATTTTTTTGAAGTCAAAAGCATTATTCGTTCTTGAGATATTTGCGACGAACTAAAATTTTCACTTTTTTTTAAACTGCTATAATAAAAAACCGTTCACAAAATTTTTATGAAAGTCCTTTCTGCATCTTTCGAATTTATAACTTGTCGAACAAAATTCAATTTGAGTCTATATCTTTACCCGTTCTTAAGATACTGTGGACGAAAGGTACGAACACACGCACACACAGACATCTCTCTACAAATGACGGATCTAGATTCTAGGGACATTGAAACGTCCAGATTTTTCAAAAATTTCAATTTGACAAATTTACAAAATCTTCAATAACTGCCAAAATTTTCAAAATAAATGGAAAGTTATCAGTGTGGGTCGCAATGAGCCTCTTTTTTATTTGTTTTATATTTTTTCATACCAATGCCTTTTTATAAACAAAAATATCTTTGGTTTCATCATTATTAATCTTTTAAGAAATGACCCATACTCGACGGATGTGGTTACAAAAAAAAATGAAAACGCTAAAAGACTGAGAGTGGATATTTTTAGCTTAAAAATATACAATTTTTCAAAAAAAAAAAAGGTAATTGAAATAACTATTTTGTTGCTATAATTGGATAAAAAATATAAAAAAGTATAAACAAATATAATTCATTGTTTGTCGTTTCCTTACCAAAACTTTGGTTCAGGCCATGCAATTTTTTATTAAAAAAAAAGTTGCCAGCGACAGTCGAACTTAAGACCCTTCACGTCTAGAGCGGAGATCTTACCAGGACACCACGAAATCTACTGATTTAGGTGTGCGCAAATTCCTAAATTTGTTAAAATAAGCGACCAAAATTTAATTTCTTTGTTTAACATATTTTCCATATTTTTTATAATTTTTTTTTTGCGCCCTAAACCTTCTACTCTTCTTCCTCTTTAATTTAAAAAAATATATAAGAAAATCGGTCAACCGGTTTGGCTGGTTAGTGAACGAACACGAAAAAAACACTTTCTTTTATATATATATTTAGATAATAAAATTTCAAACTAAGCACTTCGAAATTGATTTTTTTCGACTACGTCCCCAATGTGAGAAATGTGTAAGATTCATTGAAAAGTTCTGAACATTCTAAAATTCATTATTACGCTATCTATGTGTTATTACTATGTACTCTTGAGTTTATGTTAAGACGTTAAATTTGGGAGAGACGAAGTTCGCCGGGTCATCTAGTTAATAATGAAACAACTTTAATTCAACAAAACAAAACTAAATACATATATAAATGTACGTCTTTTCTATAATTAATCTATTACTTTTATAATAATTCAACAATATAATAAATAATATAATTTACCAAAACATAACTAAATATTTATAGTTTTATATTACGTATATTCCTTGAACATATGTAAGTAATACGAGAAACTATTCGATGAAGAACAGAAAAAGATCAGATTTATAATTCATATATTCCAGGTACCTACTAATGACAATTTATATAACTTACCCATTTTTTCCTTCAGAGATTTAATTTCTTCTTGATGCTGATGAAATGTTGTTTGCGCTAAACGTTGTGTACACGCATGTAACTCATGTTGCCGAAGGTCAAGACGTTCTTTAATTGCTCTATTTGATTTAGCAGTTTTTTCAAGACCACTATAATAAAAAATATACATAATATAATTTATTAGAGATGAGCAATTAAATTTGCAAAATTTTGTTTAATAAAATTAACAGAATTCCTTATTTCTGTTGTCCCCAACCAAATTTAATTGATCGGAAAATAAATTTTTAATTTAAAAAAAAAAAAAGAATTTAAATTATCATTCTTACAAATAAAAATATTTGTATTTTGTGACGCACTTTTTTAACCCATCTCATACCAGCTCAGCAAAAAGTTATGAGCCCTATTCTGCTATTCACTTGAATCGTATATCCGATCCACTCGATTCACTTTCAAACATCCTTTCCATTTTGCTATCCGTCGGGTGAACTACATTATCCCGAACCAATTAGACATTTACGTGAACATATTTTTCATTGCAAATCTTGAATACATTTCTTTTATTTAAATTTTTAAGTTTTATTGCTCCATCTTATAGAATAGGGCTGATTTCTCTTCTAAATCTGTTTTAATAACTTAACTTAACTTGTACCCTGTAAATATCAATTATCAATTTTCCATTTTGAAATCTTGAATTTAAAAATATTTAAAAATCATAATAAATATTAGTTTGACAATCAGTTTAAGTAAAACTATTATCAACTTTAAAAGAAATGGGCCTGATTTCACTACGAAGGAGACTGGATACTACGATCATACGATTTTGTTCGCCTGGTATTACCGTAGTATAACCTGACAGACAGTACTATCTTGTCTTTACTACCTGTGTGTCACAGGTATAAGGGTTACAAACTGTTTTGCAGTATTCAGTTTGTGTTTAGTCGATATGAGGAAGGAAAGAAAGTTTGATATCAAGTATAACACCGAGATCTTTTTTTTGACCAACTCTTTCCAACACCTTGGTCAAATTTGTATTACTCGGAAGAGCGAATATTTGTGTGGTTTTACTCCAAATAAATCTGGCTCTGCTGCACCAAGTCCATCTAATTCCCCTCCACCTTCATCTCTTAACTCGGTCTCTTTTGAATCTTAACCTATTTCTTGCCTTGTTTATGAATCGGAAATATAAACGAATCTTTCCATATATGAGGAAACACACCTTGGGAAAAAGAGAGTTCAAAGAATGCAATGGTAATTGCTGAGGTGGTTTATTGCATAGGGTCAGTACTCAGGTTCGCCTTCAAGTTCACGTTGCACCTTTATATATTTTTGTTCTTGATTACTTACATCATAAGCAATTGATATAAGTTCGGTTGAAACCCGAGAAAGCATACAATTAATCTTGGCATACGGAATGCTCATTAGAAAGAGAATCTTTAAGACATTGAATTGCAATCATAATATCCGACAATCATAATATATGACACACATTTTATTCGCGCACATTATTTTTCATTCAGCAAAAAAAAGAAAAGGTAACAGAAAAAAATGTACTGCGCGAGTTTTTTATACTTGTTATTACACAAGAAAAATTGCTGGTGTAATAGCGATGGGCAGTAAAGTGGGTCGAATAAATATAACACAAAAAGAAAAGAAAATGCGACTGCACTCGACGAAGTTTGGGGCTTGATTCTTAATCTTCACAGAGGAGATTTAATCTACCTAAATCTCGGTTTAGGGTTTGGTGAAAATGTAGTATAAATCTCGGTTTAGTGCCCAATGAAAACTTAGTATTACAATATATGCATGCTTAATCTTCGAGATTTCAAGATTTGACTTATGACAAATGTACCTAAGTGTCGGTAGTGCCCGGTGAAAACGTAGTATAACGTGGATGTCGATGTATGTGTGTTAATGTATTCAAAGCCATTCAAAACAACTGGCTCTAAAATGAGTGGTTTGGTTGTCAAAGTTGATGTGTCAATCTGTTTTTGGCCTAAGACTCTTGCTCATGGTACAATACAATAAATAAAAATGTTCACGTTAGGTTTGTTCCTCACCATTTGAAAGAGAGCATTATGAAAACGAAACGTCAAGGGAAAGAAAAACTAACAACAAAAAACAAATCATCATCAAAATTAGAAAAGTAATTGAACCCAACCCAAAAAAAAAAAATACCTGCACAGTAGAATCACCTAATTTTATTTTCTTATCCTTCTTATCCTGTTATTGTTTTTTTTTTTTCATAAGGAAAACCACAACAACTTGAAAAAAAGAAATTGAACATTTTTGAAGTAAAATTTGCTGCTTTTTAAATATGTACATATGTATCTTGTGAAGTAGAATTCTTAGAACCATCAGATCAGAGGATTTCAGATTTGATTGATATTAAAATTAAAAAAGATGAGGAAGCAAAAAGTTTAAAAATCTGGAGAGGTTAGGTTAAGGTGGCTGCTGGAAAGAAGGCCAGCATACTTAGACCATCAATGGTAGATTGTGATACCACATAGATCATAAGATCCTCCTACTCGTTGAACCATTTGGAGCTAACAATAAAGCGATTGAGACTGTGAATGTCTATGTTTATGTTAATTAGATCACTGGGATCATTGTAATAGAAATCTCCGAGGTGTAATTTAAGTTTTTGTGCAATTGCACGACAATAGTAAAAAAGATGAGGAACTGACTGCTTGAAATTAAGGAGGAATAACCTAAAAATAGTGACAAGCTTACTCACTGGTCACGGTAAACTGAATAGGCAACTAAATATCCTAAGCCTAACAGACAATGCCTACTGCAGATTTTGTAACAAACATGAAGAAACACCTGACCAAATTTTGGGGCAGTGTGAATGTGAAGTACTCATGCACCAAGTGGGTTCAAAAATTATGATTTTCGCAACAAAGTCGTTTTTGGCCACAGTGCGCCACGGCTGGCTCAATAAATTCCAGTTGAGAGGCATAATTTTCGGTCACTTTTTGCAGCAATTGTCTCGGGATTATCTGCGTAAACAAATGATTTCATGTGGCCCCACAAAAATCCCACTGTCTTGGAACCCACGCCACAGGCAACCAACGCACATGATATAATGCGCTCACCAATGGTATTCTTGGCTGTATGGCATGTAGCGCAGTCTTGTTGTTGTTGGAAGTCGTCCACATCAACATCCTCCAATTCAGGCACGAATAGCGTTCACCATTGACTGTAACATTGTGTCCGGCCTTATTTTTGAAGAAATATGCACCAATGATTCCCTCTGCTCATAGAGTACAGTAACTTTTTGAGGATGTAACGGCGCGGCGCGGCGTCTCAACAATGGCTTGTGGATTCTAATTCTAAATTTGCAATGCGTCGCGCGAACGGAACCATTATTTTAATAATAAATTTGCAAACGTTGTTCAGCAGTCTAAATTATGAAATGGCAAACCAAACTGAGCATAAATCAAGTGACAGCTGTCAAAAAGACAAAAGTATTGCCATATTATTGAAATATTAGAAGAAAAATACTGATGGTGTTTTTTTTTTTTCAATAACAGAAAATAAATATTGATGTTAAACTAGTGACTTTGTACCCAGCAACATGGTAAAATGACCATCAAAATGTAAACATAATTCGTAACAAAAACCCAAACATTTCTTGAATGGACTATTTTTTTTTACAGATAATAATACATAATTTGTGATAGCAAAAATACTCACGCCAACTCCTGGTCCACAATTTGTAACTCAGCTGTACACTTCTGTATTTCATTTTCTAAATTCTTTATCTCAGCCAATTCTTGAAGAATGTTTCCTCCTTTAGGTTTTGATCCTCCAGAAAGTGTTCCTTCAGGATCAACAACATCTCCTTCTAGTGTAACTGAACGGCAGTATATTTGTCGATTGTATGTAACCTTTATTTTTTAATACAGAACATGAATGAATTTATTAAAAAAAGTGTGTGTACGAGAGTACACAGGTAAGAAGTGATTTTTTTTTATTAAATATAATTTTCTACTATTTACAACATCACAGAAATTCTTAAGATAATGCTTAAGACAAGAAATGTTTTTTACTTTTTAAATTCAAGTTATTTTACTATTGTAAAATTAAAAATTATTATAAAAATTTATATTTTTTATTGTTTATGCATTATAAAGGTTAGATATTAGTAAATTATTGTCGAACGCCAAAAATAAATACCAAAATTTAAAATTGTTTTAAATAATATGAATAAAACTTTCAAATGCCAAAATAAATACAAGGATTTAAAATAAATTCTGTTATCAATTCTTTCATTTTAAATATATATACTGGTACATTTATTGATTTAGTACTCACTATTGTACTGCACGGATTCTACAACTAAACAATTCAAATAATATACCTGCATACATACATACATATGTATATACTGTATACATTACACTAAATCCATTTAATTTTATTTATACAATATGCACAGCATAACAGTCAGAATATGTTAGCTCAATGACTGGACTTAATCATTGTTTTTTCATCATTTTTTATCGAGGAGCAAAAGAGATGTCATCCATGTGCGCAACGAAAAACGTTACATTGATAAAGAAGGTTCACTTCAAAACAATTTTTATAATATAACAATAATTAGGAGTAGTAATACGACTGTGTGTAGATAGTGTAGCTTCCCAACGGAGAAAGAATATTTCAAATCGGTCAAGTAGTTTCGGAGCCAATTCAATTCAAAGAAAAATCAAATGTTTCCTCTTTGTATTATTAGTATGGATTTAGATAAATTTACTTTAAAAAATGATTGCATTCATTTAAATTAGTTTTCAAACAAAATAAAAAAATTACCCACAAATTGTGGAACTGAAGTGTTCGATATACAATCAAAACCCGCAAAGCTATGAAAAAAAATATATACATAAAAACAACCTGGCCTAAATTTAACCCAGTATATCATGACGCACGAAACAACATTAGGTATATTAAATGGAAACTTACATTTTTCTATATTAAATGATGGGTAACACGGTTCTCCTTTCCTGATTTAGAACATAGAAGAGAACTCGGAACGTATTATTATTTTAACACGCTACTGTAGACGATATTATATTTTCTTTCCATTTGGGGATAGAATGTAAAGATTCTGAGCAGTGGACGAATTATTGGTATTCGTGGGATTACATTTTAACCCTTCTCTGTGCCGGCCGGTTAACATAGTAGAGCTAATAATATTGAGGCCAAGTTGTGTGTCACGAAGTCTTGTCCCATTACATAATCGCGGGGCATCAAAATTTCGCGTAAGCATGACTGAGACGCCTAGTTTTTATATATATTTACTTTAAACCAAAAACAACAAAACTAAAGCGATTGTCTTATTCCTTAAAAGTCCAGAAATATTATAAATCTAAACTAAACGAAATCAAGACAACGATACCAAATCGCAAAGCTAAACACGAATATCCAAAAATCATTCTCCTGTAAAATTAGATTTTTGTCGCTTATGATAATTTGGCGGTAAGGGATCGATGTGTACCATATGCACTGTAGTGTGAAGCAAATGCCCGCACTTAAGTACAGATAGAGAGGACACAACACTAGCGAGTTTCAAAAACCTATCAATTTCGAATGTCGAATGTTTTTTTTTTCTCAAAAGTTTTTGATTAATGGTTTGGTTAGATTTAATGTTTTAACACTGTTTTACATAATTTGTTTTAATTAATTATTTTATTATTCGTTTGTACTAATTTTGCGAAGAGTCTCAATTTCCAAGCTCCTATTTTTGCGGCTGGGAGGGCAAGAAAAAATAAAGCAGGTATTTTTCGTTGGTAATAAAGAGTCCGTGCACCGATTATACAATTGTGATTTATAAAATTGTGGAACTTACACCACCAATTATAGGGTAGCGGGGTGTTAGAAAGAAACACAAAGTAGCCTATATCACTCTCCATCCCTTCAACTATCTCTACTTAAAAAATCACGTCAATTCGTCGCTCCGTTTTGCGGAGAAAGACGGACAAAAAAAAAAAACACTTTCCCATTTATAATATTAGAATTTAGTATCGATTGTAAAAACCAAATCGATTGTATACATATACATATATGTTTATTTTGTATTGTTCTGAGACGCAAATAAATTGATGCATCTACCTGTCGCTAACAGGACATACAACAATAATATGCTATTTTATAAGGGATTTTCAACAACTGGAGCATATCTCTGCAGGTTCATGAGTATAGTAGTTTTTCCTACTCTGGCTCTCAATAATTTTATACATTTTTTTCTGCATCATGATGGGTTAGAAGGGGTACCGCTGGCAATTTCGTGCTTTTGAAGATGTACAAAACTTTTCTTCAAAAGATGGTGCAGTTTCGGTTACTCGAGTATAGAGTAGCGTTTTTCGCTGTAATGTCAGCGGCATCATTACTTTCAATTCCACAGTGTCTGGATATCCAAGCAAGTATTATATTTCTGTGGTGGTACAAGCAGTTGCTTAAAATTTGGAGTGATTGACATTTATTTGACACAATACTAAATCCCTTAAGTACACCAAGGGTGTTTGTCAGAACTTTTTTGAGCTACGGAAAATCTCTCACGCACTATAAAGTTAGGCGTCTCTTGGGTTGGGTTGAAGCTGCGCTTTATACCCACTGGTGATTGTTTTCGGCCGCTTTAATACTTTTTTCGCATTCCACAAAATACAAATAGTATTATAATAACGGAAGTGCTACCCATTAGTTCACAAAGTTCTTGTAGACGACTTCCATGATTATCTTTCTTAAAATTCTTATTTAACACTTTTTTCAACAGACACTAATAAAGTAATAACAGCGGCAGGTTGGGAAGCCATAGTGCAGAAAATCAAAGAGTTTTGGCTAGTGAAAATAGGTGGTACTAGCTTCATTCAAAGTCTTACGACTTTTCAAACATGCCTTCCCTCAAGTATTTAACGATATTGAGGATAAACACCAATAAAAATTCAATACTTTCCCACTATTTTGCAAGATCCGCTTTTGCATCATACCACTTGCAACTTTAGGACCCTATCCATCAACTCAACTATTCTTTTTAATTGCTTTCTGTGCTAAACGCCATATATATAAAGATAAAGTTCTTATAGACGACGACGTCCCCAAAGAACTTTCAAAGCTAAGTCTATAAGGGCGGCAGTATATTAATTTTATTTATACCTATTTAAAAACGTTCGAGTTTTCAATGAATTTGTGTAATTGACAAGGTTTGTGTAGGCAGCTATTTTCAAATCACACAAATAATTTGAATACATAAATATGTAGCACACAAATATTTATAAATTGATTTTTGTTGCTGATGAGACGATATGTTTATAAACACAAATTTGATTTGTTATGCTATACACAAATAACAAACAGATTGTTTATGTATGCTATTTGTGTTCATCAAATTTTGTGGTTCAGATGTTTTGTGTATTTTTATGACAAAAATACACAAAATTACACACAATTTTTTGTGTATACATAAATCGTGTAATCTAAGCTTAACTGAACGAATTTCATTGTCAGCTTATCTAAAATCAACTTAGATATTGAAAGGTGGCATATTCGACTGACTTACCCTATATTTCTTATGTCACAACTCATAATCCTAATAAACCTTCATCTCTTATGTATCATCAAAGTACTTGGACGTTTTTACATTTATTCGTTAATTTAATATGTGCATCCAGGAATTTCATCTTTTGATTTGACGATGACAAAATTTGTGTTGCAAAATAATGATTAGAACATTATTTTTCCGGAAAAACGAAGTGGAGAAGTTTTGTATACCTGTTTGGTAACTTGAAATCTTCACCGGTAAACTTTTTTTTCGCACCAAATTGTAAAAATTTCACATTACTAAACACACTTTTAACGGCAAAGCGTGAACGGAAAAAATCTGAGACAAAACTTTTTCAGGGAACAAATTGTAAGTGTTCTCGATTCGGGTTTTTTTTTTGCAGATGGAGCTCATTGTCCTCAGATTCAGAGAAGATGAGGATTCAGCTAATGTGAGAAACAAATTGACACAGCAACTTCAACAGTGACAGAAAAAAAAACTTCGACAGCAAAAGTCATGTGAAATAGATTACAACGTCAACAGCGATTTTGACAGCAAACAAATCTGAAGAGTATTTAAATAACATAAAATAATTAAAATATTAAAAAAATTACTTTTGCCTTAAAAGTATATGGAAAACTGTATTTAGTGATGATGACATCCATATATTTTTTATTTTATTTGGCGTCAATGTTTTTGTATTATTTCCGTCTTCTATCGTACAAAAAGGGATTTGTTTTAACAAACTCAATTATAGCCGCTCTTCCATTGTCATATTTTCATTTTCTTGTGTTAATAAACATGAAAAATGTCGCCTTAAGGTAGGCGGCATTTGCACAGCAACATCAAATTTAGGGTTTAAATCTTACTTTGATGGCGATGCCGATGTTGCTGTGTTAATGCGTTTAAAGCCATTTAAAACCACTGGTTCTAAAATGATTAAAGTGGTTGTCAAAGTTGCTGTGTTAATCTGCATAATGCAATATAATCGCTGCTTTCTTGAACAATTTGGAGCTACAAATGGAAATCAAAATAGAATATGCAAAGGTATCATGTTCAAGTTTTAAGGACTAATTTTAATATTAATTAAAATAATTTTAAAATCCAAAATTTAACAAATCTAAAAATAAGAAAAAATATAATTTAAAGAAATATCTGTCAACTTTCAACTTTATCAGCCGTCCGGTGTGGCGTGTTGTAAGTGCGTCACTGTGTGCTCATTTACTAGCCCATGATATCATGAATAGATCATAGTACGAGATAATGGTTTTCATCTACTGACGAGTATTAAATCACCCTCAAAGGAACACAGTTATTGTAAGAATTGAAAATAAAAAATAAACTAAATTAAACACCTTCATATATTGTAAGATGCAACCTTATAGCCATTCAGACATTAGAAAACCTCCGTAAGATGTTTGCCATACAATTAATCAGATATATTTTTTCATATCATATTGATTGTCCTTATCTAAAAAAAATCTTTAAGTAAATAATTAGTTACGGCGACGAAATGTGGTTCTGATTTTTTGTAATAGACCGATCACGAAAAATAGATCAATATCGCTAACGTCTATAGTTTTGACGATAGCTCTATATGAGCAACAGTGAAAACGACAGTCCTTCGATTGAATTGTCTAACAAAATTTCTTTTTAGGGAAAATTTTATCGAACACTACTAAGTCTATTTATCAATAATATTAAAATTGTACTTACTTGCTTTGCAGTATTGAGGTCTTTGCAAATGAGAGTCTGTCCAAAAACAAATTTCATCACAGGGTCGAAATAATTGTCATATTCAATCAGTGCAAGAGCCGAGTTTACATTTTCCTCCCCCACCTAAAAAGAAAAAAAATTAACAGATTGATTGAAAACTTAGTACTTAGCTAAACATTAAATACTTTAAAGAAATAATGCAAACAATTAATATGCAATTTATATTTTTTCATCATTCAAAACGTCGAGTTGCATAGTGTTTTGATTTTTGGAAAAATGGTTTTCAATTGGAAAGGCTATACAATTGAAGAACTTATTGACTATATTTTGAATTTACTTAAAATTGATTGTTAATTGATCTTAGTTAGAACTGATTTGACTATAAAAATGTTGCTCCATGTTTGTCAAACGTCATGTCATATTAAAAGCTCAACTTCAACATCAACTTTCACTATAATAATACAGTATATAGTTTTTTTTTTATAAATTCATACGCAAGTAAATAGTCATCAGTATTATTTGTTTCTGAGATATTTGCGATCGACCAAAATTTTCACCTTTTTATATTGCTATAGAAATATCTTTAGTCATTCTCGAGATATCGCCGACAAAAAATGTATATCGAACATAAGTACACACGCACAAACAAACATCTCTCCAGATATGTTGAAAGTATTTTCTAGGGACATTAACGTATAATGTATAAATTACTTCCTATAGGAAGTTAAAAATATTTTCTTATGAACTAGGGATCCATCAACATTTTGTAAAACTAATTAATAATAATAATCTGCCTTTTATTTTGTTCAAGTATTTTAGCCTAGATTTTTAATTTCTTTTTCAGTCAGTTTTCTTTATAATAATAAAAATAACTATACAAAAACTAAAATTTATTATTAAAACATTAATATGATATGTACTTACTAAGTTCTGCGCAAATCTCACTACTTTTGGATCAATTGGGCGTGATGAAATTTTGTTTATAGGAATTATTGTTACCCTTTGTTGTAGCTGACCTTTTTGAAGAATCTGTTTACTAGTTATATCATCATCTGTTACATGACTGTATAACTGGAAATTGAAAAAGATATTAATTTGATAAAGTACACTCAATGACAACCTCGGAAATATAGATATACGCACGCTTCCTCCAGCACACATCATCAGAGCAAGACAGTTTTTTTCATCACGAACTGAAAATAATTTTCCAACCATGCCCCTAACTTTACGGCGATCAAAATTAGGCTCAGGATCTCGGTATTGCAAGTCATATTTATACGAATTTTTCCGATCTAATTGATGTTTCAAGTTACGTATTTGCTGAACTAATGTATTTTTTCTTTCCTGCAGTTGTTCAAATGAACCGTCTTCATAGTTCATATTCTTTAATTGGAGCTAGATAGTTAAATATTAAATAAAATAATATTAATGATTAACAATATTATTGATGTATATGTACATATGTATATGTAGAGGAAAATCACCAAATAGAAATTAAAATAGTTTGATGTTATAAATTACATACATTTAAAAGTAGTATTAACAGCTTTTAATCAAATATATTAGTTATCAAATAAAAATCTAATACAAAAACCTAATTCTGAAAAAAGTAACCAAATATGGAATATGTATGTACATATGTATAAGCAAAAATCGAAATATGTATCTTACAAAAATGAAATTCCATTTTCGAATCTAAGAAAAAAATTTAAATCATCGCCAAATTTTGAGAGGAAACTGGGCCCAAACATTGTATATAAAATTGAATAGTACAATCATGGAAAGGAACGCTCGACGCGACCGCTTACCAGCTTCCTCGGAATCAACATTTATGCATACTTAAGAGAGGTGACGAGAAGAAAATAAGAGAGAACTAAAAAAAGAAAAAAATAATTTGAGAGATATGTCAACGCAAAAAAATCTGAAACGAATATATAGAGTTAATAGGAAGGGAAGATTAAAAAAATAACAATAAAGCAAAAAAAAACGTCAAAGAGGAGGAAGAATGAAAATGTAGTTACCAATTCGAAGAATTATTGCCCAATGAGAAAAATATTTCCAAATAATGTTAATAATTTTCAAAAAGTAAATTAAATGAGGTAGGTATTTCAACTTTTTTAATGAAAAATATTTTTGATAGATAGAATAGTTTTGAGAACTTCTTTAGAAATTCAAAATAGGTATTTGCATTTCAAGACGTAGTACATGAAAAATCAAGTTTAAGTCAAATTAGTAGAACATGTGAATGTTATTTATTGAAGTTTTAGTGTTGTAATAAATAATTGTCAATCAAACAAGAGGTATTACATGTTCATTTTTAATGTTTAAACAAAATTCAAGTGAAATTAAATTGTTGCCACAATTCTTGAAAACAAAAAAGGTTATTTTACATAAATGTAGGTATTAAAACTTTATTCCAATTCACATACACAAACGTCAAAATGCCATTAAACTACTTTTGAACACAGTTTTTAGTTTTTTTCACGTCAATACTGGAATTGTATTGCATTACACGTGAAAATAATGTGAACTTTTTCTTAGTTCACTTGAATCTTACAATTTTACTTGTACGTGAAAATTATAATTTCGGTTGTGATGTTGCTATGTTTCTTTAAATTAAGTAAAAATCTACCTATAAATATTTTTCAGGGTTCGGAAAATATCGTTCGCGAACCGATTAATATGGATACTTCTCACATTTTTCCGATCTTCTCACGATCCGAAAAAAATAAAATAAATACGGATACTGTTCTCGGGATCCGAAAATTTCAGATCTCTCTCGGAACGAATTAAATTATTTTCTTTCTCTTTATTTCATTCGTGAGAGATCGAAAAAATCATTTTTTTCCGATTTTATTCTCTCACGAATAGAAATTGAAAAGATCCGAAAGGATTCGAAAAGATCTGAAAAGGATCGGAAAAAATATTATTATTTCTTGAATGTTTTTCGTGAAGTTTGGTTGATTTTTACGCTGTTGTTTTTAATGACTCGTATGTATTAATAGCTATTATTAGAAAATGCTCATTATGGGACGAAAAAAAGAATGCGATTTAAAAAAGTATATTTCTATTAACAAGAAAGAAATAGGTGAAGTCTTTTGAGGTGTAAAAGAAAAGTGACTTTGAAAATAAAAAAATATTTTAAGAAAGTTGGTGTCAGCATTAATGATTATTTAAATGAGAAAGGAGAAACCGCCGCGCCATTGGCAAGTAGAAGTGTGGTCAGACAATTGCCTGTGATTGCATTTATGCAAAATACCCTTTTTTCATCCGCAATAAAATTTATTACGCCAAACGTAATAATTGGGAATTTCCCAGTGCATTAAAATACATACACTTTTCCTAGAACTATTTTATTGCTATGAGCCGACGACACCGACCGACGGACGACGTCAACCAACGCCACCGCGTTTGTAGCCAACCCGCTTTGACCTGCGTCGTATTAGGTATCTATGTTTTGTCACAATAACATGCATTGATCATTTTTGTTCCGAAAGAAAGCAAGTTCGTAACATTTTTTATTAAATTTCATCGCCAGAAAAAATATTTCGGGGTTTAAAAAAGAAATAAAAAAATAATTTGAGCAGTTTTTATATTTTTAATTATAATATTTAAATACATTTCTATTTAAAAACAACATTTAAAAATTGAAATATATTTATATTTTTTTTTTATCTGCGATCGGTTCGTGAATGGATCTTTTTTTGGATCTTCTGTGATAAATTCGTGAACGAATTAAATTTTTCAGTTCTCAAAAAAATTTAATTCGTTCGCGAACAAAAATTTTATTTTTAAGGATCCGAAAAATAAAATTCGCTATCGAATTAAAAATCAAATCCCCGGTCTGGTTTTTCGATCGCGAACGAATTAAATTTTATCGTTCTCCGAAACCTGATATTTTTGCTTCAACCAAACATAATAAAAATGAATATTCCTGTGGAATATTAAAACATTATTTTTGGCTCCAATTTGTTTTATTTTATTTCTCATAAATTAAATATCAAGTAGGAACACCTTACTTGCAAAGCTACTTTTGCTTACCCAACTACTCCCTTACGAACAATTTACAAAATAATAAAAAACAACAAATACATCAATGCAAGGGATTACAAATTTGGCAACAACGAATCAGTTTTCACAAAAATTGAAAAATCAATTCAAAACGAATTTAAAATAGCAAAATACCTACAATGGTTAAAACATACATAGCTATAGCCAAATGTATAGCATACACGACTCCGTCACTAGGCAGCCAAAAACAAAATCTGAAAGCGAATAATGCTCAGACAAGAAGGAACGTCAAATTTTTGTTTATATTTACGTTTTTTTTTGCCTTATTGTTTTGGCGGGAAACAACCAACCCTGTCGCACTCCCTATTTCTCACGACAGAAAATAAAATACTCCTTTCACTCGCACATTATTATTTTTTTTATATGAACTTTGGCTCTTCTCGTTCTCTTAAATTGAGCAATTTTCGTACAACTAGCACCCCCAATGTAGCCTCCTCGATAACACAAATTCTTGTTCCATGAGAATACTATATTTTTACAAAGGTAAAAGTACATAGTAATGGGTGATTTTTTAAGAGGTTTAGAACTTTAAAAATAAACACAAAAAATTCGAAAAAATGAATGAAATATTTATTTGAATCGATAGTTTGAACCTTGCAATTTAATGTTTAAAAATAATTTCATGCAAATGTTGACCGCGGCTGCGTCTCAGGTAGCTCATCCGCTGAGTCCAATTTTGGCATACTCTTTCACACATATCGGCCGGTATCTCACGAATGAATGCATGGATGTTGGCTTCCAGTGCGTCAATCGAAGCGGGCTTGTCCCTATAGACATTAGCCTTGACATACCCCCACAAAAAATAGTCTAATGGTGTCAAATCGCACGATCTAGGCGGCCAATTGACCGGCCCGAAACGTGAAATTAACTGTTCACCAAACTCGCCTCGCAATTGCGCCATTGTTTCGCGTGCTGTCTGGCATGTGGCACCGTCTTGTTGCAACACATTTGAATAATTCAATATGAATGCACTCAACAATATGTTTAAAAATATAAACGCAAAGCAATAATTATCGCTGACAATTTGCTTTAATCAAAGCACGTCTAAAATGAAATGACCGCATAATGACATACTGTCAACACTGAAAAAAATTTCAATTTGACAGCACAATCCCCATCTGAAATTTTTTTTTACAATTTTACAGCAATGTCCCCATTAACAAAATGATCCTCCATTTATTGAATTCATTTGTTACAAAAAATGTGATAAAAGGAGAACCGCTCGACCGATTTTATGCAAACTTAACATAAACCATCTACTAAATAGTCCAAATAAAGCCTACACATTTGGTTTGGATAGGTTAGCCCATTCTTGAGTTATATAATTACAACGAAAAGTGAAGTTTGCCAGGGCGAAGGCAACCCCGCAAGCTATCCGGGATGCCCGGCGTTCAGCAACTGAAACAAAAAAAAGCAAAGCAACCAGTGGTAGAAGTCCGACCACCCACCATCTAGGCCCGTCAAAGCCTGCGCCAAAAGCAGCCCAGCCGGCCCTAGTGCCGAGAAATTAGAAATTAGGCAGAAATTAGAAGCATGCTGCTGACCATTCAGGGCCAGTTAGCAGGATTTCAAAATCAGATCAGGGAGCTGTGAATATAAATTCACTGATTAGGAACGAATTTAGAGCGAATCTGTTCCATTTGTTGAAAGACCACAGTCCAGATGTGTTTTTGGCCAGCGAAACTAAGTTGAACCAGAAACACAAACTGACACACAATAATTACAATTCGAGTTGGAGTAGTTCGAGCAATATACCCCAACCAAATGACAAGAATCTGACAGATAATGAAATTGACAGACATTTAGAACAAATGGACCGTACAATCCAACGGACCATGGGAAGATCAATTCCAAAGTACAAATAACACGACGCGACTAACTTGTACCGTAACGCCACCATAGACGCACTCCACAAAAAAGTGGTCTTCTCTTAACAAGACTTAAACTTTTGTACAGACGGTATACTGGCCCGAACGATTTGGAGATTAGGACATTAAAGTCCTCAATCAAAAACATCAACCAATTGATCAAGGAGAACTATCGATTGTCTGTTAATTTGTACTGGGACCGAAAAATTCGGGCCGTTAATTCTAGCGAACCGAGCATGTTCCCGCAAATTAACAAGATCTTTAGAAAAAAATTAATAAAGATCATTTGACAAACGCCACAATCGCCGAGCGAAGTAGGGTAAATTCACTGCTAGTTTCAAAGATAGAGCTCCAGCTAATCTTCGATTCAATAAAGAAAAAGAAGTCATCAGGTATCGATGGTATATCCAACATTGTACTACGACATTTACCTAAGGAAGCAATCGATATTTTCGCCACACTGTTTATCAACGCGCCGAATAATGCATATTATCCAGTTCGTTGGAAGACAGCTGTGGTTCATCCTCTCCTGGAAAAGGGTAATGGACTCCTCCAATCCGGGGAATCTCCGGTCGATAAGTCTTCTTCCAAGTTTCAGTAAGATACTTGAAAAAATCATTAATAGAGCTCTGTGCAAGTGGGCTGAAGACAACAATATCATATTAGAAAATCAGTTCGGCTTCAGGGCGGGACATGACACCATTCATGTCGCATCTAAGCTTGTATCTGATATCCAGTGGAACAAATCTAAAAAAAACAGTGTACGGGTGAATGTCTGGTTGACTTGAAGAAGGCCTTCGACACCGTATGGTTGGAAGGTCTCTATCTCAAGCTAGCCAGACTTGGTATAAATAAGCCCCTGTTGTATATGTCAAGAATGGCGATGTAACTTCTACCACAGTATTTGATATAATAAATGGTCTTCAGCAAGGAGCCGTTAACTCGCCGATTTTATTCAGCATTTACAAAAGCGATCTGATAGGTATTCTTACTCAGGAAATTGCATACGTCAATGGCCTAATAGCGTACAGAACGCCCCAAATGTCGAGGCCATTAAAATTCTTTTGCAGTGTGACTTCGACAAGATTCAGATTCGAAACCAGGATGAAAGGCATTAGCATTAAGAATTTTAGTCAAAAAAAACAACAATAAACAATAAATGTAAGACAACTTAGAACAGTCAAATATCTGATATATTTGACTCACGTTTTATGAAAATTTATAACCAATTATTTAGTTTCCGATATAAAAATCAATTACACCTATTTAAAATAAAATATTTTACTAACACAAATTAAATATAAAGCACAACAAACGAAATGAAAACCAATCATAAATGATGACCGATGATTTTGACATTTTTCACAATTTTGTTCTACCTATAAAGCAAGTGCAGAAAATCCTATTCTAAACTGTTCCAAACTGTTCTAGATTACCTTAATGAACAGCAAACTACAACATTTTGGAACATCAAAAATCTCATTGAACTGCAAAAAGATGTTCTAAACTGTTCCAAACTCTTCACAACTGTTCGAAACAGCTTCATTGATAAACACTTATAGCTCATCTCACATTGTATTCCTTGTGATTTCACTTTTTTCAAGAAACTTAAGGAACGTCGTTGATTGTGTAGTGTAGAAGTGATTTCTTGGAAAATAATACATAAATATTCATAAGAATACGTAACGGAAGCATCTAGGTCGTTGTACAGATCAATTTATAGTAGATTTAACCCCAACTTGGCAAATACAAATTACTTTCACAACTCCAATAGAGTACACAAACTTTAAATTAAAAAGGAAGAAGAGTTATCCAAAACCGAGTGCTCGAATTCCCACAAAAACTATTTTTATGTTGAAACTGTGGCGTTTCGTCTTTAGTTACAAAAGTTTTTTTCCATGTATGTACAAAATAAAAGACATATTATTTGATCACTTGCAGTCCAAGTTGCGATTGACTCCACATCTAATCTGAGTCAACAACAACCGATATTTAATTCTTAAAACGAAGGGTCAACCCATTAAATTTTCTGTGGCAAATAACAATTAATGGATTGGGAACCCTCAAGAGTTTGTCGATTTTCATGTGTATATTTTAGTTTAATTTCTTTTATGGGTTTTTAATTTACAGACACTCGAAAAAAATATGAGAATATGGGAATTTACTTTTTATTTAAAAAGTTCTCACGTAACGGATCATTCAAAAGAAGACTTAAACATTATAAGTATAACGATGTAACAGGCAAGAGAGATATGCGATGACTGAATTTGTATCATTGTATTTTTATTACTGTTTTGTTGTTTTTCTATTTTCCCATCTGTGTTGCAGTTAAGTCAAATAACTATTGTTTAAAATAGCTTTATGAAATAATAAAATATATTGCCTAGACAATATAGAAACAAAAAACTTCGTATAATATAAATGTACTACAAAGACATTATGGTACTTCGCAGCGCATACAAATCTAATTAATATCAATGCGTCCTTATTATTTTTATTAAAATTTAAAATTTAATTTAAACCAACTAAACTTATTTGTGTTTTGTGGCTGGGGAGAAAAATTGTATCGTTCGACAAAATGTCGAATATTTGTGGAAATATTCTAGGTACAGATATCGTCTTAACTGTTGGGTGTTTTAACATTTATAAATTTTCCAAGGTGGCATCTATATACACTGGTCGATTAAACAATGGATTTTAAAATTATGTATACAGGAAGTGCAACCACCATAGAAGAAAGCTATGGGTTCTTGAAATTCTGGTTGTCGCCTCTATTTTGACTTTTTTATAATTTTTAATTTTTGTATAGTACTAAATTTATCAAAATTTTAACCGATTTATATATTATTAGTTTATACAAATTATTAGAACGTATTACAAAAGTAAGCCGGCAAATAAAAATTTCATACCTGTAAATTATCAATTTCGAATTTTATTTTGTCATGCATTTGTTTATCTTTTGTATAGGACGCATCATTAGTCTGTGTCTCATTTTCTTTCTGTTTAAGTAATGTTTGACTGTGCTGTAAATCCATTTCAGTTGTTTTAATTGTTGTTTGCGCTTCACTTGCTTGCTTTTTAGCATCTAAAAAAATTATAAAATTTGCAATTTTTTACCAATTTACAAAACAATTATATTAACTTATCAATTGATCCTGTAAAGAAGAAGCTTCACCATCTTCATTTGTAGATAAACCTTGAGTTACAGATTCGTACCGTTTTTGAGCAGCTTCATATAACTTGGAATCTTGCTGATCAGTTTGTTTTAAACTCTGGAAAAGACCTTCAACTTTTTTCATTTGCTCTTCTTTGTAGTTAAGTGCATTTTGGTCATCTTTAATATTTTTTTCCAAGGCCTTAACTTTTTTCATTTCTTGATCTATTGCCCCTTGAGCAGCTTTTATGTTCCCCGTGGATTGAGCTTCGGCTTTCATTTTTGCCGAAAGTGCTTCTTCTAACACTTTCAGTTCTCCCCCACTCTCATTGTCTATTTTGTGTTGAACTTCTTTAGCTATTTCATCCAAACGGTTAATTTCTTCGTCGTTATCCATAATTGTTTGTTTACAATACTCAATACGATGTGAAAGATTTTCAATATTTTTTTCTGTGTTTTTAAGTGCTTCCTTTTGTTTGAGATATCTAAATGAGATGTGAATTCTTGTCAGATACTCAATATCTCGGCAAATTTTCTGGAATTCAAGATAAGCTGCCCGTTCCTGACGTAATTTTTCTAACTTCGGTTCGACTTCTTCTTGTAAAAGCGCGTTAGTTTCTCGTACCTTTGCGTCTTTCTTTTCAATAAGTTTAGTTGTAGCGTCTCTCTTTGTCTCGTACATGCTAGTTCCTGCCGCCTCTTCAATCATGGACAAAATCTGAAATAAATATATACATTTGATTTTTTTTTTTTTATTTACGAAAGGGATAGAACGGTACAGTCCACATTAATTTAATGAAAATATCTTTTAATTTTTTAATTATAACGTGTTACAAAATTAATAAGAAAATACGTACTTTTGAAGTAACCTAGTAGAAGTTATAGACTTGACTAAAACATTATAATTTTGCAGTTGAAAAAATTCACAAGACTTCCAAATTTCAATTTGTTAACAAAAACCAATGATTTTAAAAATCATTTCTTTTTAAAATATAACGAATAATAAACCTTCATTTACCGATATACTAAAGTTCAGTGCATTTAAAGAACTACCACCTATAACTTTTGATTAGATTTTCTTAGAACACTAGTTGTCGAGTAAGCTACTGTCTTAATCACCAGATTTAGATTGTCATTATTTTATAGCAATAGTTTTAAAATACAGCACTGGTTTTAAGGCTGTGTGGCCAGCGAAAAAACACGGCTGGGCTTTTACAAATAAGTCGATAAATTTTACATTTCAAATCTTAATAATTGATTGAAAATTATTGAGATTTGTTAAGATTTGAAAACACATTAAATTGATTGAATTAAAAATGTTTTTTATTTCTAACAGATAGTAGATTTAAAGATATAAATTATAAATCTCATAAAGTTAATGCTTTAAATTTGAAACAAAAATAACTTAATTAAAAAAAAGAAAAAATGAGATCATATCATAATAATAAAATATAACAAATGTCAAACCTTTCCATAATGCCATTCTACGTCTTCAGTAATGAAGTAATTAATTAATTATGTCTTCAGTACAATCGTCGGCATTTCCTGAGTGCACTTTGTGGCAGAAGTCTTGGGCTTCTTCTAGAACATTGAAGAACATTGTCAGTTTCTTGACATTAGCCATCTTTTTAAAAGACACATTATTTTCCGGTGAAACTTCGTCAAATAAACAGTTTTCATAAACAGTTGAAAACTGTTTTTTAAATGGGTAAAATATTGTTTGTTTGCTGGTGAATGTTTTGTAAAGAGAGTTACTTTTTCTTCCTGTTTTTCGTAGTTCATTGTTCTGCTGAACCTAAGTTGAATGGGAGCTTAGATTTTATAAGCTTCTTAGCATCCTTTTTGCAATCAAACACATTCCAGTCTTTCCCAAAAGTAAGGACTGTTGTGTTTAAGAATATTACTATTTAAATCTTTAACAATAATGACGAACAGAAGTGTTTACATTACTTTTCATCAAACAATAATGATTGTTTTACTAATAGTCGGAACATGTCGCGACATGAATCACATACTATCAGATTAAGAGTCATACATTGGTGGGAACTTTATATAAAGGTTCTGGGTTAAAATTGGTTAATTAGAGGTATTTATACTTTTTTTTTGATAGTTGAAAATTCGTTATAAAGAGGTTGTTCGCAAAAAGTGTTCGCAATGTACGAAGCGGAGCTCCCAGCTCTGGGATAGGTTATGGAGGTTAGCATTCTTCGTAACTGAAAAACTCTGCTACCGAAACCGAAACTACGCCTCGGGTAAGGATTGAGCACACATTGACGACTTTTGGCTATTATACCCGGACAAATATTGGTTTCTGGAATGTGAAGATGCTCCTGGAAGCAGGAAATGAGGGTCTAGACAACTCTAGAGAGTTCATGCGGTATAGATTGAATATCTTAGGGATCAGTGAATTAAGATAGCTGGGATCGCGCAAGTACAAGTATCCAACGCGTAACACTGTGCTACTCTATTCTGGAAAAGCACCTGAAAGCGCTCGGGATGCAGGAGTTGGGCTGTAGATAACTAAATATCAATAGTCTAATTTCATGGGAGCGAGAGGTTCGTGGACTTCTGCAACGCTAACCGTCTTGTGATTGGTGGCACCATGTTTGAACAAAAAACATGCCACAAAATAAGCTGGGTGTCGAAGACAGACAAGCTTCTTCCATCCAAATTGATCACTTCGCGATTAGCCGTCGCGACGCGTCAGATTTTGCAATCGGTGGCGCTATAAATCTCAAAAATCAAAACCCATTATGTTCATTTCATTTTTACATTACATACTAAACAGCACATAAATGCACTCGCACCTAAAGCTACTGAGGCTATGGAAGGTGATCCAACACAAGACATTAATACAAGACAGAAGGACAGAGTAGAGAAAGAACAACAGAAAGAAAGAACAAATGACAACAGCACGCGGTAGGTTTCGAATGGTAACCTATCTTTCTACTAACCGCTCACACTGATACTTGATTTCGGTGATCGATGGGAACCGAGCTTTTATCAGTGTCATATCAAGAACATTTAATAAAGCAGAAGAGCACTCTGCCGTTAATGAGAAAGAAATGTTGTCATAAAATGGGCTCTAGGCTCATAAAAAAATTACCTCTACTGTTCTGCTAGAGTTAAGATTTACACAGATCATCAGCCACTAACCTTCGCTTTCAGCGTTGTTATTGCCATTGACTAGTTTCGATACCATTTGGTGAAGGAACCTATTTATGTCCTGATTAACATTTTAATAATCGTTATTTGTAACAAAGAGTAATTTAAGATCTTCTTCCGATGCATTTGACATGAAACCTTCATGAAGATCAGTTATGTTTCGATGTTGTTTTAGTAACATTTTTTGTTGGTATTCGTAAATATCTCTGGAATAATCTTCAAAAGTGTTCAAATTCTTTCAAGTTTTCAATGATGGCCCTTTAGCTTCAATTTCTTTCAATCTTTGGCTCTGGACTACGTCTGCACTGTCTTTATGCTTCGCATCACTCTCAGTATGTTTTTGTATTTCTGGGTGTATTTTTTCCAATTTAATCTGTAGTTCTTCGTACAATGACTTAGTTTTTGGTGTCTTGTTGTTTGTTTAGTGTAGTATTGCTGTTGTTGTCACAACAGGACCATTATTCGCAGTCTTTCCACCACTATGTTCCGAAGTGAGTGTAGTAGTAGTGAGAGGGCCATTAGCCCTAGCACTACATAAGGTAGGTTTAAGAACCACAGTGTCCTTACTCTTGCTGTCAGCAGCAGAACTGTGGGAACCCCCAGCTCTCCTAGGCCAGAAAACCCGTAAGATGTTTCGAAGATACCTATATTAACGAAGGTTTGCAGTTTCCTGGTTATTGTAGTTGTTATTTGCCAGGTGCTGGAACCATACAACAGAACTGATTCGAAGTTAGAGTTAAACAGTCGTAGATTTGTGTTCAAGCTGAGAGATTTGTTCCTCCAAACATTGGACAACATGCGGCTGACGATTTCTAGATCGGTTCCTCCTTCAATAGAGACGATACTTCCAAGGTATTGGAAGCTCTACTTTCTCTACTGCTTGTTGACCAATGTTCTTCGGACTGGATGATTGCGAGCTCCCGATGCTGAACATTCATTTTAGCTTTTCCCGTATTGATTTTCAGCCCCAAGATTGGTGCTTTTCCCTCCACCTTTGTTGCCACTTGATGCAGATCCATGATCCTATGGGCAAGCAAGCATACATCGTCTGCATAGTCAAGATGTTTAAGGTAAGTTGTCAGAGTCCATCTTATTACTCCGCTTCCTGTCAAAGCCATTTGCAGTACATCACTTATCACTAATAAAAACAGAATTGGTGACAGTATCCAGCCCTGTCTGACTCCGCTTTGGACTTCAAATTCTTCGACCAACCTACCTCCGTGTAAGACGTGACATTTGGACCCAATGTCGCTTTTATAATAGCAATAAGTTTTTCTGATATAACCTCCTCCTCAAAGCAAGCCAGATAAACTCCCTGTTGATATGATCAATGCAGGAGGACCCAGTGCAGAAGCCTGCTTGTTCAGCATTGAACGATTATTCGAGATGTTATTTTTCGCGTTCTAGAACAATCTTTGCTACTTTTTTGGCGACTGCAGGCAAAATGCAGCATTCGGAGACTCACGCTGTCTCTATGAGCGGTTGCAGCAATTCGCTAGATGATGTTGGCTCTGCTTGTAGCAGTTCTGCGAGAATGCCGTCAAGCCCTACCGCTTTGTTGCTCTTCAGTGCTTGGATGGCCGTACATATCTCTCCTCACTGGGGGCTGCGGTGCGTTATCGGGAATTGTTTTCATCAGACAACTCAGGAGATGTCAGTTGCATGTTACTGTCAAAAACGTGGTTTAGGACTAGAGCAGAATGCTCCTTCCACCTTCTAAGTTGGTCCTCATCCGATATCAGCAGCTTTCCACCTCTATCTTTAACCGGGTGTTGTTTTGAACTCTGCACACCAGCGATTTCTTTGGTTATTTTATAGAGAGTTCTACTGTCGCACCTGTTTGCGGCTTATTCTGCTTTAAGGGCCAGAACGTTAGTGTGATTACGTTTATTACGTCTTACACTACGCTGGACCTCTTTCATCTTCATGCGGTATGTGTATTCTAGCTCGTTTCTTTCTTCTACGTAATCAGCTGCCAAACGAGCTTTTAGGTGTTTTCTTTCGTCGATCTTTGCCCAAGTTTCTTTCGAAAGCCAGGTGTTACTGCTTCCACACTGCTTACACACGGCCAACTATTCTTTCAGCACCTGATATGAAAGCATTTTTAACAGCACTCCAGTGGTTTTCTATGGATTCCGTTCCAGTGCTGCTGATTGATCTCATATGTTGGACATTCTGATGTTCGAATTCTATATCCGAATTGCAGCTATAGGTAAACTTACAGTAGCTACCATAAGATGGTGGTCGTGGCAAGCCTCATGCCAGCACCTCTTCTATTTCTGACATCTAAAAGACTGCTTCTGAACCGACGCGTCGGTTGTTAATTCGAAATGTTTGTTGAAGTCTGGGTAATGAAAGATGGAGTTGTCGGACACGAGTATATTTTGAATTTTATTGAATGCGTCTAATGCTGTTTCGTTTAAACTTATGAATTTTTTCTGGGATGCGTTTTTTGATAAACGTCCCTTCTCACCTATTAAAAGGGTTGTGCATAATCTCGCACAAACCGTCGGTTATAACACGATATCCCAAGAAAAGAGCTGCTCTTTGATATTTTTGGGACAAGGGAAGTTAAGATTGGTGGATATTTTAAACACTTTTTGCTAAAAAAAGTCGCACTTATCAATTTGAAATTTAGTGTTTGCTTGACTAAGTGTTTGGAAAATTGTTTTAATATGCTGTAAACGGTCGGATTTATTTTTGCTTAATATGATGATATCGTCTATGTAGACAAAAAATATCTTCCCTATTTGGTCACGGAGAATATCATCTAACGCCCTTTGAAATATCGAAGGAGCGTTTTTAAGGCTGAATGGCAGCCTTGTAAATTTATATTTAGCATTGTTTATTGAAATTGCGGTTTTCCAAATGTCAAGTTCTTTAAGAGGAATTTGATGAAAACCGCTTTTCAAGTCTATATATATATTGGGAATAGGGTATCGATCTGGCATGGTAACGTTATTAAGTTTTCTGTAGTCAATAACGAGATACTTTTTCTGTCCACTTGAGTCCAATTTCTTTGGTACATCCGCACAGCTGAATTGTACGGAGAGCGAGTTGGTCTTATAATTCCGTCATTGAGTAGTTTTTTTACTTGAGTTTCTACTTTGTCTTTCAGTCCCATTGGGTAGGAACGGAATTTTGTATATATAGGTTACATATCCCGCACATTCTTCCATCCAATCCATTTCACACTTCCCGTTCCCATAAAACTAAAAGTGCATTAACATTTGTTATTGCAATTCATATTATATTTCACTTGATTTTCCACAGAAATAAAGTTTATTAAAATTACCGCACGAGCATTTTTTATAGTCAAAATTCCCAGTCCTCTCATATTCAATATTACAACATAATAAAATACATCTGCTTAATTTGAAAAATTAAATTAAGTTAGTTGTATACTGCAGAAATCCATAAGAGAACGAACCAACCAAAAAGTAAAGTTTTTGGTAAGAGTCATTCCATATGAAAACGTCTAAAATTCGTTAAAATTAATTTTTCGTGATTTTTGATTTTTTTTAAACTTTGTGGAAATCATCTTTATGGTCTCAGAAAATAAAATCCAATATGCTTTAATTTTCATATGTACCATTCCCCCGCTACACCCCTTGAAAAATTTAAAAATCGTCATTTTAATGGTGTTTAGTTTTTTTTGTAAAAACTTTAATATATATGATATCCATTTGATTTAAGTGTCATTTCAAAGATAATAAACAGTTGTTTCTGCAAAAAATATTAAATTAATCCAAATCAACACCAAACTGTATCAAACATGGTGCTGAAGTTGCATTTAGTTTTCCTATTTTTCTTCATATTGGACTCGCTCCCATTTTTCGGTCGGTGGGTGTAAAGAGTTTTTTTCTTCTCAGAAATAAAATTTACATATTTTACTTTAGAATACAACAAAAATTGACTCATTTTACTCATCCTTTATATTTAATATCACTGCTTTAAGATTCGGGTTTTTGAAAAAACCCAATGTTTAGGTCCAAATATCACGATGTGGGGGACCAGATATCAACATGAAATTTTCGGTATTATTTAGTTCATAATTTAAACTACAAATCCTATAAATATCGTTTTGTTATTCGTACCTCTTCCATATCAAATAATACTTTGAACTAAGCATTAAACATAAAATAATATACACAGAAAACCTTGTCGCTAAGTATTATAAATGTATGTATACATGGTGATTGGTATGGTAAGTGCACCAAAAAGCTATAATTAGGTAGTATGGGTTAAGACAAGAAAAACATCGTATCGGAGGAGATGTCCATCTCCACCCGTTTAGGCGGGAGGCCCAATTTTATAAAAAAAAATTACTTAAAACAAAAAAAAATTATTATAATTATTATATTATAATTATAAATTATATATAAAATTGTATGTAATTTTAAGTATGTATTTGATCTCAAAAGTTCAATACTCCTATTAATTTTCAATAAAAAAAAAAAACTGAAAAACGGATGCTAAAATGTATCTTATTTTAGTTTCTATCTATCATAAATACTATAATGGTCATTCAATGCGACCTTCCTTTCAATTTTACAGGGGCAGGGTAAAGTGTGCTGGAGCATTATCATGTTAAAATATTTAATTGTCTGTCTAATAAGCCTGGCAAAGAATTAAGAATTAAAGATAGGATTCTCCATTTAAAACCATTTTCAAAAAACGTTTTCCATTTATTGTCCGTCCAACAATGACAAAGCCACACATTGTAGCTAAGGAGTAGCTGCTATTTGTTTTGTTTGTTAACTTGTGGAATGTTGTATCTTTAGCAATGCAAATTGTGGAAATTGGTAACTCCATCTCTGGTAAACTTCGCTTCATCTGTACAGAGTATCTTATTAAAATAGTTGTATTATGTTTTTTCCTTGAGCAGTATTGTTCTTCAGAATTTAGTTCTCAATATCTTTCATTTTATATCAATTCTTGTGGTATAGTATTTATTATGATGAGTGAAGGATATCGGTGTGAATCACTGCCCAAACTCTACTCTCTTCTCAAGAACTAAGCCATATATACATATGTATGTATATACTTATTTTAGCATCCGTTTTTCAGTTTTTTTATTGAAAATTAATAGGAGCATTGAATTTTGGAGATCAAATATATAGTTAACATAATTACATACAATTTTGAAAAAAAAAATGAAATACAAAAAAAATCTAAAATTTTGAGTTCGAAAATTAATTTTTCGAAAGTTATTGACAAAATCAATTTAAATTTAATGGAGCATAAAAGGAAAAATATATAGCTTTCCAAAAAGGTATAACATGGCATTGTAGGGTTTACAGTTATTTTTTATAATTTTTTTTTGTTTTAAGTAATTTTTTTTTATAAAATTGGGCCTCCCGCCTAAACGGGTGGAGATGGACATCTCCTCCGATACGATGTTTTTCTAGTCTTAACCCATACTACCTAATTATAGCTTTTTGGTGCACTTACCATACCAATCACCATGTATACATACATTTATAATACTTAGCGACAAGGTTTTCTGTGTATATTATTTTATGTTTAATGCTTAGTTCAAAGTATTATTTGATATGGAAGAGGTACGAATAACAAAACGATATTTATAGGATTTGTAGTTTAAATTATGAACTAAATAATACCGAAAATTTCATGTTGATATCTGGTCCCCCACATCGTGATATTTGGACCTAAACATTAGGTTTTTTCAAAAACCCGAATCTTAAAGCAGTGATATTAAATATAAAGGATGAGTAAAATGAGTCAATTTTTGTTGTATTCTAAAGTAAAATATGTAAACTTTATTTCTGAGAAGAAAAAAACTCTTTACACCCACCGACCGAAAAATGGGAGCGAGTCCAATATGAAGAAAAATAGGAAAACTAAATGCAACTTCAGCACCATGTTTGATACAGTTTGGTGTTGATTTGGATTAATTTAATATTTTTTGCAGAAACAACTGTTTATTATCTTTGAAATGACACTTAAATCAAATGGATATCATATATATTAAAGTTTTTACAAAAAAAATAAACACCATTAAAATGACGATTTTTAAATTTTTCAAGGGGTGTAGCGGGGGAATGGTACATGTGAAAATTAAAGCATATTGGATTTTATTTTCTGAGACCATAAAGATGATTTCCACAAAGTTTAAAAAAAATCAAAAATGTGTTGGCTTTTTCGATTAGACGTTTTCATATGGAATGGCCCGTAAGCAAAACCATTCCGTTTAACGCGAACTAAAATAAAACCAAAAAGTGAAGTTTTCGGTCAATGAAACTATTCCGTTTAACGCCAACTCAAATAAAAACAAAAAGTGAAGTTTTGGTAAACAAAACAAAATTAACCAAAAAGTCCTTACAAATCAAATTGAAGAGTTAAAATTTTCGAAAAAAATATATATCTACGATCAATTGAAAAGTGAATTCAAAAAAAAAAATCCTTTAAGTAAATATCAGTGAATTCAAAATTGAAAGAAAAGAGAAAACTTTAAAATTCTGGCTAATAATACCAAATATGAACCAAGAACTTCTAACTGTGAGCTGTGAGGACTCATGATTCATGAATGGAGTTCGAGTCACATAGTAAGAGTATTTAAGGAAATAGCTTATATTCTGGAATTTAATGGGAAAAGCTCACGCAATTTCTAAATGTGACTGAGAATCACATCAAAACGAGATTAGAAGATCAACAAGAGATATGGCAAGCCATTTACAACACATAGGTGACAGGAAGGGCTAAGGAACTTCTTATCATAATACAACAGCAAGATGGGAAGCAGCAAAATCTTCTAAAGCAACATATGAAAATAATCCATCAGAAGGTAAATCTTATTTGTACGCATTAATAAATAATAAAGTAAAACAATTAGCTACTAGCAATCTTTCAAGGGATACTAGAGATATTTAACGATATTCATAAAATTAAAGAAATACTGTACTCCTTTGCAGGGTATGATGTAGGGAATATATGTAGATACAGACTTTAAAACTAACAGTCAACACAGACAATTTGATCAAGATAGATCGACTAATTTTAGAGATACATTAAGACAAAATAACTCCCAAACTAACCCTATCTAGAAGACAGTTTAATAATTATTTAGGACGATATCAAAACTTTAACTCATATGGACAAAACAATGTACCAAGACAAAAAATACTAAGACGTGTCTTAAAACCAAAAATAAAATTTATAAAAGCAACTCTAGAGCCAAAGAAATTAAATCAATAGACGAACTTCATAAATAACTATCGCTATACCACACAAAAGAAAGTATGCACTGCGGAATCGTCGAAACGTATCATAGCTTAAAAAATGTATTTTATTATCCAAATATATTTAAAGAAATAACCAAAGTCATAAATAACTGTAGGCCATGCTTAGAAACGAAATGCGAATAGAAACCAATAAAAAAGAAGTACGAAATTAGTGAAACGCCTGATAGACCGAACGAAATCCAAACACCCATTCCTTACGCTAATATATAAGCTTACTAAAAAAGCTTACGCATATTATTTACCAATAAGAAATTGGACAAAAAAGATGGAGACTTTAGAGGAACACTCAAAGTTCGGCAAACCCACCAAAATAATTGCCGATAACGAGTTCAACTCGGAGAACTTAAAAGAATTTTTCAATATACAGGAAGTGAACCTTCACTTGACAAAACCCAATACACACACGGGTAACAGTGGATCCAAAAAATCAATAAAGCTGTTAACAACTATAATAATGGTATCTATTAATTTATTATTATTCAACCATTAGAATGTCTCCAGAGGAAGCAATGTTCGCTGACATAGCTGCTTTGAGAAACCATATTAAAACAGAAAAAGAAAACAGAATATAAAAAGGTAACAAAAATAGGGAAGATTATAGTAAAACTAAGCAGGTAGCTCCAATTTAAAATTATAAAAGAAACTACTATAAAAATGAACCTAGATACAGAATAAAGACTTGAAAGAGAATACCCAATAAACGTGAAACGTCCCCATATATTTACAGATGATAATCATAGCCTATATTATATACTAATGAAACAAGTAACAATAAAAACATTAACAATTAATAAACTAACTACAGAAAACGGATACGCAATTATTAACTTTGGACAAACAGAACTAATTCAAGAAACTAAGACAATAATACATATAATAAAGTTTAAAGTCTTGCATTATTTGATATACCAAATTATTTTTTTTTTTTAAACGTAATGTATGTTGTGGTTGGATAGTTTTGAGATGATTGATTCGACTTTTGCACAGTTGAGGAGATGAGCCATAGAAAGGGTTGAACTATTGTTTTCACAAAGATGACATGTCGCTGGTAACTCTTTATTGAATATGTGTTTATGGGTGAGATACGAGTGGCCAACCTGAGTCTGATATAAATTTCTGATATAAAGTTTTTTTAAAGGTACATTTTTAGGATATATTGCTTTATCGCCGCGCCATTAGGGTTTGAAATTTTATATAGATGTTTATAATTTTCCCAAGCTTTTTTTCTTTTGTATTTCCAGTTTTTAAATAGAAACTTTGAGATTTCTTAGTTGTTGTTTTGTATAAATGCTTTTAGTGGTTCCATACTAGCTGCTTTAGCTTCCTCGTCTTCAGCCTCGAGGCCACTAATGCCAACATGGCTGGGGATCCATACGATTTTTAAAGGTTCAGATTTGAAGATAAGGTGGTTGCGTTTTGTTTCTACGATTTCAATAGAGTTAGTAGTATTTTGTAGGGCCTTTATAGTAGAAAGGCTGTCCGAGAATATTATGTTTTTGTTTTGTTTTGCGAGAACGTTATAGCTTTGAGTATGGCGAAAGCTTCTGCATTGAAGTGCAATTTAATTTTTTTTTTTAACTTCCGTAGTGGATTGATGTTTTATGATAAGAGTTAATTTTTGTTAATATTTTGGAAGTCAGGTAGTCAATTCTGTCTGATAGATGGGGCAGTCCAGCTTCCGTTAATATGTTTAAAATTGGTGTAGTACGTATGGCCTTCAAACAACTCCTGGCGCCAGTGTGGAATGATGTTGTGACAAGACTCAGAAATGACTTGGAGCATTTACCGTAAATTGGTAAACCATAGTCGATTTTCGATAATATTTTGGATTTGGTTAGATTTACGAGTGTGTTTATATTAACGAAACTGTTTTTTGAACTCAAAAATTTGATTATTTTAACCCTGGCAGTTAATTTTTTCCTTAAATAAGTACAACGATTGAAAATTGAACTTAGAGTCGAATACAATACCAAGAAGTTTCAGGGTATGAACATTTTCTATAAAACTATTATTTAAGTCAATTTGAATGTGTTTAGTACAAAAATGTGTACATATGAAATACTTCAGATTTTTGATATAAAATTATCGATCCTGAATATTTACCCCACCTGAGTAGGGCCTTCAGGATTTTTATGTTTACATAAAATAGTCAAGTCGTCTGCATAAAGTGAATGTTCGACTTTGTTGAAATGTTTAGTTATGTTTCTGCCTTCATTGAGAGCAATGATGAACAAAGCCACTGAAAGTGGTGATCCTTTGGGAATACTTATTCTTGAGTCTGTGTAAGTTAGAAAAAACAAGAAGTTCCTGTTTGAAAGAAAGGATTTTATGTAATTAAATAAAGGGGCGGACCCTTTTTAACGTTTTTTTTTTCAACTAATGATTACTTTGTGAATGTTAACACTTAGCTCATGTCTGATTTGACAGATAATTAGTTTTATCCTTCCGCTGAACGAATATGGTTGTGTATACGCTTGAACAACGCTGGAAAATGTTGCGACATTACTTTGAAAATCATGGTAATTGCGTACGGATTTTGGAAGAAGAGAAGCACCGTCAGCTCCGTATGATAGTTATCTTGTGGAAAAAGTGAAAGAAACTGGCATCCTCATCGATAAACCAAAGCGTGAAAAGCAAAAAAACAGAATATTTGTGCTGTGACAGAAAGTGCGCGTGGAGCGCTATCAACATCAATTTACCTTCGTTCTCAACAATTGAACATTTCGGAGACATCATTGTTTTTTTTTTTTTATTACTGAAAGTGGATTCGAAATTTGAGTCGTACGAAAATTTATCAAAATAGTAGGAAAAGCAAGCAATTTTCTTTTTGGAACATTAGACGAAGACAAAGGAACATATGATCTTATTAGAGTTAAACACGGAAAATACGGTCGAAACAATCAATAAACAAATAGAAATTAATAAACATTTTAACGAAAGTATAACACACCTTAAAAATATAATAGAAACTGACAGAATAGACTTGACAAAATCTTTTGCAGAATTGATGTGAAAAAAAATATATGAGAAAACAATTAAAAATAGACCAAATCTTAAAACTAAACATGTTAGAGGAGAAGTTAAATCAAATATTAGACAACATATCTCTAGCAAAACATGGACTAATGCACCCCAGTTTACTGAAAACGACAGAAGTTATAGAAACAAAAATTGACTTTCTGAAACTTAAAAATATTAAATTAGGAATTATAAAATTTAACAGTGAAACTATAACTATCACAATTAAAATCCCAAATAAATAAAAATCCAAATACACAAAAATTTAGAAATTCAACTTGAAGGATATTATTTTATTGAAATTAATAAAAAAAGAATACCATTATCAAAACGATATACAAAATAAAAAAGAATTAATTTTTGTAAATAATTGTATTACCAATAAAAATTGTTCTCTTTACGATCATATGTAAAATGAAAAAATTATAAACAAATTTGATGATAGATACATATATTAAACTTAATGGAAACTATTTAATTAATATCAATAATTGTACTATATTGGATATTTCGAATTGGATGAGGTTGAGGATTTTGGATTCTTGACTTGCTCGGAAATTTTGATTTTCTAATTTAAAAAAAAATGAAGAGCGAGTAATTTTGGCTAATCCCCCCTTAATCCCCTTATGAATGTGTCTAAGGCCTTGTCGCGGCACATAGATTCTAGGCTGACATCCATGCAGGATAATCTATCAAGTATAACCGATAGGTGCGGGAATACTATTTAGTAATACACTTGCACATACCTCCTTGTATCAGAAGGGACATTTGATACTCGAGAGTAACGATGTCTCGTTTATCATCGTAGTACATGACGAGACATTTTGAAATATTTTTCCAGTTTAAGGGAGTGTTATAGGACTTGCAGCCTATAACAGCGTTACCGACTATTTAGAATAACATAATATTTTGGTGTACCACTGATGGGTTCATAGATGTTGAGCACTCTTTCAACATTCTTCTTATATGGATTAAATTCTCCAAGATTTCCGGAGAACGTCCTAAAATTTCGGACAATGTCTTGTATTTTGTCCACATCGGATAAGTCGTTCCTGTATTCAGGGGAAATGGTTTCATCGATGTCTTGAAATAGGTCGGCATGTTGGTTAAGTGCATCTTGTACTAAATTCCTGTCTTGTTCTTTAAAAACTCGGCGGATCAAAGAAGAAATTTCAGATTCGAATTCGACGGTTGTTTGGGGATGTTGAAATTGATCTGAATGGCGTCATGGATTAGTAGGATCAATTGCGGGATGTTATTGAAAAACACAAGTAAGGCGTTGAGGATTAGTAGGTTCAGGAATTTATACATGGACAATACCTGCTGGAAGAGGAGCACCCGAATCCTGCGGACCTTGGTCCTGATAGCATTTGATCTAAGTTATCTTTGCATATTTTTTTTTTAATAATGATAATTGATAAGTAAATATCTATATTTAATTTATTTTTAAATAAATAATAAATATTTGTATTTCAATTAATTTTATAATTTGTATTCTTATTCTTTTGGGAATTTATTGGTATTTTTTAATTTATTGTTTAATTTTGATTGTTGAATTCAAAAAATTATTTCTAGTAAATGATTCTAATTCTTTGTTATGTTTATGTATTTATTTTTTAAAAACATTATTTCTTTAAGTAATTTTATAGTAATCTTATTTTTAAATATTTTGTATATCATTCTTAAAACTTACAATATTAAAAGTAACGTTTTCTTTCCGTGAAGTTCTATTCTTGTAAACTTTGTGATTAGCTGATTTTCTTTACATTTTTCTTCGTACACCTTTCTTTTTTTTGCACGTGCTTCTTAAGACCGATTTACCCACAGCACCTTTTTTTTAATTTTCTTTTATATTTTTTTCACTTTCGACGGGCTTCTTTAGACAAATTTACATTAAGCACACCTGCGGTCTACTTTAGGCCGACTTATGGTTTTTATTTAACACAACCTTTGGGTCCCTGCTCGGGCGCCAATTAAACTAACATTTGATAAAGTTTATTAAAAAAATATTTTTTATTTCTTTATTCGAACCTCTGCTATGACTTTATATCGTAAACTACCGAGTCAGTTATTTTGTTTGAATTTTTAAAACTGGAGGAAGTAAGGCGTTATTTATTTATATTATTGTATTTTTTGTTATTATTATTAATTTATTTTAAATTGTAAACTCATAGATACAAATAAATAAAAAATCTAATCTAAAATCTATTAATTTTTTAATACAAAGTCAAGAGAATGAATTAAAATTAAATTTAAGGTCGGTGATACTACTCAGACCTACTAAATATGTATATAAAATTTCATAAGAATCGGTTGAGCAGTTTCGGAGGAGTATGGGAACAAACATTGTGACACGAGAATTTTATATATAAATAATAAGATAAGATAAGAAGAAGAAATGTAAGTACATTTTTTGCAATAAAAAACACATTTAAAAATTGAAGTACGAATGGATCTTTTATGGATCTTTTGTGATAAATTCGTATAAGAATTAAATTATTCAGTCCCAAGAAATTTAATTTAAATTTTATTTTATTTTCAAAGATCCGAAAAATAAAATTCGCGAACGAACAAAAAGTTAAATTCGGTTTGGTTTTTCGATCGCGATAGAATTAAATTTTATCGTTCTCCGAACCCCGATTTTTATTATGCAAAAACAAAAAGAATTGCAATGCAAATGAGATCAGGAAGGACCTTTTTCGCAAAAATAGGGAAAGGTAAAGGAAACGTATACCTACCATGCACTGTCTTTTTCTTTGGCTATTATTGCAATTTTTTTTCTTGCCTCACATGAGTGTGTTATTAATCTTATAAAAATATCTTATCATTTTGAACGCAGAGAGAGATATTAACAAAAATACAAAATTTTCTGACTATGTGCTTGTTCAGACAATTTCAAAAAAAAACTTAAATTTGGTAATTTTTGTAAATTGTATGTATATTTATTTTTGATATTAAAAGATTTTTTTTTGAAACTAATTGATAACAATTTTACTAAGAAAAACTTCTCAGACTTAAGAATTTTCTCGAGCCTATTTAGTAGAAAAACAAAAGAAAATTTTTTTCCCGAAAAGTATATCAACGACCTTGAAACGTCCAGATTTCTCAAACATTTCAATTTAACAAATTTGACCGATATCATAACTATATGTATATAGTAAGTTAATATACATATATGTAAGTAAATCATGTTTCACACTTGTAACATGAGTTATCGGTATCGCTATTGTAAACACAATAACAATCATAAAAATTAAATATAACTTTGTTCTTATTTACAAATTACAAGGTCCCAGAAGAATAAACTTTAACAAATTTAGATTGAAGCCATTAATTTTTATTATTTTTTATTTGTATAAGACCATACGCCAATTATTAAGTCTGTTCCAAGTGTTTTATGCACAGACATTAACAGCACACATTTTTTTTAAGGAGTGGGGGTAAAATTTTCTCAGCGAGAGAAACTGTGCACAACGAACTGGAACGACATTTCACAGAAAATCACAGATTCTACAAAACGTCAAAAAAATGTAAAAAAAAAAAAAAAAATCTTTTCAACAAATTTGATTCGAAAGCGCGTGAAAAGTTTCTAATTGTTTAAAATTTATAAAAAAATAGATTTGTTAAAATTATTACTAATAGAGTGCTCAAGAGAGTTTTGACGACTCGATTTGAAACTCAATACTGATGTTTTCCACAATGAAAATTAGAATTTAAAATTCAATTTAAAGAAAATCGTTTATTTTAACAGCAAAACTCAAATGTGTTTTTTTAGTTTGAAAGTCTTCAATTTTCTCTGAACAGAAATTTTTGTGTCTAAAATTCGCAGGGTGGGGAAATTTTTTGCTCTCTCAAGAGCTCTCTATTCTGTGAAAAACTACGAAAAATGTGTAACTTGGAACAGCTTTTATTATTGAACGTTGGAACTACTTAAATGATTTTTTTTTTTTGTGATACTCGTATTAAAAAAATATTTTTGGTTTTTGCATTTGCACTTATAATTTATAATTGATAATTTACTGTTAAAAAGGATGAGAAAAGTTTCATTTTTGTTTGTATGTCCCTCTGCCGTGGAATTACCCACCATAATGTTAACAGTTAAATTATGTATAGAATAAGATATACAAGTTAAAAAACATTTTTTGCCAATTTTTTGTACTATGTATTTGTAAAAAAAAATCCACTTTTTTATACATAGTGAAAAAACCGGTTCACAAATTTTTTAAAAGTCCTTTCTGCATCTTTTGCAGTTATTACCTGTGGAACAAAATTTAATTGGAGTAGATAAATCATTCTTGAGATACCGTGAAAAAAGGATTTCCAAGGTACGGTTTAGGCCTTTCGTTGATGTCCATGTTGCTGGCTTAATGTATTCAAAGCCATTTAAAATCAATGGTTCTTGTTCTAAAATAAATGATGTGGTCCTCATTAATACAGAGAACATATCCTTTTCCTTAATTTTAAAAATCATCTTCTTTCGAGAATTAATTCTTTTTTACGTCAAATATGTCGATGGAGTTCATGACAAAAAGTCACTAATATGAATCAAGTCTTTGAATGATAAAATTAATTTAAGTGGACTATTGCCGTTTTTTATCCTGAATCTTAATTAAATAACCAAATTATACCTACCTCCTGTGGTTTCATATTTAACACCTTTGTTATTCGACCTTGCATTATTAAAAAATTTGGATTGTTAACGTTGAGCTGCACAGAGCAAAAGAAATCAGTGACCTTTTTATTTTGTACAAGTTTTCCGTTTATCAGGTACTTATTTTTGCCTCCGACGACAATTTGCCTTGTAACAGAAATTTCCCTGCACTTTTCATATCCCAATGGACACTGGTCTGGGTCGGTATTGTCGAAAAAAAGAGTTACATTTGCTTTCGTGACACCAGCTTGACCACTTTTAAATACAAGGTCTTGAAGGGAAGCTGCACGTACCTATTTTGGATTTGTTTTTTTAAATTAACATTTGTTGATCATACAAATTTGAGTAATCTTACCTGCCCTAGGTTGTTTATACCAAGGACAAAACATATAGAATCTAATATATTTGATTTTCCAGTACCATTTAAACCAGTGATTGCTGTGAATTCCCGATCAAAGCCGTGAATTTCCGTACGTCTTCCATATGATTTAAATCCATCAATAACTACCGATTTAATATACATTTTGATTTAACATATACTTTCGTTTTTTAAGAAAAACTAACAAGCATAAAAAAGAAACATTTAAAACGTAAGATGAAAGCGCCAAAACAATTCTTTAATGTTGTGCTTGTGAGTGACAAGTGTTCAAAACCAAAAATACTTCATTTTTAAGATGGTATACCAGGTCTATCATTCTGGTGTACCGACTTAACACAGTTTAAATACTTCTCAAGTATATACGAGTGTAGTGTATTAGCAAAAAGTCAAACGAAACGAAATGAATGTTCTCCAAATGTGTTCGTCGTGTAGCCAACAAATTTGGCGAGCATGTTCGTCGTTTGTCACATATACAGTGTGAAGCATTAATATAAATTTAACAAAAAACTAATTTGATCCTCATCTGTCATTTTGCCTAGCCGAAAGAGAGTGTGGAAATTTTAATACTGTAAGAATAGTCATAATTAAGCTTTTAAACCGAATAAAGAAGTAAAACAAAAGTGATTCTTTTAAATATACGCAATATTTCATTTAAAAAAATACAGAACAATATGCGTTAAATCGCGTAAAACACCTATAATAAGGATAAACAAAAGTTTTTGTTTCACATTCAACACAAAGTAATTTGAAATGATGTTTTTAGGTAATTACATTATCGTTAATAGCTAAATCACAATATCGCGTTAGGTCGGTCGGGCTTTGACTTTTGGAATAGAAACTATGTATTCTTATGAGTCAATCCAAAATATCACCTCAAGCATTGCTATGACTTTATATCGTAATATCGTAAACGCCCGAGCAAAGCAAAAGTAGATCTTTTTTCTATTCGTTAGGGCGTTTGACAGCTGAAAAGCTATTTGTTATTCTTTTTTGAAAATTGAAATATTTTTTTTCCTTTTTTTTACATAAAATAAAAGAAAATAAATTAAAAGTGCCAACCTCAAATGCGTGTTTTTTAGTTGTCGAGATTTTTGACGTGAAATTCGTTTGTTTATTTTGTAAAAAGTGTTATTTTTTGTGTGAAATGAATTTGAAATGAACGCTTAAGGTTGAATTTCGTTTTGTAAATTCTTCTTTTTGAAGTACAATATCGTAAAAACGATCAAACGCTCGTCAACGCCGGACCGACCTAACGCGATATTGTGATTTAGCTATAAATAATTTTAAATTGATATTTTATGTACTATTCTAAGCAACATAATGAATAGTTGTATCGCTCTGGCTCATATTCCTCTGCCTTGGAGGGAAGTCAAAGTTGTCTTTATTCCCAAGGCTGGTAAACCTAGCCATGTTAATCCTAAAGACTTCAGGCTAATAAGTCTATCATCATTCCTTCTTAAAACTTTTGAACTTCTGATTGATATACACCTTAGGGCTAACATTGATAAGTCATTACTATCTAATGCTCAACATGCCTACAACAAAGGGAAATCTGTAGAGACTGCTCTACACACATTAGTTCGTAAATTCGAATAATACCTCCATCACAAAGAGTACACCTTGGTTGTTTTCCTAGATATAGAAGGAGCGTTCAACAACGTAAACACATCCGCAGTCACTTCTGCGCTGTCATCATTGAAGGTAGATAAATCGATCAGTGAGTTGATAAATAATATGCTGATAAGCAGAACTATCAACTCCAAACTGGGCGTATTTACTACCCGAAGAACCGTCAGTAGAGGCACACCGCAAGGCGGAGTCCTTTCTCCTCTACTCTGGAACTTAGTGGTTAAAGAACATTAGAACGAGAGGGGAGCAGAGTGATTGCCTATGCAGATGATGTTGCCATAGCTGTATCAGGAAATCACCTCAATATACTAATGGAGCTAATTCAAAATGCTTTGAACAAACGCACTATGTGGACTTAGTGTAAACCCTCAGAAAACAGAACTTGTTCTCTTCACGAGGAAATACAAAGTCCCATACATAGACCCTCGCTGCATACACGGAATTCCGCTTAAATTCTCAGATAAAGCAAAGTACCTTGGCCTTATTCTAGATACAAAATTAAGCTGGGAACCTAATATACAAGAGAGAATTAACAAAGCTACCGTAGCTCTGTTCTCCTGCAGAAAAGCCATAGGTACCAAGTGGGGACTACAAACCCACATAACACACTGGCTATACTTATCAGTCATCAGACCGATTCTAACTTATGGTGTAGCGGTATGGTGGACTGCATTAGAAATAGCTACCAACCGCGATAATCTAATCGAAGTCCAAAGAACTGCTAGCCTCATTATGGGTGGTGCAATTCGTTCAACACCCACAGCTGCGCTGGAAGTTCTATTCAATCTCATACCGCTAGCCTCCTCACAGTGGAATAACAATAATATTGGCCACACAAAAATTCTGAACTCATTCAGATCACTATCCAGTAACGTCGATTACATCACACCTCTTCTTCGTTTTGATAAAAACTTCAACGTGTCCATTCCCTCTAGATCCTCATGGGAGCTAGAGCCGCCGTGGACTGGGGAAGCCAGTTGGTGGCGGCGTATACTCCGACGGACTAAACTTAAGGGCCCTATTATGACTTGCGAGTCGCAAGAAAAATTTGATAAATGTGACTATTTGGTATTACCGTTTGCGAATCGCCTAATTGACGTTCGCCTCAAAAGTCAAAAAATCGGCGAATTGAAATCTCGCTCTATTACCATTAGCGAACGTTCGCTTTTAACTGTCAGAATCGGTCGAACTATAAATCTACGTGACTTGAACAAAATTAACAGTTTTATATTTGAAAGTGGTGTTTTTTGTCTGAATATAATTTGTTTTACGCACAATAAAATGACTGAAAATATAAAGAGGTAATATGTTTAAAAATTATTGAAACCTCGTTGAAAAATAATAAACAAATTTTATTCTTATAGCATAAAAAGAACCAACGCGACCAAGCTCAAAATCGGTTCCAATACCATTTTGGTAGCTCCCAATACCGAGAAAACGCAGTGCACATGCAAGTTTTATGAGTGGTGGAATTGCAGAAAGCTATTAGCTTTTGTTGGTGATGGCAAGGCGCTCAAAATCGTTGAGCACCCGTACTGGAGAATTATTTTTCTCCGTTTTAACTGTTCATTTCAGAGGAATGCAACTATTGAGTAAAAGTGTAATTTCAAATTATTTGACTGAGGAAAATATCTATGAAAGTGTTTTTTGTTTTCATTAAAATATAACATAAAACTAAAAACTATATGTATTTTCATTTCTCCATTTCCAATTTTCAGGTTCCCGTAATAGGTAAGTTTTATTTTATTACTTCAAGCTTGCCTTGTTCGTTATTATAACCCAGCTAAGCAAATAAATTCAAATAGACTTTCATTAAATTATGTATTTGATCCCATAAAATTAAAGTAGACTAAAAAAAATTCTTTCAAGGCTGCAAACAATTTATTTGGGCGCCCCAGTAAGAAGGCGTCTACTTCTATTTCGACCCTGTTTCAAAGCATTTGTGTTTGTGTAACTCACACAATTACAAAAAATGCTTCAATTTTTCCTCGATTTTCGTCTTCCTGTAGTTCTTATTCAATGCTATCATTTGCTTGACAAGCGTTTGAACTGTGTATACCTCCTTACCATTACAGGAAGAGGCATATCGATAAAAGAGTGTGAGTTAGACACACACAAATGCTTTGATACAGGACCCATGTTCTGTAACTCAGGCGATAACTTATCACATCGTTACAAAATGAAACGATTTGTTCCCCACTTATCGCCACTGGAAAAATTTGTGTTTCTGTAACTTGTTGCGATAAATTCAATATATATTTTCACTGGAATTTCCATTGGAAGGCATTGCATGAACATTGCTCAATTGAGTATTTTCAAGTTCATGTAAACATTTTTTTTGTTAATAAAGAAGTGCAAACTTAAAAGTTAATGAAATTATTATTATAAGACAATCGGCTTATTCTGCGCCATAAAATCCACCAGTGTCTCCTTCTGGCATTTTAATAATCTTGTTCATCTCTATAACATAATATTTATTAATTTAGTTCTTGAATCAATTATTTATTATTTATGTCTTACCTTTTTTGCCTCCGACATTATTCTTGGTCTTCGCGTTTCGCCTGCTTTTTATGTAGTGATAAATTTTGACATTTAAAGAGAAAGACTTATCGACTTTCAAAGATACAGACACCCATTTTATCGAATTTTTCCAGGATTCCTATTCCGTTTGTTCCAGTCGATAGAATTAACGACTGTCAAAGTTACAGAAACCCGACGATGCGATAAAATGCATTTCGTCCCAATTCTCACCGTTTCTCGATGAGTTTTATCGCTTCGAAAGTTACAGAACATGGGTTCAGGGTCGACATGAAAGTTAACGGCTACTTACTGGGGCGCCCAAATAAATTGTTTGAAAGAAATTTTTTTTAATTTAGTTTATTTTTATTCGATCTAATAAATGATGAAATGAAAGTCTTTTTCAAATTATTTGCTTAGCTACTTTACAATAACGAAGAAATCAAGCTTGAAGTAATAAAATAAAACTTACCTATTACAGAAACTTTAAAATTGGGAATTTAGAAATGAAAATACATATAGTTTTTAGTTTTAAGTTTTATTTTAATGAAAAAAAAAACGCTTTCACAGATATTTTTCTTAGTCAAATAATTTGAAATTATACTTATGGTTACTTTGAACAATTTTTGTCAATTAAGTAGAATAATAATTCTTCTCTACGGGCGCTCAACGATTTTGGGCGACGACCAATTTATTTTCTTAAATTTCTCTTATTTTAGATCGTACAACGCAAATTTAATTAAACTAACATTAAATTTAACTAGTTTTCTATCCTTCTGTAAAGATTTTATGAAGAATTTAAGCTCAAATATGTTTAAAATCCCATTTGTTTTTTTATTCGTTTGTCGTTGGTCGCTCTCATGTGATGGTATGGGGAACGCGAATAGTGTTTCTCACATAGCAATTACAACGCAAATATTAATATACTTACACTAAATTAAACTATATTTTCACTTTTTTTATAAAGTTTTTGTGAAGAATTAAGGCTTAAAAATGTTTTAAATCCCATTTTATTATTCGTTGGTAGCTCTCATATGAATAGTCCTTTGAACCCAGAAAATTATTTTATATTACTTTTCCAACGGACACTAAACCCAGATTTATACTACGTTTTCATCACTATAAATCCGAGATTTAGCGAATGAAATTAAGAATAAATCTCGAAGTGTTTTCACCGGCACAATCAGATTTATTTTGACGTTTGGTCTGCGAAATTTTACAATTCACAAAAGGAAAATAAGGGATTTTTACCTTTTTACCCTTTCAGTCGCCAAGACTTGTTTGTCATCATCATTAGTAATAGATAGAATGTTTAATTTTGAATCTTCTATGGTTATTTTCCGGTAAATTAATTTAATAAATTTTACAAATTTCAGACAAATTGAAATGAATTGAATTGATTTTAATTGAGTCTTTGTAATGTGTTTGTAATGTATGGCCTTCTTTTTCAGTTTTTGTATAATTAATAAATTTTAGCCTCGCGGCTGTCAGTTGCGTAGAATACTTTGACTGCTCTTGCTCATGAGCATTTTAGTAGGTTACTTGTTTTTTTTTATTAGATAACATACTGTTTAAGATTTTAATATTTTTTTTTTTTGATTGTTTATAGTTTCCGTTTTACATTGCTTTGTGAAAGATCGAGAGGTTTATATTATTGAAAAATTTTCAATCTTAAATTGTAGTGTGAGAATTAGATACATGTGCCTTGAGAACTTTAATTGATTAATATCTCGGATAAATGGTTACATATGCGAATCTTAGTAGGAGAAGTGAAATTTTAGTATATTTGTACGATTAATACAATGTATACATATACATGAATATCACATTTCGATTATAGGCGTTTTTCTTTTTAAGCTCAGAGCAGAGAACTGAGTTGTCAAAAAAAGATCTGTGTTTCTTTTTAAGCTCAGACACTTCAGAGCGCTCAGGTTGTGTTTCTTTTTTTTCAATCGGAGCTAGCTCGGAGCGCGCTCTACGAGCTCTAAATAAAATGACCGAGCCAATGGAGTAAAAAGATGAGCGCGACTATGTCACTTTTTTGTTCATGTGGTATGACAGAGACAGGCTGCTTTTGGCAGTTCAGTGCTTAAGTGTGTTTCATAAATATATCGGAGAACTCTTACGAAGCTCTGCTCAGAGTATACTCGACGTGCTCAGGCTCTGCTCAGTGCTCTGCTCAGAGCTAAAAAAGAAAAACGCTTGATGTGTCGATACAAGTTAAGGAACATAGATTATTTACATACAGAACGAATACTGAGGTGAATATAAAAATGAAATTGAAATTATTTATAAAAAAGTAAAAGATTATCTTAATCTAAAAGCGTTAATTATGCCCTTCAATTCACGAAAAAAGAGAATTTCAGTTAACATTTTTTTGGTCTTTTAATAAAATAAAAACGACGTATTTTATGGTGGATTTAATGTTTCTGCATTTGGTTTCTGCAAAAATAAAGGGATGCCAAATAGAAAATTCATACTTGTTAGATAAAGAAATAAGAAGAAATGCAGATGAACTCCATTTCTGTACATCTTTATTATAGTATCTTCTACTGCGTTTTGTAAATTTGTGACTCTTCCACATTTCCTATAACTTTTTTGGTGCGTGCATGAAAAAAACCAAAAACAAAACATCACACTAAAATAGAAATTGAAATGGAGAACCCAGGTGAGTTAAATTTTCATTTGTTTCTTATACTTTATTTTGTATTTTGATTTCATTTGAAAGATAAATTGGCAATCTTTACTAAAATGCAACAATTTTAAATATTGCATGTAAAGCGAATTTTTTATAAGCCCCACTTTTTCCATGTTTTTGAATACATATTTTAAATCTGTCAGTTCACCGCTTTTGAAGTTATTTTTCCATAAGATTTTGTAGATAAAGTTATTAAGTATTATACATTTCTGAAAAGGTCTTTTTCTGGAGATTTTAAATAATATTTATTTTTTTAAATTTAACTTTTTCGTGCACGATAAATTGAGTAAACTATATGAAATAAGATAAATAAATAAGCTTGCCCACATTCAAAATTATCTGCGGAAACGTGCGGATTCAGAAGTTATCACGAAAATAGTATTAAGAGTACCAACACAGAAAAGGCACATTAGGTATTCATTTTTGTTTACCCATACAAAATACGGGTTTTCATCCAAACAAGAAAACTGTTTAGAACGAGTTTTTGTTCTAAAAGCGAATTCATCGTTTAAAAAAGCTACCGCATAAAGTTTTTGAAATATAATAAGAAATATAAAAATAATGTTAAAAACGGGTATTTTTAAAATTTGAGCTAATAGCTATAATTAGATTTCGGATTCGAAATCATCACCAAAAACTAACTCTAAAACATGTTTCTTTTACTTACTATGTTGTGTTTTAATTTTGCTTTAAGAACCACCGTATATTATTTTATATTTTACTAGCGAAACCACCGCCCGCTTTGCAGGGCGTTAACAAAAAGAGTTTTTTTAACTTCCCATATTGTTATCGGTCCAATTTGTCACACTAAATTTTTGACATATCTGGACGTTTTAAGGTATTACAATACCTATATATCTATCATTTTTAGAGGGATATCTGTGTGTTTGAGTGTACGTACGTTTTCTTACATACGTTCGAGAAATATTTTTCTTCGGCGATATCTCAAGAACGGGTAGAGATATCGACTCCAACTAAATAATATATATATATAAAAATATAAAAAACAAATATAATTCATTGTTTGTCGTTTCCTTACCAAAACTTTGGTTAAGGCCATGCAATTTTTTATTAAAAAATAAAGTTGCCAGCGACAATCGAACTTAAGACCCTTCACGTCTAGAGCGGAGATCTTACCAGGACACCACGAACTCTACTGATTTAGGTGTGCGCAAGTTCCTAAATATTGTTAAAATAAGCGACCAAAATTTAATTTCTTTGTTTAACATATTTTCCATATTTTTTTATAATTTTTTTGTGCGCCCTAAACTTTCTACTCTTATTCCTCTTTAATTTAAAAAAAAATTAAGAAAATCGGCCAACCGGTTTGGCTGGTTAGTGAACGAACACAAAAAAACAGACTTTCTTTTATATATATAAGGTAGATATAGATTTCACATTTTTGAAGAGATATTATAAATTTCAAAAACCTGAGTTGATGGAAAGCAATACAACGAGAGATTCGTTTTCAGGTGAACAAATCATTTGGAAGAAGTGTTTGATCCATGCAACAGAATTTTTTTTTAAATTTATTTGACTAGTGATCTGATTGTAGATAAGAATTATGTACGTTATTTATATCAGGTAAAACTACCAACTTCTATTACTATAATTTAAAGCATTTTCGTAATCGAATAATGTAAGCATGTATAAGAAAACTGAAATGCTTTATTTACAATTTTTGTTTTTATTTTATTTTAAATTTATTTTTTTTCCTTTTCTAAATATTTTAAAGTAATTTCCTTCAATTTTAATTAAATAATTTGAAGTTAGTTGATCAAATAAATATAAGTTTCGACGTTTTTTTTATATCTTTCCTTTATTTAACTATGTATAAATATTCATATTCTAATAAAACTCATGTCATTAGAAACGTCATATGCTGCTTTATATTTGTGCAAAATTTCAAAACTCTATCTTTAATAACAAACAAGTTATCGATTTATGATCTGAAAAATTTTATTATATTCCACTGTGCGGCGGAATTTTTTCTTAGACAAATACTCGATATTATTTAATAAAAAAAATATCAATATGATAATTTTTAAGCATCTAATGCAAAATTATTAATACTTAACATACTTTATGTTATCATAAAATTGTGAATCTCGGATTTTGCCATGTCATAAAAGATTTGTAAAAACTTAAAAATGTTATCAATGTATAGAATACTAAATTGAAATATCTAATCTCAATCTAATGTCTATTTCTTTGGCGATTATTATTTTCAATTGCATCAATTAAGGCTATTTTTCTATCGAAGTTCCAGGATTTGCAAAAGAAGACGACGTTAATTTTAATGATTGAGCTTGCGATAAAAGTTTAACAAAGTATTCATATTTTGTTCAACTTTCTTTTGATGCATTAACATATATTTTAATTGACCAGAATTCATTTTATTTTCACAAATAATATTTGTAAGTTAAAACTTTTAATTACAAATTTGTCATCGAAAACACGTAAATGCTCGGTGTAATAGCCTTTTCACACCAAACCGAAAACCTGGTTTTCGCGAAAAAATCGGTTTTGGCTGAAAACATATACCGAAAACACAAGTTTTCCCATACATTTTTTCTAAACCAAAAGTTTTGATAAACCACAAGTTTTAAATAAAACATGACCAAAACATGTTGGATTTGCAAGATGAACTTAATAAACAAACCTAATGAAACATTCAGCGCACAATCAAACGTAAAAAAAAAACAGCTGACGGCAAAATGCTGTCAACAAAAAAAAATTAATTTGAGTTCAAAACACATTTGTTTTTCTCTGTCTTCTCCTCAAGATAGAGGCTTGAGATCTAAAGAACATATTGAACAAAATCTTTATATATTCTTTATTTTTCTCTTGTTGCAAATAAATCCGTATTAATTTTGTAAAATTCATTTTATTTAAAAAAATATGATATGAGTTGCTAATTTGTAACACAAAAATTGCATCAATGTTTAATTTGACAGTTATTGTAAAAATAATTAAAATGTCAAACGAAAACGTGTAAATGTGCGGTGTGAACAGTTTACGAGTTTTCCAAAACTTTTAGCTGAAAACCCCGTTTTGAGTTTGGTGTGAAAAGGCTATAAACTGTTTTCGGATTTGGCGAAAACTCGGTTTTCGGTTTGGTGTGAAAAGGCTATATGGTTGATGGCAGCAAAGATTGTTAGTTCGGCACTGATCAACTTTAAATTATCAAAATGAGTGGTAGGCCTTAAGGTTGCCGGCAACTAAGGTGTAAGGAAACCTATATTAGTTCCCTGACTCTCTCAGAGATGGCTGTGAGCTATATTTTCTTTGAACTGAAGTACTAATTTTTCTCGGTTCAATGGCGTCTAACTTATTTCCGCTCTTTTCTAACGAAGTCACCAAGCAAAATGCAGCAAAAGGTATTTTGTCTTCCAAAAATGTTTTTTCCAAAGTATTAAAATATAATTGATCTGAAAACTTCTTAAAATCTTTTTTTATTTTTTTTAGAGACGTGAACCCATTCACGCTGTTCAGGTATTCGGACGCAAAGTATGTAGTTATTAATAAAATGTTACACGTGTTAATTAATATATTTTGGTACATTTTGTTAGAAAACTGCTACCGCAGTTGCTTATTGCAAGCGTGGTCGCGGACTTCTTCGAGTCAATGGACGCCCTTTGGATAACATTGAACCCAAAGTTTTGCAATACAAATTGCAGGAACCACTTTTGCTGCTCGGCAAGGTATGTGATTGTACAAAAAAAATATGAATATACATTATTTACAAACTACTTACATAAATGATGATATAGACTTATCCCGAAATTGAAAAGATAAATGAAAACATGTATTGAACTGATTTATAAAATAAATAATTTTATACACCTCTTCAAAAGCGATGTCTAATGTATACATATACAATCTAAATAAATTTAATTTTTGCAGGAAAAATTCGCCGGTGTGGATATTCGTGTTCGTGTGAGCGGCGGTGGTCATGTTGCTCAAATCTACGCAATCCGTCAAGCTATCTCTAAGGCTCTGATAGCGTTTTACCAGAAATGTAAGTATTAAAAATGTTAACTAATAAATAGTGATCCACTACAACTACCTACGAAATATATTTTTCATCTCCCTTCTGTGTTATAGGAAATAATTGTTTTGAAAAAGTGCGTCAATCTGCGCTGATATGTGTAAAAGTGTTTTAGTTGCCTTTGCAGTCGCATAAGAACTTGTATTCTATTTTTTCTTCAGTATAAAGGGTCACATTAGTTGTTTTAATCTCAAGTCTTGTATCTATTTAGAAAATTAACTCTAGGTAGGTTAGAAGCTTGTGTTCTAGTTTTACTTATTAACTGTCATAAAAGTTCTTAAGACTGTTTTTAGAGTAGGATAGAACAGAACAACAAACGTCAGACAACTTAGAATATTCAAATATGTGAAATTGTTAAAATTTTTTTTTGTTTGGTTCACGTTTTGTGAATATTTATAAACTATAACAAATTTATGCGACCTATACAATCAACATATGTCTTAACAGGTTATACACTTATGCTGACAATTATCTTCAATTGATTTTTCCAAAAATAATTGTTCGCAATGATAATCTTCACGAAATTGTAAGTTGGGGCCATAAATATTAATTAGGGTACCTATCGTCAAAAAAAAAATCATGCTTTAGGATCATTAAACGCCTTACAAAATCATTAATGTACTGCAAAAATAATACTCCTTGAGGTACAACAATAGATACTTTTTGTGAATTGGACTTAGCTTTGTTTATCCACCAAAAATTAATCCATGGGCAAGAGATTTTGAATAAGTAATGTAGTATTTCTACCAGGGAAAACCTAACGTGAAATTATTTATCTTTCGGGAAGAAAAAAGTATAAATGTTAATTTTTTTTTAATTACAAAGCGTTAATTTCTCTAATTAAATGAATGTTGCTTACTTAAAACTATTAGTATCACAATTAATTATTCTCTTTAAAAATTTAAAAGTTGCTATGCTATGCTATGAGTTGAGTCACTTTTATTTGTTAGCTTGTTTTCAGTCTGTTTTACCGATTTCTTTGAAATTGTATATTGTTTTTTAAATTTCTACCTGTTAAAGAAAAAAATTCACCAATTTTGGGTTGGTTCTATAAGTATTATAAAAAAATGTTTGATTTGACAAACTAATGTGTTCTGGCAAATGTCAATGAGATTAATTTGGAATCTTCATTTAGGGAGGTTAAAATTTGTATGGTAAATCTTGAAGATTCCAAGGGGATGTGTGACAAATCTAGGTAAATCTCTGTTTCGCGCCTGGTGGAAAAGTAGTATGAGTTATACAAGTAACTATAAAACCACTCAAATTAAATTTGTTTGTTTGTAAGAATATGTCGCACGTTTAAGATCGGAAAACTGCTAATACACAGTCCCCTATCTTGGTAGTCGATCGGAAGATTATTTAATTGCCTTGTGTTAACCGAATCGGAGAAGAAACAAATTGGTATCAAACAACGCAGCAAGATTTGTGTATAAAAAGTCAACTAGCTTGTTGTATTTGGATTGATTGATTTTTTTCTAAAAAGAAAAACACACAAAACACAAATCCACAAACAAAAAACTCGCTATTTTTATTTTCAAAAATCATTTTTCTGTATTGTAATAGCATTCATTTAAGAATTTTTGTTTCTAATTTTCGCTAATGTTGACAGATCGTTGCATTGCGCCGCTTACATTTTAAATTTTTACACGACAACTTTTACAACAACGATAAGATTTCAGCGGAGATTTCGTACAAATCGGAAACAATTTTTTTTCCGATCGGTTATCATGATAAGACTGACAGTGCTACCTACCATTATATATAAAATGATTTAACAATATCAAGACTAAGAAACAATCCTTTATATACCGGATTTTCCTTATGAAGCAAATAATTTTGCCATTTCTTTGGAAAGATGAAATAAAGGAAAATTAAAAATCTAAGCTTTGCACATACCAACCAAGTGATAACCATTTTAGTAAAACATTTGGGTGATGCTAAAGCTACATCTTGTTAGTTGCATTAATTGAATTGATCTACGAGTTCATTAGACTAATTTTACAATCATTATTAATCTAAATAGTATTTAGAAAGTTATGTGGGCCTTAAAAGAACCATTATTGTCAGTTAAAAAAAATGTACCTATTAAAATTGGCTATATCATTTTTTTCTTATTGACAGTATATAATTATTTATAATTTGGTTATTTTTTTATTTAACAAATTATAACTTTATTTTCCTTTTTCCAACGGGTGAGCAAATAAATAAAAATTTATTCAAAAAATCAGTGTTTGAAAATGTTAATATGAGTTATCATAAAGTTTTATATTTGTTGACTATGTACATTTTTTTCAAAAATATTTTTTTCTGATTATTAGTATTAATAATTTTAAAACAACTTTCAAAACTCCCAAATGTAACCTTAATTGTATTGTATAACAGCTTTCAACATCTGAAGTGATCGACATTCCTTTATATACCAGATTTTCCTTATGAAGCAAACAAGTTTGCCATTTCTTTGGAAAGATGAAATAAAGGAAAATTAAAATCTAAGCTTTGCACATACCAACCAAGTGATAACCATTTTAGTAAAACATTTGGGTGATGCTAAAGCTACATCTTGTTAGTTGCATTAATTGAATTGATCTACCGAGTTCATTAGACTAATTTTACAATCATTATTAATTTAAATAGTATTTAGAAAGTTATGTGGGCCTTAAAAGAACCATTATTGTCAGTTAAAAAAAATGTACATATTAAAATTGGCTATATCATTTTTTTTCTTATTGACAGTATATAATTATTTATAATTTGGGTATTATTTTTTTATTCAACAAATTATAACTTTATTTTCCTTTTTACAACGGGTGAGCAAATAAATAAAAATTTATTCAAAAAATCACTGTTTGAAAATGTTAATATGAGTTATCATAAAGTTTTATATTTGTTGACTATGTACATTTTTTTCAAAAATATTTTTTTCTGATTATTAGTATCAATAATTTTAAAACAACAACTTTCAAAACTCCCAAATGTAACCTTAATTGTATTGTATAACAGCTTTCAACATCTGAAGTGATCGACATTCCTTTATATACCAGATTTTCCTTATGAAGCAAACAAGTTTGCCATTTCTTTGGAAAGATGAAATAAAGGAAAATTAAAATCTAAGCTTTGGCACATACCAACCAAGTGATAACCATTTTAGTAAAACATTTGGGTGATGCTAAAGCTACATCTTGTTAGTTGTTATAGTTGTAGATTCAAAAAATTAGTGTTTGAAAATGTTAATGTGGGTTATCATCATAAGAAAGTAATTTTTTTTTTAAAAATATCTTTATTATAAGTATTAAAAAATAACGGCTTTTAGCATCTTAAGTAATAAACAATCCTTTATATACCATAATATTTTCCTTGTGAAACAAACAAGTTTTTCATTTCTTTGGAGATGAAATAAAGGAAAATCAAACACATACTGGTTTTGCATGTACCAACCAAGTCAAAAACATTTTTTTGGAACATTTGGGTGATGCTAAACCTACATACATGTTGTTAAAAGTAACTGAACTGATACGAATTTAAAAAGACAATTTATAAAAAAGAATAATTATTTTATTTATAAATTAATATTACGTATAGAGGAACGTGGAGAGCCTTCGGAGTTTTAACAAAAAGATTTTTTGTTAAAAATGGATTAGGGAGATTTCATAGAACGACAACAATGTGTTGGCATGTTCCATTTTTATTAATGTCTAGTTGAAAACGCATAGGGTTCTGCTGATTTTTAAATTGTGTGACAGAAGATGCTTTAAATCTTCATATCCAGGTTCTAATAAAATGTTGGCATTGATAACTAACCCACCCAATAAGCGCATTTTTTCAACTCAAAACTCAACTAATAGCGTCTCCTAGATCTTTTCTCTTCTTAAACAGGACCAACAATTTTTCGTAAAAATTTACCAGAATACAGTTCAGAGATCGAGACTCCAATTGCTAAAAACTCAAGAATGCATATGTAAGTACTCATAAGGACCATGAACAGTAGCATATTATATGATTAGATTTGTGGATTCAAAAAACCTTGACAGAATAGATGGCATGAAGGTACCAGCTCCAGTCCAGCATAAAAACCTATAAATGAACCTTATATTTGTTCAATATGTTCACCCTTGTATTTCTCTCAAACATATTAGCATAATTTTCTGCTTTATTCCGTATCCAATTGATTACCATTACTAGTATATTTACAGTTGTGTTCAAAAAAATAGGAGTGCATCTTTTTAAATATTCAATCGCAATTTAATAGTTGACTTAATTATTTTTATTTAAATTTTCTTTTGCACAAGGTAGGTAATGCAGTCATGTATTATAAATGCTTATTGACTACTTTGTCTAAAACAAATTATATAGTAAAAACATATTTTTTTAAAATAAGGTAAAAAGGAACTGTTCAAAATAATAGGAGTATTTAATTTAGTTAATATAAAATCCTTTGTTTATCATAATTGCTGCACATCTACGTGGCATTGAGTTGACTAGGGTTTGACAGCGCTCAACTTTAAACTAAATATTTCCGTTTGTGACTAGGGGTTTCAGATGTTGTTTTGTAATTTATGGCATTAGCTGTCATCTGGTCAGAGCACCTCAACTTAACAACTTAATTTTCTTATAGGTTTTGCCTTCATTACGGTGTTTTTTTTATTAATTCACGCCTTTCATCGGTGCAAAGTTTTCCTCGACCCACTAAATAATCAAATGTGTGAAAATAAACTGTAATTGAACTTCAAAATATTTCTTATTGAGTTTGCATACTAAGTTTTTGATTTTTTTTGTTAATTTTAAGTTTAATGCCTTTAAAATGTTTAATTTTGACCGCACTCCTATTCTAACGAACAGCCTAATTGGCTTTAAGATATACTAAAGTTCTGGTCATCAATGCAAATGTGCTTGAATCACAAACCTGTTCATTGTGTTTTCATTATTTATGTCCCATTATATTTACCGAAAAATAAATGAGTTGATTACTAGTAATAAATAAGTAAATAAATAACTCGGAAAAATTTTATAAAAGCACTCCTTTTATTTTGAACACAGCTGTATACCCTATGTTACTCACAAATTACGTTTCTTTTTATTGTTAAAAGAATTTTTAAAATCGGTTCAGATTTCGAGAACCGATGAACCCTTTTGTCAAAAATTCAATTCGACCATTATAAACTTCAATCTTCAATGTTATGTCTGTTTAGTAAATACATAGTGCTATTTGGCAAGTCTAAATCCGAAAGTCATTTTGAGACATCCCATATACAGTGATGGCCAAAACTAAAGCACGAAAAATTATCACTTTATAAATATCCTAATAAAATTTGAAAACACAAATGATATTTTTATAATTTTAATTTTTTCTTATTTGAAAAATATTGTTCTATATTTTACAACTTTAAATTTGATTTTAAATCTTAACATATTTAAGAAAAATTAAAAAGTTAAAAACTCATCAAAAAGTGGTAATGTTAATTTTTAATGGCGTAACCATTATTTTTGATGACTGCATAATATCGACAAGGTAATGGAGGTAATTAGATTGTCAATTATGTTCATGGGGATGTTTTCCCAGGCAGTTTGAACTTGTTGGAGCAGTGAAGTCAAACTGTCACATTTTGTGTGATCAATCCTCTGATTTACAATTTCTCATAGATTCTATATGGGGTTTAGATCAGGGGATTGCGCTATCCACTTCATAAGTTTAATATTGCCTTCATTAAGCCAATCCTTCAACCAATTTAGCGGTATGCTTCAGATCGTTATACGATTCATTTTATGAATTGGCCCATCTCCTTCGCTGGAAAAACATCCCCCAAACAATAATGTTTAAACTACCATTTTTCACAGTTGCCTGGTGAATCGAGGATTGAGGAGTTCGCTTTTCGGCCTTCGTACCGTGCGAGAGCCGTCCGATCCTTTTAAATTAAATTTCTTGACGACATTTTAAAGTCTAATTCTTTTTTTAATTTTTTTTGAGGAAATGTTAATGTAATTTTTTATTAACCTCATTAAACGTTTGTTACAACGCGACTTGGTTTTTTGAGGTCTACCGCCATTGTGTACTGTTCGTAGAGTACCTCGAGTACGAAATCGAGTTATTATTCGAGAAATGACTGTATGGCTGATAACATATTTTTCGCCAATAAATGTTATCGATTCACGGTTTTAAAAGCTCATTACTATTTTTTCTTTAAGTTCATTTGAATATTTAATCCAAGCCATTTTACCATTTTTTATTAAAATTTTAAATTGTGACCGTTAGCACCATCAAATATCCACCATAAACTTCTTATTTATTTCTTAGAATATGCTTGACTAAATATCAAATGAAGATAGTAGCATTTCAAAAGTAAGTTGTAAAACTTGATAACTGTAGACAGTAATAGAGTGCATGTGCTTTAGTTTTGGACAGCTACTTTTTGATGAGTTGTATATATATAGAACAATATTTTTCAAATAAGAAAAAATTAAAATTATAAAAATATCATTTGTGTTTTAACATTTTATTAGGATGTATATAAAGTGAAAATTTTTCATGCTTTAGTTTTGGCCATTACTGTACATACATAAATAAGCTGGATTATGATTATTTCAATTCAAAAATTCATATTTGAAAAGTGGCAACCCTATGTCTAGATCATACTTCCAGGAGGACACTTTGCATTTTCTTATCGATACTAATAAATATTGTAGTTTAATGTCAACTGTGAATATCAACTGTCAGTTAATTAATTTAAAAAAAAAATCGAAATTCGACACCATTCATCAAATCTATTAAGACTTTTAATTTCGTAAATTTAAAATATTGAAGAAATAAACATATTTTTGTATGTTTAACATAGTACAGTGTTCGAGACTGCAGAGACATGAGCCATGGTGTGTTAATTTTTTGTAATTTTTATATTACACAAACCTTCTCTTAACAATAACGAATACATAAAACCAAGAATCAACCAATTTGGCACAGTCGTTCGAAAGTAATGGATAAAGTTCGCAGATCCTTTATTTATATATATTTAATTACTATATTTAACGCCTTCAGATAAATTCCAGAGTTATCATAAAACACAGATACATAATTCAAATTTCATTATTTTTCTGATAAGAATCGGAAAGCAATGGTGCTTATTATGACATTCGCATGAATAGTCTATTCGTTAGAATGATTCTATTCGTTCGAATGAACTTTCTTAATTTTGAGATTCGATCGAATAACATTCATTTGCGAAAGATAGCATAAAATGAACTTGAAAAGAGATTCATTTTCAGTATCAGCTGTTTGACATTTCCTATGTTTATATTTGAATAAGTATGACCGTTTTACATTTTTTTGATTCTAAACATTTTATAGATGTGGGATAAAGAATCAAGAAAAAAATAAATAATACATTTTTTTATTATAAAGTAAAGTTTAACCATAAATAAATACATATTCATTACATTTTTTGTGTCAACTCGGCTGATTTGAAACTATTCTTAAAAAAAATAAGTTGTTCATGACGCGTTCTAATTTCTTATTTTTTTTCGTATACACTTGGTCACACTAAAATATCAAAAACAAAAGAGAAGTGTTTGTGAAATGTCAAAACCAAAAAGTGAAATCTTTGTTTACTTGTAATTGTTTTGTTTATTGTTTAATAATTTAAATTTGTTTGCTAAAAACATAAAATAATTAAATAACAATGAAAATATGGCATTTGTGTTGTTTATAAAAATGAAGATGGTGCTGAAGAAGTTCAGAGCAGAAGAATAGTGGATGCTTCAAACCCATTGCTACCTCCGAGTTTTTCTTCCATTATTTTAATTAATTTTCCCTTTTGTTCGCGGTTTATGCAGTTGGAACGCGACCTTTAAACATAAAACAAAATCAAAATTAATAAAAGTAATTTATTTTCTATGAAATAATTCAAAACTTACATGTTTTGTTTCTTACTCGACAGAAAAATTCAAACGAAACAAAAATGACATTTAATTCTATTCTTTCGAATGTCAAAATTGCGCAAATGAATGAACTTTCTATGGATTGGGTGAACTTTCGATTTGTTCGATTAACATTCTAATCGCCGAGTCTCAAAATTAAGTTTCAACGAATTCGAATCACTTTCGAACGAAAGAGAATGTCATAATAAGCACCAATATTTTTCAATTAGTTTTGGGTCTGGGAACTGCGCTGGCCATTCCAAAACTTTGATATTCTTAGAAAGAAAGTTTGTGAACAACCTCGACCCTGTGCTTGGTGTCGTTGTCGTGATGGAAAGTCCAGGCAAATAGTATTTCCAAATCCGCATAAGGAAGCATGGTGTTTCCTTACTCTTCTAAATTCATTATGCCCTCTACTTATCGAATTGTATCAATTGTTTAGAGACGATTTTTTGCTAAATCGAAACGGGTTTTCCGGACTGCTGTGCGCGGCGTATTATTATTTATGAGTCAATGGGTAAAAATTTAAGTTTGGTTTCATTAGAAGATGTTTTTATTTTCGGAAAGAAATTAATAATTTTGCTGTGGTACGTACTATGTTGTCTTGATGAAAAACTAACTTTCCAGACTAACTATTCGATATATATGTATATACATATGTATGTATGTAGTTGATTTATCGAATATTTGATTGAAGTTTTTCTTTTCTTTTTTTTTCAAGTCTTTGTTTATTTTAAACAGCTTTTGTCTCGATTTCTCAAATTTTCACAAAAATAGGTCGTTAATCAGTAAAAGTATTTTAGTGAAGAAAGAAAGCTTATAATAATAATACAATAAATTAGCTGGGTGCGACTCACACTGATAACTTCCCATTAAAACTGGGAAACATGGCATTTATTGAAGTTTTTGTGTTTCAATAAATCGCCAACCAAATGAAAGGTATCAGGTGTTCCCATGTAGTCTTCAACAAAACATATGTACATATTTTTGTTCTGTTTTTATTCTTGATATTAACCAATTTACTTCTGATGTTTATTGATAACAATTTTATTAATAAAGAAATTATCAGACTTGAGAATTTTTTGAACTTTTTTATTTTTTAAAACAAAAATGACATTTGATTTTTTTTACGATACATATGTATGTATATTAACAAATGTATTATGTTGAAAATAAAATGCATACATATATTTGAAGACAATATCATTTCTTGTTGTTAAGGTATTTGAGCCGAAAAACAATTGACTCTTCGATAAATTTTAGTTTTAGTTTTAGTTTTTTATTTTTCGTTAAAAACGATCAATTCGATATTGGATCAATTTTATTATTAATATTATTATTATACATTTGAGCTAGAAGCTGCTATGGCCTAACGCTCTATATCCACACTCTTATTTTTTTGGCTAGGATAAAAATCAACTAAAAAATAATTGAGCAGGATTTCTATGTTATTCAAGGTTTCTTTTGTTAAAAAAAGTTATAATAAGACAGAAAAAGTATTTTGGAATGAATATATGTACTTATTATTTTAATTGCAATTAAAACAAATAAAGCTTTTTTAGCAATTTAATTAAAAAAATTGGTTTCACTCTTATTATTTTGACCACCACTGTATATAGATATATAATATACATATTATTTAACATGTTTGTTTTTAAAAGTTAGAAATTGTATGCGTGTATACTTCAGAGGGTAAATTATTGATTTTGATTTTGATTATATTGGAGTTGCAGGGTAAGTGTAGTGTTGCAGGTGGGGGAGATTTGTTGATGGGGTGGATATGAGTGGCAGAGGTATGGCCAAGTCTTAGTCTGATGTAGTTTTTAATGGTTTGCTTTGAAATGTTTGTAGGGTAGTTTTGTGCATATTTGTAGGATTTATTTTGTTATAGTGATGCGGATATGTGAGCCAATTGCTTTGGTCGCTGTTAATGATCCCTTCCATACGAATTTTTATTATGACTCTTTTAGTCTAGATGTTGTGGAGAAATAGTGGTGATACTTGCAAGCTTAACAGCTTGATCGTCTTTTTCACTGCCTCGAATGCCAGCATGTCCTGGAATCCATATTTTAATAGTTGTCAAAAACGTCATTATACATATGAGAAAATTGTTTTGATGATATATATGTATCTGTATCATCACAATGTGAATATACACAATAAAATTTATTTGAAGTGAATAGCATTAGCTATTCCTGAGATATTTGTGACCAACCAAAACTTTTTTTAAGATTGACAAATTTTTATAAAAGACAATTCTGCAACTTTTGAAGTTATAACTTGTCAAACAAAATTGAATAGGAATTGATATCTCTTATCGTTCCTGACATATCGTGAACGAAAATGGTATCAAACGTACGATGTACATAATCTCTCTCGAAATGACGGATTAGATTGTAGGAACCTTAAAACGTCCAGATTTGTGAAAAATTTCAATTTGACAAATCGGTCGATAATAACCCCCTATGTGATGTTAATAAACAAAACTTGAATTTTGTCTACTAATATCGTTTTTGTTTATTAACTGTTTAATTTTTTGAAGGAAATAAAATAACTCACCCTTAGAGTTGCCGGAAACTTAAATTGAAATGAGAGTTACTCGTGGGCGGTAAGTCAAACCGATCGATCTATGTATTTCCAAAGTTTTATTGCAAATTTGTTAGTGACAAATAATTTAACCACAAGGTCATCATTTCCATGAAAACTTGAACTTGACTAGCATTTTCATGCATTCTGAAACTCGACCCTACAGACTAATCACAAAATTTTCGAACACACCCCATGTAGAACAGCTGTTGGTTTTCAAACTCAACTTGAATACTGATGGAAAGAAGATAAGCCAGAAATTTCGTAAGCAAATAATAAAATGAGTTTGTAGATTTACAACTTTTGTTTCCATTATTATTAATCATTTTAGTTTTTCTATTTTCAATTGTATGTACTTTTATATTTTGTCGGTGACAGAAGATTTTGACAAATAATGTAGGTGGGACTTTATGGAGTCAAATTAAGAGTGAGTCATTAAGTGAATAAGGCGTTTTTTTTTGGTACTCGTATTACTGCACTAGAGATAATATTACCAATTAAACACGGCTTTTTTCTTAAGATGAGTGTTTTCATATAAAGTCTAGAGCAATGGAAATACATAATTTCGTTTTCACAATGGTGCTTATTTTGACATTCTCATGAATAGTCTATTCGTTAGAATGATTCTATTCGTTCGAATGAACGTTCTTAATTTTTAGATTCGATCGAATAGCATTCATTTGCGAAAGATTCATTTTCAATATCCGGTGTTTGACATTTCCCATGTTTCTATTTGAATTAGTATTACCGTTTTAATTTTTTTTGTTTCTAAACATTTTATAGATGTATAAAGAATCAAGAAACAAAATAAATAATACATTTTTTCATTATAAAATAAAGTTTAACCATAAATAAATACATATTCATTACATTTTTTGTATCAACTCAGCTGTTACTATTTAAAAACAAAATAAGTTGTTCATGACTCGTTCTAAATTTGTATTTTTTTTCGTATACACTTGGTCATACTAAAGTATCAAATACAAAAGAGTGTTTGTGAAATGTCAAAACCAAAAAGTGAAATCTTTGTTTATTTGTAATTGTTTTGTGTAATGTTTAATAATTTAATTTTTTTTTTTCATAAAAAAATAAAATAATTAGATAAAAATGAAAATATGGCATTTGTGTGGTTTATAAATGAAGATGGTGCTGAAGAAGTTCAGAGTAGAAGGATATAGGATGCTTCAACCCATTGCTACCTCCGGGTTTTTCTTCCATTGTTTTAATTAATTGTTCCTTTCGTTCGCGGTTTGACCAGTTGGAATGCGACCCTTAAACATAAAACAACAAAAAAATTAATAAAAGTTTTTTATTTTCCATGAAATAATTAAAACCTTACATATTTTGTTTCTTACTCGACAGAAAAATTCAAACGACACAAAATTGACATTTAATTCTATTCTTTCCAATGTCAAAATTGAATTAGTTTTCACAACAGAATGAACTTTCTATGGATTGGGTGAACTTTCGATTTGTGCGATTAACATTCTAATCTCCGAGTCTCAAAATTAAGTTTCAACGAATTCGACTCACTTTCGAAAGAAAGAGAATGTCAAAATACAGTCTAAAAGAATACTTTATCTAACAATAAGTAAAACAATATTTAAAAGCATTGAAAAAATCCCAAAAGTAAGCTGAGTTACTATAAATATAAAATGATCTACCATATAATCTATTTCTATTCCTAGATATTTTTGTTTCTTTTTTTACAATAAATACATACGTACTGTGTATCCATACTAATATTACATATGTATATACATAACTGGGAAAGTGTGTGTCTGTTTGTTTGTCCAAATCGACGACATGACGTGATTTTTCAATTAGGGATAGTTGAAGGGATTGGTGAGCGACATTGGCAACTTTTTGTCTCTTTCTAACCCCCCACTTAAAAATACCCGTCTTATTTTTTTTAATCTTAACATAACATAACATAACACTTATAATAATTTTATTTACACTTGCAGATGTTGATGAAGCATCAAAAAAAGAAATCAAGGACATTTTAATTCAATACGACAGGACGTTATTGGTGGGTGATCCACGTCGTTGTGAACCTAAAAAATTCGGTGGTCCAGGTGCTCGTGCCCGCTACCAAAAGTCGTACCGTTAAGAAATCTTCATATAAATGTTTTTTTATTTGTTTGCTGATTTTATAGCGGTTATTAAAATAAAGAAAAAATTAAAGTATTAATTGTTGTTTTTATTGCAATGCACATAAATTTAATTTCACTTAGAACTTTTCATCGAACATGATTGTGTTTTCGGTATCATCTGCCCTATCGATGTGACGAATTATTGGTGCTTATTATGAGTGATTCTATTCGTTCGAATGAACTTTCTTAATTTTGAGATTCGATCGAATAACATTCATTTGCGAAAGATAGCATAAAATGAACTTGAAAAGAGATTCATTTTCAGTATCAGCTGTTTGACATTTCCTATGTTTATATTTGAATAAGTATTACCGTTTTACATTTTTTTGTTTCTAAACATTTTAAAGATGTGGGATAAAGAATCAAGAAACAAAATAAATAATACATGTTTTTATTATAAAGTAAATAAATACATATTCATTACATTTTTTGTGTCAACTCGGCTGATTTGAAACTATTCTTAAAAAAAATAAGTTGTTCATGACTCGTTCTAAATTTTTATTTTTTTCGTACATACTTGGTCACACTAAAGATCAAACACAAAAGAGAAGTGTTTGTGAAATGTCAAAACAAAAAAGTGAAATCTTTTTATTTGTAATTGTTTTGTTTATTGTTTAATAAAAACATAAAATAATTAAATAACAATGAAAAAATGGCATTTATGTTGTTTATAAATGAAGATGGTGCTAAAGAAGTTCAGAGTAGAAGGATAGTGGATGCTTTAAACCCATTGCTACCTCCGAGTTTTTCTTCCATTATTTTAATTAATTTTCCCTTTTGTTCGCAGTTTGTCCAGTTGGAATGCGACCCTTAAACATAAAACAACAACAAAATTAATAAAAGTAATTTATTTTCCATAAAATAATTAAAAACTTACATGTTTTGTTTCTTACTCGACAGAAAAATTCAAACGAAACAAAAATGACATTTAATTCTATTCTTTCGAATGTCGAAATTGCGCAAATGAATGAAATTTCTATGGATTGGGTGAACTTTCGATTTGTTCGATTAACATTCTAATCGCCGAGTCTCAAAATTAAGTTTCAACGAATTCGAATCACTTTCGAACGAAAGAGAATGTCATAATAAGCATTAGAAGAAATTTCCGATCGGAAGGTTTTTAGTGTAACAAGTATTTTACAAGAATTATCTGAACGAAGAACAAGAAATGAAAATAGAAGACGTCTATCAAATAATGCCTGATATTGCCTATACGGCATAAGTTATAATTGAAGCATTCATGCGTTATTTACACGTTTTTCTCTTTATTTGTTTATTTATTTCATCTTTCAAGTAACAATGAAAGATTTTTTTAAAGAATGTATGCTGCACACGATCAAAAGCTTTCGAAAAATCCGTGTAGATCGTATCGACTTGTAATCTTTTTTCCAAGCAATCTGCAGAAAGTTGAAAATGCCGACAAGTTAGTAGCCATCGATCTTCCACCCATGAAACCATGCTGTTGCTCGGAAATAAGTGTTCGAACTAAGCAATAAAGTTTATTTGTTCACACAATTGATTCGAATATTTTCGGAATCAATTGAAATTTTGCAATGGGTCTATAATTTTCAATTACACTCCTAGATCCAAATTTGTAAAATTGAGTTACATATATACGAGAATTTCCATGAATCTAAGAAAATACCCTGTCTCAAAGATAAATTAAACATAAAACACAGATGACCTGCTAAACTGTATTTACAGAATTTTAAAAGAATTGGTGGAATATTGTCAGGTGCTACTGACTATGATCATAATGTATGCCAAAATCTGAAAAATTAGATTCAAAAAATAATGCAAAATTATCACATATTTGCTTTGTGTTTTGTAAAACTACACTATTATATGATAACTTGGATGGAATACCAATTGATTTTCTTTTTGAGTTTAAAAAGGACCAAAAACTTTTAGAATTGTTCTTAATTTTTGATTCTGGTGCAAAAATATATTGTTTATAAGTAAAGTTTATCTTTTCTAGTTCTCTTAAAAACTTCAGAATAATCATTATATAGAACATTTAGACTTTGCGAAACTGTGATTCTGTTAAAACTGAAAAATTAAATATTATTTCAAGCGATTTTTGATAAATGGTATTTTTTAATAATTCAAATGATTTTCAAGATCATTGTCAACGAACACTAGATCTAAAATACGACCAATGGAGTTATGGTCGTTATTTCTTTGATACACATTTAATTTTAAACTGTCAATGATGTTCGATTCAAAATCTTTAGAAATATTATACGGAAACATTTATCTTCATATGAATAACACCATTTAACATCCGGTAAATTAAAATCTCCAAGAATTATTAATGTGAAATGTAATCTTTGACATCTGGTATAATTTTTGAAAAAATTGAATTGACAGTTTTCTTACAAAAAATAAAAAAGTACAAAAAAATTCTACCAAAAGTTGGTAAACAATGTTTTTTGACTTGAATATTATGAGAATGACTTCAAATTTATTTTAGCTTAAACAATATACAACTATTAATATACGCTACAATTTTGACAAATATCGAATTGACAGTTTTTTTATAAAAAATAAAAAACTTTAACAAAAATTAGCCGAAAAATTTCAAAAGTAGTTTCTTGACTTGAATATATCTAGAATTGTCAACGTAGAGTTCATTTTTGACAAATGTCGAAATTTTAGTTTTTTTTTGAAATTTACATAAAAGTGACATAAATAGTTTTTTGGATTAAATATCATCACTACAAACAATAATATTGACTTCAAATGTTTTTTATTTACAACCAACACAAAGTGCATTTGTCAATACCAAAATAATGGTAAAATATTAACGAATATGAAATTTACATTCTTACAATAAATACAAAACTAATTTTTTACAAGAAATACAACACTACAAAAAGTTGTAAGAAAAACTGGTAAATTTTGTTTTCCGCTTCAATATCTCTGATATCAACTAACATCAAAAGTAAATCAATTAATATCAGGAACGCCAAGTTTTCAAATTATGCATAATGGGAAGTTATCAGTGTGGGTCGCATCCAGCCTCTTTTTTCGCTATTAAAAGCGATAGAGAAAGTCAAATTTGTCATTGGAGGTATCAAAATGAAGCTAATGACTTGGAGAATTTTTTTTAGTGAAAAAAACATTAATTTTAACCCATAATTTTTCTGTATTCAATGACGAAATCGTTTTCAATGTATAGCTGATTCGATTTGGAACAAAATCGTTCCAATGAAAGCATTCCATTCTCGTTGTAGTCCCACCGTCAGTTTTTTTTACAATGATCATTTTTTCTTTCAATGATCAACTCTAACCTCAAATTCTTGAAAAATGTTTGTTTATTTTTTGTTTTCTTTTAAATTGTGCAGTTGTACGTAGTGTTGAAAAGAAATTTAAATAAGTCTATCATTTTCACGGTTGTTTGAATTCTAATTTGTTCTTTTTGCCAAACGGTAGAGGTGGTGTAAAAAACCGAGTTTTTTTTATTTGAATGATAGATATTTTCAATGACATATTTTGCAATGATAGCAATAACCAACTTGTCAAAAAAATTCCAATGATTGGATTTAATGATGAAAACCAATGATAGCTATAATGATAGGGAAAAACGACACAAGTCACGTCTCTTATATTCATTAAATTATTTTTATTAAATCTATTTATCCATGGAATGAATTTGTATCTGGATCTAAGAAAATGATGGGCTAAAAAACTGTGTTTTTGAATTTTTATTTTTTTCTTCTATATTAGCCTGTGTGAGTAAGTAAACCTTAATATCAAGTTTTCTCGGAATTGTTTTCATGTGACATGTGCCGTTTTTCCTCTGGACCCTTCAATTCATTTCTTTTAACACAAAGGTATTATCCACAAACAAAAAATTGGAGTAGGCATATATGTATGTACAGTGAGGAAAAAAAAATTGTAACCAAAAAGTGAACTTAAAATAGAAAAAGTAAATTATTTTTTTAGAATTTAGGGGGGTTTTCTCACTTCTATTACTAGGTTGTAAATGCATACATATTTCACCCTAATTTAGCTGCGATATTCGAATGTGTGTGTAAATTTATAGGATGTTTTATCCATTTTGGACAAATTGGAGCCTCCGAAATTGCTAGCACTTCTGTTAGCATTTTTGAAACAGTACAATTGAACTTTGAAGCTTCTTTCGGCAAGAAAATGCAAAACTGAGGCTAGTTGCAAAGTTGCAGGAATTGAAGACTGTTGTGTGACCGAACAATTTCCAGCACCATTAGGAAGGCACTCTTATTAAGACTGTAGTACGAAATGAAATTATGCATATACCTACATAAATATGAAATACAAAAAATTAAGACGCTAAAACTTTTGTTTTTAGATCTAATAACTCGCGACTCATTTGCAATTTCCAAAGGATTAGATACATCTTCTTTTTATTTTTTCTTGATCATACTTATGCTTTTCGCTTTCCCGCATCGAAATAATTACGGCAGCACTCATTTAACAGTATTTATGTGTGAACTGAATATTAATAATTAAATAAATAAATTCGCCAAAATAAAAATACTTCAACAATATCCAAAATGACAGATGTCAGCCGTTTTCAATTTCACAAAAAGTGATTTCGGAAAAAAAAATTGAGTTACAAAATTGATCGAAATGCAGAGCACTGTAAATGAATACACTCGACTTGCAACTTCAATTTCATTTCACTTGAATTCTGGAAACTAGTAAGATTAAATAAATAGAAAAAAATCAATATTTTGCGAGAATGACGTCATCAACGAGAAAGTCAACTGTACGAAAAGTAGTAAAAAAAACTTTATAAATTCTAAACTAGAAAACTGTAGAGATGGCGTAGACCAGGACGACCGGAGCCTTGGAGTGCGAAACTGGATGGCGTCCGTCGGCTCGGGATAAATGGAGACTTGTTAAATAAGGCCATGGTCGGATCCCGGTTGTCGATGCTATGATGTTAACCACATATTATGTGGTTAAAATTTGTCAAAAAAAAAACAACAAAATCAATGCACTTAAGATTAGTGATTCTAATAATAGAGGTAATTATTCTTTGTAAAGTAAAAATCTGAAAGAAGTTGCACTTTAGATATATATTTTTGTCACTCAATAAAAATAAATAAATAATAAATAAAAAAATAAAACGCCTGACATCTATGATAAAAATTATATTCTCAGTTCCCGACGATATTTCAAAGGTAGAGTGCTTCTAATTAATTTATTCATTCTCAACAACAACACAACAGTAGTTTATCAAAGCTTAAACTTTAAAATTGAATTTAATGACAGCATAAGTGGTAATTTACCCTAGTGTGCACCGATGCCAATTCATTCGCGTTCGTTCGACCAAAAATCTGAATTTTTACACGTCTAACCTTTGCATATATATAATAAATTTAGCTTAAAAACTTAAAAAAACACACTTTTGAAGCACAACTAAAAAAATTAAAAATATTTTTTAATATAAGCTCATAACCTGAAAAAAAGTTCCGCCATGGATGGCATTTCAACCCACGCTTTAAATATCCGTCGTCTCTCTTGAATACAGAATAAACTAATAATTTCGCAAACAACTCAGGAAAAAAAAAAAACATTTATTTTCGGGAAATAGTAGGTGTGTTTTATTCACTGCTGGGTTGCTAGTAGCAAAGCTTCCCTTGGTAAACAACAACAATTTGATTGCCGGCGAGGAATAGCAGCTGTGCTGGCTGTAAAATGAGTTTGTTCGTTTTATTAATTTATTTTTGTATACAGCAGTGATTAAAACACAACTAGTAAAGTGTTCTACAGCAGTGCAAAAACAAAAAAGTCTTACAATTGTGTAAATGCGTTTCCCAAATATATTCTACACATCTTTGCAATCCTGGCTTTCCAACCATATAAAATCTGACGAAATCGGACAAATACTTTATGAGCCCATGGTACCACAAAACTTATTTTAGCCGATTTGTATATACATATGTACCTATAGGTAAATAAGATTTTAATTTTATATAGACATGTATTTATATCTGATTTCAGTTGGACCTGATCTAACTATGCACTTGAAAAATTCCTAGCTGATTTTGATGGGGACTTAAAACGCAATCATGAATAGTTTTTTATGACGTTTATAGGTAAGTGAAAGCGACAGCATTGATTCTTCTGCACATGCCTAATGCGAGAAACAGATTGACAACTTTGATAACCACTTTACACATTTAAGAATTAGTGGTTTTAAATGGCTTTGGATACATAATAATAGCAACATCCACATCGACATCATTAATAAAATACACAAATTAATACAAATTACTACAGCAACTTCAACACCGACAGCAAAGAAAACTTCGACAGTCAAAGTCATGTGAAACAGATTACAACTTCAACAGCGATTTTATCAGCAAACAAATCTGAAGAGTATTTAAATATGTAACACACAAAATAATTAAAATATTATAAAAAATATTTTACCGTAAAATTAAATGGAAAAACTGCATGTAGTGATGATCACATCTATATATTTTTTATTTTGTTTGGCGACATTCAAATATTTTTTATTTTGTTTGCCTTCAATGTTTTTGTATGATTTACGGCTTTTATTGTACAAAAAGGGATTTGTTTTCAATTATAGACGCTCTTCCATTGTCATATTTTTATTTTTTTGTGTTAAAAATGTTAACAAAAGTCATGTGAAACAGATTACAACGTCAACAGCGATTTTGACAGCAAACTAATCTGAAGAGTATTTAAATAACACACAAAATAATTCAAATGTTATAAAAATTATTTTGCCGGTTAAATTTTATGGAAAAACTGTATGTAGTGATGATCACATCTATATATTTTTTATTTTGTTTGGCGTCAATGTTTTTGTATGATTTACGTCATCTATCGTACAAAAAAGGATTTGTTTTAATAAACTTAATTATAGCCGCTCTTCCATTGTTATATTTTCATTTTTTTTTGATAAACCTGAAAAATATCGCTTTAAGGTTGGCAGCAACATCAACTTTAGGGTTTAGGTCTTACTTTGATGTCGATGTTGTGTTAATGTGTTCAAAGCCATTTAAAACCACTGGTTCTTAAATGAGTAGAGTGGTTGTCAAAGCTGTTGATATTGCTCTGCAAATGCTGGCAAATTTGAAGTCAACATTTTTCAATTTCAATTTACCAAAGAACTAATTTTAAAACCAAAATTTATCAAAAAAAAAAGCTAAAAAATAGTTTTAAGGTGTTAATTTTCAAATTTTTAATGAAATTTAAATTTTTTTTGGGTATCTTTAAAAGCTAAATCACAATATAGCGTTAGGTCGGTCAGGTTTTGACTTTTGGAATAGAAACTATGTATTCTTATGAGGCAATCCGAAATATTACCTCAGGCGTTGCTATGACTTTATATCGTAATATCGTAAACGCCCGAGCAAAGCAAAAGTAGATCTAAGCTAAATCACAATATAGCGTTAGGTCGGTCGGGCTTTGACTTTTGGAATAGAAACTATGTATTCTTATGAGGCAATCCGAAATATTACCTCAGGCGTTGCTATGACTTTATATCGTAATATCGTAAACGCCCCAGCAAAGCAAAAGTAGATCTATTTTCTATTCGGTCGGGCGTTTGACAGCTGAAAAGCTATTTGTTGTTGATTTTTGAAAATTGAAATATTTTTTTCTTTTTTTACATAAAATAAAAGAAAATAAATTAAAAGTGCCAACCTCAAATGCGTTTGTTTTTAGTTGTCGAGATTTCTGGTGCGAAATTAGTTTCTTTATTTTGGAAATAGTGTTTAATTTGTGTGAAATTTCAGTGAACGCTTGCGGTTGAATTCTAGGGTCGCGCTTTTTAAAATACAAAATCGTAAAAACGATCAAAAGCGCGTCAACGCCGGACCGACCTAAAGCGATATTGTGATTTAGCTATAACAAACTTGAACAAACTTCAATTCTTTTTAAAACTAAACTTTCGAAACAAAAAAAAAATGCCACTCATTTTAACATTTACTTCAGTGTTCCAAACAGATGAGAAAAAGTGCGTTCACGGTCTACTAAGAAATAATAAAATTTCGCATTTTTACTAGGCTCGTTGCACCAAATCGGGAATACCCCTATAGTTTTTCCATATAATTATACAGCAAAATCATTTATATAATATGTATTTTAATTATTTTGTGTGTTATTCATACTCTTCACATTCAGATTTGTTTGCTGTCGAAATCGCTGTTTATGTTGTAACTATTTCACATGAATTTTGCTGTCGCTGTTGCTGTTGCAGTTTCTATGTCAATCTGTTTCTCGCATAATACTTATTTTGGAGCACATCTGAAGTCTTCTTATCAAAGTCAGTGAAGGTAATACAGTTTAATACTTCCACTGTATTATTAGCCACGTTGGAGGTGTTGACGTTTAGATAATTGTATGACTATTTCGGTAATTATTATTATTATGTTTCTTTTGAAATGAAAAGTAAAATAAATTAAGATTTAATTATTTTCTTTTTGATTAATAACTGTTTTTCAGATCGCATGCAAATAGTTTATTATCAACTAGACTAAATCAACAAACAAACGAAAAAATTGAGAACAAAATAGTCATCGGTTTATCTTTAACTATACACTTACAACTTGAAACATGAAAGTAAAAGAGCTACAAAAGACAGTTAATGTGGCCTGGTCCCCTGATGAGCTTTATCCAATTTATTTGGCAACAGGATCAGCAGCTCAACAGCTTGATACTAATGGAAATTCGGTACTAGAAATTTATGCGACTAATTTAAGCGAACCTGGCTTTGACCTAGAATTAAAAGCTAGTCTTCCAAGTCAATATCGGTAAAATATGCCAATATTTACGCAATAATCCAACTAAGTCGTGAATTTCTTTTACAGGTTTCATAAATTGGTTTGGTCACCAACGGGCCGCAACGATAATTATTCAAATGGTCTTTTAGTTGGTGGATGTGAAAAGGGAAACATAATGATTTACAGTGCATGTAAGATGCTCAACGGGGAGGAAGGTCTAATTGCTCGACAAGATAATCATACTGGCTCAGTTCGGGGGCTTGATTTTAATCCATTCCAAACAAATCTACTTGCCTCTGTGGCCTCTGAATCTGAAATATTTGTTTGGGATTTAAACAATACTGCCACCCATATGACGCCTGGAACAAAAACTCAACCACTTGAAGATGTACAGAATATTGCATGGAATCGGCAAGTACAACATATTCTGGCATCTGTTTTTAGTTCGCGTTGTGTAATCTGGGATTTACGAAAGAATGAACAAATTATTAAATTATCTGATACGCAATCTAAAGTAAGATGGCATGCAGTGCAATGGCATCCTGATGTTGCTACACAAATCTGGTTAGCATCAGAAGAAGATCAAGCACCGGTGGTTCAAATGTGGGATCTCCGTTATGCAACAGCCCCAGCCAAAACTATGCAAATTCATCAGAGAGGTGTATTGGGTATGTCATGGTGCTCCAAAGACTCTGATATGGTAGTTTCGTGCGGAAAAGATAACAGAATATATTGTTGGAATCCCAACACGGAGCTTCCTGAGGGAGAAATTTTATCCGAAGTGGCTGTTACTCCTTATTGGTATTCAGATGTCCAGTGGTGTCCTAAAAATCCAGCTTTAATTGCAAGTTCAAGTTTAGATGGAAACGTTTCAATTTATTCACTTTTTGGTGGAACACAGCAGCAAGTTCAAACGTCGAATAAAATAGCTGATTCTTTTCCGGGCGTAGATAATTTGGATCAATCTGCAATGCCTCTGCATAGTAATCAAATTACATATTCAGATCCCACAAAGCCACCCAAGTGGATGAAAAAACAAAGTGGCGTAAAATTTGGTGTGAGTTTGCTCTTATATATTACACATTTTTTTTTAATTAAAGAAAATTAATTTAGTTTGGTGGAAAACTACTTAGCTTCAACTCTCAATCAAAATTAGTAAAAATACAACAAATTAGTTATGATAAAAATTTCGTAGAACGCGCTGAAAATTTTGAGAAAGCTCTTGCTAAAGGAAATTATATTGAGTTCTGCCGCACTAAAGCAGATGAAGTTAGTAATCAAGACAATCGTTATTTGTGGTATTTTTTGAAAGCTAATTTTGAAATTGATCCTAAAGAAGAGATTCTTAATTTATTAGGTAAGAATATATTCATATGTGATTTTATACATAATTGTACCTAATTTCTTGTTTAAATTGTTCTATCTCTAGGTTACAATACAGAAGATACGAGTAATAAATTTTCAAAATACTTAATTACCGAAGACACTACTGATAACATCGAACAAATATCAAATCGAATTAATACATTAACACATGTGAGTAAGTTTGATAAAACTTTCCTATAATTACATTATAAAATGCATATGTACACATTCAAAATGTAATGACATTGTTAAATATTTCATGGAACTAGCAGTTTGGTTCATAGAGTTAATTTCTAAAGTATTACACATCTTTTTACTTCCCCTACTCCTACTTACTTAATTTTACCGTTTTCAATCACTTATTTTCATGTTTAATTGGAAATAAAATAGATTCATAATCACTGTTTATACTGTTATTTCGGAAGTATACTTCAACATGTCTAATGTCTGACTACAAAATCCAATACCTACTTGGTAATAGGAGTTGTGCTTTTTGGGTAATAGATTTACGGTATTCGACGAAAAGACTCTGTACACAGACTCATACTCTTTCTTGTCAATACTATTTTCAAAAAAGTCAATATCATAACACCAATTACAACTATATTTTCGTCAGGTAAGCCATCTATGTACATACATAAGCCGGTAATCTATCCCTAAAATAGTATTCGAGTACCAATAAAACGCTATATTCACTTTTAATTTTTCTTCTTAAAGTTGGTGTCCCTTCATTATTTGTCAAATCATTGATGTCAAAATTTCAAAATCTTCTGTAACACGCAAAATATAAAAGGCAAATGTGCACTTGAAAATAGAAAAAATTGAATGCATATTGCAAACAAAAGTTGTAAATATACAAACTCACTTGTTAAAGAAATTTCTGGCTAACATCTTTACATTTAAGTTAAAAATCCAATTTGAGTTTTAAATCAAAATAAACAACAGCTGTTCTACATGGGTCCGTTCGAGTTGTAAAATGCATGAAAACGGTTGTTGAGTTGAAGTTTGCATGGAAATGCACACCGAGTTGGTTTCGAATGTTTTTTTACTTATATTTGTAGTAAAACTTTGAAAATATATTGATTTTCTTGTTATATTTATCACCCACGGATTAAAGTTCAGAATTTTATCAACTCCCTATTCAATTCTATTGGTTTATATGGACCAGCGAAAAATATGGAACTAAGTTTCTGGCAACTTTAAAGACCAGTTGAATAATCGTGGTTCACTATTTTCTTTAAATTATTATAGAATTTATTACACAGACCATTTATTTCGATAGTAAACATTCTTTTATTCAATAAATAAAATATTAAAAGACAAAATTCAACATGAAATTATAAAGAAATAAAATTAATAAAAATTATAAGAAGTTACTTCAAGTTGCCTGTAGAGTCAAAGTTACCATTTTATTCTACTCAATACCGTTTATATATAACTTTGGGTGTTTTTATAAATACATGCATTGTATACATGCGATCAATTACAATCATATTAAAGTAAAAAAAAATATGTTTGCTTGTCACTTTTTATAGTTTCACATTTGCTCAACAAATATTTGAGTCGAGCTTTTAAGAAAATCGAACATTTAACATGTGCATTTAAAAAAGGTATGCATTCGTTCGACTTTCACAACCATGCATTTATAGAAGCAACCTTTGTCAGCTTTTTAATGAGAACAAGCATATTTCAATAAATTTTCCACAATATGTGATGGCAAAATACACTAATCCTAAAGAAAATTATTTTATCTCTTATGAATTGTTCCTAAAAATTGGTAAAATTTTGTAAAGTATTGTATATTTTTATAATTTCAACCCAAATAAATGTTTGGTTTGAAATTTGTGGATCGCTTGCACTTTTCAATGCAGGCGAAGTGTAAAAGAAGTGTATTTGTTACCGAACACACCCTCATGTTGCCAACATTTGCATATTTTTGCACTTCTTGACTGCCCTTACATTTAACTAGATGAAACTCTATCTTCACTAAATTACTATGGATAAACACTAGCTTATTTTTGTTCACTTTTGAGGTGTTGTTGTTTTCCATGTAAAATTTTACTAGCTAGTATTTTCAATTACCAATAAAACACGGCTATAATTTACTAAAGTAATTACAAAAAGTCTAGTATTCACTCACTAGTCGATCTAAACACTGTTGGAATGAATAAATGAATATAATTTTGGGGTTTGTGCACTGCGATCTTTTGTGTCCCTACTAGCACTGGAGATGTTCCCATTTACAATACTTCCTCTAATTTATTTCCCTTAGAAATTTTTGTATATTTGAGTATTTGCTGCACCTTCATAGAGGGAAGGGAGAAAAAGGGATACTGTTGGAAACACAACTTGTTGATTTTAAATACTTATTTTATAATCATTAACCACAATAATACACTAAAAAAGACATTGGTTGCTTATTAGAAACATTTTCGCTGTCTACCCTTAACAAGTACACTGGGTAATTGCTTATGTCCAACATCATGATACCTGTTTCTATACATATTCAGTTTTAAATTGTAAACAAACAATCGACTGCCTCATTTGGACATACCTCCACCTTTAGTTCATCACCATATTTTAGGGAAGTAGTTTTGTTTTTTCACTCTTTCGTCATGGAATTAAATTTGTATTGTTTTTTCTGACATGAATCTTATCAAACACTGAACACTTATTATAAATATTATTAAGACAGTCTTTCGGCTTCCAAAGTGTCTTTAAATAATTTATTGTTTACTTTAACTATTGATGTGCTTAAGTTATTATACAGCACATTATGAATTTCTTTTGTATTGGAAAAAATTCAATCGAAGTTTTTTTGCAAAAAATAAAAAGTACACAAAATCTTATCAAAATTGGTAAAAAATGTTTTTAAACTCGAATATTTCAAGAACTGGCAACGATATTGACCTCATATTTATTTATTTTACACATAATACAACTATTAAGATTGTACATACGGTACAATTTTGTCAAATATCGAATTTACGAAAAATAAAAAAACTTAAACAAAAATTTACCAAAAAATATTAAATGTTGTTTCTTGATTTGAATATGTTGAGAGTGGTCAATCATTCTAACTTCGAATTTATTTTATTTTTTGCATAAAACAATTTTTTACGTATTGTAACTAGACCAATATGGATTTAACTGGGGTACTGTATGTATTTCAAAAAAGAAAAAAATTGCAAAGAACTTGTCTTCTGTTACTAATTTCAAATGCGGTAGCTTTTAGACATGTCATGCTGAAAATATGGGAATTCTGTTTTTCGTTGAGGCAACGTTTTGGAATTTTGATGCATTGCTAAGATCATGGTATTTTTTAGTTCTTATGTATGTACATCATCAAATGTGCATGCTAACCCAATTTCAAATGCTGATTAATTTGGAAACATATTTTTATCATCCAAAAGTTGCACATTATCATCGATTTCTTTATTATCATTCACAGCATGATTTTAGTTGGTGAAATTATAACTTTTGTTTGAACTTAACCATCTAAATTTAAATTGATTTCTTCTTCTGAAATTGGATTTATCAAGGACTCTTCAAGTTCTTTGGCAGATAAAAAGATAAAAAAATATGATTCTAGAAACCTTAAAACTTCCAAATTTGATGTACATAATATTTATTTGTTTTTATAAAACACGAAGACATTTTATAAATATAACTGACAACTCAGCTTTAATAAAGAAAAAATAGTCGTTATATGCCGGGACGTTAAATATACATTTTTTTACAGCAACTAAATTTTCTAATCCATTCTAATCTATTTTCAACAAAAACGCAACGTCTTGTTTACGAGATGATCTTTTACATCCATAAACCAACAATTCATTTATTGAATTATCTAATCGACCTGCTTTAGGATTTTTTCTAAAAATTAATCTTTTAGTTTTGGACACATTAAAAAACCAAGTTTTGAAGGTAGCTTTGTTGAGGTTTTAAATAAATTAATTAACATCATATTTTTTTCAGACAGTTTAGGAAAGGTTTGAATTGTGTTTATACGGGACGTTAGATATTAAATACAAATTTTTTCACGGCAACTAAATTTTCTAATCCATAAGTGTGAATATAAAATGCACCAATATCAGGATGTGTAGGTCAGTTAGGCAACAACATTTCCATACATTAAAAAAAAAAAACAGTTTTGAAATAACAATTGTTGTCCACTGGTTTGGGAAGGGTACGATAACTTGGCCGCCAAGAAAAAGTAACGGTTCTTGGTATAGGAGCTCAATACCAGCATTTTTTTACTATGGGAGGGGGGTCTTTAAAATAAAAATGCTTAAAATTCTTAATCAAAATCTGAAAAATATATGAATTTATGTCTAATAGTTTTCGAGAAAATTGGAAAAAACAAAATAAATATTTTAATTTAATTAATTTTATTAGGTGAAAACACAATATACTTAGGATAAATTAATTTTTTTTAATACAGCTTACTTAAATTCAAAAGAAACTTTGCATACACCGAGCCTCGCACCTACCCCAATTCCTATAGAGTGCAAGCAGGGGGTTGCAGGGGGCAGTATTTCCCCCCCTTACATACCTTTTGTTTACTACTCTGTAATGCTGGGTAATAGCTCACTTTTATGGGCTTCTGCTATGCTATAGAACACAGACCGTGCTGGCATCGACTAGGGTTTATTGTAAGAAAACAATAACTCCAAGTGTACACAGAAATCATACTCGATTTAGATTTAAGATTACTGGCCCTAGCCAAGTATCAGAAAGTTCTGCTATATTGCTCGGAGTTATTCTTCCTAAATTGCTGTTCTATTCAAAAGTTTTTCCAATTGGATGAAATTGGGGAATAATCCGAACATAGAATAGAATTTAATTCTAGATTTCTTTTAACCCATATTACTTAAATGATAAAGTAACTTTGCATACACCCAACTTTGCACCTACCCCAATTCCTATAGTGTGCTAGTAGGGGGGTTGCAGGGGGGCAGCATGCCCCCCCTTACATACCCAGCTTTTTATATACCACAATTTTGAGAAATAACACTAATCTATTTTCAAATTTCAAGTATTTTTGTACGTAAGTTAAAAAAAAACTCTTCTAATTTTCAATCATACTTAATTGTAGGATCATACTTAATTGTAGGTATTACCGTTATTTTTTAAAAATTCGTTTTCCCTTCACTGCATTTTTAATTTAAATTGCCCCTACTGCATAAACGGGGAGAGATAGACCCCCTCCCATAGTAAAAAATGCTTGCATGCTGCGAAGTTATCGTACTCGTTCCACTGGTTTTAATTGGTTTGGGTCCGATTTAATTTTTTTTTTTTGAAATTAGAATTATCTTCGAATCTTAGTTCGAAGATTTGGGTGGAGGAATCTTAATAATAACTCTAATTTTTAATTCGACGATTCAGGGATACAACAATATTTTCGATTTTAGTCTATTGGGATCGGATCTAGTAATCCGATTTCAATCTGATACAGGTAAACACGGAGCTAAATCCTTATTCAATTTTGATTAAATTTTCCATGAAAATGTAGTATCATAATCATAAGTTCATAAGTAACTTTCGGATGGCAAGCGGTGGTCATTCCACAACTTGCGAATCTTTTGATTATGTTATTGTATTGTAGGTAGTTAGTTTCTTGTCTTAACTTGTCAAGGTATTATTATTTTTTTATTCTAATAAATTTGATTCTTGGTTTTAATGTGTTGTTTTTCTAATAGCGTTGATGTATAGGCTCAATATCCCATCATTTTCTCCAAAAAAAGTAAATAATGTAAATGCCATGTTTTATGCCTGAATACCCAACTGTGTAGCCGTCTGGTTTCTTCTTTAATAAAATCAGCATAATCAATTCGTCCTTCGGGACGCAGTAGCCCATCATAATCAAAATACGGGTTGAGTTTGTAGAGTTCACTGTACTTAGGGATCTGCTGCCACCGGAATATGCTACCATGTAGAAAACAGTTTAAAGCCTGTCACCAGATTTTTAATGCTTTTCTCCATTTGGCTAATATTCTCACGCATCACCAGTGCATATATTTGGCTCACAACTCATCATTTTGATTTTGATATTTTTCTGGTTCAATTTTCGTGAACCAAGTTTGATTCCACCACCAAAAGAAGGGAAATTTTGCGTTTGCAAGGAGTAGTGTTTTTGTTTTGAGTTGTCAAAACGAGAGTATTGCCATAAACCATGTTTTTTGACTTAGGACTCGATTCCGAAACGTTATGGCAAAGTTTACAATCTTACCTGACACATCGTCGCTACAGACCAAAATATTTTATTGTTGTGAACATAATTTGCTCAGACCTCCTGTGTGTTGTGTATGCATTCATTTTTGTTTTTATTTTCTTCGTCTGCAACTACGTCTCTGTGTACGGGAAAGATGTTTTTTCGGAGTATAATTAAATTCTGATAATCACAACTGGCAACATTATTTTAAAAAAGTGAGAAAATATGATCCGTATAGTTTTATTTTAATGATCTGAATCTGTTTATTCCATGTGCATAATAAAACGGGGCTATTTAAATTCTAAGTAACTAGAAAAAACTAGCCAAGTCGCGATGGAGTTGCTAGTTTATATCTAAAAAGTAATAAAATCTAGACAAAGTCGTGCTAAGTCAAAGGTTCCTTACTGCGATTTCTTTATTATTTATAGTTTATGTTGTGTGAATTGCCCGTTCACTTGTACCCACTTACTTGGCAATTACCAAGTTGCAGAATAGTCTGATGCTAAAAGAACAAGAAGCACCGAATGTAAGCATCTCCATCTATAATCTAATATATATAAATTACGTGTCACGTTGTTTGTCCGCGATGGACTCCTAAACATTTTGCATTTTATATTTTTTATATTATCATTTGGTGAATTAATACAAGAGTGATATTTATTATAAATTTCAAATAATTGATTTAAAGGGCTATGTACACCATAGTTTGATCCTTTGTATATATGTACGAGCGAGACCCCCGCCCGCTTTGCAGGGCGTTACAAAAATAATTTTTTAACTTCCTATAGGAGGTTATTGTTATCGGCCCGATTTGTCAAACTGAAATTTTTGACATATCTGGACGTTTTAAGGTATTGCAATACCTATATATCTGTCATTTTTAGAGAGATGTCTGTGTGTGTAAATGTACGTACGTTTTCCTACGTTCGTACGTTCGAGAAATATTTTTCTTCAGCGATATCTCAAGACCGGGTAGTGATATCGACTCCAACTAAATACTTTCGACAGGTTATAACTTCTGAAATACTAAATAGAAAAACTGAAAAACAATGTATTGCTCAAATATACAATGACCGATATGACATTTGGTAAAACCTACAACATAAATTTACCAAAAAGAGTCAAATATTGTTTTTCAACTTGAATATCCGAGGGCTAAACATGACATTGATTTTATGTTTCAAAAATAATAAAATTTCTTAAGTATGATAAAGTCTTTTTACTAAAATTGTTATTAATTAGAAAAATCACAAATAAATCGAATAGATGTTTTTTTTTTACAAAAAATGTTGATATTCGTCAATATTTGATAATTTTTAGGGTATTGAAAAATGCATTATGTTGAAAATAAAATACAGTTGAATACAATATCATTCCACTTTCTCGAAATATTTGTCCAAAATTTTAATTTGACAACAATATCTCCTATGAGAAGTTAAATTTCACAAAAAAAAAATATTCTGTTAAAAGGCGCTGTGTAATGCAAAATCTTCAAAAACTGCAAAATTTTCAAAGTAAATGGAATGTTATCAATGTGGGTCGCACTGAGCCTCTTTTTTATTTTTTCATACCAATGCCTTTTTATAAACAAAAATATCTTTGGTTTTATCATTATTCATCCTATAAGAAATGACCCATACTCGGTGGATGCGGTTAAAATGCAAAAAAAATACATAACAGTGATTGACATAACTATTGTGTTGCTATAATTGGATAAAAAATATAAAAAAATATAATTCATGGTTTGTCGTTTTCTTACCAAAACTTTGGTTCAGGCTATGGCATTTTTATTAAAAAACAAAAAAAATGATGCCAGCGACAGGAATCGAACTTAAGACCCCTCACGTCTCGAGCGGAGATCTTACCAGGACACCACGATCTCTACTGATTGTGGTGTGCGCAAATTGCTAAATATTGTTAAAATAAGCGACCAAAATTTAATTTCTTTGTTTAACATATTTTCCATATTTTTTTATAATTTTTTTTGCGCCCTAAACCTTCTACTCTTATTCCTCTTTAATTTAAAAAAAAAATTAAGAAAATCGGTCGACCGGTTTGGCTGGTTCGTGAACGAACACAAAAAAACAGACTTTCTTTTATAGATATAGATATAGATATATTAGAATAGTACAATCAGGGAAAGGAACGCTCGACGCGACCCTTTACCAACGTCCTCGGAATTAATATTTATGCATATTTAAGAGAGATGACGAGAAGGAAATAAGAGTAAACTAAAAAAACAAAAAAAAAATTTGAGAGCAATGTCAACGCAAAAAATTTGAAACGAATATATAGAGTTTAAAAGGAGGGAAGATTAAAAAAATAGCAACAAAGCAAAAAAAAAAACGTCAAACAGGAGGAAGAATAAAAATGTAGTTGCCAATTCAAAGAATCATTGCCAATGAGAAAAACAATGTAAATAATTTTCAAAAAGTAAAATAAATTAGGTATTTCAACTTTTTTAATAAAAATTATTTTTGATGGATAGAATAGTTTTGAGAACTTCATTATATTATATTAGAAATTCAAAATAGGTATTTGCTTTTAAAGACTTAGTACATCAAATATTAAGAATGTTATTTATTGAAGTATTAGTGTTGTAATAAATAATTTTCAAACAAACAAGATATATTAAATGTTCATTTTCAAAGTTTAAACAAAATTCAATTGAAATTAAATTGTTTAAACAATTCTTGAAAACAAAAAAGGTTATTTTGCATAAATGTAGGTATTAAAACTTTATTCTAATTCACATACCTAAACGTCAAAAATCCATTAAACTACTTTTCAACACAAATTTTAATGTAATTCACGTCAATACTAGAATTTTTATTTTATTACACGTGAAAACAATGTGAACTTTTTCTTAGTTCACTTGAAACATACAACTTTACTTGTACGTGAAAATTATACTTTCGGTTGTGATGTTGCTATTTTTTCATTAAATTAAGTAAAAATCTACCTATAAAGATTTTTGCGGCCGTCGCTAGGCAGCCACAAACAAATTGTAAGTACTTCCTATGATTTGTCAAATAAGGAAGGTTTATAAAAGAAAGTCTTTGTAAGTAAGGCGGTAATTTTTGAATATCATGAAACCACGAAAGGGATCGTAGACAAAAACGCAAACATCTTTTCTGAATGGCTTCGAGTCTTGTGACGTGTACGGCGTAGTAAGGTGACCATACTTTACAGGCATATTCTAGGACTGGTTTTACAAATGAAACAAATAGTAATTTTAAAACATATGGATCACAGAAATAACTACAAAATTTCTTAATGAAACCCAGAACTTTATTTGCTTTTTTAACTATGAGGTAAATATGTTCATTAAATGTTAGTTTGGAATCTAAGACTACACCCAAGTCAGAAAATACATATACTCTACTTAAATCTCGATGAGTGCTTTACTCCAGGCCCCGATGGATCCATCTTTTATATTAAAAAAATGTGCTTCTTATTTGTCATATCCGTTATGTGTTCTCTTCAATGCTTCCTTAAAAAGTTCTATTTTTCCTGTTATCTGGAAAAGTTCATTTATTATTCCTATACATACACTGCCAATCACTAGGATGAGGCCACATATTTTCGAACCGTTTTTCGGTCTGTATACCTGTTGGAATTTGTTTAACCCGGAAAATTTTACTACATGAGAGTAGGTACATATTTTCTTAAAACAAAGTGATACAATTATAGGGTTAATTAGAAAAGACCGTTGGAATTTCCCTACATTAATGAATGAGCTACCTAAAATTGATATAAAATAGTGCGCCACTAGGATGAGGCCATTGCGAATATTTCGTTGTAGAAGTTCACATCAGCAATTTTTTTTTCAAAATTTTGGTTGCAATATTTAAGAACGTTTTACAAATAACTCTTTTATTAAATTTCAATTGCAAATGGGTTCCGGAAAGACAGAGGCAGAAAGAGGAAAAATCGATGCTTTCAAGGAAATGGGACTCTCAAGCCGAGAAATAGCAAGGAAGCTGAACAGAAGTAAGACAGTTGTAAACAACTATCTTGCTGATCCTCAAAACTATGGAAAAAAACCAAAAAGAACGCACAGCCCAAGCAACAACATCCCGAGAAAAGCGGTTAATTTTACGTATTGCTTCAAATTCTACTCAATCAGCTACTAAAATAAGGTCCAAAAGCGGAGTATCAGCCAGTATTTCGACAGTCCGAAGGATAATAAGAAAAGATGGTACTATCCAGAGAAGAAAACTCAAAAAGAAACCTGTTCTAAAGCAAGTACACAAGGAGCTGCGAATGAACTTTGCAACAGAACATGTTTCTTGGAGCAGTCAATGGAAACGCGTCGTCTTTTCGGATGAAAAAAAGTTTAACCTTGACGGGCCCGATGGTTACAACTTTTATTTCCATGATTTAAGAAAAGAGGAACTAATTTTGGGAAGACATCACAGCAGTACATCAGGTATTTTGGTGTGGGGAGCTATCACCTACTATGGCAAAATCGAATTGGTGTTTCTTTCTACAACAATGAACGGAAACAGCTACAAATGCTTGTTGGAACGGTCATTTCCGAAGATGAAAAATATTTTTGGACCTCTGCCTTGGATTTTCCAACAAGACAATGCCCCCATCCAAACTTCCAGGGTTGTCAAAAGCTGAATTTTATCAGAAAACGTAGAGCTTTTGCCATGGCCACCCTATTCACCGGACTTGAACATAATCGAAAACGTATGGGCATGGCTATCTGGAAAAGTTTATGAAGGCGGTAGACAATTTGAAGACAAGTTATGTCACAATACACTAATTTTAAAGTTATACCATCTAGGATTTAACAACAATTTTATAAATTGGATTTCTTTATACTTAAAAAATCGTCGTTATTCTGTCTTGTTTCGTACTGAAAGTTCAATTCAATTTGTTGTCAATTCTGGCGTCCCTCAGGGCAGCCAATTAGGTCCTATTTTATTTGTTTTATTTATTAACGACTTGGTCTCAAACTTGTGTATGCTGATGACATTAAGCTTTTCAAAAGTATAAAATCCTCCTCTGACTGTTTATTATTACAAGAAGACTTAACAATATTTAGGGAATGGTGCAATAAAAACCGACTAATTTTAAATGTTGACAAATGTAAAGCTATGAGTTTTACCCGTAAAAAATGTCCGTTTTTGTTCAACTATACGTTTGATTCTTGTCCGTTATGTAAGGTTTCTATGTTTTCTGACTTAGGTATTATTCTAGATCCCAAATTATCATTTAATGATCATTTAAGTTACATAATTAAAAAAGCCAATAGGGTTCTTGGATTCATTAAAAGATTCGGTCGTGATTTTCGGGACCCTTATGTTCTTAAACTTCTATTTGTTTCATTTGTTAGACCAATTCTAGAATACGGTTTTGTGGTATGGTCACCTTATTACTCAACACATGTTACAATTAAAGCGATCCAAAAAAAGGTTTCTGCGTTTCTGTCTTCGGTCTCTTCCATTGACGTGGGAAAATCTACTTCCGCCTTATTCTCAAAGACTAGCTTTGATCAGCCTCCCAATTTTGTTTTATTGTTGGGCTTATTAATGGTTCGATATCATTACCATCAGTTCTAAGTAAATTAAATTTCAGTTTCAGTCGTTCAAGTTTAAGGCGACAGCAACCTATTACTCAAATATTTAGCAGATCAAACTATGGTGTATGTAGCCCATTCAATCAATTAATAACAATTTATAACGAATTTCATTTTTGTTTTGATTCTGTAAATGATAATATAAAATGTAAAAATTTTAAACTTATGTTTTTCAACAATGTTTAATCATAAATGTTAATTATGATATTAGATTATATTAGATTATAAGAACTATTTTTTAACATTGTTAACGTTAGATTTTAACGAACTAAATAAATAAATAAATAAATAAAGGACATGTAATTAAAAACGATTGGAAAGAAAAGTTTACAAAGAACAGAACAGCTGTGTTTTTTTTGTGCTCTCTAAATTATTTATTTAAAATGAATTCTAAATGTGATAAATGCTTAAAGGTTATTGATGATATTTCCTTTCTATCGTGTGGTGTTTGTGACAGAAGCATACATGCGGGGTGTATCAACTTAATCGATAAAAAAGAAATTATCACTTTCAAATCAAATAAAAATTTGTTCTTTAAATGCGAAAAATGTATTCTTATTCCTTTAAAACTGTGTATTGACAAATTAAGAGAACTTTCTATGTTGCTCGATGTTCCATCTTCTCAGAGTGCAACAACTTCTCTGGATCTGAGTCGAAACATCCGTATCTCAACTCGTGCTCAGAGAACAACAAGTTTAAGTGTAACTGATAAAAAGAAACAGTCAATTACTAATACAAAAAACAAAAAAGTTCCTCTCGGAGAAACCTCTACACCTCAGAGTCGCTCTTCGTTAAAAAATAACGTTCCTTCGCGTTCCTCTCTCACTCCCTCATCAACTAAATTGTTATCAACTTCTACGATATCAAATTCAAATAAAGTCAAATTGACATCTAATTTGAAGAATGTTCCTACGAAAATAATAGATGTTTATGCTAGCAACAATGACAACAGTGATAATAACAATTCAATTGAAACAGATGTTGTTGTTGTTGATGCTCGCAGTGACGTTGGTGATGTTAACGATATTGGTGATGTTAATGTTGATAGAGTAAAACTTGTTGCTATTAATGATCGTGATGCGTGCGAAAGTGAAAAACTTGTTGCGGTTGATGATCGTGTTGCTGACGCTGTTATAAACAATAATGTTACATCGAACAATAATGTTGCTGTTGATGATGGTGTTGCTGAAGCTGTTGTAAGCAATAATGTTACAGCGAACAAAAATGTTGCAGGTACTAGTAAGTGTAAGAAACAAAAACATTTAATAGGCAGCGATGTTCTCGCCGTCTCCGTTCTTCCTTCTGTACCGAAACTACGCTTTATACATGTTTCTCGGCTTAAAAATACTGTCAATGAAAACGACATTACCAAATTTGTAGCACAAAAGGTAAATCTGCCAGCAGAGAACCTTGTTTGCGCTAAATTAGTGAAGAAAGATGCAGATATTTCTCAACTGCGTTTTATTAATTTTAAACTTGGTGTACCTTCAAGATCTTTCGATGCTGTTCTTCAATCATCTTTATGGCCAACTGGTGTACAAGTTAAGCAGTTTTTGAACCATCCAAAAAACGGACTAGGCCAAAAACAAAATCAAACGTCAACATAACAAACAACGACAAGTATTTTTCCATATTTTATCATAATGCGAGTGGTATGAGAACCAAATCGCATGATTTCTTAATTGCTGCCCAGGACTGTCCATACGACGTTATAGCTTTAACTGAAACTTGGTTAAATGAGAACTTTTTGAATGGTGAATATTTCCCTTCCGATTACAACGTCTTTCGCAAAGATCGTCAAACTGGTCAAACTAGAGGAGGAGGAGTTTTGTTGGCTATTCAATCAAATTTTACAAGTAGAGAAATTAGACTACCTTATAATTCTTTCGAAATTGATCAGATTTGTGTTTGTGTAGATCTATTTATCCAATCTTTTAAATGTATTCACTTATATATTTTCGTATCATATATCCCACCTTTATCTCAAAATCTTTTGTATGAGTCTCACATTAAAAATATTGTAGAAATTGCTAATGATAAGGATGAAAATTGTTATTTTGTAGTTGTTGGTGATTTTAACTTGCCTAATATTAATTGGAAATTCTCAGATGATGAAAAGCAATTATTTCCTTATAATGTTGTCAAAGATTATGAATATAATGTTATTGATAGTTTATCAGCCTTAAATATGTATCAAATCAACAACATTCCTAATTCTATTGGTCGTATTTTGGATTTAATTTTTATTGATAATTGCCTTGAAACTCAATGTAATGAACCATCTTACAAAATGTTAGAAAATAGCATTCATCACAATGCAGTTGAAATAGTTTTTAATTTTTCTATTTTGAATGAATCTAAAAATAATTCACAATTGTATGATTTTAAAAAAGCCGATTATGATTCCATAAAAACTTATTTAAACTCAGTAGATTGGCAACATATTTTAAGCAGTAAAGATACTAAACAAGCTTTTACTCTGTTTCGGAACATATTAGATTCAGCGGTTTCTTCTTACGTTCCTAGAAAAACTTTATTTAAAAGTTCAAATAAACCTATTTGGTTCAACAAAAGTATATCAAGACTGAAAAATGTCATGAATAAACTTAATAAAATTAAAAAATCTTCAATTCATTTAAATGAACATTTCAAACAAATAAGAAGGGAGTATGAGTTTTTGAAAAAATTTTTATACAAGCAATACATCTCGTCTCTTGAATCGAAAATTAAGAATAACCCTAAAAGTTTTTGGTCATTTATTAACACGAAAAGAAACTCAACTGGGATTCCATCTAGTATGACTTATAATAATGTGTTTTCCGATGATATTAATATAATTTGCAATAACTTCGCGTCCTTTTTTCAATCTAATTTTATTAATCTAAAATTAGACTATGCTAACTCAATAAATTCAGATCCTATGGTTGATCTTGGTAATCTGCAATTATCTGTAGATAATGTCTTACAAGTACTTTTATCTCTTGAAAAAAGTTTTTCTATTTCACCAGACAATATTCCACCAATTCTTTTAAAAACTTGTGCTAATATACTTGCTACACCACTTTGTATAATATTTAACCTTTCTTTAAGTAATGGTGAGTTCTTAGATGAATGGAAATACTCTATAATAACTCCCCTTCATAAATCAGGTACTAAAAGTTCGATTGAAAACTACAGACCAATTGCAAAACTGCAGTTAATTCCTAAGGTTTTCGAAGCTGTAGTAAAAAACAAGTTGTATAATCTTATTCACAATAACATTTCAGTTTACCAACATGGTTTCTTAAAAGGTAGATCCACTACTACAAATTTATCAATATTTTCAAATTTTTGCCTATCACAGATGGAAAAGCGTTCTCAAGTCGACACTATTTACACTGATTTTTCAAAGGCTTTCGACCGTGTTCAACATAGTGTTCTCTTAAAAAAACTAGAGATGTATGGATTTCATTCTCAGCTCCTAATGTGGATAAGGAGCTATTTAGTAGGTAGAAAACAAGTGGTAAAAATTGATAATGCCCTGTCTAAGGAAATTATAAATTTTTCGGGTGTTCCTCAAGGTAGTCACCTTGGACCACTTCTTTTTATCATTTTTATTAACGACTTACCATTGCATCTTACTTTTTCTAAATGTCTTCTATTTGCTGACGATTTAAAAATATTCAGTTCCATAAGTTCACTTAACGATGCAATAAAAGTTCAAATTGATTTAAATAATTTAATTAAATGGTGTAATATCAATGGGCTATATTTTAACAATAAGAAATGTAGCGTTGTAACATTTTCTAGAAATCACAATCCATTACATTATAATTATAAACTTGAAAACGACATTTTGCAAAGACTTGATAGCCATAAGGATCTAGGCGTAATCTTCGATTCTAAAATGAATTTCTCAAATCACATAGACCATGCTATCTCAAAAGCAAACTCTATGCTAGGGTTTGTTTTTCGAAATTCAAAAGATTTCGAAGACCCCTATACTTTAAAAGCTCTTTATTCTAGTCTCGTCCGACCACATTTAGAATATTGTACTGTTATATGGAGTCCCTTTACCGCGTCTAGCATTTGTCGTATAGAAAGAGTTCAAAAAAGGTTCACAAAGTTTGCCTTACGAAAAATATATGGTTATTCAAATGTTCCATCTTATGAGACGAGGTGTATTTTAATTGATCTAAAACCTCTGGCTCAGAGAAGAAAATTAAACTCAATACTTTTTGCTTTTGATGTCTTGAATTTTAATATTGACTGTTCAGTTTTGTTATCTATGTTTTTTATTTATGCGCCTTCTAGAAACTTGCGCCCTCGTGACTGTGATTTTTTAAATGTTCCTTACCACAGTACTAGCTATGCTAAGTATAATCCTATCACAAGAGCTTGTATGGATTTTATTGAATATGATTTTGCAATTGATTTTAATATTAATAGAAATGTTTTGAAAAGTAAATTAGTAAAATTGTTGTAGTACTATAAGTAAATTATGTATTTTATTTTTATGTTATGTATCATAATTATTAGTCTAAATGGAGTGTGTAACTTTTAAGACGAATAAATAAATAAATAAATAAATAAATAAACTTTTTTGGGTGTGAAACTCATGGTTTTACATTTGTCAACATTTAAAACAATACGGTTATTATTTCACCATTCCCTGAATAATATGAAGTCTTCTTGCAAGAGAAGACAGTCAGATGATGTAGATTTGATTTTTTTTTTTGAAGAGTTTTATGTCATCAGCATATAAGGACAGACGAATTTTGTATGATTGAAACTAAATCATTAACGAATAAAACAAATAAAATAGGACCAAGATGGCTACCCTGGAGGACACCAGAATTCACAACAAATGAACTTGAACACTCATTACGAAATTTAACATTATAACGTCTATCTTTTAAATATGAGGGGATCCAGTTAATGAAATAGTCGTTAAAACTTTGCTGTGCCAATTTTAAAAGTAATGTTTTATGACACAATTTGTCAAAGGCCTTGCTGAAATCAGTAAAGATACAATTAACTTGTTCGCGCATTTCAAAAACATCTAAACAAAAGGACGTAAATTGAAACAGATTAGTAACAGTTGAACGCTTTTTAACAAAACCATTCTGTTTATCACAAATAATTGAACTAAGATGAAAAGAAAGGGCACTACATACGATAAACTCAAACAGTTAAGGTATCACAGACAGCTTAGCAACAGGTCGATAGTTCATTACTTCGTTTTTAGGACCTTTTTTGTGTAGTAGTATTATAAAAGAGCTCTTCCAGATAGAAGGAAACAGTGAGCTTTTTAGAGACGTATTAAAAAAAAACATCGGGTGTGCTAAGTACGCAGCACATTTCTTTAAAATGGATGATGGTACACCGTCGGGACCAGGACTAAAACATTCGTCAAGTTGTAGGATACTATTAACAATAGTATTTTCATTTATACCGAAATTGATAGAATGTAAGTGGGGGAAGTTTAAAACAGTGGTAGATGTGTTAGGAAAACTAATAGTATTAAATTCTACAAAAGCATCTTTGGAGTAGTTTGCAAACATGTTTGCAATTATTCTCGGCTCATTACTATTTGATGTCGAATCAGTCATTAAATTAGGGTACCCACATTTTTTCTTCTTACAATTAACGAATTTCCAAAAACTATCAGGGTTAGATTTTACGAATGTAATCATCATATAGGATGTTAGAGCAGTCAGTAAAAAGTTATTTTATAATAATGATAGTCCTACAATCATCATCAGTTCTTGTTTGATTATACTTTATCCAAGCTTTGTTCCTTTTGTTTTTTAAGTTTTTAACATGAGAATCAAACCATGGTGGAACATTTAAGTTATTTCGATTCAAAAGCCGAAAAGAGTTAAATAAAAACTGTTACACATATCGTCAATATTTAAGTTAAAAAATAAGTGATCCCAAATGATCGTACATAATAGGTTCAAAAGGTTTTCAAAAGTAAATTTACTAAAGTTAAACTCAAGTTTGTTGTTATTAGATAGCATATGAGGTGAAGCCATGTTTAGATCTAGTGCTATGTCCAATGCAGGATGATGGCGATCTTCGTCTACAAGTTTGACAGCAGAAGAAATAACAGCTGCTTCAGAGCATATGGTTTCGTAGAAAAATACCAGATCAAGTGTTTTTCCAAAACGGTTCTTCACACCGTTGAGTTGACTTAAGCCACATGAAGACATACCATCAGTTAATAAAAGCTAATTTAAAAATGACGTGTTTATTGGAATGTAGAAGTTATCGTCGTCATTTTGAATCCAGTTGAGATTGGGTAAATTAAACTTAACTAGCATTTTCATGCTTTTTCCAACTCGACCCAACAATTTACATAGTTACACTTTCTTCGAACACACCCCATGTAGAACAGTTGTTTTTTTTCAAACTTAAATTGAATAATTAACTAAAATGTAAAGAAGTTAGCCAGAAATTTCTTTAATAAGTGAGTTTGTATATTTACAACTTTTGTTTGCAATATGTATTAATTTTTTTCATCAATAATTTGACAAATAATTTAGGGACACCAACTTTAAGAAGACAAATTAAAATTGAAAAGTGAATATAGCGTTTTTTTGGTACTCGAATACTATGTTATGGATAGATTACCAATAAAACACGGCTATTATAAGCAAACATAGGTACTGCTATCCATTAATCCTAATCATCTTGGTTTGCATTTATATAATGCTTAAGATAATCTTCTAATGTTGAATGTGGATGTTCAAGCGCTCCATAACTCTGTACATGATATGCTGTTGTAATTATTTGTTTCATATGGAAAAGTTTAGCAAATTGTTTTAATAAAGAGGACATAAAATCTGGGGTGGAATCGTCTAAGGTGATTATCATTTGTGATCACGATTAATTTTACATCTTGATAAGGTGATCACAAAAAAATATTGAAAATTTGGCATCACTTTAGAAGAAAAGCAGTAACGTTTGTGTTTCATCTCAGTTTTTCTTCCAATTTTTATAGCGATAAGGTGTAAGTTCACAAACGCATCACTGCAGTAATGATGCCCAAATGTTCAAAGTCAAACGTTCACAAACGCAGATTCTGGCATCACTTTTCTCGTCAACTGTTCATTATTGCAAACTTGCATAAACTGATGCCCAAAAACTAAACAAAAAAGCATCACTACAACAGCGTGATTAGTTGGCATCGCATCAGCATCGCAAAAAAGCAGCGATGCCGAATCACTGCAGCAAAATTTGACGTTTGTGAACTTACACAAGTAAAAATGGAAATTAAAAGTAAAAAACAATCATTAACCCGACCAAACACGTTCATTTTGTATGAAAATATATTAAAAATTAACAAAACCACGACACTTTTACGTAGATGTGATAACTAGATGTCACAAGAAAATATCACAAAAATGTGATTGTCACATGTGACAGTCGCCTTACTCAGACCAAATTAATTTTTTGTGACTGTCAACTATCACAAATCATCTTGACTATATTTAGTTAGATCATCTTGAAATGTAAGTATAAATTGATTTTCGTTAATAGAGTTAATGGTAGAGGTTCTACGGTATCTAAACTTAATTTTTCAAATGGCTGACTCGGCGTCCTTGTTATTTTCATAGGAGTTTTAAATGTCTTTCTTAAAGTTTTATTCTTTTGACAACTTTTACAAGATTTAAAGCTTTTATTTCTGACTTCATATGATTCTAATAATATAGTTCTTTTATTCGATTATAAGTTCTTCTAAAACCGGAGTGATCTGATTGAGGATCGTCATGATTTTCTTTGAGGATAATAGGAATATCTGAACGTTATGGATTAATAATTGTATGGTGATGAACAATAGTTTTAATTTTCGAACAACGGAAGATAAATTGATATGATATGTTTTAATTTTTCCTATTTGAATATATTTTTATCATTTTCAAAGTTAGGTATAGATATGCTTTCTTCTCCATCTTCTTCTAATTTATACTTGAGATTTTGAACGACGTAAAAGAATTCGGAGTAGTTTGCCTTTTGTTAACTTTGACGTTTTAGCAAATAATGATAAAAATAGAATTCATTCTTCACGTTCTTACTGCTTCATATAATTCATAAGGATGCACTTTTAAATTGCTCTATGTTATCACATAGATATAAAATATTTGTTAAATTACAATCACCAGCAATGATTTGCTGCATAAGTAAGCGATATTATTATTTGATTTCCGAAATGATGATTTTACTTGGGAGAAGTCATAAACATTAGATTTTAAGAATGAATAGTAAAATTTAAGATAATCGTCATATGATGCTAATTTAAAGAAATAAACAGTGACTATAGTGAATTTCTTACCATAAAAATAAGGTCTGAAATGGGCAATGGTCCATACTATAGCCAATAGTCGTCTTTCTATTGTACTATAATTTGATTCGTTTCAATTCAATGTTCCAGATGCAAAAGATATTGGTAGATCATTGCCTATTTCACCTTGACTTAAAACTTCGCATACATCAAAACCTGTAGCGTCCGTAGTAGCAGGTTTATTTATCTACAAGCTTAAAGCTAAAAGATTTGATCTTAAAAAATTAGGTATTACCATATTATCGGCCGATACTGCTGCAATTTCACGTTCGATATTCGTAAGAAGTTCATCAATCCTCTTGTTGGTATAGACCATAGACTTGAAGTAGCCCCACAGGAAATAGTCTAATGGCATCACAGTGGGCCCAAATGGCATTTTGCGTCTCAAAAATGCTTTTTTCGAAATTCACGTGCGAGCAAAAATTTTTACACAAATGAATTAAGAAAAGGTCAAATTTTAAATTGAAATACAAATTCAACGGATTATTTTGCATGATTTAAGAATATGGCTACCTGAAGTGGTCACTTCACACCACCTTACATTTGTGGCGAAAAGAATCACGTCTTTAATAGAGTTTTCTTTAAACGTTCCATGATAGGACTATACAAATGTTATATATCGTTGGAAAGCTGGTAATCTTGGCTTTTTAAATCAATGAAAATAATTTTATAAACTTAAATTTTTGTACTATATTTAATTATTTATATTAACATACTTTTCGTTTCCTTTACTTCTATCTTTGATTAAGGTTTTAAATGGTTGCGCTGTCTTGCGTGTTTTCTCTTATAGTGAAATTTTTTCTTTATGTATTAATAACAAGATACAAGAAAAAAAAAATTGCTCCAAATGTGCACTCTTTGAAAAATGCCAATATATGTTACGTAGGGTACGACTAAAAAAATCCGATCAGCTCTATTTTGAGGCTGTTTTCTTTCTAAACTTATTTTATGACACTCGCAATCGAATTATTCTGTAAATGATATACGTGTTTTTAATAAATATATTATGGATTTAAGTATCCAGGGGCGTATATGCCCCCTTTTTGGAAATGTCATATTTTTGACATATGTTTTTGTTTTTTGATGAAAATTACTCACAATTCTGTTGTTTTTCAATGCTAGAAAATATAAGTATCTTCAAATAACAACAATAAATAAATAAATAAAGCTCTAGCAAAACACCCTGTGCTACCCAACAGAGACTGGCAAAAAGGTTCGGTTACAAAATTTATTAATACGTACCCTAAAGGGTACATACATAGACACACATGCACATATGTATATACATAAATATATACAGTTTTCAAACCTGGATCTCTAAAATTAAAGCTTTTTACGAAATATAGCTTTGATGCAACCTTAGGACAATATTTAGTTACACCTAATGCTAACTTGATCATTGTTATAAGTGTTGCAATAAAACTTTAATTTTAAAAGAGACACCAGAAAATTGTTTGTACAATTAACTTATACCAAGGTTTTATGTTATTCTTCAAACACTTTAACATGGTTCGTCCATATGTACTCACAAATTAACATAGCTAATATGCATTCTGACCCAAACAAATTTATGTGGATAAATATAAATGTTGTGTTTTCTGCATAAAATACTGATTCAATGTGAAGTCTAACTGCAGCATGGAGTTTTGACGCTAGGTCAGCTATCGGAAGATACCTAAGATCTACGTTAGCAGGATAATAAAAAATAAAGAAGATTAACAGCTGCTTAATAATTAAGATTTTATTTAATTTTACTTTTTTTTTTTGATTTTTTGCAATGACTTTTTATTTTATTAACGTTTTTTCATTTCTCTAATTATTTAATTTGTCGTTGTTTCAGTTTGTGGTTAGTGTTTATTTGTATAATCTAAGTAAAAAAAATAAATATAAACAAAATTTATAGTGAAAATTCATATTTTGGTTGGGCGAAAATGATATTTTTTAACTTTAAATACAATTTTAATACTAAAAAACGAAATGGATTTAAGAATCTTTTATATTTATTTAATTATTATATATTCAAGATAATATGTTCTTAATTTCACTTAATTATTCCAAGAGACAAAAAAGTTAAAAGGTCAAGCGGCTTCAGTTCTTGCGCCAATTTATTCTTGTAAGGATGTATGCCAAGATCTTTACGCGAAATTCGCCACAACGACGTCACAGAGATGCCCAACGCTTGAGAACGACGTGTGAGAGACACATTTGGGCTTTCTGCAACTGAAGCCTAAGCATCAGCAATATTCTTGACACGCATTTTTCAATGATTTTTTTTTTTTAACTTTTAAAAACATTGAGAGTAAAATTTGATTTTTTTGAAGAAAAACTTGCTCTCAATGTTTTTAAAAATTTCAAATTTTATTTTCTTACACTAGTTGTTAAGTTCTTTCAAATTGGCTGGTAGATGTTTGGCCGCTATGAATTTGTCTTAGAGCTTGGACTCACCTTTCTGACATCAGGAGTTCGATATCTATGTAGTTGTGAAGAAAATATTTGGTTAACATAATTACCCCCAAAGTTAATTTTTTGGTTTTTTAAATTGTCTGACAGGGGAATGGCTGCCATGAATTTGTCTTGGACTCACTTTTTTGTACTCAGAGGTTCGAAATCTATAGAGAGGTGAAGAGAATTTTTGGTTAACATTATGTTTCTCAAAGTTGATTTTTTCAGCTTCCTACTCATACCCTTCATTTTCGGTTAACTTTCACAACACAAAATTTGCTGTGGGCTCCCAGTCTATATAATTTTCACTAAATTCAAGTGAAATATTAATCGAACCTATTGTTTTGATTGGATTATCGGTTGATTCGATGGCTTTGAGTTTAATAATATCACCATCGCTGAGTTTCACTTTATTTACTAAAAATTCCTTTTTATAAGAGAAATATGCGCACCACTGTCTACTAAAAGTTTGAAATAAGAAGAAATATATAATTTAGATGCTACATTTATAAAGATAGTATTTTCATTCAATAATATTAATTCATTTCGTTTGCCCGATCTGTTGTAGCATTCCTCTCGAGTGAATGAATTTCTATTTCTTGCGATAATTACATACATACCTCATCTGATTGGAGCGTATACATACATAGGTTTATGTTTACTACCCGAAGTTTTATTCATGAAACAATGCATCGCTACATGTCCAGACGGTATGTTGAATGCTTCGTTGAGAGTTTCTATATCCCTGACTCTCAACATTCTATTTATTTTTGGTTTAACAATTAAAATAAAAGCTTTTTTTTCTTAAACAGTTTCGATTTTGCAAATATATTGCGAAACCGTTTCATTATTTTGTTTGCAGTTTAGTAGTTCAATGAGCGAATGCCCATGATGCTTTGAATATGAATACATATATGTTTTTTAGGTATTCAAAGCAGAGTCAATTGCATTTAGAAACGGAATGAATCGAAGGGTTTGACGAATTTAAAAAGGGTATTCGTTTCCATTTCCATCTGCATTCATGTTTTCAAAATATTTAACTTAATTTTCAAATTTGCCTTCGGTACAATATGTACCTAAAATTACTTCAATTAACTATTCAAAATTTGAGTCACAGGTCTAGTTTAAATTATTTATAATTTATATATGAATTGTTTTTTGTTCAGATTAATTAATTATTGTATGATTATTAAAATTTTAGCCACAAGTTTCATAAAGATCTTATAAAATAATATAATAAGAGTTGACGTATTTAAATTTTAGTGTAAAATGATTTCCGATGCAAAACTTGAGTCTCAATTCTAATTTGATAATTTTGTTTTTTTAGAATAATAATATTATGATTTGATGTACATATATAAATGATTGTAAAATTATTTTCGATAGTTATTTCATTCACAATTATAATTTTATATTTTTTATAGAATGGTATGAGTTTATGTAGTAAATGAGTGTAAAATTATTTTCGATAATAATTTTAAATTTTAGTCACACTTCTACATTGATAATTATATTTTATGAAATAATATGAGCTTGTATAAATGGATAAGTTAAATGTTTTCCAATAATTATTCTGAATTTGAGATACAATCCTAATTTGCTTCACTTTTTTTTAACTTTAATAATATTAGTTTGTGTTCTTACAAAATTATCAGCATGATGATTTCCGAGAATTAAACTTCTGACACCATTTATGTTGTGCTTCGCTCTTCTTCCAGATTTTGTTTTCAAAATGGACAAATCAGCACTTTATTTAATAAATTATGTTGTGCTCAATTATGTTGATCTCCAGTCTTCTTAAAAGTTTTGTTTCCAGAGAAAGAAATCAGCAACACATTTAATTTGCAATTAAATTGTTTCTTCGTTATTTAATATTCAAATATTATTATTTTCCATTTTATTATATATATATTATTACTCCAAGTAAGGCTCAATACACTACATTGCTTATGGTTCTCAAATTTGTGACTCACTTAACAGATAAATATTCAAGTTATTCGAAGGCAAATTTGATGATGGTGTTTGATAATTAGATTCTCAGAAAAATAAATAATTTTGCTGATGGAGAATAATGATGTGGGTTGCACAGAATGTAACGAGATATGGATTTGATGACCAAGAATTTATTTACGTGTTTGCAAGAAATATAACAAGATATAAGTATTTATCTTGGATAAATACTCAAAATATTAGGGGGATTTATTGGGTTCATAACATAATTGGTCCGTACTTCTTTAAAAACGATGCTGGCCAAAAAGTTACAGTCAATGGTGACCGCTATAGAGCGATGATTATTGACTTTTTCTTTCATCAATTGAACAACCATGATGTGCAGAAGTAGTGGTTTCAACAAGACGGCGCAACATGTCACACAGCTCGTGCCACAATTGATTTATTGAAGGAAACGTTTGGTAACCGCATAATTTCACGTTTCGGACTCGTGAATTGGTATCCAAAGTCGTGCGATTTAACGCCGCTTGACTACTTTCTGTGGGGGATCGGTTTGCTAACCCGGGTTAGCTCGATTTAGCCACAACTCAAGTTGACTCGGTTTGATTTTGTTTTAATTTGATTTAGACTTTACCCGAACCGAGAGATAAATCGACTTACGATTCGATTTTTTTTTTTTTTAATCGAGTTAGATTTTACCTGAACCGAAGGTAACTAACTAGGTTCACTGGTCAACAAAATTTTAACTTTTCTTTGTTACATGAAAACTTATATCAAATTTTGAATTTATTAAGGCCACTAATATGAATAAAAAAAATTGACACGTCAAAATAATTGCTTAATATAGAAACAACACTCATGATTTTCGTGAATATTTTGTCGTTAGAACACTTTCTTGGCATGTTTACGATGTAAAAAACATACAAAGACGTAAGTTAGTCCAATGCAATTGTTATAAATGAAGTTATTGAAAAACAGACACGTATATGAGGTCAGATTACGTCAAACCGAAAACCTTATTTTAGTGAAAATGAAATAAAAATTGAATTTGAATATGAATATAATTTAAACCGAGTTGCAAGTTACAAGAGATTTGCAGTTTTTTTAATTCTCCGGAAAAAGACGTATGAAAATTGTGTTTCGATTTCGGATCGGGTTCCTTAGCCAACTCGAACCAGGGAACTCGAACAAGCTGACCCGAGTTAGCTAACTAGAGTAGTAATTCGGGTTACTTAAATTTCAACACGAGTTAACTCGGTTTTATACATCACTAGAACCCACAGCACTCTCACAGGAGAAATTGGGCCCTCAGCCAGGCTGATCATCGGCACGGGGCGTGTAAATTCTTAGATCCAGTCCAATTTGGGATGGTGAAGAGAGGAGGAGAATCAGAAAGTATAAAGACTGTATTGAGGGAATGATATAAGGTAAAGTGGGATAGGTAACAATTGGGACTTTTTCGCCGTTCCTTTGTGGGAGAGGAGATGTTAGAGAAAGCTGAGCGTCATTTGATTTTAGGATTCAAAGAAACGAAAATTTAAATAAAGTTAGTTTTGAAAATGTCTGGCAATAGCTGAGAAAAAATTTACGAAACAAATGTCCATGTCCGTTTAAGAAATGCTTTTTATATGTTTTTTTTTATATATTTTTTTTATATATTTTTTTTATATGTTTGTTTCGAAAAAAGTGTCCGTATAATAGAATTTTCCTTATTGAAGCTGTTTGCTTTTATTGTATATAAAATTTAATTATTTTAATTATCGTTTTTTTGTCTTTATTTTAGCAAACCGAAAATCAGGACCTCAATTTAAACAGTAATGATGAAATAAACGGAAAAAGAATGGATAAAAACACTGGTATCATTTCCACTTTAAAAGATGATGGTTAGTCACGATTGTTTATTTTAATTGAAACTTTAAAAAATATTTTTGCTTAGATTTGGAAAGTTTGATCTCTGAAGCAATTATAACTGGAAACATTGAAGCTGCAGTTGAACTTTGCTTTGAAACTAGCCGGCCAGCGGAAGCTCTTGCTATTGCTTCCACAGCGGGCATAGAATTTCTTACGAAAACACAAGAAAAGTTTTTAAAGAAACGTGATTGCAATTTGTCAAACATAATTTTAGCTTTAATATCTGGCGATTGGTTGGACTTTATATCTCGTTGTTCATTAGATTCATGGAAAAAAGCTCTCGTAGCTGTTCTTAAGCATAGTGGTCGTAAGGTTGTTAATATTTGCGAAAAACTGGGAGATCGGCTGCTTGCAGAGAGCTCTCAAGTAGAGTATACGAAAAATGCACTTCTCTGTTATATCTGTGCTGGAAGTGTTGACAAAGTAATAGATGCGTGGCATCAGTTAAAACGTTTAGAAAAGGGTAATCCGGAGTATGAACTGAATAAAACAGAGTTTCAAGAAATAGCTGAAATAGTAATGATATTAAATAAATCACTTGAAGCACAAGGTATCGTTGTTGAGTCGGAGGGAAAATTTGCAGATTTGATCTACCTGTATGCTACACTCCTTGCAGACCAAGGAGCAATTGGCACAGCAACTGCATATGTTTTTGCACTAAGGCAATCAACTCATTCAAATTTAAACGACTTACGCGACCGTCTGAATAAAATCAGTAATCAAAAAACTATTGATAAAACGGATATGAATGTACCGGATTGTTCAAATAAACAAACATATCTCAAGCATCAGCAGGTAGTACCCCTTTCAACGAATTACTCTCAATCCGGTGCGGTATTGCCTGGCGTTAATCAGTGGAATATTCCTTCTATTGCTACGCAATTGACTCCTCAAGCTCAACCAAACATGTTCAATCCGCACCAACAGAATTCAAATAATCTCAACCAACTGATGCTACAAAACGTAGGATTACAGGCACAAAAATTACCAACAGCGACACAAATTAATGAAAGCCTAATTCATCCACCGAGGCCATCAAGCGTGAGTTCTCAGGGATCTATTCCATTGACTTCTCGTTCAAAATACATTTTAGATCCATCAGTATCTAGTAGTCCTCAATATGGTTTGTCACATGGTGGAAGTTATAATCAAACACCACTCTTTGCACCAACAAATTTTAACACTATGCCACTCGCATCAAATTCAACTGGCTATCCTTCTCAAGTACATTCAATGAATCAAATGCAAAACGATTATATGCCACTGAATACAATGCAGCCTCCGCAAAAGTATTTGCCGGGAATTGCTCCTATAGAAACAGTGCCGTCACAGTCACAGACTTATGTTCAAAGAAACCCAACACCACCACCTGGATGGAATGACCCACCAGTTTTGAAATCTAAAAAACAAGTGAGTAACTAAAAGCTGTTTATTATTCCGCTTTTTATTTTTTTGATTGTATAACATATAAGCCATGTAAATATGTATGTATATACATATATCGATGTTTAATATGTGTTAATATTTGCCTTTTTTACGTTAAAAAATTAAATTTTGTTTATCTGTGATTCTTTTAAAACTATGTATATATACATATAATATGCTGGAAACTACAGTCTATTGACTTGTAATATCTAACCTTTATCTTTGATATAAGAAAGATGGAGAACAGTTATGAACGTTGATTTTTTTATATAGTTATGTTATGACAGTTTAATATTATATTATATTTAATATTAATAGATGTAGAACTACCTTGTTGAAATGTAATTACAACAAGAATATTTTAGTAATAGGTGTGTTTTACTATAGCAATAATCCAATCCAGATCAGATCAAGGAATTTTCCTCAGATTAATATATTTTTGTATTTCAAATTTGGTAGCTGTTTCAAATTTGTTCTGTCAAAAATGACATATTAAAAATTAAAAAAAAAATGGAGCTGGCGTAGTTGATGTACATATGTAAATCATGACTATGAATCTTTAAAGAAACTTGATTTTCAACCAGGAATTTTAAATAGGAAATTTGCCCATGTTTAAAGCAATAATTAACTAGGTACATACAAAACTATGTCATAATGAATTCACAAAATCATAATTAATTCACGTATTTAATTTTTTGTATGTGCATATGTAGGTACATGGATGTAGAATGTAAAAATAATTTTATTTACAAAATTACTTACGATTAGTTTTGCTTTTCTTCCATCTTAACAACTGAAATATTAGTATTGAAAAATATCCATATTAGTTATATGAAATAATTTTCTGATGCAGTGCAGTGTGTTGTCAAATAAAAACATGTAAAACTTGGCACCTTTTATTTTTATTTTTTAATAAGAACAAAATTGCTTTTCTTACTAATTATTCATTCATTCCCATTCAGTCTAACCAATTCTCACTAAAAAAGAACCAACTTCAAAAATGATTTTTAATCTCATACAAATCATATTTGTGTGCCTCCTTTTCCATAGAAATACACATACGCATGTATAAACAAAGAGTTAATTCTACCCCAAAAGTGTACTTATCAACAAAAGTTTTATCAGCGTATAATTTTTTGTTTTTTTGTTTATTGTTTATAGAATAAAAGGACAGAACCATTAGGATCTGCAATAACACATCCTTTATTTAGTATGGACCCAAAACAAAATGGTTACCTAGATCCAAGTGCAGATAATCAAGTAAATGTTTGAATTGTAAAAACCCACTGTTATTAGCAAATAAATATAAAATTTACAGAATCCGACGATGCCACCGCAATCGATTACTAACCAGCAATATCTACCACAAATTCCCCATAATGTGATGCAGCAAAATAATAACAATCTTTTGCCGACACAAGCAAAGCTTCAAGCAACAACTGGTAATTCAAGTTTGTATCAGCAACATACAGGTTACCAAGAACAACCAGCTCCAGTTCAAAACCGAATTCCGGAGACACCTAAAGAGAAGCCAACTTTACCAGAAGAATTCATTTACATGCAAACAGTATTTGAAGAACTGAAAACCCAGTGTCTCGCTGCGGCATCAGATCCGGTAAATATAACTCAAAACTTTTCATATAGGGCTATACGTATGTATGTACTTATTTTTGTTTCAAAATTTAAAATATCACGGACTCAAAAATTTTATACCAAAAAAAAATTATTTAAAAATAAAATAGAATGCCATGTTATACCTTCTTCGAAAGAAAGAAATCTCTTCTTTAATTCTCATTTTAAATAGGGCTTGTAAATATTTTTCGAAAAATTTATTTTCAAACTCGAATTTTTTTTCTTCAAAATTTTATTTAACTAAGTATATATATATATATATATATTTTTTTTAATACAAAGCTCTTATAAATTCTTAAGAAAACCAGAAAACTGGATGCTCAAAGATATCTTAGTTTTTGAGAAATAACCATCCGTTAAACCGTTGGAAAACCTGGGCCCTCATTACGTAAGGATGGCAATATCATTTTTGATATCGTCATCGAAAACTATGCTTCACGGAAGCATAAAAAACCCCTATCGTCCAAACGATATCGACTAGACGATTTGGCTTTTACTTCATGTCGTCTTGAAGATAGCGCCCAAACGATACCTATTCAGCTATCCTTTTTGTCAGTTAGAAAATGTTTTGACGTAATATTTTAATAATAATTTTAACAGAACTACGAGGAAATATATAAACATACATTAATAAGAAAAAGTGAACTAAGAGATGCCTCGGATCCCCTTTAACTTTTAGTAAACTTTATTATTGATCCTGGACAACGTTTTCTTTCAACAAGACGGCGGCGCTGCATGCCACACAAGCAACGAAACCATAGACCTTTTACGGAAAAGGTTTCCATACCGTGTTACCTCTCGAAGGGGTGATCACAATTGGCCACCGAGGTGTTGAGATTTAACAGCTTGGGAGTTCTTGGGAAATTGTCTGATTGGTTTGAAACCTCAGCAGGATTATATTTGCTTTATTCCTCGACAATATTTGCGAAGTTTTTCCAGAATTGTTTACAGGAAATCTAATCAAGGTACTTTTCTATGCTGATGATTTAGTTTTGCTAATTTTTGATAATAATTTTGAATTGCAAAACAATAAATTACAAGCTTATTGCGAATCTTGGGATCTTACCATCATAATCTAGTAAAACGAAGATTATGATCTTTGAAACTCGAAAGATTAGAAAGCTACCGGCAGAATGTTGGCGTCTGAATAACGAGCCGAATGATTTTAGGTTCCTGGGTGTGGTATTGACTTCTAACTTAAGCTTTAATATGCAATGTTGCGTTCCATATGAAATATACCTCAGGTAAAATTATAATGTTTTTAATACCACTGTTAACATCCATGTATGTTATGGTGTATAAACATTTGGAGTTTACCCTTTCGATGAGTTTGAAGATGTACAATTCAAACGAATATTCCGACTACCCAACACAACGCAATGCAACACAACACAACACCGACATATGGAATATACGTGGAATCTGGTCTACCTCTCATCTACATACAACATTTATAAAGTCATTCTAATTATGTATTTATTAAGAGTTATGAGAAAAAGTGACATAGTCTCCATAAATTTATTATGGTTATGTTAATGAATTCCAATTATAATCCCTTCAGAGAGTGGAATTATTTTGAACTATCCACCTATATTTCGGAACAGCTTTTAGACACTAATGTAAGTGATTGAAAGAATATATTTGCAAAAGTAATCTCTAAAATCGATAAAAAAATTTAAGATCAAATTTAAACAAAGGCCTTAAGATCAAGTTCCAGGTCATTCTATAAAAACTTAAACCATCAAATGCGTACAGATGAAAACTGAAAACACTCAATATTTTGCTGAAGCAATAAGTCAAAGTCAGGGTTGAAATTTTTAATCTCAATTTCATACCGTACCGAAATAGCGTCTAACGCTACACCTTTCAAAGAATTGTTTTATATATTTTTATACAGATATTACTTGTTATGTTTTACTTTGTTTTATTAAGTTTTGTTTACTTTCAATATTTTTTATCAATCATAAAAAATAAATTCATTCTAATATATATTTTCAAACTGAAAACATTGATTTGTTATTTAAATAAATTATTTGGAAACGCTGGTACAACTTCAGAAGTGGGATATTTTTATTTTTTTAACCATGAATAAAGAAGAACTCATCAAAGCCTTAACTGATATTAAAATTCAGTTTCCAGCTTCTGCAACAATTCAAAAATTGCGCAAATTATATGCAGAATCCTTATGTGCAAGCGGATCCTCAAATTCAAATGTAAACATTGAAGAAAGTGAAAACACTATTACAAATGTTGAAGAGGAGGAGGCACTTGATGTTGAATTGCGTATATTGGAAAAACGCAAAAGATGTGCCCAACTACGGAAGGAACTAGAAGAATTAGAAATGGGAGAAACAATTGGGCTTACGAGAGGCAGTTTCAATGATGTTAAGGATTCCATTGTTCCGTTTTCGAATTCCGAAGAATATGATGCTCAGAAATGGATAATTGACTTCGAGCATGTATGCGATTCAGTTTTTAGTGATGAACATTTTCGATTGAAGAGCGTTCGACGATTACGTGTTGATAACTCAAGAACATATCGAGAGTTTCGTTCAAATTTTTTGACAAATTTTGGATACATTTTCACTGTATCCGAAATTATTGATCGTATGAAGAAGACGACATTTACATCTGCGAATACAAGTGTCATGGGTTACATCCTAAAGATGCAAGATTTGGCTTCAAGAGCTAGTTTGTCCGATATTCAAACTGTTGAATATATAATTGATGGTTTCCAAGATCGATCTCCTGACATTGCTATCCTTTACCCTGTCAAAATTTGGTTCAACTTAAGCAATTGGCACATAGGTATGCAAAGTTAAGGGATGCACATAAATTGAACAAGGATCCAAATATTTCTGTAAAATTACGAAACAATGCTTTCAAATCATCTGCATGCACAGAACCAAAACGTATGAGAGGATCTTGCTTCCGATGTGGGTCAACCCAACATGTTTTGAAAAGCTGTCCCAAACCACCACCAAGAAATTCAAATCAAGTGGCTTTAATAGATGAATTCCGATTTCAAGAAAACTAAAACTTACGTTTGAATGATGGTTCAACTGATATGTTACGAAATGATGTTATAGAAATTTCTGAGTTGAATAAGGTATGTGTCACTTTTATTGTTAATAATTCGGTAGGCCTAAGCAACATATTTGTTTCACTTTTCGATACTGGAAGTCCGGTTAATTTAATGAAAATTTCTGCAGTTCCAAAGCAATTGATATTCAATGAAACATCAAGTTCAAATTATAGAGGATTGGGAAACTTCAAAATATGTACCTATGGCATAATATCTGTTAAAATTTACTTTCGCAATCAAATAAAAACTATTGATGTTTACGTTGTTCCTAACCATGTTATGAATTATCCATTGTTATTGGGACGTAGTTTCTTACGATTGTTCAATATTAAATTATGTATAGCATCCAATATTATTGTTAAACCAAAAATTGAGTTACATTCAAATTTAAATAAAATTCAAATCTCAAACGAAATGTTGCATTGCGTATATGGTCTTATTGACGAAAATGATGAGGGTAAGCTCAGTACTTGCAATCTTTGCCAGATGCCAACAAAAGCAAACAGAAGTTTAGAAGACGAATTAGATAATGTTTTTCTAAAAGAAATTATGAATATATCAATAGATAAATCGCCTTCTGAACAGTATGATATTAATCCTAGACTTGATGCATTTTAGAAACAATTCTTGGTAACTATTCCGATTTTAATAAGATTCCTAAAATTGACCATGATTATTCCATGAAGTTAAGACTTACTTCCGATATTCCGTTAAGTTATTCACCCCGAAGGCTTTCATTCGCTGATAAACAAGTTGTTAATAGACAAATAGATGAAATGCTATCGCAAGGAATCATAAGACCAAGTAACTCTCCATATTCATTTCCATTAGTTATAGTTCCGAAGAAAAATGGAGAAAAAAGATTATGTGTTGATTATAGACCTTTGAACAAAATTACTGTACGTGATAGTTTTCCGTTGCCTTTAATTGATGATTGTATTGAACGCCTTGAAGGAAAACGTTATTTTACTACTTTAGATCTGAGGAATGGCTTTCATCATATAAAAATGGATGAGAATTCGATTCAGTACACTGCTTTTATAACGCCAGATGGTTAATACGAATATTTAAATATGCCTTTTGGATTGAAAAATGGCCCTTCCGTTTTCCAAAGATTTATCAATTTTACATTGAAAGAATTTATTAGTGAAGGTTCCGTAGTGGTTTATCTTGATGATATAACATTAGCGACAAAAACTTTTCCGGAACATTTAGAACTTTTAAAAAGGGTTTTACGCCGACTTGCTGAATATCGTATGGAATTAAAATTAAGTAAATGTCAATTCTGTTATTCTGAAATTGAATTATTAGGGTTTTCAATTAGTGATAAGGGCATACGGCCAAGTAATAAACATTTAGAAGCTATACAACGACTTCCGTTTCCGACTTGTATTGATGAATTACGAAAGTGTATAGGACTTTTCTCTTATTTCCGTCGCTTTATTAAGTCTTTTTCAACTATATCACTTCCTTTAAGAAACCTTATGAAACCAAATGTTCCTTTCCGTTTTGATAAAAATTGCCAACAGACATTTTCTGATCTATGCAAACAATTAGTTTCTAGTCCTGTTTTGGCGATTTACAATCCAAATAGAGAAACCGAATTGCATTGCGATGCTAGTTCGGAGGGTTTACCGAGTCAAAGTATCATAGTTATGAACTAGAAACATTAGCTATTGTTTATTCTTTACAAAAATTTCATACTCAACTTGATGGTATACCGTTTTGTATTATGACAGATTGTAATTCACTAGCACATACTTTAGAAAAACAGGGAACAAATGTTCGCATTTCTCGTTCGGCTCTTATGTTAGAAAAATACAACTATACTATTAAGCATCGTAGTTGTTCATTGATGTCCCATGTCGATACATTAAGTCGTTATCATCCTCTGTCTATGGAGGAAGAATTGAAATCCAATAATTCTATTGCATTGATTAATTCCGAAGACATTGATTTGCAATTAAGGGCCCTGCAAAATCGTGATGAAAACATCATTTTATTACGAAACAATTTAGAATCCAAGCCAAACGAAAAGTACTCCATGGAAAATGGACTGGTCTATCATAAAATTAATGACGATAAACTTCTTCTCTACGTTCCAAAAGAACTGGAGACAAGCATCATTCGTTCCGCACATGAGAAAATCTGTCATATGGGTTCTGAAAAGTGTGTATATGAAATTACGAAAAACTATTGGTTTCCGAACATGAAAGCAAAAGTTGAAAACTTTATTAAAAATTGCTTAAAGTGCTTAATACATTCTGTTCCGCCTTCCTATAACAAAAGGACACTTCATAATATTCCGAAAAAGCCTATTCCGTTTGATACAGTGCATGTTGATCATTTTGGTCCCCTTCCGTCAATTGTTTCAAAACGAAAACATATATTTGCTATTGTAGATGATTTCACAAAACACGTTAAGTTATATGCAGTGAATTCAACCAGTTCTAAGGAAGTTTGTGCTTACCTGTCTAAATATTTTGAACATTACAGTCGACCAAGACGAATTATAAGTGATCGTGGTAGGTACAAGTTTTACATCAAACAAATTTGCTTCATTTTTAAAAGATAATAATATTGAACATATAAAGATAGCAACAGGTTCCGCACAAGCCAATGGTCAAGTGGAAAGAGTGAATCGTACTCTTAAATCAATGCTTGCGAAAATTTCAGAGCCAATTCAACATTCTGATTGGTCCAGATTATTAATTCGAGTAGAGTTTGCACTAAACAATTCTATGCATGCAACTACTAAGCAAACTCCGTGCCAGTTATTGTTTGGTGTTAATCAAAGAGGCTTAGAAATAGATAAGATTTCTGAATATCTTGATGATAACAGATCTGTTGAAATAGATTTAAATAGTTTGAGATTAGCTGCACAGGAAAATATAGATTCTTCCCAAAAATATAGTTCTGAATATCATAATAAGCATCATAAGTCACCAATTAAGTTTTCCGAAGGTGATTTTGTTTTGATTCGAAACATTGATACGACATCAGGGTCAAATAAGAAATTCGTTCCGAAATTCCGTGGACCATATTGTATTCATAAAGTACTTCCAAACGATCGATATGTAGTAAAAGACATTGAGAATTGTCAAAATACACAAATACCATATGACGGTGTAATTGAGGCTTCAAGAATGCGTTTGTGGGCTAACTGGCGAGATTCTTTTCTGAGTGAATCTGGATCTGAAGAGTGACACTTATCAACTATTTTTATTTTAAATTATTTGCTATCATGATTTTCGGTTGTCGATCGAGTCGATCGATTATCAGGATGGCCGAGTTGTTATATATATTTTTATACAGATATTACTTGTTATGTTTTACTTTGTTTTATTAAGTTTTGTTAATATACTTTCAATATTTCTTATCAATCATAAAAAATAAAATCATTCTAATATATATTTTCAAACTGAAAACATTGATTTGTTATTTAAATAAATTATTTGGAAACGCTGGTACAGAATGGAACCTTTTTGCTGCGGCACAAAATGTAACGCTTTCTCTAACTGAAAATAACATTACTGAATGGCAGAATTTATTCGATGACCTGATTGCAAAAACTGATAGCGCGATATATCGACAATATTAACTACTTTTGCAAGGACTCCAGAACCTATCGGTATCATTTTTAGAGCGAAAGTCGAACTACTTAATTTGAACTTTGTGCCTCATAGATCTGATTTATCACAAATCTGCACTCTGCAATCTAAGAGAACTAGAAGGTACTCACCATTTTATAGCAGTTTGCCCAATATTGCAAGAAATAAGGCGATTATATTTCCAAACTAGTTTTTTGACTTTGAACGAGCTTATTGATGTTCTCAACGGATCAATTGGTTGGGTAAATCTCTTTAAATTTTGTAAACATGCTTTCACATATCGCAATAATTTTTGAACCTTAAGAAATATTCTCCCAGTTAAAAAAAACTAATATTTGTGTTTCAAATCACGTGAAAATTGTATAGTATTTATGTTGCAAATCATTAAAATTGCATAAAAAGTGTAATATCTTTTAAATTTACCGAACGAAATGTATCTCAACATTATCTATCATCTATGATCTGTTATAAATTAATTGTATTGTATGCGCGACTGTGTAATGAAGATTTAAAAACTATCATAGTATGCTTAATACTTATACGTATGTATGTATTTTAGTTAAAAAAAAATGTCTATCAGGTAGACGGCAGCTTGCCAAGTCCTTATATGCTATGATTTAAAAGAATGTAAAACTTATATATTGTAATAAAGAATTTTATCTAATCTAGCTTCTAATCAGTCAATAGAATTTTACCTGTTACTGCGCTAATATCATTCTTTTATGCTTCAAAACATCTAAAATTGATATTTTATGTTTTGAATCATCTTAAATTACTGCCTATCTTGCAGCTAATATTAACAATTTTTCAAAATCTCCGCTTCTCCATTTTATTTATATTAATTAAAGATAACATCTTTTGTCTCAATAACCTTCATAAAATACGATTTTTTGACACAAAAATTGTTGCAGAATTAATTGCATTAAAAAATACCGTTTAAATGTAGGTCAATTGCTTAGAAAAAAAAATCAATATGATTTTTATTTTAAATTCATGTTTTAAAATGTTTCAAGTTTAGTATTATCAAAAAACTTATCTCAAATAACCTATTTTTCCCAACCGAAAGCCTTGGTAGCTACCGCTGTAACTTTTTCATATTATAAGTAGATTTATTTTACATTGTAATAAATAACAATAATAAAAAAATATAATAATAAACAATAATAATAATAATAACAATAAAAAATAATAATAATAATAAAAAATGATAATAATAAAAAATAATAATAATAAAAAGTAATAATAATAAAAAATAATAATTAAAAAATATAATAATTATAAAATATACTAAATATAAAATGTAATAATTATAAAAAATAATAATAATAAAAAAAATAATAATAAATAAGATTAATAATAAAAAATAATAATAATAACAAATAATATTAACACAAAATAATAATAATAATAATAAATAATAATAAAAATAATAATAATTTTTTTTACTTTTGGAGGAATGCGTTACGCATTCCCCGTGTGCCGGACTCTCAACCTTATAATGGCTAAACCTCCAGAAGTGTCTCGAAGATCCCCCCACTCGGGACTACGGGTTACATTCTGGGTCTTCCAGCAGAAACTTTTATTCCTCTTTTTTCTTCGTTCCTAGGTTGGGTTTGGATTGGTTAGATTAGGGGTCACTAGGAGATCGATAGGGGTCACTCCAGAAATTACAAGGACAGCTAGTTCCGACACCGTTCTGTAAGAGCTTGCCACATGCAGAACTTCGCATATTTGCACTGTCGCCATCTGTTTGATAATGATAATGATAATGATAATGATAATGATAATGATAATGATAATGATAATGATAATGATAATGATAATGATAATGATAATGATAATGATAATGATAATGATAATGATAATGATAATGATAATGATAATGATAATGATAATGATAATGATAATGATAATGATAATGATAATGATAATGATAATGATAATGATAATGATAATGATAATGATAATGATAATGATAATGATAATGATAATGATAATGATAATGATAATGATAATGATAATGATAATGATAATGATAATGATAATGATAATGATAATGATAATGATAATGATAATGATAATGATAATGATAATGATAATGATAATGATAATGATAATGATAATGATAATGATAATGATAATGATAATGATAATGATAATGATAATGATAATGATAATGATAATGATAATGATAATGATAATGATAATGATAATGATAATGATAATGATAATGATAATGATAATGATAATGATAATGATAATGATAATGATAATGATAATGATAATGATAATGATAATGATAATGATAATGATAATGATAATGATAATGATAATGATAATGATAATGATAATGATAATGATAATGATGATGATAATGATAATGATAATGACATTAATTTTAAAATCAAAATAAATCAACTTACGTTTCATGCGGCAGTCCCAATTTTTTTTTTTTATTTTCTAAAATTTCTGCAAAGCTCTCTTTTCGAGGATTTTCTTAATCCTCTGCTCATAATTTGAAAAAAGTACAATACTATCCATTAGGTGGAGCGATAAAACTTTTAGAAAATAAAAAAAAAATTTGGGACTACAGGATGAAACGTAAGTTGATTTACAGCCCTAACAAGAAAGACGAACCATAAATGTAAAATCCGCAACTTTTATATGCGGATCTGAATTGTATGGAACAAATCCGTTCACATGAATAGCAGAATACCGCGCAGTATTTCGAGTAAAAAGCAGAATAGCGACAAGTGAAAATTCAAGAAAAATTCCCCCCGACGGATAGCAGAATAGGACTGTAAGTTAATTAAGAGATTCACTGTTAGACTTTAATTTATTTAATTTTTTATGGGAACAAAATTTGTCCAAACAGATGTAATTTTCATTGATTTTGAACAGGTATAACTTCTTCAATATACAACATATTTCATCAAACAAAAAATATTTTAAAGCCAGTCTAAAATATTTTTATCACAAGAAAAAAAATAGTGTATAAGTTTAAAACAATAAAAAAAATCTAAAAGAACACACAAAAAAAGTTTTTTTTCTAATACTTTTACATTTCGTGTTTATTTAGGCTTTTTAAACTTATTTTTTTTTTTTTTTTTGAGTAGCTAGCTTATTATCTTGGGGGTAGCGGATAGACTTTTTTTTAAATTTATTAACATACGCTACGGATTTGTATGCGTTTTTTTTTAATAAATAGTCATTCAAGAGAAAGGTTTATAATCACCGAGTCCTCTAGGGTCTTATAAATAACAGACGAAATAAGAAATAACAAAGTTTTTCAAATCTAGAAGTCTGAAATACTCTAAACATCGTATGTAGACTTGAGACAACTTTTTCGTAATTCGTACTTATTTCGATTCAGTCTTGATTTCGCAGTTGTACCACCGCTTTTTTGAAAGTAGTTGAAGACATAATATGAAGACAGTGTTACTTGTCTTACTGGACTTATCTGATGCATTACATATGGTTGACCACTCTATCCTTATTGATAAGTTGAGCCAACGTTTCAACATGTCTTCTTCTCGTATCTTCTTATCGTATCTTAAAATAATAATGAACGTAAAGTATTATTATGAAAAAGCTTTGGGCGTCTTGTGGCATATTTTTCGTATATCGATTTGTTCGATTTGTTGTGAAAAAATTAATTTTTAAGTAATTTTATTAAAAAAATGGTATACTTTACCATTTGAACCTACGAAGCGAGCGATGCGGGGCGAATTCATCATCAAAAAAAGACTTGCGCGTAAGTAAGTAAGTATTAACTCATACGTCAATAGCTTTTGGATCTGATTCCGCGCAAACGGCGGGTTTTATGCCAGGCATCAAAGTTTTGATACAATCGGCAAATGATTTAAATGTTTTCTGAAGATACAAAATATAGTTTTTTGTTTAATTTAAACAAACTGCAAATACAAAATAAATCATATTTAAGCTTTTTTAATTTTTATTTATACCTATTTATACAAATCAATGTAATTACAATATGAATTTGTTAATAACTTTTATTAAAAATATTTTTTTTCTTAAAATTCAACCTTTAAGCTTTCATATGAAAGAAAAAACAAGTATGTAGCTGAAACAACCAAAGTTATAAATTCTTAAAAATTAATCTCGAAGCCAAAAAACTCGCTATTCTTCAATTTTCAATAACCTTTATTATCGAAAATAAGTGAAAGAAAAAAATCCTCGGACACGAATTTTTTATTTTTCGATAAATTATCCATACAAAAAAAGATATGAGTTAATTTTTGATTAGTTTATCGTTAATTAAATGAAGACCATTACAAAACTATCTTTTGTCTTCAGAGGAAATAATTCGCACTGTTTTTTCATAATTTAGTTTTAATTTTTTCATAGCTTTCTAGAGAACGTGATATAATTTTCTGTCCGAGGGAGATAATTTTGATATAATATTTTTCAATTTTTAAGTCGTTTGAATTAAAATATATTTTTCTTATCTATTTTTTAGCGAATGAAGAGAAAATTCGTTGATGTTACAAAACGTTTGGAAAACTTGTATGACTGTTTGCGGGATGGAAGAGTAAGTTGAATATTTTAAATTATTGCGCTGACTAAGACATATTTATATCAACTTTTTTTTATTGCTTTAGCTTTCTTCTCATACAAAAGAATCCTTGAATCAAATAGTTCAATTTATTCAGATTGGTGATTATGGTAATGCATTAGCAACTCATACGTCAATAGCTTTTGGATCTGATTTCGCGCAAACGGCGGGTTTTATGCCAGGCATCAAAGTTTTGATACAATCGGCAAATGATTTAAATGTTTTCTTAAGATAAAAAATATAGTTTTTTGTTAAATTTAAACAAACTGGAAATACAAAATAAATCATATTTAACCTTTTTAATTTTTATTTATAACTATTTATCCAAATCAATGTAAAAAACCTCTTAGTGGTTGATAGATTTTACAAAAAAAGTTTTATGTACATATAAATACAAATATAGCGGGTGAGCGTGTGTTTTTTTATTTATAAAACGAGTTATTAAAAAAGACCTTTAAAAAAATTTTATTTTGCGAAAATCGCTGAATTTTGGAACTTAGATAACTGATAGATAACTGCACGAAATAGTAAATATAATCCGTCTTTATTTATACGTATTAATGCTGGGTGGCTAGCCAAAAAAAAAAACGGCTGGAATGTTACACAAAAAGCGATAACTTTTACATTTTGAATGCTAATTGATTGAAATAAAAATGTATCCATTTAAAAAAAACAGGGCATCATTATAATTTGTATATGTATAGTATAGTAATTCTGAGAGTGAAACAAACTACAATTTTGTCGTTATTTTCATAGTCGTTTAAAATGCACCATTTATTTTTGGTATAACTAAGGTTTTTATTTAAGTTTTTTGGTGTTTTCAAAGCAGATTAAGTTAATTAAGGCAGTGACGGATTGACTTTAATCTAGGGTAAAAATTAACGCAATTTTTAATGGGTTTGGCGTGTTTGAACAGGTATAACTTGTTTAATCTAGAACATATTTCATCGAAACAAAAAGTATTGTAAAGCCAGTCTCAAATATTTTTATAACGAGTACATTTTTTTTTTAAATAATTAACTTTTAAAGTTTAAAAAAATAATAAAAAAGCAAAAAAACGTTTTTATTTCGAGGACTTTTAAATACCCCTCATTGTTTATTTAGCCTTTTGAACTTTGCTTTTTTTTATTGAGTAGCTTAGTTAATTACCTTGGGAGTGACGGATTGACTTTTTGTAAAAAAAATTAATAACACTTTAAATGTTCATTAAAAAAGCCGAAATAACAATTATTTTTCCAGAGAAAATAAAGCTTGTGCATATATTTCTTATTTTTTTCAGTATTCTTTCTATTGTTTTCCAATTCAAAAATTTTAATTGCGGTGATGGTTTTTTTTTAAATACATTTTTGAAAAAGAGTCTAATTGGGTGTTTTTCCCTTTGAAATTTCCTATTTACACGCACACATGGAAGTTTCAGTTCCCAAAAATTCCACTGCGAAATTAGAGCTTCGAGAGAATAGGTCTGTTCCAAGTGTGTGAAATTTGCCGAAAATCACCGAAAAACTGCGAAAAGCTGGGGTGGAATCGCGTAAGGCGATAGGTGATTGTCACTATTTTGATAATCAATTTTGATTATCAACTTCTCTTTGCTCTGTGTAAAGCGATCGCTAAAAACTTAAAATTACTTGGTAGCACTTAAATAAGTTTGGGAAACTTTGTGCGAATTTTAAATTATCAAACATGAATAAATGTCATTTCTATTAGTTATCGTGTTTTGTTATGAAAATTATTTTCAATTGTTTTTCATAGTAGCTGTAGTTTAGATGTTTTGTTTCTGCAAAAATGTAAGTATACCTAAGTACATACCTATGCTTATAAAATTGCATAGTTATAAATAAATATTTTATTTCAAAGAACTAACACGAAGAAGCAAATCGAAATTTTATCCAGCTACATGGAATTACATCCCGAGCTGGGTAAATCGTACAATGCCCTCTCAAGTTCTGGTAGGACCACACAGCAATTTGGTCATTCCTTGTTGAGTTCCTCTCATAAAATAAATGCATTGATGTGAACATTATGTATTAATTCTCTATCTTTTATTTTAAATATGATATAGTTTTCAATTTTTCAGCTTATTTTTCAATTTGAAACAAACCACAACTTATCTCTGTCAAAAAATTAAGAAAAATGTATGAAAGCGACACCTAAATAGCTGTCACCAAAAAACTGCACTAGAAAAGTGATAGTCAATTTGATAATCACCTTACGTGGAGCAAAATCATATACTTTGATAATCAACAATCAACTATCGCCTTACGTGATTCCACCCCTGTTCCAAGTTACACATTTTTCGTAGTTTTTCACAGAAAAGAGAGCAAAAAATTTCCCCACCCTGTGAATTTCAGCCACAAAAATTTCTGTGCACAGAAAATTGAAGACTGTCAAATTCAAAAAAAAGCATTTGACATTTTAGTTCTGCCGTTAAGGCTGGGTGGCCAGCCAAAAAAACGGCTGGAATATTACAAATAAAGCGATAACTTTTACATTTCGAATGCTAATTGATTGAAATAAAAATTAATGCATTCTCAATAAACAGGGCTACTACACTGCATCATTATAATTTTTAAATGTATAATACAGTAATTATGAGAGTGAAACAAACTACAATTTTGTCGTTATTTTGATAGTAGTTTAAAATGCACCATTTATTTTTAGTATAGCTATGATTTGTATTTAATTTTTTTGGTGTTTTCAAAAGAAATTAAGTTAATTAAGGGAGTGACGGATTGACTTTAATTTATTTAATTTTTTTTATGGGCAAAAAATTAGTCCAATCTTATGCAATTTTCAATGGGTTTGGCGTGTTTGAACAGGTATAACTTCTTTAATCTACAACATATTTCATTGAAACAAAAAGTATTGTAAAGCCAGTCTCAAATATTTTTATTACGAGTAAATTTTTTTTTAAATAATTCACTTTTAAAGTTTAAAAAAATTAAAAAACCTAAAAAAAACGCAAAACACGTTCTTTTTTTGAGGACTTTTAAATATCCCTCATTCTTTATTTAGCCTTTTGAACTATATTTTTTTTCTTTATTTTATTGAATAGTTTAATTAATTACCTCGGGAGTGACGGATTGACTTTTTCGAAAAAAAAATTATTAACCCTTTAAATTTTCATTGAAAAAGCCCAAATAACAATTAGCTTTCCAGAGAAAATAATGATTGTGCATATTTTTCTTATTTTTTTTATTTTTTTTCAGTATTTTTTCTATTGGTCTCCAATTCAAAAATTCTAATTGCGGTGATTGTTTTTTTAAATAAATTTTTGAAAAAGTGTCTAAATTGGTGTTTTTCCCTTTGAAATTTCCTTTTTACACGCACACATAGAAGTTTCAGTTCCCAGTAATTCCACTGCGAAATTAGCGCTTCGAGAGAATGTTTTTCATTTGGAAAAGAAATGAGCCTCGCCACCCGCTCCCAAATATTTTTGTTGTTGGTTTACATATTGCTGGTTGTTTCTTCCTTTTTGCATCAAGAACAGAAAATGGAATAGAAAACCGGTTATTGGAATTTGAGGAATATGTAATGACTAATGACGAACCAGTTTTTTTTGGCTATGTGTTGACTAGAGCAAGTGTACGTCCCATTCGCGTGGTGGGAAGTATGCAGAACAATATTGTGTGTGGTTTATATACCTACTTCTTGCACCCTTTACTTTGATGACGTAGCAGAAGTCATGATCGTTTTGTTTTTTATATTTGATCTTGATGTTTTTTGTGGCAATAGAGAGGGGATTTATTGTTCTTTGGCAAAAACAAAAACAATTGCAATACAAATGAGATCAGAACCGGTTTTCGAGAAAATATACTGAAATGGGAAGGAAACGTACATCTACAGCACAGACTGTCCTTTTTTTGGTTATTATTGTTGTTTTTTCTTTACTTTTCCCACTTCAGCGTGTTATTGATCTTATAAAGATACTCATTTTTTTTCTTCGACTCTATTCTTGTTCAAAAAGAGTGTTGAGAGAGAGTAACAAACAAGAACAAAATTCCTCTGGCCACATATGGCGATGCCATGAAATTCATGACAAAAAAAAGGGCACTAACACAAATAAAGTCATTTACACGAATTTTTTAAAATTGAATTTTACATTCTAGTTTTCATTATGGAAAACACCAGTATTGAGTTCCAAATCGAGTCGTCAGACTCTCTTGAGAACTCTATTCGTAACAATTTTAACAAATCCATTTTTCAATTAATTTTAAACAATTAGAAACTTTTCACGCGCTTTCGAATCGAATTTGTTGAAATGAGTTTTTGTTGAAATTTTTGACGTTTCGTAGATTCTGTGATTTTCTGTGAAATGTCGTTCTACTTCGTTGTGCATAGTTTCTCTCTCACTGAGAGAATTTTACCCCCACTCCTTAAAAAAATGTGTGCTGTTGCTGTGAATTTATGCCCAGCCCATCCGCTCTCAAATATTTTTGTTGTTGGTTTATATATTGCTGGTTGTTTCTTCCTTTTTGCATCAAGAACAGAAAATGCAATAGAAAAACCGGTTATTGGAATTTGAGGAATATGTAATGACAAACCAGTTTTTTGGCAATGTGTTGACTAGAGCAAGTGCACGTCCAATTCGCGTTGTAGGAATTATGCAGAACAATATTGTGTGTGGTTTATCTACCTAATTCTTGCACCCTTTAGTTTGAAGACGTAGCAGAAGATGGTTTTGTTTTTTTTATATTTGATCTAGATTTTTTTGGGGCAATAGAGGGGGAATTTATTGTTCTTTGGCAAAACAAAAACAATTTCAGTGCAAATGAGATCAGGACCTGTTTTTGAGAAAATATTGAAATCGAAAGGAAACGTACGTTCTTGTTATCAGTTTTCAACATTAATTCATGTGGGCCCCTCAGGCCCGCACAAATGCACTTTAATATACAAGAACTAACATTTTTAATTTTTTTTAGACTTAAGTTAAAAGGTACGCAGGGACGAGAAAGCGGGCTCAAGGCACGGGATAAAAGTATAGCGTATCTAATTGGGATTTCGAAATGTTAAAGTCGAGGACTAACATTGCAGCGTTGCAGTGGCTAGGGATTCTGGACATTTGTTCAAAGAGAGACAGATCTCAGGTTTCGAGGATTAGTGTTAAAATTTTTATTTTTTTCGTAAACACAAAAATATCAAAAACAAAAGAGAAGTGTTTGTAAAATGTCAAAACTAAAAAGTGAAATCTTTGTTTATTTCTAATTGTTTTGTTTATTGTTAAATAATTTATTTTTTTTTTGATAAAAACATAAAATAATTAAATAAAAAATAAAAATATGGCATTTGTGTTGTTCATAAACGAAGATGGTGTTGAAGAAGTTTACAGGAGAAGGATAGTGGATGCTTCAAGCCCTTTGATATCTCCGGGTTTTTCTTCTATTATTTTAATTAATTTTTCCTTTTGTTCGCGGTTTTTCCAGTTGGCATGCGACTTTTAAACATACAACAACAAACAAATTAATAAAAGTAATTTATTTTCCATGCTATCATAGTAAATTTCAAACAGCTAAAACTGTTCATTTTATGCTATCTTTCGCAAATGAATGTTATTCGATCGAATCTCAAAATTAAGAAAGTTCATTCGAAGGAATAAAATCATTCTAACGAATTGACTATTCATGAGAATGCCAAAATAAGCACTATTTTTATCGGTCCGATTTGGCAAATTGAAACAGATTGAATTATAATTTTGTTGAATAGGTTATAACTTCAAAAATGCAGAAAGGACTTTTATAAACAATTGTTGAGCGGATTTTTACAATAGCAATTTAAAAAAAATGAACATTCGCAAATATCTCAGGAACGGATAATACTATTGACTTCAAATAAATTTTAGCCATGTTTTATTAGTAATTGAAAATACTAGGTAGTAAAATTTTACATGGAAAACAACAACACCTCAAAAGTGAACAAAAATAAGCTAGTATTTATCCATAGTATTTTAGTGAAGATAGAGTTTCATTTAGTTAAATCATTGAATAAGAAATAGAGGAAGAGGCATTTGTCGTACAGTGTACGTGAGTAAAGCATTAAAATAAATAAAAAAAAACAAATTTGATCTTCATCTGTCATTTTGTCTAGCCGAAAAAGAGTGTGGAAATATAAGAATAGTCATAATTAAGTGTAAGTTCACGAACGTCAAATTTTGCTGCAGTGATTCGGCATCACTGCTTTTTTGCGATGCTGATGCTGATGCAGCTGTTGCTGATGCGATGCCGATTAATTAAGATTAAGTTGACGAGAAAAGTGATGCCAAAACTGCGTTTGTGAACGTTTGATGTTGAACATTTGGGCATCATTACTGCAGTGATGCGTTTGTGAACTTACACTAAACCATTAAACCGTAAACAAAAGTGATTCTTTTGAATATGTATGCAATATTTCATTTAAAAAAATACAGAACAATATGCGGTGCTGTGTTAAATCGTGTAAAAACACCTATAATAAGGATAAACAAAACTTTTCGTTTCACAAATAAGTTTTGGCTCAACAACAACACATAGTAATTTGAAGTGATGTTTTTTAGGTAATAACACTATCGTAAAATATTTTTTAATTGATATTTTATGGTATTTTTCATAAAAAAAGCAATTTTGTTGAATATAAAAATTTACTTTTATCATGTGATTTATCTGATACATCTGAGGACGACCTGTCAAATTATAAATTATCGCACAGCGACGGATTAGTTTTTGTTGGTGATGGCAAGGCGCTCAAAACCGAATATGTTCGTGCTCGCCATGTTTTCGTCGTGTAGGGGCTGGTTCGAAAGCCGCTCGCTGTTGGCGAAATATTTCGATTTTTTCGTGTTCGTTGGCTTCGATGTTTGCCGTGTATGGCCATGTTCGCGAGCAAAACCTCATATATCTAGCCGTTAAAAAGTTATTACGTAGATTAACTTTTTTTCCATGGTCTGATTATACTTTGGAAAATCTAAATAATTAGTGCTGCTGCTTTGAAAACAAATTATATTTTTTGAACAACTGAATTAAAAGTATTGCAAAGTACTTGTTTTTTTTTTATTCGTGAGTTTTTGGTCTTCGTATTGAATTTCTTTTCAAATTTTCTACATTTGAAAAAAGTTTTTTTTAGTATAGAAACTGTTATTTTCATTAATCTATATTAATAAAAATGTAAATGTATGTTTGTTCCTAATCGCTAATCTCAGAAAGTTCTTAAGCAATTGCTTTCAAATTTTGACAGAACATTGAATTCAAGTCCGTGAGTGTTTATATATACTTCAAACAAAAATAATACCTTATACTTAAACACAACACTACATTTACTGCAATATAAGGGTTATAGCACCTTTACTTATCAAAAAATAAATTCTTAGTTTTTTTGATGTGTCAAAAAATATAAATAAACAAAAATAGAAAAAATAAAATTTCTATAATTCCTTTCAATTAATTAAATGTAACACATTACACCCAAATCAAATTCGTGCATTACTTGCCATTATGGACTTGGCTCATTTGGAGGGTTAAAGGCCCAAGAAATTGCTATAAGCTCAAATACCAGGAAAATTCTAGCCCATCATCTACCGATTTTTGGTCCAGAAAAAAGTGAGTAGAATTTCATACAATTTTAAAGAGTGTTAGTCAGATAAATATGTACATATGTATGTGAATATGTAAGTACATATATACTTCAACGTTCACATTTAAATCTGAACTTACATATGTACAGTAAACCAAAAAATAAAAAAAAATAAAAACATGCACTTTTGGCTTACCTAAGACGGTCAAAATCGTTATACGATTTGTCAAAATCGTTATACGATGGGCCAAAATTTTTCTGGGATCAACGTTAACGAGGAGTCAATGGACAACATAATGCAGGGTGATTTGCAGCTCTTTGATGCATCTTATGCAAATCACCCTGTATAGACCATAAACTTTACTATATTTAAAAAAAAAAAAAATAGGGATCGGATAGGGACTAAAACAAAATATTTATGTATAGAAAAAAATTAATTCAAACAATTTGAAAAAGTCGGGAAATTATTAAAATCAAAAAATGATTCTGTAAAAACACCAAAAATCGCATGATTTAATGATTTTCAACGACGACGTAAAGGTGAAAAATTAATTGTAAAGTTCTGAAAAATTCGGATAATTGTAAAATTCATTATTAAGCTTTGCATCCATTTTGAGTGCTCTTATTAAAATTTTAACTATCTAGGTTTTATAACTACTCTGGAGTTTATGTTAAGGCGAGACGAAGTTCGCCAGGTCAGCTAGTTTAATATATTTATATTGAACTCATTTTGTTCCTAGCAAAAGTGAATAGGTCAAATAGTGTTTTAAATACTTTAGAATTTTGCATTTTTCCTCAATGTTTTTTTTTTAATGAAAATAAGTGTTTAAAACTGAGATTCTAGTTTTTAACTTCTAAATAAATGAAGCCGGTCTACTGTCTGCACGTCGAGTTCATATCACGGATGAAACATAATGGCACATCCTTACTCTTCAAAGAAACCACACAAAATTAATGTTCGCCAAATGTGTTCATCGTGTTGGGGATAACGCAATCGAACAAGTTCGGCGAGCATGTTCGTCGTTTATGGCTATCTTAAGCAAATAAATCCCAAAAGACTTTCTTTCCATTATTTATTTGATCGAATAAAATTAAACTAAACTAAAAAAAATGTTTCAAGGCTGCAAACAATTTATTTGGGCACCCTAGTAAGTAGCCGTCGACTTTCATTTCGACCCTGTGTTAAGGCATTTGTGTTTTGTGTAACTCACACAATTATGAAAAATGCTTCAATTTTTTCTCGATATGCCTCTTCCTATAATTCTTATTCAATGAGTTAAATGTAGGAGGCAGTAAAGAAGCGCAGAAAATATGCAAATGTTGGCAATATGAGGGTGTGTTCGGTAACAAATACACTTCTTTTACACTTCGCCTGCATTGTAAAGTGCAAGCGATGTACAAATTTCAAACCAAACATTTCTTTGGGTTGAAATAATCAAAACAAAATTATTCCGTAAGTAAACGTAAGTAACTAAAATCAATTCTTTACAAAATTGATAAGACTTTTAGGATCAATTTATATAAGATAAAATAATTTTCTTTAGGATAAGTGTATTTAACCATTATAATAATCACGTTTAATTATGGACAAATTATTGAAATATGCTTGTTCTCATTACAAAACTGACAAAGTGGCTTTTTACATTGACGCAAAAAAGAATTAATTCTCGAAAGGGAGAGCATGATTTTTAAAAGGAAGGAAAGAGATGGAAAAAAGATGCCAAGTTTCGCATTTTCCTCATTTTCTGATATGAGTTTTGTGTTAAAACTTATGTTTCTTTCTTAAACCGTTCTCTTTTTTGACAGAAATTCTCATTTTATTTTTACCGGCGAAGGAGAAGGTTCACTGAAATTTGACTTCTTCTCTATGATTAATATCCTGCTGATGCCCATAAATTCTAATGAATTCTTTTGTTTTTTGTTTTTTTATCATAACCGTAACCCTGTAATTAGAAACGCAGTTTTTAATTATTGAGAAGAAAATAAAAACGTGTTTATTCAATGTAAATTTAGAACAGAGTGAGTTTTATTTTAACTAACTGCAACTGCTAGAGCTGATAGCAGATATGGCGCTAAGTATCATTATACATTCTGAGCTAAAAAAGAAACGTAGATCTATTTTTGACAGCTCAGTTCTCTGCTCTGATTTTAAAAAGAAAAACGTCTTATCGAGACACAGATTGACACAGCAACTTTCTTGACAACCACTTTACTCAATGGAATAGCGGTTAATGGAGTTTGTTAAAACAAATCCGTTTTTACACGATAAATGGCGTAAATCCTACAAAAACATCGACGCCAAATAAAATAAAAAAGATAAGAATGTCATCATAACTACATACCTAAAGTTTTTCCACATAATTTTACTGCAAAATCATTTTTATAATATTTGAATTATTTTGTGTATTATTTAAATACTCTTTAGACATTCCACTCTACAATTATGACTTGCCAAACGATACTAAAACTGAACAAAAATTACTAAGCAGTTTGATAGGAGTCGCAGTTAATCTGTAAAAAAAGTCTATCAAAAAACCTTTCCAAGTATACCCGATATAATTCAGTATTTTGTGTGTATTACTATAAAAAGATGTCAATGACGGAAGGAAAGGTAAATAATAAAATACGTATTTTTGGCACTAACGAAACGTCAAGCGTGTTTTTTTTTTAGTCTATAGTGTCGTTCGATTGCACAAAAAAAAATCCAGAAATTAACATAAAGGCGTTTTTCTTTTTTAGCTCCGAGCAGAGCACTGAGCAGAGCCTGAGCACGTGAGTATGCTCTGAGCAGAGTTTGATCAGAGTTTTCCGATATATTTAAGAAACAAACTTAAGCACTGAACTGCCAAAAGCAGTCTGTCTCTGTCATACCACATGAACAAAAAAGTGACATAGTCGCGCTCATCTTTTTACTCCATTCACTCGGTTAGCTCTAAATAAAAAAGAAAAAAGAAACACAAACTGAGCGCTTTGATGTGTCTGAGCTAAAAAAGAAACACAGATCTTCTTTTCACAGCTCACTTTTCCGCTCTGAGCTTAAAAAGAAAAACGCCTAATGTATACAAAACGATTCTATACGAACAGTGCTCAGACAAGAAATAAATTCAGTTTTTTTGTTTATGTTAACTTTTTTTTCTTCTTATTATGACGGGAAACTGCCAACGCTAGTTTTCTTATTACTGAAAACAATATATTATTCTCATTCCTTAACTATTATCGTTTATTTTAATTATTCTCTTGTTGTTCTTGAATATATGTAAGAAATCTATTTCTATTTTTTTTTCAATTCACTTTAAATTGTTATCTCTTTATCGCATCCCCATCGATAAACTTATTGTAACTATCTTTTATATATTATATGTAGTATAGTACTCTCGCTTCTTGTCTTCGGTCAACAGATTGTACTTAACTACATATTTCATTTTCGAAAACAATCTTGAATTAAATTTATTTGGTATTTGGTATGGTATTATGTTACATAGTTTTAAGATTTTTGTAATGAAATAAAGAAAAAAAATGTCCGTACAGCAAGAGCCCTCAGTGGCTCCGCCACAGTATTACAAAATTTTGTCCCGTGAGAATACTATAGATATTATATACAACGCCAACGTTCGGTTTGCTATTGGATAGTCTACTGAGATACTTTAGTATCGAATAAATACTTTTAGTATAGAACTAAAAAAAAACGGATAGGTAAAAATACACATGAGAAGAGAATAACTTATTTTTTCTGTTTTTGTTTCTATTGAACCTTAATTATATACCCATTTACCTTTTGAATATCCAATATAATTTCAAACACCTATCCGGATAGCTTCGGATTGATCCCCCGAACGCGACCAATGCTTTCTTTTAAAGCTTGGTTGTCCCACTTCAGAAATATCGGTGAACGCAGTCATCAATAAAGTGACATTATGGCAAAACATCGAATTGAGCACTTTTAGTGCGGTTATATGCGTCGAGTCACGTCCAATGTCAAAGTGACAGTAAAAGTAAGTAATATCAGCAACTTGCTGGACAAAAAACAAAAGACAAATGAAAATATATTTGTGTTGTAGATTTAAGCAGTTAATAATATAACTCAATAATAAATTAGAAATTAAGCATTTGCAGAGTTTTTTCAGAAGGAAAGATATGGTGAGTATTAGTTCACTGCTTGGGTGTGAACATTTTGATGCTTCTATTAATAGAAAACAACCATTGGAACTTCATTTCCAAGGGCTACATTATTTGCTAAATATTCCTATAACAACAGTGAAATATTTTTTTCTTCAAGTAATGTTAAAGCTGGATAATATCTTTCTAATTAGGTTTTCAATATTTTATTCAAGGATCGTGTGACTAAACCACAAAAGAAAATGTTAATCTCTTTGCTGCGCGAAACAAAATATATGGAAGGTAAAAAGGAAAAAGAATGGTATTGGGAGAAAATTCAAGCAGCTCTGAACACTATAGGGCCAAAAAAAACCATAATTCAATGGAAAAAGGTAATTTTTGCAGATAGTCTATTAATTGATCATTGTAAGTTTGTATCTTATTTTACTTTATTATTATCTCGCATACTCTAAAAAACAGCATATTTTATTTTAGGTACCTATTCTTAAAAAATTAAGCACAAAACTCAACTAACTTGTTGACAGTGCAATGCTACTAAGTTACTAGTTACGACGAAAAACTTAGCCACAAGTTAATGAGCCATTAAAACATGGATTAGGTTTGTAGATTCTATATACATATGTACTTCATCCGGCGGACTTTTGAAAAAAATAGTGTTTAATGTGCACTTTAAATAAGTACTTTTTTTAAATGTAGATCAACGGAATCCGTCAAAAACTAGTTAAGAAAAATTAGTAAAACTTTTACGTCTGGTTTTTGCTTTCGGCTTTTTTCCAGTTCACAGATGCAAGTTTTTCTTTCATGCTGATTTATCGCATTCTTCTGAGGTTATTCTATTAGTCTTCGGGTGCACGTGTTCTATGAAATAGTTGCATTTTAAGACGTTTCCACTTCTCATATACACCCGGCATATTGGCCATAGGACTTACTCTCTATCGAGCTCTTCGAGAGCCAGTCCTAACGCACGTGGTAGTGGTACTCACAACGACCAAGTTTTTCAATGCTGCCAATTCTTAGACCCGAAGTCCGTTATCATTATTATTCTAATGCAAACTATTAAGTATGGGTGTCTGCTTTACGGCTGAATACCAGCTCCCAACCTATTTTTGAGTTTAAAGGATTATTTTCTTGAATCGTTGTATCTACTTTGTTGAAAGACAAAAGCCGCGTTTTATTATGCACTTTTCATTTTCATGTAAATATTACAACAAAACAAAAAGATCTGGATATTTTTTTCTTGGATCGTGATCCAAAATTGATCCTAGCACTGAGAAGTAGGGACATTTTCAATTTTTTGTTTATTTATTTTCTTTGAATCTATAGTCTTATAAAATAAGATACAATATCTTTTTATACAATATAAGCTTCATTACAGTTTCAATATGATGAAACAACAATAAAGCTTAATTTAATAAAAATTAGTACATTTTGTCTGTGAAGAATGAATTTCATGTAGAAGCAGTGAAAAAAAAAATTATTTTAAATTGTAATCTTACAAATAAAAAGTTTAAAATGAAAAGAAGAAGAAAAGAAAATTGAATTCAAAAGAAAACAAAACAATTAAATTAAAAAAACCATTACCAAGTATTTTTTGGACATTATACCTTAAAGTCCACACAACCTAAAATTTTGTATCGATCTTGGGAGAGAGTTAAACAGACGTATAGCGTTTATATAGAACTTTTTGTTGAAATAAACATAAACGTAATGTATTACCATAACACAATATTAACGGATCTTATAGTACTGGTACATAGTTCTTGCTATAGTAATATGGAGGAGCTGACATTATAGCGTATAGCGTTTATATAGAACTTTTTGTTGAAATAAACATAAACGTAATGTATTACCATAACACAATATTAACGGATCTTATAGTACTGGTACATAGTTCTTGCTATAGTAATATAGAGGAGCTGGCATTATTGCAAAATGTTGTTGAAAAATGTTATTGTTTTAAGCTTGAAAAGATTTTTCAAGAGACATGTAGGATGATTTGGAAAAATGAGAAATATGGTCATATTTCCAAAGATGTTCTTTGCAATACTCGTTGTGTTTTATTCACTGCTGCATAGCTAGTTCAGCATTCAAGTGAATAAAACGATCAAACTCACTCCATACATAACTCCATGGTATAACTAGCACAACTGCCATATTTTTTCTGGATTGTTTTTTTTTTTGCCAGTAATGAAATTGTTGATTGCCCAGGGAAATATTGTTTGCTATATTTAGTTTCCGCTTGTATTTATAATCTTAGTTTAAATAGAGTTCACAACCATAAGGCATAATCGGCATGAGTAGCGTTTCTTCTCGTTTTAAGGGTGTAATTTTATGAGTCTTCACCCGCTTATGATGTGTTACATACACACTTCCAATCGTCGATCTAATATGATGATTCCAAGAAAGAGTATTTGTAAAGGTAATGCCAATTTAATTCTCTGGTTGTTAAGATAAACCTCAGAGTAGCAGTATGTGTTAATGGGTTTTCGCTCGATATCCAAACATTTTGACTTGACTGGATTAATGCAGAGTCCTTAGCTTGCCTTATTGCCTTATGTGTTCAACAACATTTATGAGGGTTGTAGTACAGCTATGTTTTGGGCGGAAGTCAGATTGATTTGCGAATAATAAATTATGGTGGTTAAGATACTTTCGAATGTGGGTGAGAGCAGAAAGAAATTTTAACTTATCATTTCAAAAAAATAAATTTATTACGAAAACAAAACACAAACTGACAATTTTTTAGTCCTTGAAATGGAATTTTTAACTACTAAAAACCAACCCAAATCGAAACTCTTACAACAACACGTCCGCTTAGTGACACGTCTAAAGTTCCCTTTATTTATTTTTGGGAATATAATTAATTTTTAATAACCACAATTCTCAACATTATTTCAAACATGAATAAAAAGTAGATTCGTATCGTAAATAACCTTAATACCAGTGACACACATCTAGTATAGACACCATAGTATAAAAACAATTGGATTGGAAATACTATGATAGGTGACACAATACAGAACGAAGAATTAGTTTGAAAGGTTGTCATTGTCATATTCGGAAAAAAAATAAAAATTCTTATTCTTTTAAATAAAATTATTTGAACCATACCAGCTCAGCAAAAAGAAGTTGCTTTAAATCTGTTAATAATTTTTCTACGAGTAGTTATAGGTGCGTTTTTTTACTTAGTTTGTTTAAAAGAAAAATTCTTTATTACTTTACTTTAACGGAGTCGGAGTCTCTCAATTTAATTTAGACTCCGTCATATAATGGATGATGTTCCTTTATTTTTCTTAACATATTACCAGCATATGTTGAAGAGATCACGTACGCATTTTCCTGGTATTCGATATCTTCAACGTAGGCTATTATTTCTTATATGACTTCCAGATGTTTGGAGAATTGGGTTTCTTCCCCCATGGGCCATATGTGAATTTATATAAAAATTCAATGAAATTAACTCAATGCTATCCGTAGTAAAGTAAGATTTTACTCACATTACAAATACACCAACCTCACTGTCAATAGGCGTTTTTTTTTTTTTTTTTAAGCTCAGAGCAGAGAACTGAGCTGTCAAAAATAGATCTGTGTTACTTTTTTAGCTCAGACACATCAGAGCGGTCAGGTTGTGTTTCTTTTTTTTTCAATCGGAGCTAGCTCGGAGCGCGCTCTATGAGCTCTAAATAAAATGACCGAGTGAATGGAGTAAAAAGATGAGCGCGATATGTCACTATTTTATTCATGTAGTATGACAGAGACAGACTGCTTTTGGCAGTTCAGTGCTTAAGTGTGTTTCATTAATATATCGGAGAGCTCTGATCAAACTCTGCTCAGAGCATACTCGACGTGCTCAGGCTCTGCTCAGAGCTAAAAAAGAAAAACGCTTAATAAAAGTAGAAGTAGGATTCCACTACGAATACAATTTTGACGTTTGCTCGAGTCTCGAACATAAATGTTGGTACCATTGAATATTGATAACTCTTATGTACGTCGAAGGCATGTTCGTAGAATACGATAAGTAGCTTTAAATTAACATTTTACATTTGTCACTGAGTGTTAACAATTTTACTCTTTTCTGCATTTTTTGAAGTTTCATGTTTTATATGCAACCAAACTAAGGTGAAACAGAAAAGCGACAAAATTTAAAACACTGTCGTTCGAGTGTTCGTAAGCTAATCCTACAAAAAACAGTGTTTTGCATGTTAAAGGACATCGGGCAATATTTCTATAAGAAAATTGGTGCACTTTTTCGAACTGTCGTTCGAGTGTTCGTAAGCTAATCCTACAAAAAACAGTGTTTTGCATGTTAAAGGACATCGGGCAATATTTCTATAAGAAAATTGGTGCACTTTTTCTTTGAATTTGTGTTTAAAATCTTATAAACCTCAGGGTAATTAACTTGTAAACATTTTTTTTACCAAACACTACTGCAGAGATAGCGACGTTATTAGGTTTTTTGCTTTTTAATTTTCGCGTTTGTGTATGAAATCTCATAGCTTAGATCACTTTTGTCGTTGCTACATAAACGGGTGGGTTTCTTATATTCATTTTCATAATAAAGCGCGTTGGATCCCTTTAATATGGTACTGAGCATTATCAGTTGGTATAATTCTATCGCATATGTCGGCTATATTGCCAACAGTTTATTATAATTTGTTTCATGAATAAAAATGTGTTGGTCAATTTATGTCATTGCAAATATAACACAATTTCACTTTATAAATCCTTTTAAACGAATGTAAGCACATAAGTTGATGTGAACGCCGGGAGCTGACTCCTGGAGCCTGCTAAATTAACATACATAATATTATATTATTATTATTATTATTATTATTATTATTATTATTATTATTATTATTATTATTATTATTATTATTATTATGATTATTATTATTATTATTATTATTATTATTATTATTATTATTATTATTATTATTATTATTATTATTATTATTATTATTATGATTGTTATTATTATTATTATTATTATTATTATTATTATTATTATTATTATTATTATTATTATTATTATTATTATTATTATTATTATTATTATTATTATTATTATTATTATTATTATTATTATTATTATTATTATTATTATTATTATTATTATTATTATTATTATTATTATTATTATTATTATTATTATTATTATTATTATTATTATTATTATTATTATTATTATTATTATTATTATTATTATTATTATTATTATTATTATTATTATTATTATTATTATTATTATTATTATTATTATTAGTATTATTATTATTATTATTATTATTATTATTATTATTATTATTATTATTATTATTATTATTATTATTATTATTATTATTATTATTATTATTATTATTATTATTATTATTATTATTATTATTATTATTATTATTATTATTATTATTATTATTATTATTAATATAATTATTATTATTATTATTATTAGTATTATTATTATTAATATTATTATTATTATTATTATTATTAGTATTATTATTATTATTATTATTATTATTATTATTATTATTATTATTATTATTAGTATTATTATTATTAATATTATTATTATTATTATTATTATTAGTATTATTATTATTATTATTATTATTATTATTATTATTATTATTATTATTATTATTATTATTATTATTATTATTATTATTATAAGAAGCTTTATTAACCAAAACAAAAATGTTTTACATATTTTTAAATACATTAATACATTATTTTTTCAATTTTAAATTAGTTTTTTATATACATATTTAATAGTCCGGTTTTAATTAAAAAATACTTGGTTTTAAATCTAAGTCTGTGTTTCTTTAATATAAGTAGGTATTTCGTTATAGTTTTTTGGTTCGCATTAGGTCCATCTGGCATAAGCCTCCCCCATTGCTGCCCATATATCTCTGTTTTTTGCGTCGTTATATCAGTTGTTGTTAAATTGTCTTTGGTCATCAATCCATCTGTTTGGTCTTCCTCTCGGTCTAGATACGTTTGGTGGGGTCCATTTGGTTACTATTTTTGTCCATCTGTTGTCTTGTGTTCTTGAAATGTGACCTGCCCAGCTCCATTTTAAGTGTTTTATTCGTTGAATTACGTCAGTTATGTTAGTTCTTCTTCTGATTTCTTCGTTTCTTATTCTTTGAACAGTCCTTATATTGAGTAATCGTGTTTCCATTTTTACTGACACTTTCTTAGTTTATCGATTGAATTTGATATGAGTCCCATTGATTGTAATCCGTATGTCATGACAGGAAGTATTGTTGAGTCCAGAATGTATTTTTGTGTCTTTTCCAAATTTTGAGTCCAAAATCTGTTTGACATTCCAAAACTGCTTCCAACTATTCGTAACACGCCGGTCTATTTCATTTTCTTCTTGTTTTGAAAAAGATTTCAGCTGTCCGAGATAAATGTAGTCATCAACATAGTCAAGTTTTTTATTTCCAAGCGAGATGTCCTTCCTTATGTGGTTCGTCATGACTTTGGTTTTGTTTAGATTTAATATTAGTCCGTGTATCTTATGTACATTCCGTGGAAAGTTCGTTCAACATTTGTTTTATGTCTTCTGGTGTTTCGGAAAGCAAAACAATGTCATCTGCAAATCTCAGGTTACTCAGTCTCTCTCCCCATATGTTTATTCCAAATCTATAGGTCCAGTTAAGCTTGCGAAAAATGTCCTCGAGTATTGATGAAAAAAGTGGCGGAGAAATGGGGTCTCCTTGTCGAACTCTTTTTATGATGAATTCTCGTGTGATTTTGTCCGTTTTTACTTTTGCAGTATTGTTATAATATAAATTCGTCAAAGTTGGATGAAAGTCGGATTAATGTTTTGGTTTCTCAGTGCTGTCCATATACTTTTGTGCTCTACAGTGTCAAAGGGCTTTGCTGAAGTCAATAAACAAGACGTATAGTGGTTTGTTGTATTCTATATATTTTTCTATGAGTTGATTCATGGTCTGGAGGTGGTTAGTAGTTGAAAATCCCTCTCGAAATCCAGCTTGCTACCACGGCTGTTTGTCATTTTGTGCGTCTTTAATTTCTTTACATAGTGCTTTAGAAAAAAGTTTATAAATTGTCGATATTAAGCTGATTGGTCTGTAGTTGTTTATATCTTCTTTGTCTCTTTTTTTGTGTAGCAAAATAATAACACTGTGCTTCCATTGTCTTGGTATTTCTTGAGTTCAAATGATAGCATTGAAAAGCTTTGTTAAAATTTAGGCAAGTGATTCTTTTCTGAATTTTAAAATTTCGGCTTCTATATCGTCATTTCCTGCACTTTTTTCGTTTCCTAAAAGTCCTAATGGACTTAATATCTCCTCAATTGAAAAATATCGAAACGTCAATAGTATTGTTGTACAAATTGATGTTGTCTGTTGAATGGTCCATTGATGTGAATAATTTTTCTATTCTCTTTGTTTTATGTTTTGATTTATTTTTCATAGATATGATCCAGTCTTTTTCGTTACATAAAAATTGTTTAGCTTGTTTAAAGGATTTTGTTTCGTTAATTATATTTTTTATTCTCTTCTCATTGTATGTATGTATGTCATTTTTAGGTTTTATTTGTATAGTTTTTCTAAATTCTTTTAGTTCTTTCTTCTCAGTTTCTGTCAGGTTTTCTTTAGCTTTTACATCTTCTCTTTTGTTAATCAATATTTTTGTGTTCTGTGAAATTTGTCAGTTTTTTGGGTTTTTTTCTTCTTTATTATGCTTTTTGCTGAGCTTTTGATGATATTTTCTATTACGTCATAATTATGTTGAATGTTTTTGCAGTGAAAGATGTATCTATATGTTCTCTTATTTTATTGTTATTATAATATAATAAAATATTATTCATTACTTACCCAATCTCATCGCCATCTTTCTTATCCCTGTAGATCATGTTAACTATAACTACTCAGCTAGCGTTTTTCTACTCATCTAAAATGTTTAACTATACAATTTTCTAACATAGAACCAAAGACTATCTTATTTAGGAATACCAACTTCCGTGGACATTGTGGATTGCGCATCCTAAACAGCTGATGTATGAGATCGTTCAGTAGCTATGTGGCAGTTAAGATCTTCCGTCCATATTCTACGCTTTATGTTGGTATTCGTGACAGTGACGGTTTGCAATGAAATGTAAAGTTAATGAGACCAAAGGGACTCATTGTTTATTTATCAGTTTGAAACTGCCCTAAAATATAGGTTGATGTTGTAATATGATGTGATAAAATCGGGGTCTTGATTTTGTTGGCTAACGCCATCTATTTGTCAACATCGGAATCAATTTTGTGAAAAGGTGACTTTTTCTGGAAACAACCACTACATTAGAAAATTGTAACACCAATATCTAACCGGGTAGAAATGACTAGCGGATAGGTTAAATCGGATAATATCCGAATAATGTAGGAGGAGGAATCGGGAAAAATGGGTGGTATGTTCGAAGGAGAACCGTATCCACACTTACGACGTCAATCGAAAACTTTCGCCGACGGCCAAAGTACAGTCGCGTGCTTAGAAAAATAACAAAAGAAAACAAAAATTTGTACAAAGAATTATACGATTTTTTATAGTATTTCCTTTTGACATATCCGGCTCGAGAAAAAGAAAAAACCGGAAATAGTACCTAAGATAGGAAAACCCATAGAAAAAAAAGTGTAACCTGAGTGTTGGCTACATTCTACAGTTCTACATAGGAATATATGTATAACTCTGGGCCGCCACTTAAATTTTATTTGGGGTGGGTCCTTTCATTGTGGTATCCACACCACAATACCTCAGGAAGACGTCCAATTGCCCCGTTGCAAGTACCTATTAGAAAGATACATTAGTGACAGCTCCAACCAAAAAGTAAACCTTACCAGATTCGGACTCCGTTCGGATTTGAGGCACATCCCAATGATATTAGCCGGGAGTGGAGCAATTTCCCTTTTAACTTAATAATATTTATCCTTAAAATTTCGATATTCAGGTGCTAGTGCTAGGTAGTGTTTTTGTCTTTGTTTGTTTTCGGCCGCGATACATATTTGTTTTTCGTCCCTGGTTATACCGCCTTCAAAAAGCTCACTGTAGGTAGGGAATTAGGTGTTCGTGTTGTTAGAATTTTATCGGTTAATATTACCAAAAAGGGTATCGACAACTTTTTTTTTTTAGCGGAAACAACGCTGGGTCACGTTTGGTTTCCTTTTTCTCTTGTTTGATTTCTTTTGTTGTTCTTTAAGTTTGAAATATATGTTAAAGTTTATAGTTAATTTTTGTTTTCTTAATGTTAATCTTTGTACGCAAAAATAAAACTTTCAACACTTGTGGAAGAACTATTTGTGTTTTTCTGTTTCGTTTCAACGAAACATGGCTCTCTAAGCGTGTACTTTTTCAGGGGGGCTGATAGTAGCAGAAGGCGACGGTGAAGATGGGATGACCGAAACACGGAAATCGCCTTATAAAGGGGAAATCCAACCAATCTCCCAGGGATTTCTTAGGTTGGGAGGGTTGACATCACTACAACAACACCAGTAGGGCCCTCGGAGTGGTGATCGTCCGTCCGTGGTCCTCAAGATGTTTTTTTTTTGTAGGCCTGATTTGTGTTTTCTTTATGTGTTGCAGGTGAGGTTGGGATCCGGGGGCAAGATCCCCCCATTCCGGCGAGTTAACTGTCGCGCTTAACAAGCAGGCCGCGTCCCCCGGAACTTCCTATCTTACCTATTTGACCTCTTCCTTTTCCGGTCTCTCCATTTCCAACCCGTCCTACCCCTCCTATTGCTTCGCAACAAAGTAATGTGGAGATCATGCGAAAATAACTTATTCTTTCTAAAAGATCAAAAGGGAATACAAATTTAACTGCTTTTTAATGAAACAAACAAGCACAACCTAATCAACAATGCTTAACATTCCGTATTATTCTCAAATGCTTGAAAATAGAAAGCTTATTGACAAAATCCTTTGAAAAAAACTCTTTGGTACTGCTTTCTATGGGGAAAGGTAACCCAGTTGGTTAGAATGTATTTCTTGTTCATCTCAAAGAGCGAGAATAAAACGAGTAAGCGATCAGTATGCTTTGAGCAATGAGCATGCGAACTGAAAAGTAGTGATAGGTGTACGTTTTGTGCTTAGTTTTTTTTCCATCTACCAGACGTCACTGCTAGAAAAAGCTTACCCATTAGGCCTGTACTGCATGTTCAAATTGAACAGAGTATAGGCCTGCTGCTCACTAGACAACTTAAGGTTGTTTTCGATACGAATATTATTCGTTCTTCATGTTTGCAATAATGTTGATTGTGGTTATTAAAAATTAATTATACATTTTGACTTATTCCTGACGCTCACTACGCAACTTAAGGTTGTTTAATTTAAGTTGGTATGCGATAACGATTCGAAATAAAGTACGTTGAATGAAAAACATTGTTTCTGGTAATACTCTGGTTTTGAAAACTCAGAACAAAAACACTAACACTTCTTCTAACCAAGGTTTTGGAGGCTGCTGGAAAGAAGACCAGCACACTTAAACCATCAATGGTCCATTGTGATACCACATGGATCATAGGATCCTCCTACTCGTTAAACCATTTGGAGCTTACAATAAAGCGGTTGGGACTGTGAAGGTCTCTGTTAATTTGATCACTGGGATCATTGTATAGAAGTCTCCGAGTTGTATTTTACGTTTTTGTGCAAGTGCAGGACAATGGCAAAGAAGATGAGGAACTGACTCTTCTTCTTCCTCATCCATACAGCTTCTACAGAAATCGTTTGCCGGAGCTCGCAAGTCGCAAAGCATTTCTGCCTATTAAGCATTGACCAGTAAGGACACCTATAACGGAGCTAGTATCGAGATGAGTTGCTTTGAGCATTTAACATCAAACTTTGGCCAAATTGATTTTGTTGCCAGACAGGTGAGTGAATCAGACCACCTGTCAATGGTATCTTGCTTTAGTATGAGTTTACATGTAGCTAGAGGAATACTCATATTAGATTTGTTGTCCAATAGTGGTAGACTTGTTCCATTTTTTGCAAGTTCGTCTGCTTTGCAATTACCTGGAATGTCTCTATGTCCCGGCACCCAGATTAGGTGAATAGATAGATAGATAGATAGATTTCCTGCGGTAAAATTACAATTTTTTAAATAAGAATACGGACCAGACAATTTTGTCTTATACCGTAATTAGGTGGATTAGGATTAGGTGAATATTGAATTGATCGGCCATCTCCATTAGAGATGATCTACAATTTTGGGCTACTTTTGAATTAGTAGAGAGTAGAGACTGATTCTAAGGATTTTATGGCAGCTTGACTAGTTCTGCCTGGAACACACTACAGTGTTTGGGTTAACGAAAGGAGAGACTTATTTAGTCTGTCGGAGTATACGCCGAATCCAACTCCCTCATCTGTTTTGGATTCATCAGTGTAGAAGTCGATGGCTTCTTTAGTCCACGGTGGCTCTAGCTCCCATGAGGATGTAGAGGGAATGGTCACATTGAAGTTTTTATCAAAACGAAGAAGAGGTGTGATGTAGTCGACGTTACAGGTTAGTGATATGTATGAGTTCAGAATTTTTGAGTGGCCAATGTTATTATTATTCCACTGTGAGGAGGCTTTGAGTCGGATTGCTGTATTAGCGGCAGTTTGTTTACTGAAAATGTCTTGCGGTATGAGATTGAATAGAACCTCAAGCGCTGCGTTGGGGGTTGAACGAATTGTACCACCCATAATTAGGCTAGCAGTTCTTTGGACTTTACTTCGCTTTCGAGGTTGGTAGCTATTTCTAGTGCAGTCCACCATACCACTACACCGTAAGTTTGGATCGGTCTGATGACCGATAAGTATAGCTATTGTGTTATGTGTGTTTGTAGTCTCCAGTTGTTACCTATGGCTTTTTCGCAGCTTAATTTCTTGTCTAAAATAAGGCCAAGGTACTTTGCTTTATCTGAGAATTTAAGCGGAATTCTGTTTATGCATTGAGGGTCTATGTGTGGGACTTTGTGTTTCCTCGTGACGAAAACAAGTTATGTTTTCTGATTGTTTACACTAAGTCCATAACGATCTGCCCAAATAGTGAGTTTGTTCAAAGCATTTTGAATTAGTTCCTTTAGTGTGTTGAGATGTTTGCTAGCCTTGGGAATAAAGACAACTTTGACTTCCCTCCAAGGAAGAGGAATATGAGCCAGAGCGATACAACTATTCATGATGTTGCTCAGAATAGTAATAAGTGTATCGGAATTATTTTGCAATTTCGTTGGAATTGTTCTATCTGGCCCAGCTGATTTAAATGGTTTAAAGCTGTTTATAGCCCAATTTAGTTTTTCCTTTGTAATCAGCTCTTGAGGAGGAGTGATTATATTGACGTCTATATTATGAGTGTTAGTATTATCAACATGAGGGGCGCTACCTGGAAAATGTACATCCAGGAGTAAATTGAGTGATTCTCACTTGAGTTTGTCCAGGAGCCATCAGAGTTTTTTAGACTACTAGGCATTATTGGGGTTTTGGAGAGGAGTTACTTTCTACGTCACCACAGAAGTTTCTCCAAGACATCCGTTTGGTTTCAGATGCCTCTGGTCGATCTCTTAGGATCAAGCCCTGAGTTCCACGGGCTTTCGTGAGGTCTTGGACTAAGGGGTCAAGTTCCTCAGAGTTGGAGGGTGTTTTATACAATTTGGGTTTGATTAACCTTTAAAGTGTTTCCCTGTATATGAGCCAGTCTGTTTTTTAAAAGAAATAGGATTGGCTTGGTGGTTCGTCACATATTTCGAATTGGATGTATCTGTAATCCGAAAATGAGTGATCTTTTGATACTTTCCAATTTAAAATGGCGTGAAGAATTTTGTCGGGACAAGAGTTATATCTAGCCCTCTTTAGTTCTAGTTACAAATGTAGGTTCGTTTCCTTCGTTGCTTACTATAAGGTTAATACTTAATAAATAACCGAAAGGGACTCACCTCTATCGTTTATATCTGTACTTCTCTACCTCTCTCTCTGTACGTCACTACCACTAACTAGATTTTCTGCCTGTTTGCTTCTTCAATCATACTCTCTAGGGTATATCCCGGGAGAGGGCCAAGGTATTCGTGGCCGAGATATGCCGACGCCAACCAGAGGGTTCCTTTGGCTGTTTCCAGTCTCGAGCTGCTGATATCTCCATCGCTGAAATTAGGGAGTAAAAATACATTTAGACAACTTTTAACTATATCTGGGTTCACATTTCTCTTTTGCATACAGCAAGTAGTAGTTTGGAGTTCTTAATCCTTAGATCAGAACAATATCTTGTTCGCTGCTGGAGAGGCGAAGGAGTAGCGAGGCCGAAGCCTTTTTGGAGTGTTGGAGGTTAATCTAAAGAACGTGCAGCATCTTTGCTACAGCTCTCCCGACTAGCCTCCACCACGGTGATATTGGAGTCCTTTAATTCTGAGGATGAATTCATTAGAACGTCCTCGCTGAGAAGATCTCCAATTATTAAGTCTTCGGTCACCATATCCGAAAGACCGTCGACGTTGTTCGAGGTCTTTACTACTGTTGAGGAAAACCTGGGTGCATCATCCTATTCTAGTGATCGAAAAGTGATAGACGACCTTTTCTGAGGAAGGAGGAGCATTACACAGGTCAACAAAAAAAATATTTTTTTTGTTTCTGTGTTCAAATCGCGATTTTCTCAATCTTTGTATTGAAAAATACATAATTGTTTTTTTTTTTAAGCTTTGTTTTTTCACCAGTTACAATGATAAATAAATATTTGGAGAAAAACGCGTTTAAAGTTTTTCTTTTACATTGTATTTATATGGAAACACGAAAACATATTTAGTTTTTTTATGGTGTTATAATTCAAATATCTTTAAATTATTGTAGATGGTGATTTTTAAAGGTCTAAAGAAGTGAAAAATGCAAAAAAAAAATTTTTGATTTCTTGAAAATTATATCATGTAGTAGTTTCATACAAATTTGGTACTAATTTTAAATCCATAATAATAATCTTGTAGCTATAAAAACAAACATTTTCAGGTAAAAGTTTTTTATAATTAATTAGTAATGTAGGAGGAACAAGAAAATCATACCAAGAACCCAGAAACAAGAGTGTGTTGACCTGTGTTATTTGCCTCTTCCTCGTCTATTTTATACACCTTAAGGGTGATGGTTTCGAAATCAAACCTTATCACCTCTTGCGCCAGAGGAGCAAGGTACTCTTTATTGATGACTATAATAGCACCTCTATTATTTATTCAGCTTAATAAAAGCTATAACTTAACTTAACTTAACATTTAACTTAAAACAATTTTTTTTTTGTTTTTTTTTGTTCTTGTTATCTGTTTTCAACATTAATTAATAATAAATAATAAATATGGGCCCCTCCGGCCCACACAAATGCTCTTTAATGTACAAGAACTAACAATTTTAATTTTATTGGACTTAAGTTAAAAGGGACGCAGGGACGAGAAAGCGGGCTCAAGGAACGGGATAAAAGTATAGGGTATCTTTTAATTGGGATTTCGAAATGTTAAAGTCGAGGACTAACATTGCAGCGTTGCGGTGGCGAAGGATTCTGGACATTGGTTCAAAGTGCCCATAGTTGGTGCGGTGTTTTTGGATATAGAAAAGAGAGACAGATCTCAGGTTTCGAGAATTAGTGTTAAGGTGAATTTCACTCAGGATATTGCCCATTAAAACAATTGGTGAGCAAATAATACATCAGCGTTTTTGCGTCTTATATAAGGGCTGCAAGCCTAACAGTTTTAATCGATCGGCATAAGAAGGCAGGTTGGAAGTATCATCCCAGGGGAGGCCACGAAGGGCAAATCGAACGAAACGTCTTTGAACATTTTCAATTCTAAGTGAGTGGTTTTCATAAAAGGGGGACCAAACTTGGCATGCATATTCAAGATGGGGTCGGACTAGTGAAATGTAGAGCGCTTTAGTAACATAGGGGTTGGAAAATTCTTTAGACCATCTCTTGATAAAACCGAGAGATCTATTAGCTTTATTAATAATTTGGTCAAAATGGGAATGGAAGTTCAAGTGTTTGTCACACATAACACCAAGATCTCTAATAGAATCGACTACGTTGACGGTGTCATTAAGGAAGTAGTATACTCTATGAGATGGGATTAGTTTACGTGAAAAGGTCATTTGTTTACATTTACCTACATTTAACTCAAGGAAGTTATGCAAGCACCAAACAAAAAAGATATTCAGATCATTTTGTAAAAGTATAAGGAATCCGATGGAGTTGAGACAATTTTAAAAATTTTGTTATCATCCGCAAACATAAGGATGTCTGAGTTTCTTATTTTAAGACAGACATCGTTAATAGATAAGACGAAGAGTAGAGGGCCAAGGTGACTACCTTGTGGGACTCCGGAAGTGGCATGTATGGGACTAGAGACAGAGTTACGGAAGAGTACTCTATAAGTTCTATTCTCAAGGTAGGAACTTATCCAGTTTATAAATATAGATGGAAAACCTAGGGCTCTAAATTTGAGGTTAATTATCTTATGAAATATTTAATCAAAGGCTTTGCTGTAATCAGTATATACAATATCAACTTCATTGCCATTCTCGAGGGCTGACACAAATTCAATTAAGTTAGTCGTTGTGGATCTTCCTTTAAGAAAACTATGTTGAGCGGGGGAGAATAGGGGCGTGCAATGAAAATAAATGGAATCATAAACTAAGCTTTCAAAAAGTTTTGGAATTCAAGAAAGTTTAGCAATAGGTATATAATTGTTAATCTCAGTTTTGTTACCTTGTTTATGAATCGGGAATATAAATGAATCTTTCCATATATGAGGAAACACAGCTTGGGATAAAGAGAGTTCAAAAAGTGCAGTCAGAGGCTTGGACAGAGATTGCATACATTTTTTAAGAACAACTGAAGGGACACCATCAGGACCGGGGCTAAAGTTTTCTTTGAGGCTTATGATTTTGGCAAGTATCATTTCTTCAGTTATTGTTAAAGATGAAAGAGAGGTTTGGGTGCAACCATCCAAATAACTAAAGTAGTGAGGATCAGGATCATGAAGATGTTCAGTATACGATGTGCTAAAGTAGGAAGCAAATAGATTAATTATAGTTTTTGGATCTTAGGAGATTGTGTTGTTGAAACTCATTGAAGGTGGGAACCCATCAGATGTTCGTTTAACATTTATGAATTTAAAGAATCTCCTAGCATCAGAAAGAAGGTTGTTTTCCATTTGATTAAGGTATTGGTTATAAAGGCATTCGCTTACTTCGGAGAAAGAATTATAGGCGAGAAGATAACTGTTGTAGTCGGTGTCAGATTTGGACTGTAAAAAAATCTTCCAACGTTTGTTACGTATGTTTCTTAGGCTACGGAGCTCTCTGTTGTACCAAGGGGGAGAAGAGGTGAAATCTTTTTTACGAGAGAACGGTACTGATTTTTCAATACATTATGAGAGAATCAGATAAACCCAATTTGCAAGGGCTTCTACTGTTGGATGGAGGGAACTTAATGCAAAATCGGCTGAACTAAGAAGATTGTTGAGTTTAGAGAAATCAGCCCTATGAAAATCATAACAGTAGTTCTCTATTTCAAAAAATTTGTTTTCAAATTCGATGGGGAAGGAGAGAGTAAGTGGAGGATGATAGCGATCCATGGTTGATAGAAGGTTAGGGCTCGCGGAGACGACGCAGTTATCGCAATCAGAGGAGAAGATGAGATCTAGATGTCTCCCCATATAGTTTGCTACTCCATTTAGTTGAAATAGACCACAATCAGACAGACGGTCAATGAGCAACGTTTCAGATTCAGACGAGATATTAGTTGGAAAGAAGGATGTCTGATCATCAGAGGTGGACCAATTGAGATGGGGAAGATTAAAGTCGCCAAGAACGATGATCAAATCATTAGGTTGCACTTGTTCAAGCATATAATCGATGACATTAACTGCAGCTTGGTAGGCTTTGGTTTGTTGCGCTGGTCGAATATAACAACACAGGATAAATAGAGAAAACATAGGGAGTGTAACCTTAGCTGATACACCTTCAAATTCGATTGAAGTAGGAGTATGGTGTAACGAGCTTTCAAAATTACTATTAATAGCTAAAAGAACCCCACGGCCATGTGTATTACTCGTGCATTCCACGACATCCATTCGATAGATAGAATAGTCGCTTGTGAAAAGTTCAGTACTAAGGATATCGGTTTTGTTTCGGTGAGGGACAGGCACTGGGTGAAAGACTGTTGGGATTGGATATTAGAGTCCTCAACACTACTACAGACGTGATCAAATTTCTTGGAGAGATTTGAAATTTGATCTTGGCACACGGAATGTTCATTAGAAAGGGATTGTTTGAGACGTTGAATTGCAATCATAATTTCTGACACGGATATTTTATTGCATTCATCACAATAAAACGCAAAATTGCGTAGGTAGTCTTTTAGGTAAACAGTCGCTTTTCTGGCCAAGCCAGCACAAGTGGGGTGAAGGTATTTCCCACAAAGGCCACTACACTTCAATAATTCCGCGTATGAGTCAACGATGACACACATATTATTTGCGCACGACATTATTTAAGGTTCAACAATAAAAAAGTATACTGCGCGAATTTTTTTTTTAATTTTTTTTAACTTGTTATTATACAAGAAAAAACGCTAGAGTAATGGGAAACGGCGATGGGCAGTAAGTGGGTCGGGTAAGTGTTACACACACGCTGCGAGAATGTAAGGGTAATTAGGGAGCGAAAAGAAAATGCGACTGCACTCGACGTTCAGAATGTTTTTTATAGAGACCCTTTTTCTCCTCGAGTTTCGCAACATTTCAGTTGTGAGTGGAAAGATGTTGATTCGATAGCCGGATCATTTGGAGTATTACGTCCAAGCTGGAGAGTTCGGCTGTAACCATGGTTCGAGCTTTAAATCTGCATGGGATATTCTCCTTTACAACAACCTCGAGCTTTGCCCCAGGCCACACCTCCCTAACCGACTAACAGCCAATGATAACAGATCTCGCGATCTCTTGTAGTCACAAATTATTAGTTTTATGTGGCCTTGATGCCAGCCACCGTCGTTTGTGATTGAAGGTGGTCCTGGGTTTTCCGTCATAATTCCCATGAAACCCAATTGGAGCTTCCCTTTGACCACCTGCCAATTTTCCAAAGAGATCGTGCCATCGACATCGTTCCTGTCAATAATCGCGACTACGAATTTGTCTTTCACAACATCACCGAAAGACATTTTTGTTTTTTTGTGGAGTGCTGATGTTAAGAACTTTTGGGCGTTTGGGTTCAGGAGTGTTTCCCTCCACCGAACGTTTAGACTTGAAGTCCACTTCGGTCTTAACATTGGTTTTAGTTTATATGCTTTTAGAACACTTGATTTTTGCGTCATTCTGAGAGGATCCTGCGGCTCCAGTTTGTTCACCGAATCTTCTCAGAATCCTTTCAGCATTCCGCTTGTCCTTATAGGAGGCCGAAGAGGGAGTAGGTTTTCTCTTGTTTCATTTAGGACCTTCTTTTGGATTGTTGGTGCCCTTAGAGGTAGAGGGCTCATAATACACAAGTCTTCCTCCACTAGGTACCGAAGTGAGTTTAGTAGTAGTGAGAGGGCTATTTTCCACAGTCCTAACACTAAAATTGGTAGTTTTAACAACCGCGTTTTTCTTACTCTTGCTGTTAGTAGTAGAGCTTTGGGAATCCCCAGCATTCCTACCTCCAGCGCGAGCAGGAGATACAACAGGTGACTTTACTGCCGCACTGCTGGCCTTATTTATTTATTTTTCATAATAAATCCCACGAGTATCGGAGAAGGGTTGGTCCATCTGTACAGAGATCCGTATATACAGATGAGGCTAGTTAATCTGGAAGTCGGCACGATTGAGCTAGTTTTTTATCATCGGCACGGGTCGTATAACACATTAGATCCAGCCCAATTTGGAGGTTATGGGAAGGAGATGAGAGTGAGGGGAATTGGACAGTTCGTTCACCGTACCGAGGGATTGATACTGTGTAAGTAGGATAGGTAACAATGGAGGCTTTTTCGCCATACCTTGTAGGAAAGGTAAGGATTTGAGGAGAGGTCAGAAGAAGATAAGCGTCCTTTGGTTTCAGCAGAGCAACCTTTATTTTCGAAACAAAATTATCACAAGCAGTACATGTGTCTACTTTCGGTGTTTGAATTTGAGTACCACTGTTCTAAAAATGTTGACAAACTTACTGGGTTATAGTGTTCTGATTTATACAGGCGGTGCATAGATGTTAAATTAAGGAGTATGGGTTCCTCTCTTATTCTTAAAATAAATTGAAGAACATCCACGTTTTTTATGAATGACCGATTAACGAAGCTCTCAGTCAAAGCAATACAGGAAATGTTTTTTAGTGTGATTTCGTTTACGCTTTCTATTGACTGCATTGACCAAGGTATCACATTTCTTATCTTCTACGTGTATCATCGAACCAATAAAATTCTTTGATTATAGCTTCCCAACGACCAGTACTAGTTAAATAATTATTGAATTTTTTTCAAATTCTACTTCTTCATTACATTTATTTCTGTAAATATCGAACTTCTAGAATTAACCGTTTTTTTTTCTAATTAAGACAAACTAAGACTATCTTAAAGCAAGACAAAAATTTGTAAAATCTAGCCTACTTATACATAACTTATAACTAACTTACTGACCCCAAATGGACGCTCTAAGAATCATGGATTCTGGTTTCATGGACTGAAGACTGTTAATTTGGATTTATGTAATATGTGTAACCGAAATTCCATACTTAATACATACTTACTTACTTAATATTATAAATGCGAAAGTGTGTTTGTTTGTCCATCTTTCACGGCAAAACAGAGTGATTTTTTAAGTGGAGATAATTGAATTGGTGGAGAGTGACATAGTCTACTTTTTGTCTCTTTCTAACCCCAACTTCCTTGAAATGGGATGTGGAAGTTTGTATGGAGCATTCCGCAATTTTCAAGTTAGAAAGCTTAAAAGAGAGTGTGAAATTTTACATGCGACTTTTCGCAGTTTTCAAGGAAAGAAACTAAAAATCAGTACACAGACTGTTTGTTAGGAACGAAAAATACCTGCTTAAGGCTGGGTGTCCCAGATCGGCAAACTCAAACTTCATGTAAATGACTTTATTTGTGTTAGTGCCCTTTTTTTGTCATGAATTTCATGGCATCGCCATATGTGGCCAGAGGAATTTTGTTTTTGTTTGTTACTCTCTCTCTCTACACTCATTGTGAACAAGAATAGAGTCGAAGAAAAAAAAATGAGTATCTTTATAAGATCAATAACACGCTAAAGTGGGAAGTGTAAAGGAAATTCAACAATTATAACCAAAGAAAAGGACAGTCTGTGTCTGTATTTACGTTTTCTTTCGATTTCAATATTTTCTCAAAAACAGTTCCTGATCTCGTTTGCACTGAAATTGTTTTTGTTTTGCCAAAGAACAATAAATCCCCTCTCTATTGCCACAAAAAAAATCTAGATCAAATATAAAAAAACAAAACGATCATTATTTCTGCTACATCTTCAAACTAAAGGGTACAATAAGTAGGTAGATAAACCACACACAATATTGTTCTGCATACTTCCTACCACGCGAATTGGACGTGCTCCAGTGAACTCATTGACAAAAGAAAAACTGGTTTGTCATTACATATTCCTCAAATTCCAATAACCGGTTTATCTATTGCATTTTTTGTTCTCGATGCACAAACCCAGAAAGGATTAGCAAGAAACCAACAAGAAAAAATATTTGAGAGCGGGTGGGCGAAGCACATTTCTTTTGCAAATGAAAAACATTCTCTCGAAGCGCTAATTTCGCAGTGGAATTACTGGGAAACTTCTATGTGTGCGTGTAAAAAGGAAATTTCAAAGGGAAAAACACTAATTTAGACACTTTTTTAAAAAATGTATTTAAAAATAACCATCACCAAAATTAGATTTTTTGAATTGTAAAACAATAGAAAAAATACTGAAAAAAAATAAAAAAATAAGAAAAATATGCACAAGAATTATTTTCATTGGAAAGCTAATTGTTATTTGGGCTTTTTCAATGAACATTTAAAGGGTTAATAGTTTTTTTTTCGAAAAAGTCCATCCGTCACTCCCGAGGTAATTAATTAAACTATTCAATAAAATAAAGAAAAAAATATAGTTTAAAAGGCTAAATAAAGAATGAGGGATATTTAAAAGTCCTCAAAAAAAAAACGTTCTTTGCGTTTTTTTTTTTATTTTTTAAACTTTAAAAGTGAATTATTAAAAAAAATGTATTCGTAATAAAAATTAATAAAATTTGAGACTTGCTTTACAATCCTTTTTGTTTCGATGAAATATGTTGTAGATTAAAGAATTCATACCTGTTCAAACACGCCAAACACATTGAAAATTGAAGATTGGACTAATTTTTTGCCCATAAAAAAAATTAAATAAATTAAAGTCAATCCGTCACTCCCTTAATTAACTTAATTTCTTTTGAAAACACCAAACAAATTAAAAACAAAGCATTTTACACGACTATGAAAATAACGACAAAATTGTAATTTGTTTCACTCTCAGAATTACAATATTATACATTTAAAAATTATAATGATGCAGTGTAGTAGCCTTGTTTATTTAGAAGGCACTAATTTTTATTTCAATCAATTAGCATTCGAAATTTAAAAGTTATCGCTTTATTTGTAACATTCCACCCGTTTTTTTGGGCGGCCACCCATCCTTAATTATAATATAAAAAAAAATACATTTATAATTGACAAATTTTTATGTTAGCATGGGGGAAGGGGTAAGAGCTTTGCTTACTTTTGTTTTTTTTGAGGGGGGGGGGGTAAATAATTGTAATAAATCTGCTTACGTAATATTTGAACGGCTCTAAGATTATGATAAAAACTCAATTCGCCATATTTCAAGTTAATATGGTTATGGTTTGAGGACACATACTTATGTATATATGTCCACAGTTAAAGGCATTCAGCCCTATTCTGCTATCCGTCAGTCGCGTCGGGGGGAATTTTTCTTGAATTTTCATTTGTCGCTATTCTGCTATTCACTCGAAGTGAATCTGTATTAAAGCCGGTAACATCGGTAATGCTGCGCGGTATTCTGCTATTCACGTGAACGGATTTGTTCCATACAATTCAGATCCGCATACGTATAAAAAGTTGCGGATTTTACATTTATGGTTCGTCTTTCTTGTTTGTGCTTAGTAAAATGTTAGTAAATATAATACCCAATACATACCGAAATGCTCCCCTATTTGGCCTTAAGTTTATAGTAAATATATGATTTTGAAATAATTTGTTTAACATTTATTTTAAAATAAAAACAAATCAACTTACGTTTCATCCGGCAGTCCCAAATATTTTTTTTTATTTTTCTAAAATTTCTCCAAAGCTCTCTTTTCGAGGATTTTCTTAATCCTCTGCTCATAATTGGAAAAAAGTACAATACTATCCATTAGGTGGAGCGAGAAAACTTAAAAATTGAAATAAAAGAAATGTATTCAAGATTTTCAATGGAAAATCTGTTCACGTAAATGTCAAATTGGTTCGGGATAATGTAGTTCACCCGACGGATAGCAGAATGAAAAGGAAGTTTAAAAGTGAATGGAATGGGTGGATCGGATATACGATTCACGTGAATAGCAGAATAGGGCTGATTCTCTTCTGACAAGGAAATTGAGTTTGCAAAAAAAAATAATCTTTAATTTAACTGCCTGATATAAGGACATGCGGTTTCTCAGTGCAAAATTAAATATAACTGTCGAATACGCAACAAACGTCATCATACTCTCATGTACCAAGTACATTACCTACTTCTAGTAATCTTGCATCAAAACCGTTAACACAATCGCTGGTATGTACTGATTTCAATTTCATTTCTTGCCCACAAATTCTTCTCGCTTCAGCAAAAGTAACTATTATTATTATTATTATTATTATTATTATTATTATTATTATTATTATTATTATTATTATTATTATTATTATTATTATTATTATTATTATTATTATTATTATTATTATTATTATTATTATTATTATTATTATTATTATTATTATTATTATTATTATTATTATAACTTTATTAGTTGGTAATAAATTACACAATCAATGGTAATATAACCGCATTAGCTACCAGGACTTTCTGCCGATAAATGACATTAATTTTGAGTTTTACTTAAAATATATTTATATTTAATATAGATACTCAAGTTTTCAAATTATAGATAAAATTTTGTAAAGATCCATAATGTTTTGTTCTGAGGGATCAGTTAAGAGACTAGCAAGATTATTCTTATTACAAATATTGTGTGAGATAAGTTTAACGTGCTGGCAATCGACTGTGAGATGAGAGATGGTGAGAGGAATGTTCCGGTTGCAGAGGTGGCAGAGTGATGGTTGTTCTTTTGTTACTTGGTGTCTGTGGGTGATATAGCAATGACCGAGTCGGAGTCTTATAAACGGTGTCATCTTTTTTTGAAATAACTTGGACGGGTAGGTGGTTTTGTCAGCTTGAGGGTTAATCAGGAAGTAGTGGTATATGTACATAATTTTTCCATTCTAGTTTTTTAATTTGGCAAGCCGTGTGCAGAAGGTCTTTCTTAGAATCTTTTTTGTTGAATGCATTAAATTAGAAAATTGGGTCTTGGAGAGCTGCTTTAGCTGTTTTATCTGCAATTTCGTTTCCGGCAATGACGGCATGTCCAGGTACCCATATTATTTTTAAATTTTTATTTCCAATTATTTTGTCTCTAAGGTTATCAATTATGTCAGTTTTGTTGCTAAGGTTTTTTAGTGCGTTAATTTATTGTTGACAGGCTATCCGAGAAAATTGCATTTTTTTTTTGTTTGTACACATTGTTGCTTTAAGGATAGCAAATGCTTCCGCAGTAAAAATAGAAGTAGATTTTGATAAAAGGCTTTTCATTTTCGTATCTCCGAACTCATCAACTATAGGAAAAGAAACCCCGTATTCAGTTCTAGAACCATCTGCGAAAAGAAGGTTCCATTTTGCCTTTTTCAGATTAGATATTAATTCCAAGAACATTTGCTGGTATATTTCGTTAGTTGTAGTTGTTTTTGTTGTTGGGGAATCTTTGTAGTTCCGTGTTGATGCAATCGGTTTTAAATTTCCATTGTGGAAACTTTAAAGATTTTGTTGGTTTATTTTTAATTTGAATATTCCATTTTAATGAAAGATTTATGGCATTGTGAAGCGATGACGGATATTTTTGATGTCGGGTTTTTCGTATAATTTTCGGAATCAGTCGTTGGATAGGTGAGTTATTGCCGGAGTTGATTTTGAGGAGAAGCGATGCGGTTTGGAATTCAATTCTGTCGGGGATTGATGGAAGTCCGGCGTCTGTAAGTATGTTTTTGATGGGTGTTGTTCGGAAAGCTCTTTGAGCGGTTCGTACTGCGTTGTGATATGGTGATGTGAAAAGCTGTAATGTTGATTTGGAACATTTGCCGTAGATGGGAAGTCCGTAGTCTATTTTGGAAAGTAAAACTGATTTTATCACAGTGATAAGGGAATTTAAATTACAAAGGCTATGTTTAGAAGCTAAGTATCTAATCATATTCGTTCTGATAGCAAGACTCTTTTTTTAAATAAATACAATGTGTTTTAAAATTAAATTTGGAATCGAATACAATTCCTAGTATACTTATGTTATTTACATTTTGAATACATTTGTTATTTAAATTGACTATAATATTTTTTGAGCAACTGGTTTTTTGTATATGTGTAATATTTTGCTTTTGTCTGTGGATATTTTTGTCCCAGAGAATTCACCCCATTTAATTAGATCTAGGATTATGTTTGAAAAATCAGTCGCAACATGGTTTAAGTCTTTACATTTGGATAGAATTATTAGACCATCAGCGTATAGTGAATAGGTTAGTTTTTTTATTATTGTACTAATTTTATTGAAGGCTATCACAAAGAGTACAACTGAAAGATGGGATCCTTGGGGGATACCGTTTGTAACAAAATACCCACGAGGTGTTATGCCTCACCTTCCCTTACCACCATTACAACCTCTAGCTACAGGCTCTAGAGGCTGATCCTGGCAGCAGGAAGGTGAGGGTGTCTAGGCAACGGCAGCTTGGCATGCTTGCACACGCACGACCTAGCTCGCCGGGGGGGGTTCTTGCTACCGCTGCACTGGACGGTGTTACGACTTCATGCCATAAAAAAAAATATCGAGGAGCGAGGAGCGAAAGAGTGATCTCAATAGAGGGATGAGGGTCGAAGATGGTATTGACCCTCGGAGGATTTTCCCACCCATGTATCCTAAAGATACCGCCTTGACTACTGCACGTTTTCAAGGTTGTGTATAGAGGAAAAATAGTTTTAACTTTTATTCTGAATTTTCTGTTAGTCAGAAATGTTTTCACGAATTTAATTGCTCTATTGCCTATATTCCACTCCTTCAATTTGCTCAAGATTACGTGCATACCGACTCGATCAAAAGCTCTTTCGAAGTCAATTGAAAGAATCGATATGTGGTTTCTTGAACTTAACCCTGAAGCGATGAATTCGTCGATGTATAGAAGGGAATCGATTGTTCCTCTGCCTTTTTTGAAGCCTACTTGATTTATATCAATTAGATTGTTTCTTTCGAGAAGCCAGGATAATCTTCGAGCTATAATTTTTTCGATCACTTTGCTGAGGCATGGTAGCAAAGATATTGGTCTATAACTAGATAAACTTACGATGTCCTTGTTTGGTTTGGGTATAGGGACCACAGTGGAGATCTTCCATGATTGGGGCATGACACCTCGATTTAGGATCTCGTTGTATAGGTTGATTAAACGATTTTTGAGAAGGTTTGGACAATTCTTGATCATGGCGTATGATATTCGGTCAAACCCAGGAGTTTTGCCTTTGCATGAGTTGATACAGCTTTCAAACTCAATTAAGTTTATTTCATCTTCGATTTGTTTTGCTGCTTCATTGATGGGTTGGAGTTGAATAATTTGGTTTAATACTTGGTTTTTTTTGTGTACAAAATTCGGAGTGAAAGTTGGAATTATTTGAAGCGGCTGACCATGTTTCAGCGAATGTTTGGGCAATTTCAATAGGGGATGTTAGTATTTTGTTGGATGGATCTCTTATGGCTTTTATTGAAGTTGCTTTGTAATTGCCTGTGAGTGAATTTATATCGGACCATAGCTTTTTTACATTAGTGTTAGGGTTTATGTTGGATGTAAATTGCTCAAAACTCTTTCGCTTTGCTTCCTTTGCTGCTTTTCGGAAAGTAGCATTGGCTTTTTTAAATATGATCAAGTTGCTTTTAGTTGGGTATTTTCTGAGTGTCTTCCAGGCTGACTTTTTGGTGTGGCGGAAATTTTGCAGTTCTTTATTCCACCATGGGACAACATGTTGGTATGGTGAAGTCTTGGTTGGAGGAATTGCCAAGTTGGCGGCGCGGTGTAGCGAATAGCCTTTTGAATTATAGCTGATTCTTTATTTATATTATTAGATATTTCTTTGTTTGCCAAGAATTCTGCAACTTTGGATTGAAATAACAGCCAATTTGCTCTATCTAGTTGGAATTTTTGAACCTGGTGGTGGTGATTTGTGTGATTGTTTAGTGTAATCCGTGTAAAATCCGGAGTTGATGGGAATGTGGGTTTCTTGCAGAGCAATGATTGAAGGTTTTAGTTCGTTTATTAGCAGCTGAAGTTCATGGAGGTTATTAAAGTAACCATCCATATTCCATTGCATAATTTTTAGTATAGATTGTTTTGAACGAGGGGTGAATATATATGGTTGTTGGGATATTTTTTGACTCCGCTCCCCGGATGTTGAAGCATTCAAGCTTGCTAATGAGCTTGAAGGATTCAACATTCGAGAAGCAGAGTCATTTATTTTGGAAGCATTCTTAAGATTATTGTTCATCATCGGTGTCCATTTGTGTTAAATAGTATTTATTTTCTTTAAGAAGTTTTTTTGTAATGCTTGATAACGGGGAATCTGATGTTGATGATGTTGGATATGTGTGTGAATATTGTTTTTGGGGTTGGTTTTGACTTTGAGTTATGTTAGCTGGTGAGGTTTTTGGGTATGAATTTTGTGTTTGGGGTTCGGTATGAGTTTGAGTTATAGTAGTTGGTGTGATTGTTGATCGGTTGGTTTTTGTTATATTTATTTCTTGTTCATATGTGTCATTTGTTGTTTGAGTAGTGAGCGTGGCGTTGTTGCAATTTGATTTGGTAGCAATATTTTTATCTTGTTGTTTAGTTTTTTGAGTTGGTAACTTAAGATTTGGCAAGGTAGAATTTTGGTTTGATTTTAAGGTGGCGGTGGAATTATTATCAGTTGAATAAATTTGTTCAGTTAGGGATTTGGGATGTTGTGTTGTTAAGGATTCGGTTTTTAATTATTTCAGCCATAGATGGTTTTGAATCGGTTTTCTTCTTTGGCGCAGGGAGTTGGTGTTGTGCGGGGTCGTCTCTGTAGATTTTCCAGGCTTCTCGAAGAGTGCAACCGCGCACAGTTGGTTGGGTAGTGGAAAAAATTCGCAAAAAAAAATGTACTTTCTTTTTTCCAAGTAAGCTTAATTGAAGCTAACAATCCCGAGAACATAATCCAAAAGGTTTTTTATGATAAAGCTTAGCCATCTTAACTTAAAATGAGAGAAATCTAGAGAGAAGCAATATGCATCGCGCTCAAGATTAATAAAGAATAACAAATTGAGTTTTAATTTTTTCATGATCTCTGATAAGTACAGTTATTCTCACTTTTTTTATTTCGTTTACTGCAAGTTGTAGGGTCTTAAATCAAGGTTAAAATCAAGGTTATTATTACGTAGAGAGTGCTTTATTTGAATAGAATTATTTTTCACGTGTTGTTACACTTTTTCTTCGTTAATAAACGCGAGGGGAGGGTATGGAAATTATTAATTATTATTATTATTTAATTGAAAATTAAAAACAAAACAAGAGGCGGCTGCGTAGCGACGAACGACGACGCACGCAACGACACGAACAACTCACACTCAACCGAGTACGAACGCGACACAAAAGAGAGAACGAAAAAAGTGCAACAATACAGCTCGTTGACGAAGCTGTAACCGCGGCTGCTCAGCTGGGCTGGGTTCTTGTGGAAGAACTTTTCTCTGAATTGATAAACTTGATCGATTGATTAATTCGATCAAGTCGAAACGCGAAAAAGATTTTATTGTACGTACAGTGGGGTACGTTGCAATAAAAGTGGGCGCCAGGAATTTTTTTTTTTTTTTTTTTTTTAGAAACCGAAGTAGAAAATTCCAAAACTACTTAAAGTAATGAATGAAGCGATTTTAAATGAAATGCAACAAAGATTTAGTTTTGAATTTGTTATTTATTTTTGGGAAACCGTGGGATTGAAGATCCCTGGATTAAAACCCAAAATGTTTTCAGAAATTAAAATTATTAAAAGCAAAATTACAAAGAAAGTATGTAAATGAAATTGACAAGGCAAATAAAACAAAGAAAATGGGATCTTAACACCGGCGATTATAACACGACACGACTTTACTGGATTTTATATATATATATACCTATATATGTTTAGAATTACAAACATATATTATATATATTTATATATCCAAGAAAATGGATTGTACTTATCTTTTTTTTTTTTTTGTTTTTTCTTCTCCTCTATCTCCTGTAACTCCTACTCTTTTCCCACCTCGAATCCTGATACTATTTCCTTTTTAATTTTCCGCTTTCCTCGAAATTAAAAGTCTCCTTCTTTTCTCGATTTTTCTTTTCCTTCTCAATAATCCTCGAACAATTCCTAGAACCTTCTATCTGCTTGGTAAGCTCTCTCTAGAGTGCCTTCCATGCTATTCCCCATCTATTGTCTTCCTCCCTCGTCCATTCCAGTCATACACACATTCATACAACACAAGCATTCGTTTTCGTGATTGTCGGTCACGGCATCACGGCTTCCTGGAAGCTTAACGCTCATCAGGAAAGCCACCGTTGTTGACTCTCAGCGAAACTTTACTCTCACACACACAAACACGGTTTCAACAAGTTGTTGGATGAGTTTCCAAAACTTGCCGAAACACAATGGCCCAGTTCAGATCCCCTCCCAACTATTTTTGACTTTCGAGAAAAATTGAAAACGACAAAAAATTCGAGAAAAGATCCTCACTAGGCATTATCCTATTACTCTATTTTAAAACGCGGGATTCGAAATGGTAAACTAGTTTTACTATTTTGGAGGTACGGAGGGAAGCATTTCTCTTACTACATCTAATTTTCAAAAACGATCTTAGCAACGGAAAATTACACGGTGTTAAAAACCCATTTTGTACATTATTAATTTACGTTAAAATTTATAATAGGTAAAACAAAAGGTATACTACGTTAATAATAATTAATATAAATATATAATAAAAATATGATTGATGAATATGTTGTTGTTGATAAGTAAGGGTCCGCCCGACCTCATACTTCTTCGGCTCATCCGCCGGCATTTTCGACCTCGTCGAAAGAACTCGTTCTCGAACTCGTACACCTGTATTTGTTGCTTTTGCAGAATAAAGGCTAGGTTCACCTGTGGTTGATGAGACCATGGTTGCCCTCAACTTTGCCGATATTTTGCAGCCACAACAGAGGAAAAATAAAACGGCTAAAGGTTGGTTTTTGTTGCGGTAAAATTTACCGTAACAAATCCCACCCTTACCTCCCAAGAAATGTGTTTACTTTTCAAGAAAAGCAAACCATTTCTTAAGGCTCAGCCAGGGGTAGACAACAACAACATAGGGATACCATCATTACATTTAAAAGAGAAAAAAGGAAAAAAAATCATTAGTATGGCACATTAATCAAAACAAAAATGACATTGAACAACCAAAAAAAATTACTACTACAAAAGGGACTTGACTCAACAATCAACATAAGGTTTTAAATCTTTAACATGCCACGTTCCTCGCTCCTTACCGCGATCGTCCATAAGGAGATATGTCCAAGGTGACATCCTCTTGCTGACCTTGAAAGGTCCTACAAATTTGGTCGCCAACTTCGCCGCGAAATAATTTGCTGCATCGGACAGCGCGAAATTCCTACGCCAAACGAGATCACCCGGGTGATATTGCGCGTCCCTCCTACGTAAATTATAAGTCTTAGCAGCCTTCTTTCCCGCTGCTTCCAACTTCCTAGCTATATCTTCTCTCAGTTTCCGGAACTGAGTATCAATTTCCCCTCTATCTAGGTCCCTATCACTATCCCTAATTCCTACATCATGGCCATTAGTTACCATGTTCCTACCGAAATTTGCGAAGTATGGCGACACACCTAAAACCTCATGTTGCGAAGTTCGGATTGCACAGGCGACTTTTGCCAGTTGCAAATCCCAACTCCGCTGGTTTTCCGAAACATACGCCCGGAGCGTAGTCTTGATAATTTGATTTATCCGTTCCGCAGGATTCGCCTGCGGGTGATAATTCGCCGTAAACCGAAGTTGTGACCCGTACGCTTCGCTAAGCGTTTTCAGTTCCTTGCCACGGAACTGGGGACCGTTGTCACAGACGATCCACTTTGGAATCCCGAAAAGAAGAAATACGTTTTCTTCCAACTCCCGACATACCGCTTTCGCCGTTGCGGACCGTAACGCGAACAACAAGGGGAATTTTGTGAAATAGTCGACGACCGTTAAAATATATATGAATCCTCGCGACGATTTTGGTAATGGACCCACCAAGTCCACGCAAATCATTTCCCACGGTTGGGAATTTCCTACTCTTTCGGTCATTAGACCAGCTGGTTTTTCATTCACTGGTTTCACGCTTTGGCAAACTTTACAATTCCTAACATATTTCGTTATATCGCCTCTCATTTTGGGCCAATAATATTTTCCTGCTACCCTAGCAAAAGTTTTCTTAACGCCCATGTGTCCTGAAAGCGGAGCATCATGGCACTCGTTAAGGATTCTCGTCCTATCACTTTTTCCTAACACTAACTTCCACTCCTCACCATTATCATGAACGACTATATGGTTTAACCTAACATGTTTATAGAGCCGCCCATTCTCAACTCTCCAAGATGGGTATTCTAACGGGCTCTTTTCTACCTGTGCTATCATTTTAATCATCCAAGGGTCCGAATCCGCCTCAGAGACACCAGCTACTTCTGGCACTCCTCGCGACAACATATCAGGAACGACATGTTCTTTGCCCTTTCTATGAATGATTTTGAAATCGAATTGTTGAAGCCGAATGGCCCAACGAGCTAATCTACCCTGCGGATCCTTAAGGTTGCTTAGCCAGACCAAAGAGTGGTGATCAGTTACGACTGTAAATCGAACACCTTCGAGATACGGCCGCAACTTTTCAATCGCCCAAAGGACCGCTAAACATTCCTTTTCGGTCGTAGAGTAATTCTTTTCATTCCTATTCAATGACCGACTTAAATAACAAATGGCTTTTTCGCCATCCTCAAACTCCTGAGATAATACGGCCCCGATGCCATAGTCCGATGCGTCTGTTTGTACCACAAACGGCCTTGAAAAATCCGGACAGGTCAGAATCGGTGCCGTTAACAAACACTCTTTGGCTTTCCTAAAACTTTCCTCACATTCTTGTGTCCACTCAAATTTCTTACCTTTCTTTAAGAGATCGGTAAGAGGCCTAACTAAAATTGCAAAATTTGGCACGAAACGTCGATACCAAGAAATAGTCCCTACAAAACTCCTAATTTCCTTTACGTTTTTCGGTGGAGAAATCCTAATCATGCTTTCCACTTTTTCCGGGTCAACATGAAGCCCGTTCCTATCAACTACATAACCTAGAAATTTTAAAGAAGGCCTACAAAAATTACACTTTTCCCTACCTACTTTTAAACCGGCTTCTCCTAACCTTTTAAAAACTTCTTTTAAAATTTCTAAGTGCCTATCGAAAGAATCGGTGACGATGATAATGTCATCCAAGTACACAAAGACGAACGGTTCTAAGTCAGGACCTAAAACGTCATCAATAAACCTTTGCCATGTCGCCGGTGAATTATGAAGCCCAAATGGCATCCTACAAAATTGAAAAAGTCCTCGTCCTGGCACGGTAAAGGCTGTGTACTTGCGCGATTCTTCTTCCATTGGAATCTGCCAATAAGCAGACTTAATGTCTAACGAAGACAAGTACTTCGCGTTTCGAAGCTTATCTAAAATCGCTGAAATAAAAGGTAGTGGATAAGCATCCCTATCAGTAACCTCATTTAACTTCCTATAGTCGACACAGAACCGATAACTACCGTCTTTCTTCTTAACGAGAAGAATCGGTGATGCCCAGGGACTCTTCGACTTCTCGATCACTCCAGCTTCCAACATCTCCTGGAGCTCCTGATCGATATGTTTCTGAATCGCTGGCGAAACAGGGTAATATCGTTGTTTTATCGGCTCTGCAGACGTCCTAATCTTGTGCTCAACTAAATTGGTGCACCCTAAACCTTCGGTCATTGTTTTAAAAAGTTCTTCTAACACTAGTTCTAACTCCCTATTTTCGGAATCGTTCAAATCCGATTTTTCCCTAATCGCTACCATGTCTGTCATCGAGGCCAAGCTCGCTTGGCTAGAAAAACTCCACACCCCTGATCTCAAATCCGGGACTATGCCCGATAGTGCCCAAAAGTCGGCACCTAATATCAGCTGATGTGGAAGATTCGGAATGACCAGACATTCTATCAAAAAGGATTTGTTCTCCACCTCCACTGGTAGAGAAACAGATCCAGCTACACCTACACCTGCTCCATCTGCTAACGCTACTGACCCAACACTACTCTTTCCTAATTTTAAGCCTAACTCTTTCAAAATTTTCCATCCGTCACCTCCTACTATAGTCCGTGAAGCTCCGGAATCAAGAAGCCCTAAAAACCTAATTCCATAAATCCTAACTCCTAAATATGGTCTAGTGTCCCTACCATTTGCCGCTAACGTGAAACTCAATTGAACTTTACCTAAAAGCTGATCGTCAGCAGACGACCTTCCTAACGCCGACGGACTCCTTGTCCTGCTGACACAAGGGCCCGATCCCCATTTCCCGAACACCTACAATCCCTACGATAAACTCCTACAGCTCCACAGCCGAAGCAACGTTTCTGAACTGTACAGTTCGGGGCTAAATGCCCTTCCTTGTTACAGTTGTAACACCTAACCGACTGCCTAAATGGATTTTCAGAAACTGGAGCAACAGCTGCTACTCGGTGTTGTCCAGACGAACTCGGTTGGTAACCGCACTCCGGTTCCAACAAATTTTTGCCTCTAGAAGGCGGGGTAAAACTATCTACGTTGACCTTAAGGGTATCTAATTCCCTACCTAAGATAGCAAGTTCCTTAACCGTCTTTGGTTTGGAACAAGCTATCTGAACCTGATAAAATGGATCTACGTTTTTCCTCAATATAGCAAGCATTCTTCCCTCTGACAATGGTTCCGACAATCTTCGAAACAATGTCCTCATTGTGGTCAGGTACGCGCCGAAAGTTTCCTCCTTTCCCTGCGAACGCCGATTAATCTCCTCCAACAAGAGATCATCGTAATTCGCAGGAAGGAACTCCGCTTTGAGTTCCTTGACGAGTTCCTGCCAATCTTCCAAATCTTCCCTAACCGACCTAAACCACATAAGTGCCCTACCAGCCAAAAGCTCCGAAGCGGATTTGAAAAGGTGGTTTTCAGGAACATCGTTAGCCAAACGAAGTTCCTCCACTCTTTCCAGGAATGAATTCACTGATGCTCCACCTGAGTCACCAGTAAACTTCACCCCCCACTTCCCTATACGTTCGATGTGTTTTTGCTGAACGACCATTTGTCCAGAAAAACCATCGGCCCTATCAACCCTACGTTCCGACGGAACCCTAACTGAAATGTCTCCTACTACAGGACTGCTGACACCACTCCTTGGTTCAGCTAACGTCCCTGTAGCAGGCCCTAACGCAGACCGCGAACTAACACCTAGGGTCTGACCAACTTGTGCCTGGAGTTGGGTTTTTATCGGAGTCTTTTCTTTATTTAGATCCTCTTCCCTATCACTATTCTCACTATCCCCAGTGAGATCTCCTAACAAACATAAAACCTTGTTCCGAAGTGAACTAACTTCATCTTCTTCATCTTCGGCCTCACAAGGTGTCCTAGCTAACCTGCCTATACACCATTCAATCTTTGTAACTATCTTAATGTACTCCGAAGACTTTGGATTCTTCGGAGGTACTTTAAGAAGGACCCTAATCTCCTCAATTTTCGCCTCCACGGCTTTTATATCCTCTTCATACGTAAAGGGGTAAGCTAAACTAACCTCCATCGAGTTCCTCTTAACGAGTAACCTCGATGACCTTAATGCCTTCCGCATCTCCTCCACTGTCCCTACTTTTAAACCCCTGACCTTCATCTCGTAGGCCAGTTCGTCCTGCGCTAATCTACCAATGTTCATGTTAAAAAAAAAACAAAATTTAAAATTAAAAAAATTATTTACAAAAAAAATTTAAAAAAAAATATATGCTTGGTAACCCTAGAACTCGAAAACCTAACTTGTAAATTAATTTATTTTTATTAAATAAATAACAAATAATTTAAAAAAAACAACACAAAATTTTTCCTATCAAATTATATACAAAATCAAAAAAATACGGATGGTCACACCAATCCCCTACTCGAACTAACTTTACTCAAATTATTTTCAAATTGCAAGATTCGCTTGCACTCAAAACAAAAATACTCCTGAGAGAAAAAACTATCATGTAAAATCAGACACTCAAATAAAACTCAAAATATCTAGCGATAAAAAAAAACTCTCAAGTGATTGCAATGGCAAAAGAGAATTTATATCACTGCATACAAAAAGAGAGAGAGAGAAAAAAAATTAACGAAGGCAAAATGTCGACCAAATAAATTAAGAATGAAAATCAAATAAAATAAAATATAACAAATCTTTTCTAAACTAACAAAAAAACACAACACAAGAAATATGATTGCAAAAAAAATACGAGTTTACACTTCACACAAAAAGAAAATACTTGCGATTTTATTTTCGTTTTTTTTTTTGTAAATTCCCTCGAAGAAATTTGCACACAAGAAACTCCTAAATTGCACGAACCAAAGAACCTTCGTAAAATCCCTCGAACTCCGCCTACACAATTTTCTCTATGAATGTAGGTACTATACCACGATCAAAACACCTATAAAAAAAACAAGAGGAATTAAAAGTTCTTGAATAAAAAATTAATTAAAAAAACAACACGATACGAAACTATCACAGAAATTCTTCCACTTCTTTGGCCCCACACGTTGGGCTCCAATTTGTTACACTTTTTCTTCGTTAATAAACGCGAGGGGAGGGTATGGAAATTATTAATTATTATTATTATTTAATTGAAAATTAAAAACAAAACAAGAGGCGGCTGCGTAGCGACGAACGACGACGCACGCAACGACACGAACAACTCACACTCAACCGAGTACGAACGCGACACAAAAGAGAGAACGAAAAAAGTGCAACAATACAGCTCGTTGACGAAGCTGTAACCGCGGCTGCTCAGCTGGGCTGGGTTCTTGTGGAAGAACTTTTCTCTGAATTGATAAACTTGATCGATTGATTAATTCGATCAAGTCGAAACGCGAAAAAGATTTTATTGTACGTACAGTGGGGTACGTTGCAATAAAAGTGGGCGCCAGGAATTTTTTTTTTTTTTTTTTTTTTTGAAACCGAAGTAGAAAATTCCAAAACTACTTAAAGTAATGAATGAAGCGATTTTAAATGAAATGCAACAAAGATTTAGTTTTGAATTTGTTATTTATTTTTGGGAAACCGTGGGATTGAAGATCCCTGGATTAAAACCCAAAATGTTTTCAGAAATTAAAATTATTAAAAGCAAAATTACAAAGAAAGTATGTAAATGAAATTGACAAGGCAAATAAAACAAAGAAAATGGGATCTTAACACCGGCGATTATAACACGACACGACTTTACTGGATTTTATATATATATATACCTATATATGTTTAGAATTACAAACATATATTATATATATTTATATATCCAAGAAAATGGATTGTACTTATCTTTTTTTTTTTTTTGTTTTTCTTCTCCTCTATCTCCTGTAACTCCTACTCTTTTCCCACCTCGAATCCTGATACTATTTCCTTTTTAATTTTCCGCTTTCCTCGAAATTAAAAGTCTCCTTCTTTTCTCGATTTTTCTTTTCCTTCTCAATAATCCTCGAACAATTCCTAGAACCTTCTATCTGCTTGGTAAGCTCTCTCTAGAGTGCCTTCCATGCTATTCCCCATCTATTGTCTTCCTCCCTCGTCCATTCCAGTCATACACACATTCATACAACACAAGCATTCGTTTTCGTGATTGTCGGTCACGGCATCACGGCTTCCTGGAAGCTTAACGCTCATCAGGAAAGCCACCGTTGTTGACTCTCAGCGAAACTTTACTCTCACACACACAAACACGGTTTCAACAAGTTGTTGGATGAGTTTCCAAAACTTGCCGAAACACAATGGCCCAGTTCAGATCCCCTCCCAACTATTTTTGACTTTCGAGAAAAATTGAAAACGACAAAAAATTCGAGAAAAGATCCTCACTAGGCATTATCCTATTACTCTATTTTAAAACGCGGGATTCGAAATGGTAAACTAGTTTTACTATTTTGGAGGTACGGAGGGAAGCATTTCTCTTACTACATCTAATTTTCAAAAACGATCTTAGCAACGGAAAATTACACGGTGTTAAAAACCCATTTTGTACATTATTAATTTACGTTAAAATTTATAATAGGTAAAACAAAAGGTATACTACGTTAATAATAATTAATATAAATATATAATAAAAATATGATTGATGAATATGTTGTTGTTGATAAGTAAGGGTCCGCCCGACCTCATACTTCTTCGGCTCATCCGCCGGCATTTTCGACCTCGTCGAAAGAACTCGTTCTCGAACTCGTACACCTGTATTTGTTGCTTTTGCAGAATAAAGGCTAGGTTCACCTGTGGTTGATGAGACCATGGTTGCCCTCAACTTTGCCGATATTTTGCAGCCACAACAGAGGAAAAATAAAACGGCTAAAGGTTGGTTTTTGTTGCGGTAAAATTTACCGTAACAGTGTCATTACTTGTTGTATAAAAATATTTTTGAAAATAAAGACAAAATTAAGATCTTTTAAAAAAAAGTAAAATTCATCTGCCTTTACCTGCCTTTTTCCGTAATACAACCTATTATATTCTTGTATTTTTAACAGAATGTGTTCAAATAGAGAGATTTTTGAGGTATGATAATGTCCGAAGAAGCTCTAGAAGGCTTACACAAAACTTTTCATCGAACAAGACTTGACCACGCTAGAAAGTCGTCTAGGTCAAACAATTGTAAAGACGTTATGAACTATTAACTTTTAATGTCGGACCCATTCATTACTTCTCAGAGATTTTTTTATTCGATCTCCATACATTCAACAAACTGTGCGCCACACCCCGAATGTACACGCATATTTTGCATTAACTGTCAAGAAGATAGACACACTTCATATCATCCTTCATGTACTACCTTCCTTCGCCATAAGTCGGCCAACAAAATAAAATCCGACCGCATGGCGGTGGATAGCAGCATTCTTTGCAAAGTTCAGCGTTTGTACAGCGATTTTTTTTCTATGTCCCAACTTTTGGCAAATGATGCATCTCATTGGATTGGCAATGTATTCTTCAACTTTACAATTGAGCCAACCAAGTTTTATTTCTCTTGGACGTCTTATTAGGTCTAACGTGAGAATAGCTGCTCCCGTTGAAACCATTTCGTTGTTGACTCTCTTAAACATTTTTTTAAGTTCAGTAATTTTTTGGGAATGGAGTTGACTCAAAAGTTCTTCTTCGGTAATATCTCTTATGTGGGGAGAGAAGATTCTACCTTGTACTGAATTAAGGTTGTTTTGCATTGTAATTTTCACTGGTATGGAGTCGATATGGGTTTGTTTTAGGAATTTGTTCGCTGTAGGTAAATTGTTAACTTTCACTAAAAGTTCTCCGGAACGCATGGCTTTATTCCATTATTTCTTTGGAAATATGTTCTAAGCCGCGATTAATTTGGAAAAGATTATAGGATGAAAGCGGGCGTACTTTTCGGTTTCATCTTCGTTTTTATTATTAATTTTTTCTTGATCAGATATAATCAAATAGCGGGGAATGTTGTCGTCATTGGAGGGAACTTTAGGGAGTGATGGCTGGCTTAAGGGAACATCGAGTCCCTTAAACAAATTTTTCCTGGGGGATCCCCAGGCATTATTATTTTATATTTTGTTTGGCTTGAGTTATTTATAAACGTTAAGAATGAAAAAGACAATCAGAAAATATGTAAAATTATTAATAAATTTACAACCGCGTGGGCGGGAAAAAACAAGTGACAGTTCTATATAAGCTTTAAGTTTGCGAATACGACTCGGCGTCTGCCAGATAGCAACTGAAAAGTAATTATTTCTACACATTCTGTTGACTATTTTTTGAGAGCGCTTGTAGACCAAATATCACAAGCTTCATTTATAATTGAAAGATGTGTTCAACGTCTAAGGCTTGAAAAATATCCTTTCAACTGCGGTGTCAGTGGAATAGGTTCCTTAATTTCAACCATCTGTGAAAGTTTTGTAGAGTTTCCTTTAAAATAGGGTTTCCAGAGCATTTATTTTTTTTTATAAACATAATATAAAGCAAAGGCGCTTTCTCTGTTTTTTTTTTTTAATTCATTTTTATTTAACTTCAATCTTAAAACTACTTAGAGCTAGACAAAAATTCTTAAAACTAGCATATATTTCAATAACTTACAACTAACTTACTGGCTCTAAGTTAAACTAATATCTTAATGCTAATTCCTTTCGGCGTAAGAACTAACTTAAACCTAAATTTCTATTTTTTCTTTTTATCACCAAGAAGAATTGCAAAAAACTTGGTTTCTGTATCGGGTTTTAAATATTTATTAAAAAACTTAAAACTAAAAAGAAATAAAACAAATGAAGCTAAAATAAGGCGCTTTCTCTGTCCCTATGTACGCTTAAATCTTTAAAACTACGCAACGGATTTTGACGCGTTTTTTTTTAATAGATGGAGTGATTGAAGAGGAAGGTTTATACATATGTATAAGTATGAATGTGTATTACAATATAATGTTTTTTTCAATCAAAAATTAATTTTTTAAATTTCATTCTAGACTGCTTTTCATTCCATATTCATTAACTCCTAAAAGTATTCTCCGATAGTTGAGGTTGCAATGTCTATGTATATAGCATACTTTAAGGTGGTGCAATTATCGTTTATTATGAGTCTGTTCAATGAAGCTGTTCCGTACAGTTTGGAACAGTTTAGAACAGATTAGAACAGCTTTTTGCTGCTCATTAAGGTTTTTGCTGTTCTAAAGTGTTCTAGTTTGCTGTTCAATTAGGCAATCTAGAACAGTTTGGAACACTTTAGAAGAGCATTTTCTACACTTGCTTTTTAGGTAGAAAAGAATTGTGAAAAGTGTCAAAATCATCTGTCTGTAATTTGTGATTGGTTTTCATTTCGTCGGTTGTGCTTAATATTTCTTTTGTGTGAGAATAAAGTAAATAAGATATTATATTTGGAACAGTTTTAATTGATTTTTATGTCACAAACTAGATAATTGGTTTATTTATAAAAAATTGGTAATACATTTTCATAAAACGTGAGTCAAAGCAACACAATTTTTTGTTTACAATTTCAGATGCCAGATATTTGACTGTTCTAAGTTGTCTGACGTTTATTGTTCTGTTCTATCCTATCCTACGCTATTCTACTCTGTTCTATCCTACTCTAAAACTCAGTGAACAGACTTAATATAAATACATTTTTAAATATGTATAGTATCTATACTTCAATTAAAAGACGAACTTCAACTTAATACTATTTAAATAAATGTTTTTATAGATTCACTTTTTTTGTAAGTTCCGAGAGTAAAGAACATTTTGATCGGTTGGTGAAATATCGGAAAATCTAGCAGCCAAGCGAGACAAAGTTCACCGGGTCCTCTAGTTTTTCATAAAATTCTTTTTTTGTCTTATTTTTTTGTATGTCCTCTTTTTAGTCTCTTTTTTTGTTTTCAACAGATTAGCAATTATTATATCCAGTTGCGGTCAAAAAAATAGCACTGTTTTACTTGGCCCGTACAGTCCTCAGACTAAAATCAAATCGAAAACCTTAGGTCCGACGTAGAGACGGAAGAGTCCAAGAAAGAATAATGAACTTTGGTGTACGGCTGAGAGTTGCTGGAAATCGATTCCTGTCGAAAGATCCCAATGTCTTGTAGACTCAATGCAAAGGCGCTGTTCAGCTGTATTTCCAAATAAAGGATATACCACAAAATATTGATCTGAACCAATTTTTAAACAAATTCAAAAATGTATTCTTAATATTACCAACAATGGTGCAGTTTTCATTTTGTAAGATATTTTTAGTATGCGGCGCTATTTTTTTGACTGGCAAAATATTGGGAATTCAATGGAAAGTTAACAAATCTCAGGAAATGTAATACATTTCAAAGCCAATGTCCTTTTAAATGAATTATAGTTTAACAGTTAATTTATTTAAGAGGATAATTTTATATAGCTTAACACCTTCCTCTACAAATGGATACGTTGGATACAACGCAAACAGAATTTTTTAATTCGAACCATTAGTTCCTGAGATTAGCGCGTTCAAACAAACAAACTCTTCAGCTTTATACATATATAGATGCTTTTGCTAATTTTAAACGATTTTAACATTTTACTATCTCTCTCAATATGTTATATTGCTAAAGTTTATATCCCGAAAACCCTACTTTAACTTTTAGCAATTTGCTAAATCCATATGATATATGTCATTATCTAAAAAAAAATTCTTTTCAATTTTACTTCAAGAACTAAAAATTGATTTTAATCAATAAAATGTTATCGGAAGACGAAGATTTCGAAATATTTGAAGACTTTGTGCGTTTTTTAGAAGATGTGCGTTTGGGAAGATGTAGAAAAATGTTGCAAATATTTGATCTCGAAAAATGTTACAAAGTTTTTTAAATGTTGAATTACCTAATGAATGAAGACTTTCGAAAAAAAATATCAGTTAAAAAATGGGTTCAGTTTTTTTGTTCTTCAAATAATTCTGAATTTTATTACGAGTTATTGAATTTGTCAATTTTTATCTGTATTCCGGAGGAAAATGTAAACGTTGAGCGTATTATTTTGTAAACAAGTTGTTATTTTATTCGCTTTTGATTGGATTGAAGTTTTTTTTTTTTGGCTTGAATGGTAGGTGGGTGGGGAGTGTTATTCTTTGAATGTTGGAAATGTTCTTTTTTTATATAAAATATGGACGGACACCCTACTTTAAAATCATGTACAAATTCAAATTTGAAAATACAAGCAAAAGCCTAAGTTATGACAACCATCAGTGATTTTGTTAATACATATCCAATTACCTCCAATTTACCAAGAGAATTTGAAAATATTACTCTGGCTGACCAACTGTTTTCAAGGTCATGTAGGTACTATACATAGATATTCTGATAAATGCAGATATTTTCCACGAGATTATACTAGACGGTGTTATCAGACCTAAAAACGGACCTACTGCCAAACGCACAGAGTTGGGTTGGAGTTCTGGGAACTTGAAGAAGTTTCCGTTACAAAAATTTCAACTCCGGAATATGTATATAGCTTTCGAAGAATAAAGGGTTATCCATTTTGCGGTTTCAAAAAGTAAACGTTAATAAAACGGCCAGGAAATGTCTCTGGATCTTTGTATATAAAATAGAATAGTACAATCATGGAAAGGAACACCCGACGCGACCACTGACCAACGACCTCGGAAGGTATATCTATGCATATTTAAGAGATGTGACGAAAAAAAAATCTGAAACGAATATAAAGAGTTAAAAGGCAGGGAAGATTAAAAAAAAATAACAATAAAGCTAAAAAAACGTAGAAGGTGATAAAAATATTTTCAAATAATGTAAATAATTTTCAAAAAGTATTTCAAATTTTTTTAAGGAAAAATATTTTTGATAGATAAAATAATTAGATAAAATATTTTTGAGAACTTCTTTAGAAATTCAAAATATGTAGGTAATCGCTTATGAAGACGTAATACAATAAAATCAAGTTTAAGTCATATTTGTAGAGCATTTGAATGTTATTTAGTGAAGTTTGTTGTAATAAATAATTCTCAATCAAAAAAGAAGTATTAGAAGTTTATTTTTAATGTTTAAACAAAATTCAATTCAAATTTAAATGTCATTAAACCACATATGAACACACACTTTTTAATGTAATTCACGTCAATACTGGAATTTTATTTCATTACACGTGAAAACAATTGAAGGTTTTGTTAGTTCACTTCAACCAAACAACTTTTTCTTAAATTAAGTAAAAATCTACCTATAAAGATTTTTCCTTCAACAAAATATATATATAAATTAATATTTCTTTGCCCACCTACTCCCTTTCGAACAATTTACAAAATAATTAAAAACAACAAATACATCAAGGCAATAACAGACTATAAATTTGGCAACAATGAATCAGTTTTTACAAAAATTGAAAAATCTATCCAAAACGAATTTAGAAAAGCAAAATAGCTACCTACAATGGTTAAAGCACAGATAAGAGATTATGGTATATAGTTTCTTATCTGTGTTTTTTAAAGCATGACATGACTCCGTTGCTTGTACTATATTCAATCCTATGCGAATAATGCTCATACAAGAAGGAACGTTATTTTTTGTTTATGTTTACGTAATTTTTTGCCTTCTTTTTATGGCGAAAAGCAACCAACCTGTCACACTCCCTATTTCTTATGACTGAAAATTAAATACTCCTTACATAATATAATATATAATATATACCTATAATACAACTAGCGCCCCCAGTGCAACCTCCTTGGTATTATATATACAAAGACATTACAATTGCCACATTCTTTGATGCGTCACACATAAAGTATTTTAAGCGATCGTGCAAAAGGCAGCCTTCAAGTGAATAAAATGAATATATCACCAGCACCGCTGTAATTTTTTTTTGGTAGCTTCTTTTTCGCAAGCAATCAAATTGTTTTCAGGGGAAAATTTACCACACTAGCTATGTAGCAGTCGCGTCGCGTCGCTCCTCTTTATGATATAACTATTCTATCTACCTATATTTAATGGCGTAACAAGTTTGAACAGGCGCCTTGTACCTGGTTACACGAGCAAAAAACAGAATTAATTCTTGAAAGAGAAAGGATGTTTTTTAGAAAGAAGAAGGGATAGAAGAATGATATGAGTTTTGGGTTACAGAAAAATAATGTTTCTTTCAGCCAGGTTGCAAAAAGTATAATAGTGTGATTACACACATGAATAGAATTAAGTGGAGATGCAAATTAATTTTACAACAGAGATTCAAAATTAAAATACTATAAACTTTCAAGTCGCCGACGCTGATAAACTAGACGATATGTCATTTGCAATATTCTCGTATTCATCAATCTTGTGAGAATCAGCAAAGTTGGCACAATCGGTTTTAACGTGTTGTTTCTTTCGTCCCCGTGGCCAAACATTTGGTAATTTTGACATTTTGTCACTTTACCTTTGTGATTTCTTTAAGAACTCCAACTAATCCGCGTATGAAACACAGAACGAACCATTTTGAAGAGAAACAATGTGAAATGTATCTGTCTATGATTCATATTTTTTGGTAACGGATTTAACTTGTGAACACAAAAGACCACGTTTAATTAGGTCGATTTTTAAAGGGTTTTTAAATAGGGACGGGTTGATTTTGACAGCTCGAGGCGGCCTTATTGTTTCTTTTACTTTCTATTAAAATAACCATTTTTTAATCAGTCTCTAAAGACAAATCATCATTTCAAGTTAAAGCGACGAGAAACACCTGCGTACGCTAATTGGAGTTTAGAGCAGTTGGAAGTTGATCCCAGTTATAGTTTTCATCATGTAACTCAAAAAACGTTTCTCGATAGTGAAAGTGAAGAAGAAATAAATGTTACGGAAACTCAAAACAGGAGTCAGATTTTTTTTTATTGTTTTTTATTTTTTTTTTAGCATTAAAAACTATTACACTATTTTTTCTTTTAAATTTTTAGTACGTGACAGAGTTCTCAGTACCTACATATGTACTTATTTATCAATTTATCGTATACATACTAATTATTAATACATCATTTTTAGTACAATTAATTTATTATTTAAATTAATAATGTTGTTATGTTTTTATTTCATAATAAAGGAAAATGTGATTTAAAAAATCTTTTTAAATCTTTATTTAAATTTTTTTTTTTCATTAAAACTAGTTGTTCAAAATACTTAAAAAATCTAAACTAACCTCTTGAAAATAAGCAGGATCGATAATTGTTTCCAAATATCTATCAGGACGTTGATTAAGTGTCTGCAACGACCCAGTCAAGCCACAAATTGTTTCGCGATTATAACGATGGAAATTTTGTTCATATCTTTGAGGTATGCTTACGCAGTATCTTAGGTCCATATTTTCATTTACTAATTTAGAAGGTTTATGTAGTATTCTTTTATCTGTAGCTCTTCTTGCCTTATGGTCTATTATAGGTACGTTCGTTGAGTCGTATAAATAGCCATGTGCAGGGCCGGCCCTAGCTAAAATTGCGCTCTGTGCAAGATTTTTAGAACGCGCCCATTTTATATTTGCGGAAATACATATAATATACATACATACGCATACTAATATACATATTAAGTCCTTTCCACATTACACAGGAGTGTTTTTTTTATTGAGGTAGGCTTAATCCTCACTAACAAAAAAATACTTGTATGTATGAGTATCTGATATGTATGTAATTTAACGTAATAACGAAAATTGTTAGGCTCACCCAAATCTTCATTTGAAACAATATCAGAAACCTCTTCTTCTGACACCACTGCACTCCCTACCACTAACTCATCGATACTATTTCCTACAGGTGCCTCATCGATGTTTAGATTACTTACATCTGCATCTTCTTCGCTGCGTTTTAAAAATTTTGTAAAATGTATGCTTTGTTTTCGGCTTCAACAAGCTTTTTTTTCTAAATTCTGCCCCCGAAGGCTTTTTTTGTCCATATTGAAAAAAAAAAACAACACAAAAATTTAATAGTAAATAATCGTAAGCGAAAAAAAGTTTAAAAAAATCTGCACCAGACTAGAGTACAAAGAATTTCAACTGGAAAAAATATTCAATAGAAGAAGAAAAGGAACAAAAAGGCGACTGTAAAACCCACACGCATTTTTTATCGCTTCTATGTTTTATGATGTGTAAAAAACACCCGAACATTGCAGTCCTTTAACTATCCGTTCGCCGCTACCGTCTTACATTGTGACATTTCGCTCGTTTAGTGGAATTAAATTAATAGCGCTTACAAGTTTCACCTTTTTTAACTTCCCATAGGGAGTTATTGTAATCGGTCCGATTTGTCAAATTGAAATTTTTGACAAATCTGGAAGTTTTATGGTTCGTAGAATATAAATTCGTCATTTGTAGAGAGATGACTTTGTGTGTGTGTGTACGTACCTTCGTACGTATGTACGTTCGTATGTATGTACATACGTTCGTTCGTTCGAGACCCCTTTTTTTGTTAACGGTATCTCGAGAATGAATAAAGATATCAACACGAATTAAATTTTGTTCAATAGGTTATAACTTCATGAAATGCAGAAAGGACTTTTATAAAAATTTGTCCAACGGTTTTTTCACAATATCAGTTTTTAAAAAAAGTGAAAATTTTAGTTTGTCGCAAACATCTCAGGAACGAATAATGCTATTGACTTCAAATAAATATTATTGTGTAGATTGCAATGTGACACAAGTTTGGTATAAATTTGAAAATAATTTAACATACCGTTATTTTTTAAAAAAGTAATAACTAAAAAAAAAAATTTTGGCGCGAAAATATACAATGAAGGAAAAATGATATCATCTTCAAAACAATTTTTAACTATGTGAAATGTGATATTTGACATCTGGTAAAATTTTTGAAAAAATTGAATTGACAGTTTTTTTACAAAAAATGAAAAAGTGCAAAAAATTCTACCAAAAGTTGGTACAAAATGATTTTTGACTTGAATATCACGAGAATGGGCAACGATATTGACTTCAAATTTATTTTAGCTTAAGCAAAATACAGTTATTAATATACGCTACAATTTTGACAAATATAGAACTAACAGTTTTTTTACAAAAAAATAAAAAACTTTAACAAAAATTTGCCGAAAAATGTCAAAAGTAGTTTCTTGACTTGAAAATCTCCAGAGTGGTCAATCATTTTAACTTTGAATTTGTTTTATTTTTTGCATAATAGAATTGTAAACTTATGGTATATTTTTGACAAATGTCGAAATGACAGTTTTTTTACTAAAATAAAAAACTAAAACTTAAATTTACAGAAAAGTGTCATAAATTGTTTTTCGGCTTAAATATCATCCCAACAATTAATAATATTGTCTTCAAACGTATTTTATTTTCAACCTACTCGTAATGCATTTGTCAATACCTAAAAAGTGGTAAAATATTGACGAATATCAAATTGCAATTCTCACAATAAATACTGGGTCGCACCCAGCCTCTTTTTTAGTTTGTAATATCCCATCCATCAACATACATAATGTATATAATTAACCACCTTATAAACTGTAATTTTATTTTATTTTCAATTCTCTGATATCGTATCTATTGAATTTATTTCATTAATACAAAATTAATTATTTTTCAAAAATAATAGGGAAATTGTCACACTGTACGTCGTGGCATATCGGTCGTGGAATTGGAATAGAATGTAAGTTTTGGGACCCAGTGTCAGGAACAAAACTCGCACTTATGAGTTAGCGTGGATGGGTGTATTAGGATTCCTTTTTTTTGTTTCTGTGTTGTGCGAGTATGAGGATGGTGTGGACTGTGGACAGTGGCCTATGGAATACACATTTGTGCAAAGTAAAAACCTGCACCAACATGTTTTTCGAATAAGTTTTTTTTGTCTTTCCTTAGAATGTAAGTCTTGGGACCCAGTGTACAGGAACAAAACTCACACTTATGAGTTAGTGTGGATGCGTGCATTAAGATTTCTTATTTTTGTTTCTGTGTTGTGCGAGTATGAGAATGGTGTGAACTGTGGAATACACATTTGTGCAAAGTAAAAACCTGCACCCAATGGTTTTCCTTGTTCCCGAGAATGCGCCTCCGGAATTCTGCGCCCTGTGCATTTGCACATCCTGCACATATGGTAGGTCCGGCCCAGGCCATGTGCATCTAGAAACAAGAATGCCTCGGGAGGTATAAATCCACTCGTAAGTGTGTTTTTGAAGTATTTGGGGTTAAAATATAATAACCTAGAAACGAGATCGTTCACAATAACGTTTTCCGACCGCTCAAAATGATTCCTCACAAGGACACCCCGGAAGCATCCAGTAGTTTCTTGTTAGCAACGTAATGCCGAAAGTCAGAATGTGAGCTTCTGTACATTTGCATGCAAGCTCTAAGACATTTTCTGTCCAATATGCGATGCTTTTCCATATAATACGGATTAATATTCCACCACACTGGACTCGCGTAAGTCAGGATTGGACCTATAAATGCTTGATAGCAAATAATCTTCACATCGGATCTCAGATAGCTGGAGAAGAAAAGGCGAATAAGCGACATAAATGTCGCTCTTGCCTTTTGTAATTGAATGTTTATGTGATCATTATACTGTAGTACAAAAATTTGTCTAAATGAACACCCAGGTACTTCACAACAGTCTTTGATTCGATGGGGAGACCCTCCTAGTTTATTATTTTTAAGTTTTTCCCATTTCGCCTAAACTCTGAATTTCCGCGTCTTATTGGTCTGCGGAACAGTGTGGTTTCACACTTAAGGACTATTCACATGAGAGCGACCAACGAATAAAAAAACAAATGGGATTTAAAACATATTTGAGCTTAAATTCTTCCCAAAATCTTTAATTGTAATCGGTCCGATTTGTCAAATTGAAATTTTTGACAAATCTGGACGTTTTATGGTTCCTAGAATCTAAATTCGTCATTTGTAGAGAGATGTCTGTGTGTGTGTGTCTACGTACGTTCGTACGTTCGAGACCCTTTTTTCGTTAACGATATCTCGAGAATGAATAGAGGTATCGAATCGAATTAAATTTTGTTTGATAGGTTATAATTTCGAAAGATGCAGAAAGGACTTTTATAAAAATTTGTTTGTTGCAAATATCTCAAGAACGGATGATGTTATTGACTTCAAATAAATTTTATTGTGTAGATAACAATGTAATACAGGTTTGGTATAAATTTGGAAATAGTTCAACATACCGTTATTTTTTAAAAAAGTAAAAACTAAAAAAAAAAAAAATTTGGAGTGCTAATATACAATGAAGGAAAAATGATATCATCTTCTTAACATCTGGTAAAATTTTCAAAAAAATTCAATTGACACTTTTTTTACAAAAAAATAAATAAGTACAAAAATTTCTATGAAAAGTTGGTAAAAAGTGTGATCTGACTTGATTATCTCGAGAATGATCACCGATATTGACTTCATATTTATTTAAGTTTATACAAAATACAATTATGAATATATGCTACAATTTTGACAAATGTCGAATTGACAGTTTTTTTACGAAAAATAAAAAACTAAAACCGAAATTTACATAAAAGTGACAAATCGTTTTTCGACTTAAATATCATCACAACAAGCAATTTATTGACTTCAAATGTATTTTATTTTCAACATAATGCATTTGTTAATACCTTAAAACAGGTAAAATATTGACGAATATTGTCAGTTCGTCTTTTGTTATGAAATAGTGCATGGTCCGTTCTACTGTAAGTTCATTGGCTTTAAGATTATCAGAAAATCTTAGGAGTGTCGGTGTTTCGTCAATTTTGGTGCTAGGAAGTTCTCTAGCATGAATTGACTCAAAGTAAGATCCTATAAGATTGAGTTTATCTGTTTCAACATCTACGATAAAAGATTCATTGCTGATCTGGCATTGTTTATTTTCAGAAACATGTTTTTTGAATCAGATTTCATAATACTTTCGGCACGTTGCTTCCAATAATTGATCATATTTTTTTCGAACTGTTGTCGTAACAAAACTTTTACATTTCTCAAAAGGGATTTTAATCTTACCAGCTCTGGACCTTGGACATTCTCTTGAAATTCGCAGCGTATTCTGTTTATTTGAGTTATTAAAAACATTTTATGTTTTTGTAGTGTATTTATGCCACGGTTCAAAAAACATTCCATGCTGTTCTTTGACTTAATTTTCGGAACTCACGACTCCATAGTTTGTAATACCACCGTATTGAGATTCCCGCTATATGAATCACACTTTTCGTTCGTTAGATTCCTATTACTAAGAATATTAGAAGAGGCAGTGTAAATCCTATATTTTGTGGTGGTGCAACGCTGAAATCGACACCAATCAGTCTGCCTAAAATTGAATTTATGAACTTCGTGTCGCGTTGCGAAGCTAAACATCAAGCCGTCAGCAAATGATAATGGCATATCTTTTGTGTATGATCGCTATCATACAGTAATAGCTACATTTTATTGTCGTGGACCGTTTGTATTTTTGTCCGCGATGCAAAGATCTAAGCACGAATGTCCACGAGGGTAACTTGGTGTTTACAGGGCTATAAAGCTTCATTCTGTAATTTATTTGGTTTTCTTTAAGAAAGTTTCGTAGAAAGCTGCCTCTTCCATTAGCCTTTGAATCTAACCAGTCTGGATGTTTTGGTCTCTTGTTAAGGCGAAATTCTTATCCAAACTATCTAGTCCTAGTTCTTCGAATAGTTTTCCAATCTCAACTTTAAATTCAGTGGCTGGTGCTGCCGCAGCATATGCTCATATCAAATAGAGACGACCATTACCTCTTAAAGGAAGAGAGATAATGGTCGTTTCAAGACATCCAAAAATTTTAAAATCACTTTGTTCGATCACAGTGAATTAAGTATAAGGATCGCGGCCCTTCCACTTTGTGTGGAATTACGTAGTTTTCAAGTTGTAAGTTATATCTATCATTAAGTTTTGCTTCGCTCAAAAAAAGAATGTCAGGATATATACGTCTATTGTTGGATATTATAGAATTGACGTTGAGAGCAATTATTTTGAGGATAGCTTTAGATTTTACCGAATTTTTGAGAATTGTTTTGTTGCGTTTTGTTGCGTCTTTTCTGAGCCGGAATTCGATCTTCCAGTCTCTTATGGCTTTCGCAACCCTGGCAATAGCGTATTACAGAAGAAGTCCTTAATATCTTATCATCTCACGACAATTCTTGCACTGCTGTTAAATGATATGGGTGAAGGCTATCGGTATAAATGACTGCACAAGCTATACTCTGGAACAATGCAATATGAGAAAACCAATATGAAGGGTACAGGGGAAAAACGGCTTATTAATATTAATATTATTATATTACTAGCTGACCCGGCGAACTTTGTACCGCCCTATAATCAAAAAATATCTGTTACCTTTTTATCTGACTAAAGTAAATTTCTTTATTAAGTATAGCTGACACGACATACAATGTTCTTAACTGTGATTGTATACAATTAGCGACTGCATGTCGTTCGGAATTAGAGGAATTCGTGGAATTAAAACGTCTTCGACTTTGTACTTTCCTTTTAAAATTGTGGCTCCTATCACGTTATTCATTAATCTTAAGTCGGGTGCCATTGCAAAGACGTGGCTGGTTTATATTCCGCAAAATAATGCTAAAACCCATGCTTTGGAAAATATTGTTGTTGCTTATTCGATTTTAAATACAATTTTAGTTTCTAGATAACCCGATGCCGATGTACTTCTTTTATTTAAAAATGGATCGAGCTGCAGGACAACCGAAGTTCATGTGCTAGTTGTTAAAATCATATATATATATATATTAAAGTTGATTTTTTTGGGTTCTTAACCCGCTATTACGCCATTAAGGCCGTGACCATGTAGGTACTGCAAGACATGGATTTTTCTATGATAGTTTTGTGTTGGATATTGTTTCCAAATTGAAATTTGATAAAATTTCTGTTCAAGGCTTTCTAGCGTGATTGTACAAATCAAAAGAAATCTATCCCAAGGGCACCATACATTTTACCGTGCCAAATTTAATCCCGATCCGTTCAGCCACATTGGAGAAATTGAAAGAAATCCATCCCATGGGAACCGTACATTTTACCGGAATAAAGAGTAGCCTGTCCTGTACCAGACTATAATCTATCTCAATGGCAAATTTCATCCAATTCCGTTCAGTCATGTTAGTGCCATTAAGCAACAAACATCCACATTTCACATTTATAATATTAGTAGGAAAAGTAGGATATGTTATAGTACATACATAATTTTAAATAGTATATTATTAATTTTAATACTTCTTTTAATAGTTTTTCTTTAACAATATTTTGTTCAAATTATTCAATAGTAATTGCGCTTTGTTTTAATTAAAGTTACTTAATAAAACTAAACTAAATTTGTTTACAGTGTTGGCGAGACATGCGTTTAACTACGAGGAAGAAACTTGCTGAAATGAAACGGTGCCAAATAGCTGGTGGATCACCACCACCAGGAATAGAACTAAATCAAGAAGATAATGACATAATAGACATTGTAGGGTCAGAATATTTTTATGAAGAAATGAGCGGTGAGCTGAAACCTGAAAATTTCATGACAGGGTTTGAATATGTGCCAGAACAATTTTGTGATGCTATACTATCTGCTGCTGCTGTGAGCAGTAGCCAAAATAATAAAGATGCTGGACATCCTTCACAAGATGTACACGATGGAGATGGTACCGAGCCAAGTGTAACATCCAATCAAGAACACCAGCATGGAGGCAACTTTCCTGGGCCTGCAGTTAATGTGCACAGTGCTGAAACCAATGGTTCTGCAGGCCATCATCCTGTATTTTCCGGTATATCAGGAGCGTCTGTGGCGTGTGGACATCAACATTTACATCACCGTCGTAGGGAAGCAGCAGTTGCAGCAGCCGCTGCGGCAATTCATCGGGAATCTGCATTTGAAGAAAAGCTTTTGCAATTGATGCAAGATGCGTTTCCTAAAAAAGACAGAAAACGTAAAAAACGTGACCCAGATAAACTTTTTTTACTCTCATTATACGAAGAAATGAAAAAAGTTCCAGAAGAAACTCGATTAGATGTTAAAGCTGAGCTTATTCAAGTGCTTAAAAGATACCAGGGTAAAAGTTCACAAAAAATGAATGTAGATAAGTCGATATCAAAACAGATGCAATCTACAGAAAAAGTATCAAGGCAGGATACACAACAAATGCATCCTCAGCAGCAACATCCACATAGCATGTACCAGCTACAAAAAAAATATGATAAGTCAGTTGAGAAGTCCGATCAGCAACAATCTAATTCTTCTACACAGCAGCAAGTTGAAAGTTCTCAAAGGCAACAGCATTCTCAGCCACCCCGAGATACCAACGATCCGCAAAGGATCCATGCTCAGCAAATTTCTCATAGTTTGTTTCAAATGCAGAAAAAATATGCAGAAGAAAATGATAAAGCCCACCAGCAGCAGCAGCAACAACAAAGCGAGCAGCAACGCAAGCAACTTATAGAAAACCAATCCCATCCCCATCAGCAAACACAACAACCTCCACCACCACCGCCGCCTCCGAACAACGACCAACACTTGCATCACCCACAAATGCCACATGGGATTTTGTTTCCTTTAGGACAAATTCGCAACGAGCACCCTCATCAGCAACAGTCTCAATCTCATCCTCATCAACATCATCAACATCACCCTACGCCCTTGTTTGCAGCTACCCCTCCTACAGCAATGAATGGTGATCGCACTTTAACGTACGAAAACGTTGGATAGGCTTTTAATGACATTTATTATTTATATTTTATAATATAAAATAAAGCTGTAATCTCTTTGTGTTGCCTCTATATAGGCATTAAATGTTATTTTCAGGGCTTTGTTCCATTTAATCATTAAGATTTATTAAATAAGCTTATTTTTTAATAGCTTAACGATATAATGCAATATTAGCTAAGGACTAGGTATTTTAAAATAAAACTTGTTCGTATTTTATCATTTTGTTTATATAGAAAGAATATTCAATATTTTGTTAATTATTATATTTCATTTGTTTTACCACTACGTTACGGCCTACATACTACTACTGATTCAAAATTTATTTTGGCAAAATGCTTCCGTTTCCTTATACAGTTTGAGGTTTTGAAAGGCAAGATTTCGTTCTTATCCTATTAAATAAAAGAACAAGGGCAGTAATTAAATATTTTTAAGAAATAAAAGATAAATTTTATCAAGGGCACTTGATTAATCTATTTTTGTATAGCATGCATGAGCTTTGATTGTAGAGTTTTAACAGTAAAAAAAAATAGAATTTCGACTTTTACCTTATGTACTAAATATTTGTGAAATAAGAAGTGCATATAATAATAATCTAGCGTTAGACTCAAAATTATAATAGCACCATCTGCTCGTCCCGGCATCGCATGAGATAGATATATAATAATAGAAAAGCACAGGTTTTGAGTTGAATAAAAATTCTGTTTATTCATACAAAGTATAAATCTGTAATCTGCGATAAAACAATATCAAAAACTATCGGTCGTATTATAGCTATCAACCATCAAACAGATACTTGATAGATATAGACAATGACGAGGCCCACAGCATACACACAAGACTGTCGATTTCAAATATTCACCCCTATCGAGGTATCCGTTCGGAAGAAAATTTTCTCCGATTTGACGAAATCAGAAAATTTTCTATCGAGGTATCCGTTCCGATAAGAATTTCGTATAAATCTTCCGACAAAATACATCGCATTCCTTTGCTCAGCGGTGCAATGCGATTAGGCAACAATTTTTGACAGCTACGCGTTGAATTTCTTCAGAAGTTGTCCGATGAAAAATCATTGCGGAATCTATTCGGAAATTTAAACTACAAATTTGTAAGGAAAATATTAAAACGAACGCGATTGTTTGCTTCATTTTATTTAGTTCCGCAATGGATACCTCGAAAGAAATCTGAGTTCCGATCGGAATTCACTTTCGTTTCTTAAATTCTCCGAACGAATACCTCGATAGGGCTGATTCTCAAAATCGGTTCGGAAGATTTCAAGATATTTCAGCTTAGGAAATCAAAAGAAGCCTCTTTTTTGCATTAACAGCTTAAAACTTCCAATTTATAAACTGTACAAAAATAGTATTGGTACCAAATGATAGATAACAAAAACATCTTTTTAATTATACTAATATTTATTATTGTGTACCCAGCATGTGATCATACATAATATTTATTATTATTATTATTATCTTTTATTAACAAGTAATTTAAATTACATGATAATGCTTAAATCAATGAGCTTAGTTGCGATAATATATACATAATAAGTTCAGATTGATTGAAAACAAATCCCTGTTAATCTGCTAATATCTTGAAAAAAATCAGTGATGACATATACATTTATATAAAGTCTGTTTCAAGTGTTTTATGCACAGAAATTCACAACACACATTTTTTTTAAGGAGTGGGGATAAAATTCTCTCAGCGAAAGAGAAACTGTGCCCAACGAAGTGGAACGACATTTCACAGAAAATCACAGATTCTACGAAACGCCAAAAAAATGTCAACAAAAAATCATTTCAACAAATTTGATTTGATTTGATTCGAAAGCGAGTGAAAAGTTTCAAATTGTTTGAAATTAATTGAAAATGGATTTGTTAAAATTGTTACTAATAAAGTGCTCAAGAGAGTCTGACGAATCAATTTGGAACTTAATACTGGTGTTTTCCATGATGAAAATTAGAATTTAAAATTCAATTTAAAAAAATCGTTTATTTTAACGGCAAAACTGAAATATCAAATATTTTCTTTTTAATTTGACAGTCTTCAATGTGCACAGAAAGTTTTGTGGCTGAAATTCCCAGGGTGGGGAAATTTTTTGCTCTCCCTTCTGTGAAAAACTACGAAAAACAGCTTTTCACAGTTTTTCTATGATTTTTAGCGAATTTCACACACTAGGAACAGACCTATAATATATATTAATCCTTATTTCATGGAAGTCTGTCTCTGTAATACCGCCTGAAAAAAGTGAGTTAGCGGCGCTCATATTTCAGTAATTTTATTTAGAACTCATAGAGCGCGCTCCGAGCTAGCTCCGATTGAAAAAAGAAACACTCTGTTGTGCCTGAGCTAAAAAAGAAACACAAAAATTTTTTTCACAGCTCAGTTCAGAAGCGGAGCTTAATATCGTTTTTAATTGGAATTAGACACAGGAAACAGAATCTCAACAGACAATTTTGCTTAACTTATGGCATTTTGAATTGGCAATCTGGAAGCAGAAAAAAGCATTCTGAAAGCGTTCAATTGGGCAAAAAACAATTCTGATTCTGAAAAAGAAGGGATTTCTCTTCTGGATTTGAAATAAGAAGCAAAAACAGAATCACTCACACATTCAAAGATTTTAATTGTCACACTTGATAAATGTCATATTTTTTGAATTAACAAATTGTGCGAACTGTGAAGTGATTGCTTGAAATTAAAATATTAAAAAATGGAAAATTATATTGAAAATATCTTAACAATAATTGTTCCTAGTTTGTTCCGTACATAAATACACATATCTAGTTAAAACATGTCACACTTTACAAATACAGTCACACCAAACTTCAAATTTTTCAGAATTCAGAAAAACTGTTCAATTGGGATTCTGCTTCAACTTCCAATTCCGGATTGCCAATTAAAAACGACATTACATAATGTATATGACATTTCGGTTTGTTTACATTTTTCTCAAGTTAAAAACAACGGTAATCTATTTATACAATGATGGAGAAAAATACAAATAGATGTAATGTGAAGGATTTTGGGTTTTCTGAATGGCGCGATGAGTTTTTTTTTTGTTGATGGTCTAGAGCAACGGTTCTCAACCTTTGAGAGTGTGCGGACCCCTAGCAACGAATTTAACAGACTGCGGGCCCCCCCTCAAAAATCAAATTGAATGTATTATTGTATGTATATAATCTTTAAATTACACTGGTCGGCAAGGTTTTGTAGCTGACAATAATTTTATATTTTCCCGAAGGTTTTTTGTTTGCCTGCATTTGAATCCGACTTCAAAACCACTCTATCACGTCAGGTTTTTGAAATATCACCTTTTAAAACTTGAAAAACACCTTAAATTAGAAACGTTAAACCGTATGCTAAAACAGGAAAACGGGTATTTTTTAAATTTGAGCTGATAGCTAAGATCAAAGTTCGGATTCAAAATCATAGTCAAAAAATAACTTGTTTTTCAAACCCATGAAAGCATAAGATTCAGGGTTTCTCAAACCTTCATAAAGAATCCAATGAACACTCATAAGCCATTCAAAACTAATGATGTGCTTCAAAAACTAAATGAGATACTCAAAAGATTTAAATTGTACCTCGAAGACAAAGATTTGCAAAATCATCATAAAATTTATTGCTAGGAACTGTGTTGTATTTTACCTTAGACTTAAAAAAATCGTATTTTGGATTTTTTTTTACCCCAAGGGGTCCGCGGACCACGGAGAATTTCAGGGGGTCCGCGAAAGTTTTTTTATAAAGCACCAGGAATAAATATGAACGTTTTAAATATTATTGCAACAAACTTGGTTCCAAAAGGAGTATAATATTATTTTTTAATAATTTCTTCAATCCATCTTATACCATTTTCATTTCAAATTAACATTTTTTTCAAAAGTTTAAATCAAACAATACAACAATTTTGTTCTGAATCCGAATCTCAGTTTATATTTTGTTATCACGTCAGGTTTTTTGAAATATAGCTCTTTACAATTGTAAAAAAATCCAAAATACGATATTTTTAAGTCTAAGGTAAAATACAACAAAGTTCCTAACAATAAATTTTATGAGGATTTTGCAAATCTTTGTCTTCGAGGTACAATTTAAATCTTTTGAGTATCTCATTTAGTTTTTGAAGAATATCATTAGTTTTGAATGGCTTATGAGTGTTCATTGGATTCTTTATGAAGTTTTGAGAAACCCTGAATCTTATGCTTTCATGGGTTTGAAAAACACGTTTTAAAGTTATTTCTTGACTATGATTTTGAATCGAAACTTTGATCTTAGCTATCAGTTCAAATTTTAAAAATTCCCGTTTCCAAAATATTTTTATATTCAAAAACTTGATTTGATGGACCCAGGGGTCCGCGGACCACAGGTTGAGAACCGATGATCTAGACGAGACAAACAGGTGAAAAAGAAACAATTTTGCGTATTCTGTGTGTTTTGATCTTTTTGATTTTGATGAATTTTGTTAAGTAAAATAAAAAATGTTGGTGGGTACCTAGGTACTTGCCATGAAAATATACTTTCTCCTTATAGTAGGTATTACATTTGTACTAGGTATGGTAAGTAGGTAAGATAGGTATAGTGAACATTTATAATTTACAAGACAAGAGTGTGAAGGTATGTCAGTGAATTTTGTTTAATTAGTTAAATACATACATATGTACCTACCTAACTTAAAACTTTTCTTGTCCTAACAAATTTTGGGCAGAAAAAAGAAAGACCATGAATACAGTGACTTGAAAATGTGGTCAAATGTTTGCTCTGCTTCAAATGCTTATAATATCCGATTGTATGTTAAAAGTAATTCGTCTTTTTTTTTCGGTTTATTATTAATTATTAACTGACTAACTAATTTCAAGGTAGGTATAAAAGAAACATAAATCCTATAAAAATACGAAAAATATTAAAATTTAAATTGTTGTACTTGTCCAACCAAACATTTAAATTAAGGATTCATTTTTGGATTGCATACAAAATTGTGGTAGTTATTGAACTCTGAAGGCCATTTTTGACAATGCTTCGAATTTTTATTTTTTCAAAAATACATTGAATTTTAAAGACCGAAATCGAATAGATATTTCGGAAGCTGTGAATATTTAAAGGATCGTCTCGAGAGTGAATTTTAGCTTTATGCTTTATACATTATGGTTACTGTGTAATACTATTGAGTATTGTGTAGATTTACGCATATCGTTCCAAAATTTTCATTATAGGCAACACTTAGCTTTCCTTTTACATATTTTGCAAATCTCATAATCTATTTCATTTGAAGCTTTTTTTGAACAGCCAGTTAAAATACATAGAATAAAATTCAATTTCCATACCGATAAGAATAAAATATTCATAGTAAGGTTATGTTGAAAAAAAAATACACTTGAATCATTGCTTTTTGTAGATATAAGGGTCGAAAAAAACTTTTTGTTAGATTTCAGTTTTTATTTTCATTTTTTGTAAAAAAAAACTGCCGATTCGATATTTGTCAAAAATGTACCATATTGTAATAGTTGTATTATGTATTAAGTATAATAAATATTAGGTGAATATCATTGCCCGCTCTGGAGATAATTTTTGATAGAATGTTTTGTACTTTTTCTTGCGAAAAAAATTGCCAATTGAATTTCTTCCAAACTTTTATCACAAAAACGTTAGTTCACATAGTAGACAATTGTTTTGAAGAAAATATCATTTTTCCTTCATTGTATATTTGAGCACCAAAAATGAAAAAAGATATCCCAAACGTATCGGCACGGGTCGTATGACACCTTAGATCCAGCCCAATTTGGGAGGATGTGAGTTGGGAGGGAGATGAGTGTGAGGGGAATTGGACAGTGTTTGTCGACAATTCGTAAATGATGGACTCCTTAACTCTGGTGGGGGGAAGTCAAGAAAATATGGTGATAACAAGTAACTTTATTTTTCTAAATGTTCTACTTTTAAACAATATTAATGTCTACTTAGCTCATTTTAAATTAATACAATATAGGTACACAATTTTACAAAAAATAATATAAAATAATTTGATACATATTATTAATCAAATTGTATCGTTTCATACTGCACGTTTTGTATTTATCTTGCTGTGGGCGGCGATGATGTCGTCGTCGCGACACGTTCAGTAGTTTCGTGTTGCTGTTGTTGTCACAACAGACAGTTTGTTCACCGTACCAAAGGGAGTGATAGGAGGTAAATAAGGAAGGCGACCGTGGTGGCTATTCGCCGTACCTTAGCGTGGGACAGGATTGGATTAGAGGTGAGATTAGAGGAAGATGACCGTTCTATGGTTTCAGGACTCATCTGGAGAAAACACCTCGAGAATCTTTCATCTTAATCAGCTTCTACAACTCGAAAAGTTCAACGCTCAGGTAGAAGTTGTCTAGAAGGACAATTCCCAAAACAAACAGTGGCCAGAATACGTACTTTGCTGTAATAGTGATCAAAGCAAGCTTCCAATGTACTCTAAAGCTTGTAATATTTGCAATGCTCACTCCAAGTAGCATCATCCCTAATTTGACAAAGGTACTTATAATATTCATCATAACAACTGTTACAAAAGTAGGTATTTGTATATCATATATACTTAAAAAGATGCCCAGAACCATCGCATAAAGCGAAGGAAGTTTGAACAACTTTAATATGCATTCTTTTGCAGTATAAATACCATTTGCAGCTATGTAAAATCCCAAGCTATTTTCAAACAACGCCATTCCTATATAACAAACGGTTCACTTAGTTTTCATGAAAGTCCTTTCTGCATGTTTTGCAGTTACATAATATATTCTGTTGAGCAAAATTTTATCGGAGTCGATATCTTTACAAGTTTTTGAGATATAGTGGACGAAAAAATATATCCCGAACGTACGTACCTACACATCACGCGTCCACAGACATCTCTCTAGAAATGACGAATTTAGTTTTAATGGACCTTAAAACGTCCAGATTTGTTAATTTGACACATAGGCATATTGTATTTATTTATCCAAATTTTGTATCTTAAAAATAAAAATGAAGCAGAAATTAAATAATTTCGCAATGAAAAATAATTGCAGTTTTAGAAAATCTTACGTAGTGCGTTCTTCTTCGTTGGTTTTTTAAGGAAATAATTATTTTAAGTTGAAACAACTATGAAACAATGTGTCCATTAAAAATATGTCCACAAATCAATAAATATAGTTTGAAAAAACTAAAAAACACGCTTTTAAAGCACGTTAAACTAAAAAGTTAAAAATAAATATAGTTTGAAAAAAACTAAAAAACACGCTTTTAAAACCCATCATACTAAAAAAGCTGAAAACAATAATGAACATATTTTTTTTTCATATATCGAGCGCCCCACGCTTATTCACAATAACACTTGTATTTTTAGTTCATTATTGTTTTCAGCTTTTTTAGTATGATGGGTTTTAAAAGCGTGTTTTTTAGTTTTTTTCAAACTATATTTATTTTTAACTTTTTAGTTTAACGTGCTTTAAAAGCGTGTTTTTTAGTTTTTTCAAACTATATTTATTTTTAACTTTTTAGTTTAACGTGCTTTAAAAGCGTGTTTTTTAGTTTTTTTAAACTGTATTTATTTTGTGATTTAAGAAAACATTGAAACATTTCATTGACCCATTTAGTTGATTGAAATTGTAAATGAAATTGGAATTATTTATTTATTATTTAAAATCTCGTAATTTTAATTAAAAGAAAAGAAAGTCACCCATAGCTAGGATTTGATCCCACGACCCTTGACGCTAAAACTGAAACGTGACCGCGCTTTAACCAACTGAGCCACCGCAGCACTTAAAATGAGGGAGTCTATTAATATTTATAAGCGCATAATAAAATCAGGAAAAAGCAGGAGCTGTGGGATTAAAATATTTAATCCTGGTAATCCTGATAAGGATATTGAGATAAACTTATGAAATTATTGTTTTGCCACCGGTTCTTGATATGTGTACAAAATTTTATTAAAATCGGTTCGTGTAAAGTGGGTCAAAATCGAGTGTAAAGGTGTCGGTTACATACATACATACATACATACATACAAGTGAAGCTAATATAAGCGTGTTAATAAAAAGAAAAATAGAATATTCAGGGATAAAATTGTGCCACGTGGCAACTCTAGTATAGAAATCTTTGCATATTGAAGAGTATTTCTTTTTCTTAATAGAGAAAAACATGTTTGTTATTTTTCCAGATATGTAGTTACACAAGGAGAAAATATCTAATTTGCTATGTGGGTGGGTAATATTTACATGTTGAGGTAGTGATTTGAATGCATTTTTGGGATATCTAATTATGTTGGTAGATATAAGTTATCTACGCAAATTAATTCATAAATAAAGCATTGTTAAAGCACTGCAATTTATAGATTTTGCTTTGTACGAGTATATGCGAGTATATGCTAAAAATGTTTCCCCAATTAGAATTTTTTGTCCTAAACAGGAGTGCAATGGCGTTAGATGTTTCTCCCGCATACAAATCAAAAAGGAAATATTTATCCTCGAAGTAAATGCTTTCACGACTAATATAAGACAGACTATAGTCAGGAAATGTTTGCAAATTACTAACACTAATTTTCCAGACTGGTTTGAAACAATAATGATTGCCCTACACAGAGACTAAACATACTTAACTTATTATTAATTGTTGGACTCTTGACCGTTTGAACCCCAAATATTTCTTTGAGATTTTTCACAATTTCTTCAAAACTTATATCCCGCGTGTTCTTTGGTAAGATGTAGGTACGATACATACCTTTCGTGAGATATTTACGAGTATTTATTTATTAAATCAATTAGAGTTTACAATCTCAAATAGACTAGACGAATATTTTAAAATTTAAAGAAAAATATAAAAATTATAGTTACATACATACATGAAATGGCCTAGAAGGACCTTCATAATTTATCTAAACCAAAAGGGCAGTTGAAAATATCTAGGACGTATTTCAATTTCAACGACTTGACGAAAAATAATTATTGTTTTTGTTTCGTTTTTAAACAATCCTTAACGACACGTTTTGAATGCTTTTTGATCTCGTAATAACTAAGTTTCAATTTGTAAATATCTTTATCTATCATACATATTATGTACATACAAATTATTTATAAATTATAATTAACAAAAATTAAGTTATTAAAAAGTACAAACTTAACATAATATTTTTGAAAGAGTTTTTACTCAAATGAAAATTAAAATCAATATTATTTGAAAAATTATTAATCTATCTAACACTGCGAGTTATGGGTTTATTAAATGCATCATTAAATGCCGTACACTTCTGCATTAACTGTCTGACTTTGGATGCATCAAGATCTTTCCCATCCACTCTAAAATTCTCTCATTTCACAGAAATTTGATTCGAAAGCGCGTGAAAAGTTTCAAATTGTTTAAAATTAATTAAAAAATGGATTTGTTAAAATTGTTACTAATAGAATGCTCAATAGAGTGTTTTCCATAATGAAAATTAGAATGAATTTAAAATTCAATTTAAAAAAATCGTTTATTTTAACGGCAAAACTGAAATATCAAATGTGCTCATTTTAATTTGACAGTCTTCAGTTTTCTGTGCACAAAAATTTTTGTGGGAGGCGAAATTTTTTGCTCTCTCTTCTGTGAAAAACTTCGAAAAATGTGTAACTTGGAACAGCTTTTCACAGTTTTTCGGTGATTTTCGGCGAATTTCACACACTTGGAATGGACCTATATATATACATATATGTATGTACATGCAAACCGATATCTTCGTAGCGAAAATTTTTGTGATCGTAACAAATTCCTATTATAATAAAAACAAAGCAAGCACCTGTGGCCACAAGGAAAAACCGCTAAAGTCGCTTTTCAACATTTTTCAGGAGAGACGTTTGAAGTTTTTGGAAAAAGTACAAAATTACAAATTGCTCTAGAATATTATTAAAAAATCTGATCGTATTGAAACTAGTACCAAATTGAAGGTATTTTAGATATCTGTTAATATAAAATGAAACAATTCATTTAACATTGAAATAAAAAGCGTGGGAGGCAAAATAAACAGTTTAGTTGTTTTGGCTTGATGCAATTGTTCTTACAAAAAATCTAAAATCGACTTTAGCTGTTTTTCCTTGAAGTAAATCGAAATTTTCATTGCACAAAGTTGAGTTTAGCTTTTCTTCCTTGTGTTAGTTTAGGATTTTACTATGCCAATCTGGACTTTAGTTGTTATTCCACAACATGAAACTTAGAATATATAAAAATATCATCGAGGAAGAACAACTAAACTCGAGTTTAGTCGTTTTCCTTAACATGAGAACGGAAATAAATCAATAAATTGAATACGGAAAAACAACCAAATTAAGTTTTAGTTGTTATTCATTGAATAAACAAGAAGAAATTATAATCTTAAGTCAAGTTTAGTTGTTTTTCCTAGATGACGTTGTAAGAAACTGACTTTAGTTGTTTTGTTTTTTGAAAATTGTGGGTCCATTTTTTACAATACGGAGTTAAAAAAAATTTACAAAATAGAGTCGGACACTCTGAATCTAACGACATAAAAATCTCAATTTTGTCTAAACTCGACTTTTGCGGTTTTGCTTTGTGGGCACAGTTATAATAATGGAAATTAATTTATTGAAACAAAAGATTACTTACTTATTGAAAAGAAGATTGCTTTTTTATAATTCTTAAAGTTCCTTTAAATAACTTAGTCGGTTTGGCATCGGATAATGCATCTGTAATGTTGGGAAAGAAGTCAGGAGTAAAAACGCTTTTGCAAAACGATCAGCCGCATCTTTATGTGATGGATGAATTTGCCACACATTACATTTGTGTTCCTCCGCAGCTTCCAAAAATTTCCCTCCCATCTCGAGGCTGTGACTTGAAATACATATGAATATATTTACAGTACAATGTACATATGTACATACAGTGTTGGCCAAAACTAAAGAAACATTTTGCTTCAAAGAACGTCTTACGATGTAGTACGTTGTATTGATCATTAAATTATATCTTGTTGTTAATTATTTTATAAAATCCAAAAGCAGTTAGCAACAATGCAAGAAAAAAAAAATAGTAAAGAAATATCTCCACTTCGTTTTACCGTTGGCCAAAACTAAAGCAACTTTTTTTCTGCTCTTCTTTGAACTCGTCACATGACATAAGGAGATAAAAAATACCGTTACTTTTAATTAATCTGGAGTTCTGGACATTAGAAAACGTGTGCAATTTATGGAGTAATAACCTGTGAAGTGATTGGTTTCTTTTTTTTTTCAATGGCGCGAAATAGATATCCAACAATGTTTAAATTGAAATTAATTAACGATTATAGAAGTGGAATCAAACAATCAGAGCTTGTAAAAATGTTTAACATAAATAAATTAGTGATATCTCGCTTAATAAAATCATTTAACCAGAATAAAATAGTGAAAACCATTCACGAGGTGGTAGGCCAAGGGTATCGAAGCTCAAAGAGGATAAACTGCTTGTTCGAGCAATAAAAAACCCTCCTTATCCTCCAGAGAACTTAAAACAGTTCTTCTTAAAACAGTGAGTGAAAGAACGATTCGCCGGAGAGCGGTGGATGGTGGTTTAAAATCGTTCAAGATAATAAAAGAAAACCTTTAATTTCATTAAAAAATAAGAAGGCAAGATTGAAATTTGCCAAAGAGCATTTAAACTCTACAGTTTCCAAATGGAACACAGTATTTTTTTCGGACGAATCCAAATTTAATTTTAAGAGTTCAGACGGTTGTCATTGGTCGTCCATTAACCGAGGACTAGATTCTTCGTTTACAAGAGGAACCGTGAAACATGGAGAAGCAAGCATCATGGTCTGGAGATGGTTCTCTGGACAGGGAGTGGGGCCTATTCATAAAATAGATGGGATAATGGATCGCTATGTATACCAAGACACTTTGGGAAACATCATGCTCCCCTTCGCAGAGGAGAATGTTGCTCTTAAATGGACTTTCCAGCATAACTACGATCCAAAACACACCACTAAGGTTGTAAAGGAATGTCTTCGTGATCATAAAATTGAGGTGATGGAATGGCCAGCACAATCTTCGGATCTCAGCTCCATAGAGAATCTATGGGAGATTGTAGATCGGAGAATTGTACGCGAAAGATGTAAAACTCCAAACGACCTCTTTGCCCAAGTCAAAGATGCTTGGAATAGTATCCCTATTATTATTATTATTATTATCACGAATCTTATTGAGAGTATGCCTAGAAGATGCAGAGCAGTGATCGAAAACAACGGTTTCGCCACAAAATATTGATTAAAAATCATGTATTATATTCTTTCTTTGCACGTTGTCCTAAACGAACTATGGAACTTGAAGAGTTTGCTTAAAAAGCAATATAGATTTGGCCCATAATATCTGCTCAGAGCTTACGAAAATAAATAAAACATTGTTTAAGTTTCTTGGGTTATGTTTTGAATATAACAAATAAAATAAACAGAATTTAAAACGGAAGCCCCAAAAATGCATAGGTACCTTGCTTCAAACTGTAAAATTGTATTTCAAAACCCTTTCTCAAACGATAATATTTTTTAAAATCTTAATGACGTTTATAATGGGGCAAAAGCGGCAATAATAATAATTAATTAGAAAATATAAGCTATTATATTAATAAATTTGTTTTTGAAGTTTTAGTGGCAATACAAGGTATTGACCCTAAGCACCTTGCATCAAGTTTGGTCCCTTTAAGAGTATGAAAATCTAGAAAAGGAATGGCGGCTATTTCTTAATCAAACTTCTGTCAAAGGACTTAGACTTAAAAGATTTGTATCGAAGTATGTAAGTATATTCAGCACTAAAAATTTGTGGGAACAATAATTGCTTTTCAGATGTACATATGTAAGTCTTATAAAAACCAAAAGCGAAACCGCCTTTTAACCGCAAATTTAAGAAAAAGAACTTTTGAATAATAACTCATGTGAAAAGTGGAAACCGTCTTAAAGTTTGATTGAAAAATACAAAAAAGAGGTCTGGTATCTGTGTTTTGCCTGCAGTCAGCAAATAGTAGCAAAAATCATTTTAGAAAGCAATAAAGAGAAAGTAACGTTTTAGCAATATTTTTTTATATTTTTTTCTTGTCTTAACCCAACCTACTCGTTATAGCTTTTTGGTTCACCTTATATCAATCACCATGTATTCATACATTTATAATAAAACAATGTTGTTTTTATATATTATTTGACTTTAATTGCTTGATTCCAAGAATTTTTAAATGAACGAATAACAAAACGAAATTTATAGAATTTGAAGTTCAAGTTCAACATTTCTTCTTGATATTATGTTTCTTGACATAGTGATTTTTAATTTATTCTAAAGTAAAAACTGTTACTGAGGATAAATTAGCTCTTTAAATCCAACGGCCGGAAAATGAGATTCAGTTCACTATCAGGAAAAAAAGGAAACAAATTTCAATTTCAGTACCATGTTTGATACTGTTTGGTGTTGATCTCGATTATTTTACAATTTTAACAGAAAGTAATGGTCTTGGTTTTTAAAATCACACCGTAAACATATGGATAGCACATATTCAAGTTTTACAAACAAAATTAAACATCATTAAAATTAATATTTTAAAATGTTCCATGGGGTGTAGCGGGGGAATGGCGTGAGCGAACAGTTTTTTTTTGGTTTTTACTTAAAAAAAAATAACAGTATGTGAAACGATTTCCAAATTTATACCAAATCTGTATCACATTGCAATCTACACAATAACATTTATTTGAAGTCAATATCATTATCCGTTCCTGAAATATTCGCGACCAACCAAAATGTTCGCTTTTTTAAAACAGCTATAGTGACAAATTTTTTTGGATTCGATTTCTTTACCTGTTCTTGAGAAACCGTTAACGAAAAAAAAAGATATCTCCAACCTACGAACGTAGATACGAACGTACTTACACACTCACACACGAACATCTCTTTGGAAATGACGTATTTAGATTCTAGGAACCTTAAAACGTGCAGATTTGTCAAAAATTTCAACATGACAAATCGGACCGATAACAATAACTCCGTATGGGAAGTTCATAAATAAAAAGTGAAGCAATGAAAAGCGATACAACAAAAAACGAAATGATAAAAAATTAAAAAAAAAAAAAAAAACAGACGAAACGAACCATACGAACTTAAATGTCGTCTTTGACATGTGGTAAGATTTTGGAAAAAATTCAATTGACAGTTTGTTTACAAAAAAATAAAAAAATTACAAAAACATTTACCAAAAGTTGGTAAAAAATGTTATTTGACTTGAAAACCTCGAGAATGGGCAACGATATTGACTTCAAAATTAATATATGCTAGAATTTTGACAACTATCGAATTTGCAGTTTTTGTACAAAAAATAAAAAACTTAAACAAAAATTAAGCAAAAAATGTGAAGAGTTGTTTCTTGACTTGAATAGGTAGTGGTAAATCATTTTAACTTCAAATTTATTTTATTTACTGTTTAAATATGGCACATTTTTGATAAAAAATATCAAAATGAATTTTTTTTACGAAAAATAAAAAACTAAAACTGAAATTTACCGAAAAGTGTCAAGAAAAATGTTTCGTCTAAAATATCAAAGCTAACAAACAATAGTATTAACTTCAAATGTATTTTATTTTCTACATTTTTTAACAGTAAATAAAAAACTACAAAAAGTTTTAACAAATATTGGCAAATATTGTTATTCTGCTACAAAATCTCGAGAAATTTTTTAAGTATGATAATTTTCTGTTAATAAAGTTTTTATCAATTAATATCATATAAGAAATGCCAAGTTTTTAAAGTATGCATAATCGGAAGTTTCTTTTTGTTTCAACAATTTTTGTTTTTAAATATTTTGTTATAGTTTCATTTATAAAGCCTTATATATATCTCCAACTCATCAGGAGGTGAGTTGAAAATGTTGATCTGTCAAAGTCAAATGTTTGCTTACGTTTTAATAAAATGAATTTGTGTGGTTTGGAATTTAAGTGATAAGGAAGAAAAATGGAATATGTACTTGTATGGAAAACCGATGAAAATGGGGAATACGCCTATAAAGGAAATTCCAAATGCATTCGGAAATAACATCGACTATTTCCAACTATTCCTAACTATGACACATGAACCAATATTTTTGACATACCAAACATAGTCAATTAAAACTTAGAACACACCACTGTGCATTACTTACACCAAATTTCAACCACAAAAAATTAAATATAGATTTGTAGATAAAACAGATACAGACCGCGGCCGGTTATAACTACAAAAAAGTTGCAATAATGGAAACATTTTTCTGAACTCTGATGGTCGGTTATAGCAACTAATAAGTTTTTTTGTCATGTTTATCAGAAAAAAATATTTGTAAAAAGCAAAGAATCAAATCACTTTAGAACAACGAAATAGATTATTTTTAAAGTTTTTGCAATCAGATCACTAGTTCAAAAAAATAAAATCTCATCAGAAAAAATTTAAAATCCTATTTTCCAATTAAGTTAAGTTAAATAGTTCACACGTCTTGTGAACATATTTCATAGAGGTCAGGTGTCAATAGTAAAACTTGGAGAGTATTTTTTTCTGACCCAATTTTCTGATGAGCCACATTCCACAACCTACAACTGGTCCCATAGGCATAGACGTATGAAAGTTAAGCGATAAATATTTAAAACAGGCAAAAATGATATGAAATTAAAATCATGAGTGTTATTTGGAGTATGACAACCAAAAATGTTCATTTGAAATTTTTATTTCGCGCGAATTTTAGATGATGAATAGTTATACAGGACCATAAGACTATAATCAGCTCTATGCGCAGTTGCATAAATTTGTATTTATAAAACATTTTTCCTATCTATTCCATTAACCAAAAAGAAAATTGTAACTTAATGGAATAAACAAAAATAAAAGAAAATGCAGAAGCGACATTTTATTCGCTGCAGAATACTCTGACCTCTGAGTAATCTGCAGCTCCGGTTCCCAAACAATATTGGTAATGTCGTAACGTAATGTTATTCAATAGTTGTGGAGAGTAGAGATGGAGAGAAAATAAGAGACAAGAAGAATAATTTTAAAGATATTTTCTGAATTAAAAACTGAAAGAATAAACACGAATCTAAGGAAGTTCGCGGAAGATTAATATACACACTTTATTTGCTTATTCTCAAATCATTATCCAATGAGAAAAATGTTATCTAACAATACCGTTAATAAATAAAAACAAACAAACAAATTATCAAATTATTGCCCGCTATTGAGATATTGAAGTGAAGAAGAACATTTTTCGAATTTATGGTAAAATTTCTTGATGTTTTTAATTTGTTTGTAAGTAAATATATAGTAAATATCATTTCCGTTTATTGAATATTTGAGCAATAAAAAATATGAAAAAACAAATTAAGATTTGAGTTAAAGTTGGATTTAAATTAAAAAAAAGTTAGTGGCAACCTTCCAAATTATTTGACAAGTATTAAATTTAATTTAAAATTCAAGTCAATAATAGAATAATATTTCATTGAACCTGAGAATTTATGTATATCAACATACATTTTTCGTATAGAATTATGTGAAATTAGGTGTGTTTTTATTAGGTGCACTATTGAACTATCTTACTTTCTTACTTTATCAGGCTCCCGATCCATGTAGGAAATCTACCTGAGACACGATGGCCTTCCATCCTCTGCGATCCCAAGCACGTTGCTTCCAGTCGTGTTTTAACTTTTTTGACAACGTCCACATCTTTGTAGAGCTCATAGAGTTCGCGGCAGCAGCAGCTCTCCCTTTCTGCTTATCGTCTAACACTCAGCACCATATAACAGGACTGGCAGTATAAGAGTTTTGTGGAGCAAGCATTTTGTCTATCGAGAGAGGAGGTTTGAACCCATTTGTTTTGCTAAACCGAAGCAGCAGCGGTTTCCTAGGGTAATTCTTCGACGAAACTCCACTAAGGTGTCGTTTGTGGAGGTGATGTTATCTCCGAGGTAGATGAACCTTTGTATATGAAAACTATAGTACTCTCATGTTCGAGTCTTTTTAGGGTGACCACAGGCCTACTGGCGCTAGTGTCGCAAAGTGGAAAGATGCATTTGTCTTTGAGTCAATGACTGAGAGGTGAATATTATTACTATTCAATTTTTGATGTTTATATGAAATTTTTGTATGTGAACAGAAAAGAAAACCGAAATGAATGCTTGCCTCGCGTAGTGGCCACGCCGCCGCCGCCGTCGGTCGCGTCGTCGTCACCGGCTAAGCTTCTTCGAGCGATTTTTTTTGTTTTTTACGAAGTAAGTTTTTTCTTGATAGGAAGTTTGTGCTAGGCGAGGAAGAAAAATATGAAGAGTAGGTAGGTATGTATATACATTTGACTTGAAGTTTTGTTATAAGATTCGGGTAGGTCTTCTTTTAACTTTGGAATTGATTTTTTTGATGGTATGAATTTGTGAATGGAATTTTAAAGATTTCTGAAATGTTTTACTTTTATTTTACTTAATATTTATAGTTTATTGAAGCTAGGTGATTAAATTTCGGTTTGTAGGGAAATTGGAAGGTTCAATATTTGTTATTTTGTTTTGTTATTTAGGTATTTTCCTGAATTCAAATATTTTTTTTTTTGACTCTATGAAATCTCGAAATACTTGAATGTACATATGTACATATCTATGCATGATTAAAAAAAAAACAAGTTTTAGATTCAAGTTCTTGATTTTTTATCGGAATAATAAATTGAACCATTTTTGGTTTATACATTTATACCTTTATCTTTTTAAGACAACGTTTGGACAGCTTTTTTGGTTTCTCAAATACCTATCTCAGGAACAAAATATGTTATTGACTTCAAATAAATATTTATTCCATTCACTGGAAAATTCTCAACGTACCTACTGTTATTTTTTAAGTAGAAAAACTAGAAAAAATGTTTGGGGCTCAAATGTACAATGAATGAAAAATTGTATAATACCTATTCAAAACTATTTTTTACTACATGAAATGATGTTTTTGACATATGGTGAAAGTTTGAAAAAAATTCAATTGACAGTTTTTTTTACAAAAAATAAGAAACTTTAACAAAAATTAGCCGAAAATGTCAAAACTAATTTCTTGACTTGATATTTTATATTGTGAATAATAGAATTGTCAAGTTATGGTATATTTTTGACAAATGTCTAAATGAGAGTTTTTTTACTTAAATAAAAAACTAAAACTGACATTTACAGAAAAGTGTCATAAATTGTTTTTTTCGGCTTAAATATCATCACTACAAACAATGATATTGACCTCAAATGTACATATTTTATTTTCAACCAACTCGTAATGCATTTGTCAATACCTACAAAATGGTAAAATATTGACGAATATCAAATTGAAATTGTCACAATAAATACAAAACTACAAATATTTCTCAAAAAAATTGGTAAATATTGTTTTCAGATTCAATACCTCTGATATTTTGTATGTTAATAAAATTGTTATCAACTAAAATTAAAAGTTAATCAATTATTATCAGGAACACCAAGTTTTCAAATTATGCATAATGGGAAGTTATCAGTGTGGGTCGCGCCCAGCCTCTTTTTTGAAAAAAGAATTGAAACGATTTACTAAAATTATTGAAAAATGATCTTAAGACTTTTTTAATTGGCAAACTTATCTACCTAGGTAAGTCACAGTGTCTGACTTTTTTCCCATCATTTTTTAGGACATAAAAGTTTTGATCAAGGTATTAAACTAGTTAAATAAAAGACACTAATATACCTACAGGTACACACTTAACTTATTTACTTAGATCCTCAGACCTACGAAATCCTTTGGTGTTCCCTAGCGGGATATAGGGCCTCAACTACGCGCCATCGTGTGCGGTTTCCAGCGATGTATTTTAGCTCCCTCCAGCTCTTTCCCAGTCTCGCAGATTCCTCCTCAAAGTGTTCTTCTCCACGTGCTTCTACCTACTATTCTTCCTTCTTGTGTGAGTGGATTCCACTGCATTGCTTGGAATGCAATGCAGTCATTACATTTTCGAAGCATGTGTCCAATCCACTGCCACTTGCGCCTTCGTATAATGGTATCTATGGGTTCCTCACCTGTTCGTCTATGTAGGTCATAGTTGGAGATACGATTAGGCCAGAAAACCCGTAAGATGTTTCGAAGACACCTATTAACAAAGGTTTGCAGTTTCCTGGTTATTGTGGTTGTTATTTTCCAGGTGCTGCAGCCATATAGCAGAACTGATTCGACGTTAGAGTTGAACAGTCGTAGCTTTGTGTTCAAGCTGAGAGATTTGTTCCTCCAAACATTGGACAACATCCCGAACGAAGCCTTTGCTTTTCCGATGCGGCTGGCGATGTCTAATTCGGTTCCTCCTTCAGGAGAGACGATACTTCCAAGGTATTAAAAGCTATCTACTTTCTCTACTGCTTGTTGACCAATGTTCATCGGAGCAGATGATTGCGAGCTCCCGAGGCTGAACATCTTTGTTTTTGCCGTATTGATTTTCAGCCCCACGATTGCTGCTTCTCTCTCCACCCTAAACAAAACAAACACATAAGTAGGTATGTAAATGTTAAAAAAATAAATGCTTTACATACCTACCTTACCTACCAAGTTTTTTTCGAAGCTTCAAAAAAATTAAAAATGCAAAATAAGATGATAAGTAAGAAAAAGTAGTCTAAAAAGGAATATTTAAAGTTCTTATTTTAATAAGAAAAAATATCCATACATATCTACCTACCTATGCAGATACATTTAAAACAACATTTTTTCATGGCAATATTAAAAAGAGAACACATAATATCTAAACCATTTCTGTTTCTAAATATGAACATAATTTCCTTATACTTATCTACCTAGTTCATAATTTTCAATAAGATAGTCTTTTAAAGATGAATAAGAACCTACATTGTTTTACATAGTATAACCATTCACATAATATTTAGCTTTATTTTGGATTTTCAAAAATTTAAAACTCTTGCAAACCTTTTTCATATTCCTTAACGCTCAGCTTTAAAACATTATAATAATTATATTTCCATACCTACCTATCTAAATTACATCCATCTGATCATCAACAACACAAAATTCATTAAAGATCAAACCATACAGGAATACGAATACCTACCCAAAATTGTTTCTTTCTCCTGCTTTGTGTGTCGTCTGGTAAAGAAGAGTACCGTAAAGCATACTCGACTAAAAAAATGTAAACAAACCAAAGTCTCCCAAAACAGCAAAATGTCCGTGTTTTTAGTCTTTCTAACTCTCACAAAAATTGTATAGTCTTTCCTTGTCTCACTTCGATTTGAATTCTCGTCAGTTGCATGTCTCCCATCTGTAAATAATTTCTCCACGAGAGGTTCAACAAAAAAAACTAGATGCCGCACCATTCGACCTAAGCCATGAGAGTACTATAGTTATCATATACAAAGATTACTGCTATTAATAGTGATGCTGTGTCCAGCCGGTGGATGGATATGCTTTTGTTTGTTGAACTACCTTACCATTTAATACTTTACTTCATTACACGTGAAACACATACAAATTGAAAAGCCATTATGTGAAAATAAATATAAAATACAACTTCATTCACTTGAAAACCAAAATTTCATTATTCATACACATGTAGTTCAAAATTTTATTTTAATTTTAATAAAAACAATTTCGGGTTTTATTGTTTCATTTTTTAACTAAACTAAGCAGAAATCTACAAATAAATGTTTTTTGTGAACAAAACATCTAATATAAATTAATATCCCTTTGAAAAACTTTAAATGAAAACCTATTAAAAATGTTTCACACATTGACTTAGAATCTTTGAAAAGTGGGAGCCCTAACGTACTAATTTATTCAAAACTACCATGTGTTCTGACTGAAAACTTACCGTTTTTTGTTTGTGTTTAAAAGAAGGTTGTGAAAAAAAAAATTGTGCATTTTAAATTATGATTTTAAAATATTTTGATATTATTTTAGAGGAAAATATAAACGGGGATGGGTCTGTTATGGCTCAAATTAGTAGTTTCGATAAAAACGCATTTTCCACAAAAGTGTCGCTTACGATAATAATTTGGCGGTAAGGGCTCGATATGCCTGCGATTGATTGCACATTGCACAACTTAGCAAGAAATGACCACAAAAAAGTTCAATTGCTGAGAGTCAATTTAAGGAATAAAGCTAACATTTTGGAACTTCCTAACGAATGTATGAATGTACTTATGAGACTTTCTATGAAAATTTATTGGAATATTATTTCCAACACATAAATTAAACATTTCAGATTCTTAAAAATCTTTCGACTGAACGTTTTTGTATGTTTTGCGATTGCTCGTTTACCACCAGGAATTAAAGGTGCTGTATGTATTGTTATTATATATTGAGAACAATTTTCATAATAAAACACAACAGCTGATCGAAATGACATTTGTTCCTGTTTGATAATTTAAAATTCGAACTAAGTTTCCCAAGCTTGGGTAAGTGCTATATAGCAATCTTAAATTTTTAGCGATCACTTTACACATAGCAAAGAGAAGTTGATAATCAAAATTGACTATCAAAACAGTGACAATCCCCTATCACCTTACGCGATTTCACCCCTGTGTAACAGCTCCAGAAAGGGCTTGATTTATAACTACGCAAATCTTCAATAATGCCCATTCAACCTGGACACCAAAAGAGTAATATTTATTTTTGAAATTTTTCTTTAAGTCTCCGGTGTTCTGCAAATTCATGTTGAGCGTGGGATTGAAATTGCCATAGATGAGTACCATTTATCGAAGGCTTTAAGAAATCCCTTTGCCAACAGGATTAGCTTATACAGCCTCATTTATTAACTCGTATTATCGGTGGAGTAAATTTACTCCGCCTTTACAACGCCTCTTTAATAGTGAAAAGCATATTAAAAAAAAAAATACACAAGTATTAGAGTCGGAGTAAGCTAAAACTGGTTCATAGCAGTTTTAAAGCCGTAGTAAAGCCGTTTTAGTATCTATAAGTCATTTTGACATTTCAAAAAAGAGTGTAAAATAATTGTTTTTACAATTTTGAGAAATGGAGAAGTATTTTGATTTTGTGAATGATATACATTATGTTGATGCCATAACTACGCGAAGGAGTAGGCATAAGCAACATAAAACTCGGTTTAATTCCATAACAATGAGAGATCGCATTTCTGGTCTTTTATTTTCAATTATCCAAAACTTTTCTCTAATGAACTGCCTGAGAAGTATTTATTCATGTAAAAAATATAATTATTTTTAGGTGCTGTAATCTGTAAATTATATGAATATACTGACTTACCTTCTGTGTGATCTTTTTCTTTTATTTTTTTTTATTCATTTCAATCAGCACTTGTTACCAAAATATTCATTAAATCAATTAAAATGAATAGTTGTGCAAATCAGCTGGGGTTTGTTTATTGAATTGGTCACTTTTCTAATACAAGATTTGACATAAGCAAGGAGCAACTAAAACGGGTAGGAAAATATTTTATAAATAAGGATTTGTTTGACCTGGCATAAAGACGGTTTAAATGATTGAACTAGTTTTAACTACTCCGAAATCAAATAAATAAGGCTGATAGTGTTTACACTTAGAGGTTTAAACAAAAACTGGAAGAAGGCATTTGCGTACTACGTGGAATCATCTTAGAAATATATTTTGGATAAGATAAAATTTGCAATTTCAATAGGTGATTCAATTGTTGATTGGCGAATATTAGAAAAGATTTTAGAAGAAAACACGAAAGGAATATTTAAAGTTTTATTCAAACTTTCCAAAGCTCACATCCGACCAGATGCATTTCAGAAATTGTCTGTGAAATCAGCGACGCTGGTTTTCAGTGCTACTCCGGGTCCGGGATGATGTACGCACTGAGCATAATTTTTTTAAGATCGATGAGGAAAAGACACTTGCAGAGTCTACAGCTAAGTTCATAAAGAAGATAAATGATCCTTTTGACATTTTGAACACCGGAGTTCTATATTCGAAATAATTTCTGACCTCAGCTTCTATTTCCACCTGCTTTCCAGCTCTAGTACTGACTTGTAAGTAGGTACTGATAAATTCTTTGATTATTCAAACATACATATCTTTTCTCTCTAATTAAAATTAAAGATATATGTGTGATATGGGGTATTATACAATAACATCTCTTATACTTGGTAAGTAATGTGAATGTCTAATAAATTTTTTAACAGAAAATGTAAATACACAATAACTTGAATGTACTTGTATCAAAAGTGTGAATTCAAACTGCAGGAACAATCCTACATACATATATTTATATATTTAAAACACAAATGAATAGTTGAAAAATCATGTTTTATAAAATAAATATAGTATAAGAAAACTAAAAAAGCACGCTTTCCATAGCGAGTTATTGTAATCGGTCCGATTTGTCAAACTGCAATTTTTGACAAATCTGGACGTTTTATGGTTATTAGAATCTAAATTCATCATTTTTAGAGAGATGTTTGTGTGTGTGTGTGAACGTTCGTACGTACATATGTTCATTCGTACGTATGTACGTTGGTATGTTTGTACAATAAGTTATAACTTCGAAAGATGCCGAAACGACTTTTATAAAAATTTGTCGATGGGTTTTTTCACCAGAGTAGTTTCAAAAAATTGAAATTTCTTACAGTACCTAAATAAAAAACGACAAAAATAAGTTAATATTGTTTTTCTCCTAGAATATGTCCAGACATTTTTTAAGTCTGATAAATTGTTTTGTTAATAATATTGTTATCAACTAACATCAAAAGTAAATGGATTAATATCAGGAATACCAAGTTTTCAAAGTATGCATAATAGGGTAATGGGAAGTACATATTTTAGTTTTTTTTTTTTTTTTTAAACATGTATGTACTTAGGAATTGTTCCGCAGTTTGAAGTAACAATTTTGATACAAGTAATACGCATAATTTTCTTTTACTTTGTTTTAGCTTTAATTTTCTGGTTTTAATATAATATTTACGGTCAAGTTGTTGTGTATTCATGTACATTAATTTGTTGTTAAGATATTTATTAGCCATTCACATTACCTATCAAGTATAAGAGATGTCATTGTGTCATACTCCATAATCACACATCAATATCTTCAATTTCAATTAGAGGGGAAAAGATATACACAATATACATGTACATTGTACATTTATGTATGTTTGAATAATCAAAGAATGTAATTGTAGAAGTTCAACTAAGAATGTATTTTTTATCAAAATGGATTAGTATTTAATCATAAGATCTTAAATAAGAGCAGAATTTATAATTGCTTAATAACAATTTTAAAAGTTTACGAGCGACACCAATTTACTCAGTGCTGATAACACCTGATAACGAGTGTACCACACTGATCGCAACTGTATAATAAATGCCATGATATGAAGAAGTGGCCTTTCTTGTTGGGTACCCATGCCTACATTTTATTTGCCTCAAGTCAATACGGTTGAACGTCGCGATCAAGATTAACACCCCCTGTCCTCATGCTTATAATACCTAATCATCTTTTAAAAGCTTGGTGACAGTTTATCTTGAAATTCAATGCTCACTGATGTTCTTTTCTACGTATACATACCTACTTGATTGACTGACCGCAAAAATTATAAAATATTGATTTAACTACCGCAACTAATATTCACCAAATTATTTAAGTTCGATTAATTTATATTTTTGTATTTTTTTTTTAAAGTGAAATGAACAATGCATAAAGATCAATTTTAATATTTCAAATATGTCCTCAACTTAAAAAAATATAAATGAAAACACATACCTACATTTTCCAAGTTTTGTATAATATTCTAAAATGACTAAAGGTAAATTAAAACGTACGGTTTTTCATACATATTGATAGATACCTACATATTATGAATATTTATTTCAAAATTGTCTCGTTATTATTTACAGTTGAAGCGCGAACAGTTCTATGGTACCTTGTATTCTTAGGATTTGCTGTTAATTATATGATTCGAATAAATTTAAATATAACAATAGTTGAAATGGTGATGTCAAAAGCTAAAAACTTACAACAAGGTATTACTGAATTAAGCGACGGCGGCGGCGGTGGCGACGGTATCGGCGGTGGCGTAGGAGATGACAATAGTTTTATATCTTTACATAAACATTTTATTGTAGATTTAAACACAAGTATGAGCAATGCAAGTCTAATTGAATTACAGAATCACATTTTGAATTCAACTAATATTATGTCCAGCAAATGGTCAGCAGTTGAACTAAAAAATTTGACAGTTAAAGACGCGAATCAAAAAATTGATACAAAAATTGAAAAATTTTCAATAGAAAAATACTTTCTGCGTTCATTTGATGTAAGTTTAAATGTGCAATTAAGTTTTCATACCGGGGTCGGGTTTTTTCTTGTTTATAATGTGACCTTCCTCTTTGTATGTGTATGTATGTATGTATGTACATATTGAAAGAAAAATAATTTGACTTGAATTTAATTGACACACAATTTAAATATACATACATATATGTGGGTATTAATATTTAGTTCAGAGCATTGGGACAGCTTATGTACATTTATGTACACACAATACACATTACACATGCATACCTACATACATATGTATATTTGTATGTATTTTTGAGATTTTTTTTTCAGTAAAGTTGACAAAGCAAGAGAATCAAATATAAACATAATTTCTCACCTTAAATTCAGTGAACTTTTTTTCTTTTGTATTCTGCGATGTAATAATTAAAAGATCAATCAAAGAATTTATTACACTCTTAGAAATTTGGCTGGAAAAAGGAATAAGATCTTAGAAAAGCTGAGAAATTATTAAAAAATATAATTTTTAATTTCAGATTGAATATAACAGAAAAGGATTTGAGTGGAATGAGTATCAACAAGGCCTGGTTCTTGGAGCTTTTTTTTGGGCCCATTGGGTCACACAAATACCAGGGGGAATACTTGCAAAAAAATTCGGCACTAAAATAGTGTTTGGTTTTTCTAATGTAACAGGATGCTGGATGTGCTTCCTGATTCCAGTAATTTCTTATTGGGATTATAGAGCACTTATTTGGTGGAGAGTTATACAAGGATTAATATGTGTAAGTAATTTAAAAATATACTTATTTGAAGAAAGAACATTTATTTAAATTTCAGTTGATTTAAAGATAAATACACAATTTAAAAAGATAAATTTAGCTTATCCTAGTCTCATAGTTAAAATTAGATTATACCAAATTTCTACCAAGTCTAGTCTTTTTTAAGAAGATGAAATATTATTTGAATTGGACAACCTAGACAATAGTGTAAAAAATTGTAGGATTAATTTAAAGTGAAACCCTGCTACTTTAGACAGGTACCTACTACTCTAAATTTATAAATTTATCTAAATGTAAATCATCACACATCACCAATTCAGCGAGGTTTTCTTACTCATTGTAATTCAACCCTTTTTCAAATGTTTGAGTCAATGAAATGGAAAGAGGTAATAAAATCGATAGTATTAATGTATGTTTACCACCTTCAAAGCATTTTATAGGACCAACCAGGAACTACCAACTTATAAAAAACGAGTGTGCCTTTGACCACACAACTGAAGTAAAACTTCTTTATTTCCATCCATATGTATGTTTACACATATGTATATGTATATGTATTTATGAACATACATATATGTATATAAATATAAACATATTTTCTACAAATTTTCTATAAATATTTAAATTTTTTATCGGTTTTTATTGATAAATTAATATTCTGGTATAATTTTTAACTTTTCATAGGGAGTTATTGTAATCGGTCCGATTTGTCAAATTGAAATTTTTGACAATTTTGGACGTTTCAAGGTTCCTAGAATCTAGATCCGTCATTTGTAGAGAGATGTCTGTGTGTGTGTGTGTACGTACGTTCGTACGTTTGTACGTTTGTACGTTCGTACGTTTGTACGTTCTTATTTATGTTCATACAAAAAAAAAAAAATTATTTATATATGCTACAATTTTGGCAAATATCGAATTGACAGTCTTTTTATAAAAAATAAAAAACTTAATCAAAAATTTACCAAAAAATGTCAAAAGTAGTTTCTTCACTTGAATACGTCCAGAGTGGTAAATCATTTTAACTTCAAATCTATTTTATTTTTTGCGTAATAGAATTTTGAACATATGGTACTTTTTTGACAAATATCGAGTTGGCAGTTTTTTTTACGAAAAATAAAAAACCAAAACAGAAATTTACCGAAAAGTGTCAAAAATTGTTTTTCGACTTTAATATCATCACAACAAGCAATGTTTTTGACTTCAAATGTATTTTATTTTTAACATAATGCATTTGTCAATACCTAAAAAATGATAAAATATTGACGAATATCAAATTGACATTTCTTACAACAAATACAAAACTACTAAAAGTTAAGAAAAATTTGTAAATATTGTTTTTCGCTTCAACATCTCTGACAATTTTTTTTTAGTAAAATTAGCATCAAAAGTAAATCTATTAATATCAGCAACCCCAAGTTTTCAAATTATGCATAATGGGAAGTTATCAGTGTGGGTCGCACCCAGCATAGCACTTGCACTGTTCTCTTTTGCTCCTACAGTGTAATGCAGACAATAGGCCTATATAGGCCTAACTCCAATAATTTGTCTCAATTTTTATATGATCTCTAGTGAGATTGTCATCATCAACTTCCATTTGATTATTGTCATATTCAATCATAATGCCACCAATTATTTTTTAACGGTTAACCTTTGCAATTAATAAGTATTTATTTATTTATGTTTTAGTAAAATTTTATGTTATCATATAATAAAAGTAGAAAATAGACAAGAAAAAGGAACGCTGTATATGACGCTACGACACCAGCAACTTGTATGAGATATGCACTCACCTTTGTGATTCAATATCAGTTAATTGGGTCTCACTAGGTAATAGAGTCAGAGGGAAAGAAAATGTGCGCGCGCACCTTTCTCTCTCACTCTCTCTCTTTTGTCCCTACAGTTACATACGAAACGTTACTCCCTCTCTCCATCTTCACTAACATGTAACTCCATATCACTGTCTTTCAACTTCCGTTCGCATCACACTTTTCGTAACTTATTCGCCAGTTTACTCCAAAAGCCAAGCGTGCCTAAAAAAGTTTTACTTCAAAAACTAAATTCTATTGCATTGAAAGGCAAGTAAGCTTTTTACCAGCTTTTTTACGACTAGTACTTAAATTCAAAACACGTTCAATTTGACTTACATAATTGTTAATTGTGACTTCCTCAAGGAAATCATATCAGTTCTACACTTTTTTTGCGTTTTATAGACAACTTCACATTTAATATTATTTCATTTTCCTATTGTTCACTTCTTACTGAAGTTATCAATCTATACATAAAATCCTCATAAACTTCAAGCTGACATTTATGGCTGCTGGCCAGAAAAATCAGAATACTTAGACCAATAGTTGGTTTAATGTGATAACTGATAACATATGGATCTGAAGATCTACCCTCCTCGTTAAACCATTTTTACGCGTTTGAGACATTAAATGTGTGAGCTCCTTAGATCATCATTATAGTGTAAGCCACCCAGGTGGAGTTTTCGTCTTTGTGATATTGCAGGAACATATAGAAGGTGAGGAACTGACTCTTCTTCTTCTTCACCCATAGAAAGCGCGCCTTTTTTATATTTTCACAAATACATACATATGTACATACATATACCTACATAAACTAGTGCACATGTAAAAGACATTTTCACATTACCCAGGACCAAGATGTTTTGACATCAAAAAGTCTAGAAGTGTTCTGAGCGTTAGTTCAATTTTTGCATAAAGTAGATATATCCTTACATTTTCCGACTGCATTTTCAAATTTAGTTTATTAAAAAAACTATAAAAAGGAAATTCAAGAATTCGAAGTGAAGAATTGAAGTTGGTTTCTTTAGTAGACGGTATATCTTCTCGCATTGTTTTTATTCACGAAATCTTTCAACAGATTCCAGGAAAATAGAGTAGGAATTTAAATGCTGTAAAAACGAAGTTTTGGTATTAAAACGTCAAAGTTTTTCCAGTTTTATGAGTTGGTTTTCCCTTTTTTCCTTTAGGGTCGAAAAATCCCGAAAAACGGGAAAAAAATCTCTCAATCTGGCATCGCTGGACGCAACTGAATTAAATGTGCGCGCGATTAAAGTTCTTTTATGACCGAAAACACTTTAAAAAGAATACTAAAAGAATGTACAAGTTTATTTGGTGGTTTATTAAAAACTGAATTTATATTTTTATATTGTGAGTGGGGGAGCTATGCTCATCAAGTGCATTTGCCAAGGTCAGCATAGTGTGATTTCAGAACATTATGATTTCTGGGAATCATTAATGAGGCCACACGATTGGCAAATGCATCTGATTACTTACTTAATCAGGCTCCCGATCCATGAAGGATCTCTCCCTGAGATACGATGGCCTTCCATCCTCTGCGATCCCGAGCACGTTGCTTCCAGTCATCTAGACCAAGCGTTCTGGCATCCGCGATGGTCTTTAAACCGGAGGTTCGGTCTTCCTTGTCGTCTCGAACCAGGTGGCTGGGATTCGAAGATTCTATTAGCTGGAGCGTTGTTGTCCATTCGCTCGATGTGGCCGACCCAATAAAGTCGGCGTGTTTTAACTTTTTTGACAACGTCCACATCTTTGTACAGCTCATAGAGTTCGTAGTTGTAGCTTCTCCTCCATTCACCTCCTTCGCACAAAGGACCAAATATCAAACGAAGAATTTTTTTCTCGAAAGAGCCCAATAGCAGCTCTCCTTTTCTGCTTATCGTTCAACACTCAGCACCATAAAGCAGGACTGGCAGTATAAGGGTTTTGTAGAGTCAGCATTTTGTCCTTAGAGAGAGGATTTTGAACCCATTTGTTTTGCTAAACCGAAGTAGCAGCGGTTTCCTAGGGTAATTCTTCTACGAATCTCCACTAAGGTGTCGTTTGTGGAGGTGATGTTATCTCCGAGGTAGATGAACTCCTTAACTACTTCGAATTTACTGCTATCAATAGTGACGTTGCGTCCAGGCCTCTATAACGGTACGTTGGGAGCGGCCGATGATGTCTATATCGTCCGCATACCCCAATAGTTGGATCAATCTATTGAAGATAGTGCCCTCCGTATTGACTCCTGATCTACGCACTATCTGCTTCAGAACGATATTGAGAAGAAGTCACATGATAGCGCATCTCCTTGCCGAAAGCCTTTACAAGTTTAGAAGAGTTCAGAAGAACAATTTCCTAGTTGTACGTTGCATCTTGTATTTTCCAGAGTTACACGACACAACTGGATCAGTTTTCCCGAGATCCCAAATTCGTCCCAATTCGCTATCATATGCTGCTTTGAAGTCGAGGAAAAGATGGTGTGTCTCGACTTGAAATTCGTTGGTCTCTTCCAGGATCTGTCTGAGTGTGAATATTTGGTCTATAGTCGATCTGCGGGGCTGGAAGCCACACTGGTATTTGCCGATTATAGTGTTGCAGAAGGGCTTTAGACGCTCACACAATACGTTGGATAGAATCTTATATGCGACATTAAGCAAGGATATGCCCCTGTAATTTCTGCAGGACATAGGATCGCAGATCGAGCATATGGAGCTGATTAACCAGTAGTCGGGAATTCTTTCCTCTACCCAAACTTTATTGATGATTCGATGCATGCTACCTATCAGCTTATCTCCACCGTGTTTAAACAGTTCCGCAGGGAGCTGGTCGGAACCGGTGGATATTTTGTTCTTTCGCTTTTTGATAGCAAGATCAATCTCATCTATACTGGGTGGGGGACTGGTTCGGTGTTGTTTGGCTCTGTGTGTTGTTCATGGCCCGTATCTTGCTCTAGGAGATGTCCGTTCAGCAGCTGATGGAAATGCCGCTTGAAGACATCTACCATTCCTTGTGCTTCAGTGACTAGGTTTCCATCGATTTTTCGAAGAGCCTGTGTTTCGGGTTTAAGGCCAGCAGCTAGTTGTTTTGCTTTCTTGTAAAAACTCCGGGTATTGTTTCGATCACGTGACTCTTCGATCTCCTTTAGGTGGGAGGCTGCGTACGCTCTTCTTTTTCTTCGCAGGATCTTTTTTTCCTCCCTCCTTCTGGTTCGATACTCTTCCCTTGCTGCTCTTGTTTTGCGCTGCAGCTTTTCTTTATGTGCATCTTCTGTCACTTTTTTCCAGTGAGCGCATTCATCATCATACCACGGATTTTTTCTCTGAGGTGGTTGGTAGCCTATGGTATTCTCGGCTACCTCTTTGATGATGTCACGGTACTGGGACCACTGGTTGTTGACGTCTGTGGTAAGTGAATGCACATCTGAGAGTTTTTTATTCAGCTGATCTCTGTAGGCTCTGGTAACCTCCGGTATACCAAGGCGTGCTACGTCGAATTTCTTCCTCTTCGTGGTATTTTGCATTTTCTTCCCGTTTGACAGTCGAGCAACCAGAAAGTGGTCAGAGTCTACGTTCGCCCCACGAAAAATGTGCACGTCTAAGATATCGGACACGGGCCTTGCATCAATCAGCACATGGTTGACTTGGGTGTTGGTTCGACCATCTGGGGAGCGCCAGGTTAGTTTGTGGATGTTAAGCTTTGGAAACCTAGTGCTACTTATAACCGTATTACGACCTGCTGCGAAGTCTTTTAGTCGGAAACCGTTATCTGTTGTTGTTTCGTGCTTACCAACTAATCCGCCGAAGATGTTCTCCTTACCAATTTTAGCATGAAAGTCCCCGAGTACAATTTTGACATCGTACTCCGGACAGGCTCCGTCCTCGTTGACAGGGTCTTCAGCTTCATCGGTGGGGGCGTGTGCACTAGTTAGGCTTATGTTTTGGAATTTATCTTTGATGCGGATCACAGCCAGGCGATCATTGACCGGTTTGAAATCGATGACATTGTTTCTACTACAACGAATCCGCATCCTAACATGTGCAACTTCTTATCGCAGCTGTAATATATGTCGCAATCCTTTCTCTTCATCATACCAGATCCTATCCATCGTATTTTCTAGACATCTAATATCTGCCTTATACCGCTTGAGGACAGACTTCTAGTTTTTTGTTTTTTGAGAGCTGCCGTTGGCTCATTGAGGGTTCATCCGTCATCATCTCTTTTCTAGTAGGTACCCTGGCTTTAGATTTTTTAATTTAATACAAACGTTAATAACTATTATAAATAATACAAACATTGGTATTCCAAAGTATGAATGTATCAAAATATGGTTTTTATGATGATTTCTTAATTCAGTCATGATTTCTATTTGTTTAATTACAATATCATTGAATTAAATTGAGATTATATTCGTAAGGGATAGTGAATCTTTGTTCGAATGTTTCCTTAATGTTACTAAATGTATTATTTTCAATTTTTTATTTATGCCAACATCCGGCCATCCTGAACTAATCTGAACTGATGTCTGATTGGTAATCGTTATCTTCTATCCAGGCCTTTATCAGGTCAGCCGCTGACGTTGTTTTATTGGGACCATCATGATTGCCGACTTACGATACATCGTAGTGGTCTTTTCGTCGAATTTTTGTGCCTAGTATAGACCTATGAACTTTGGCTGAACTTTAAGTCCTTGTCTTAATTGCGTTCGTTGGATTACGACTAAACTTGGACAGCATATTTTCAGGCTGGCTAACGATGTTTGTTGTATTGTGTTCAAATGGTGTTCTTTTTGTAGCTCTGGAGGTCGTGGAGTTAATAGCCTTTTGCAAATTCGTGGCATTCTGATATCATTTTAGAGGGTTCTCCAAGGACAGTTTCGTTAATGTTGCTATTATAATACGATTCAGCCTTTTGACTTGTCAGTTACCATTAGTGACCCCCATTGTAATTTGAATTTGTGAAATTTTACGTTGGTCACAATATTCCTTGAAATTATTTTAACCGAGAGCGGCTCCCTCGTCAGTTATTACTCACGCAGTATTTCCAAAAATGTTCTCGAAAAACACAAGTTTTGCTAAAACTTCTTCTATTGCAGTTGACTTAAGTGGGGAAATCCGTACATATCTAGTAAAAGCATCCATTTTTACTAAAAGATGTTTAGTTTATAGTTCTTACTATAGTTAACGGTAAGTCAACTTTTAAAATTGGATTGAGGTATCCTCCATGCTTGCCATCTTTCTTAGTAGCTAAAAATGCATGAAACACAGTTTGATGTAACTTCGTTTACTTTTTTTTCCTCATATTTGCAAAGTAATATTGCTTAAGTTGCGTTTTCACTTTCTCGGAGTTAATATGTACGCCTTCGCGAATAGTTCAAATTATATCCGTTTGCATACTCTTTGCAACTACGAAAAGATAAGCTTCTTTAATAAATCGATAAAGTACACCTTTGAGGTTTATGTAATGTTCACGTTCCAAAATAGTAAGAATTAGCTTACAGGTTTCATCTCTCACCTGATTTTATGAAGTACTTCCATAACCACTTACGGACTTGAGTGCAATGTTCTGTCAAAATTTTAAAGCAATCGGTTAAGAACTTTCTGAGATTAGTGAAACATACATTTACATTTTTATTGATATAAATATAAATATAATATGATCATAACAATAATAGATGTCAGCCAGACAATATTATGCAATATCTAGAATTAAAAAATTATAATATACGAGTATGTATATATTTTATACTTACTATACTTACGTACATACATATTAATAATTATTAATAATTTGTTCTTAGGGTCTCTCATGGCCAGCTATGCATGTATTAACAGCTCATTGGATTCCACCTAATGAACGGAGTAAGTTCGTTACAGCATATCTTGGAAGTTCCGTCGGTATTGCCGTTTTTTATCCCCTCTTTGGATATATTATATCTTGGACTTCATGGGAATGGGTCTACCATATTTGTGGTATCGTTGGTACACTCTGGTGGTTGGGATGGCTTATACTTGTATACGATACGCCAGCTTTACATCCGCGGATTGATGAGCTTGAACTTTCCTATATCCAAAAATCTCTTGGTGCTTCGGTTCAAACATCGAAAGAAACTCATACACCATGGAAACAAATAGTTACTTCTCGGCCAGTTTGGATGAATGTAATTGCACAATGGGGGGGTATTTGGGGTTTATTTACTCTAATGACTCAAGCTCCCACATATTTCAAAGTTATCCATAATTGGGACATAAAAACGGTAAGTTTCATCACTTTCTTAAAAGAACATTTAAAACTAATTAACATTAAAAACTGTTGTTTTAAATATGTACATATGTATATGATCATAGCTTGCAATATTGTAGAATTTAAATTTATGTGCCAATTTGCTGTTAGGTATTATTATTTATTAAACAGGATTTGGGTATTTAGTTCAAATCCTGAAGACTTATTCAACTAATGGGTATCCAGCGGCAATTCTTCAACTTTAAATTGCGATTATCGATTCAGTGACGAAGCGCATTTTCATATTGATGGAATTGTTTACAAGCAAAATATGCGATACTGGTGCCCCAACAACCTTGAGAACGCCATCCATCAAAAACGTTTACATTGTTGAAAAACTACAGTTTAGTGTGTCATTTCAGCGAGCGGGGTAATTGGCCATTCACCGCACTTTAAATATTAGTTCACCAAACGTGCGGTGCATTCCCGATCAGTGACTCACAATTGAGCAAATCCTGGGCTTTGAATGATACCATTCCTGCTTACCTCAACCTGCTAGTATTTAGATAATCGCAATTTAAAGTTGAAAAATTCCCGCTGGACACCCTTTATATGTATAACTGTAAGGTATGTAATTGCTCTTACTGGAAGAAACCTGAATAATATTATAATCGAAACCTGAATAATATTATAATCCCTTTAATAACTGTATTGAAGACTGATTCAAATAATTAAAATTAAAACCTACGTACAATACATACTCTTGCTAAAAAAAGGTTTTCTGAACAAAATTTTAATTCCCCATAAAAAAATCCCATTGTTTTACTACAACACAAACGAACAAAAATTGCAAATGTATTTGTGCATAATGTAGAAAACATCATGCGCATTTTACTTGCACTTCACTTCACTTGTTTGTTGTGTTTTATTTGGTGGCTTGTCTGGGGTTATTTCTTTGTGCTTTGTACTTAAAATGAGTGAAAAAAGTGAGGATAAGTAAGTTAAATGTATAAAAAGAATCAAAACAAATCAATAACAACATTAAAATTTTAGAAATTTGAAAAACTGAACATCATTGAATATTATTGAATTAACTTTTCTTACCACAAATGTGGTCCTGCTCGGAATTCCTCATTTTTTAACACGCTTATATTAGCTTCACTTGTATGTATGTATGTATGTATGTATGTATGTATGTATGTATGTATGTATGTAACCGACACCTTTACACTCGATTTTGACCCACTTTACACGAACCGATTTTAATAAAATTTTGTACACATATCAAGAACCGGTGCGGTGGCAAAACAGTAATTTCATAAGTTTATCTCAATATCCTTATCAGGATTACCAGAATTAAATATTTTAATCCCACAGCTCCTGCTTTTTGCTGATTTTATTATGCGCTTATAAATATTAATAGACTCCCTCATTTTAAGTGCTGCGGTGGCTCAGTTGGTTAAAGCGCGGTCACGTTTCAGTTTAAGCGTCAAGGGTCGTGGGATCAAATCCTAGCTATGGGTGACTTTTTTTTTGTTTTAATTAAAATTACGATATTTTAAATAATAAATAAATAATTCCAATTTCATTTACAATTTCAATCAACTAAATGGGTCAATGAAATGTTTCAATGTGTTCTTAAATCACAAAAAAACATCAAATCTGTGAAAATAAATACAGTTTAAAAAAAAACTAAAAAACACACTTTTAAAGCACGTTAAACTAAAAAGTTAAAAATAAATATAGTTTGAAAAAAACTAAAAAACACGCTTTTAAAACCCATCATACTAAAAAAGCGGAAAATAATTTTTAATATAAGCTGAAAACAATAATGAACTTAAAATACAAGTGTTATTGTGAATAAGCGTGGGGCGCTCGATATATGAAAAAAATATGGCCAATGCGCCCAACGCTTTTTCACAATAACACTTGTATTTTTAGTTCATTATTGTTTTCAGCTTATATTAAAAATTATTTTCCGCTTTTTTAGTATGATGGGTTTTAAAAGCGTGTTTTTTAGTTTTTTTTTCAAACTATATTTATTTAAATAGAAATTCATAAATGCATTGTCTTTTAAATACGCTTATATTAGCTCCTGTACACTTGATTTTGAAGAACAAAAGTCCAATAAATATAGTAGTTTAGTAGTTTAAAAAACTATTAAGACACGCTTAGAACATCAAACTAATAAAAATAAAAATAATTTTTAAATTGAGCTGAAAACAATAATGAACTAAAAATTCTAGTGTTATTGTGAAAAAAGCGTGGGCGCTCGTACAACGAAAAATATGACAAAAGGCGCCCAACGCTTTTTTCACAATGAGACTAGAATTATCGCTAAGAACAGCGTGCCTTATTAGTTTTTTAAGCTACACAATATTTATTGCCCTTTTGTTCTTCTTTTTGTGGTGATGTAATGCAACAATTGAACAAAATTCTTAAAAACATTTTTTCGAGCTTCCTTTATTAATTTCAGCAACAAAAACTTAAGCAAATGTGCGTTCCGAAATGACATATGCTTTTGATATTTCAACTTGCTTTTCATTTGCTTTGCATATGTTAAGCTTTGCAAATATTGCATTTAAGAATTTGGCTTAAGTTATCGCTCCAATTTTTTTTTGACAAGTCTGGACGTTTTTAGGTCTCTAGAATCTAAATCCGACATTTTAAGAGCGACTTTCATAAAAATTTGGAGAGGTTTTTTCTAAATGTAACAATTTAAAAAGTAAGTATTTTGGTTGATCAGGGACAAATAACTTTTATTCTGCGCAATGATGTAATACAGATTTGTTATAAATTTGAAAAAAATACCGTTTGTTTTAACCAGAAAAACTGAAACAAAAAAAATTATGTGTGTACCAGAGTACTTTTTTATGAAATATAATTTTTCTATACTATTTACAACATCATCATCCTCATCTTTTTTGATTTTGTTCTTAACCAATCACATTTTCTCATATTTCACAGTAGGGTTCCTTACAGGCCGACTCCACTAGATATCTGTATCGCCAAGTAAATCTCTGATATATAAATCTGTGAAATGTCTTCTCTCTTTGCTGGGCAGTTTATGTCTTGACATTTCATTCAAACAAAAGACTCTGACTTGTAAGTATCTCTGGCAAACGTCAAATAGTAAATACTTCTTCCTCAAGCTTATTTGAGAATATCGTATTTTGCATTGTTTGTTTATGTTATGAAAAATTAGAAATTCATTTTATGAATTATGAGTTATTAAAAAAGTTGAATTTTTTTTTATTTCGTACTCGAAAAAAAAAAATTGTTTTGGCTCCAAACAAAACCTGCCTCAAAAAATAAGGAGATGAAATGTCAGCTGCACACAAAAAAGCAACAAAAACAAAACATCTGTCAAATTCATGTCAGACATCTATATCAAGACAAAACCGCTGATATAGATTGTTGACATAATGTCATAAGATGAGATATCGCGACTCCATTGGAGATTTCATGTCATGATCGAACCGCATGACATAAATTATGTCCTGTGGAGTCGGCCTGTTATGCTAAAAGTGGAGTTGAGGCACTTGTTTTCGCTGAGGAGTGAGCCTCTTCATTTCTCTGAACACCTACATGTCCAGGTACAGGTACTCAATGAAATGTGATAGTGTTTACCTTGACTAGTTTCTTCAGTATGGCAATGCAGTCACACACTATTTTTGAACTAACAATGTAGGAGGTAATCGCTTTGAGTGCAGCTTGACTACCTGACTGATGGCTATGTTTTATGATTACGATAGCCTTTGTCGAGATTACGTTAGGTGTTACTACTCCCTAGAATATACTTGTGGACTATTCCATTGGTTTCGAAGATTTGGTTCTGGGCCCAAAGATTCCTGTACCAGTTCTCAGTACCACCTTATGGCATTTGCCTTAATATTATAGTTGGGTAACTTCGCTTACCCACTCTTAGAATTTCTATAAGATTCATGACAGAGGATTTTGTAATGAGGAATCTTTCTCTTTAACTTATGCATTTTCCTGGCCTAATTCCTTTTAATAATTGCTCCCCCTACAGCGCTATCAATAACTTCGTATAGAGAAGGTAGATGAAGGATAACTTCCATTGCAGTAGTGGGGCATGTTCTCATTGCGAGCTTTTGTACTTTCTTTAGTGTCTTCTTAGTTGTTTTAAGTTCAGATCTAGAACGCCATGCAACCACACCATAGGTAAAGACAGGTCTTACCGTCATGGTTTGCATCCATGTCATGATGTATGGTTTGAAAATTAAATCATGAGAGCTTTTGTAACTTTGTCAATCGCTATTTCGGTGTGATTTTTCAAAGGAGTTTACCATCAAGTGTTATTCCTAGATAGGTATTTTATATCCTTCTTTGGTTTGATTACTATACATACCCGTTAACCGTATAGGTTTCTACTCAGGTATTAATCTTCTTTTGGTAAATGGTATTATTGTCGTTTTTGTTGGGTTGATTGAAAGTCCAATAGTTAGACACCATTTATTTGTAATTGTTAGACTTCTTTGAATTAAAACACAGGGAGTATCATCAGCAAAGCCGATTCATCTTATCCGCTGGGAAGTCAGGATTTACTACAAGACTCCATAGCAAGGGTGATAAGGCCTCTCCCTGTATTCACTTGTTGGGATGATTTTTTGCATTTTGGTACCAGATATTGCCTGAGCCGTTCTAGAACCTAACATTTCGCATATCCATCTTGTTAGCGTGGCAGGTACGTTTGTAGTGCAAGCTGGGCTTCAGAGAACTTATTTACAGTTCCAGTTTATTTTCTTAGGGTTTCTTTCAGAGGTATTCTCTGAAACGAAAACGAAACAAACAAAGAGGAAATAAAGGTAAGATGAAATAATTGAACAATGAAAAGATCGAAAAAAGAGACAATCAAAAACGAAATGAAATGTATCGTGAGTTTTGTTTCAAAAATGATAAAGTAGACAAATCTTAATATCTATGAGTAATTTTGGATTCAAAAATGAATTTCTTTAGCCATACCGAAAATCTGAGGCAGTACCTTCGTTCCATTCTTAGACTTAGGCCGGGTATTCACGATACAAAAACCTTTTGAAAATAGGGGTGTGCACTGTGCAAGTGTGCACAGAGTTTTTGTAACAGCGTAAAAAATCAAAATAGTTTTGATATTTTGCTCATGGTTTATGAACTTTATTTCCGCAATTATTTTGTATCGTGAATGCCCAGCCTTATTTGCGAGCTGTTTGTGGGGATACGAAGTTTTAAAAACAACCTATTATACGAAATTCTTCATTCTAAAATGCCATAATATGATATAATCTGCTGGGGAGGAACTAATTTCAATAAAATGCAACCACTTTCGATGATACAAAAACTCATAATAAGAAAAATAATAAGAAAGTCACATTGGAACCAACTCTTTTCCATTATTTCTACGTTTGAGAATCAAAAACATTTTTTATGAGATCTGGTCATAGTAATCTAAGAATTCTTGAGAGTTATAAGATCCATATAAATCACACATTTAATATACAATAAACATTCCATACTTACGCACTACTGCTTTTCGTATTTTGTATTGAAGATTTTACAATAAATTTAAAACAAATGTTCATATTTATAAATGCTTGAACTTATTTATGTAACTTTCCATAGGGAGTTATTGTAATCGGATTTTTCAAATTGAAATTCTTGACAAATCTGGACCTTTCAAGGTCCCTAGAATCTAGATCTGTCATTTGTAGAGAGATGTCTTTGCGTGCGTTTGTCATACGTCCGTACCCTTTTTGGTGTAGAGAAAAGTGAAAATTTTGGTTGGTGGCAAATATGTATCTTAGGAACGGAGAACTGTGTTGTGTTATAGATTTCGTATAAATTTGAAAAAAATTAGAGTACTGTAATTTGTTTTAAATTGAAAAACTAAAAAAAAAATTTTGGCACTCAAATATGCAATGAAGGAAAAATGATATTATGTTCAAAATAATTTTCTAAAATATAAAATGACAATTGGGAGTTTTTTTTTACAAAAAATAAAAAGTACAAAAAATGCTACCAAAAGTTGGAAAAAACTGTTTTTTGACTTGAATATTTCGAGAATGGACAACGATATAGACTTTAAATTTATTTATTAGTATACAAGATACAATTTTTAATATAGTACATATGCTACAACTTTGACAAATATCGGATTGACAGTTTTCTTACAATAAAAAGTTCTCAAAAAATAGGTATTTAGGTATATTTGTATTTGTTTTTCCGCTACAATATCTCGATTTTTTTAAATCTGATAATTTTTTGTTTAAAATTGTTATCAATCAACATCAAAAGTAAATCGATTAATATCAGGAACGCCAAGTTTAAAGTATGCGTAAGGGGAAGTTATCAGTGTCTGTCATCCAAAAAATATTTTGTGAATATTTTGTTTGGACAGTATTTTGTTTTTTTTTTTGAGTAGATTATTACTATTCCTGCCATTTTAATTGCGCTGAATTTAACATCTGACTTATGACGTTTTTGCTTGGACTTTCTCTGACAGTTTTCATCAATCCGCAATGCACTAAACTACTTTACACTCGAAATTTTGTGGTTGAACAGAGCTAATGATGCAGTTATACTAATTTGAGGGTGATCTTTTAAAATTTAAAAACCGTTTTTTTTTTTTGCAAAAATTTCCCTTTAGGAGATAATTGGTAGCCACTTTGGTCTAAGCGTCAAATTTTTCAAGTGAAATTCATTTTAAAATGTTACATCATCCATTGATTTTATGCTATATTATCCAATTTTTTCTTAGTTTAAAACAATTTTGATTCATTCTTAATATTTGTTCTAACTCCCTTATTTTGTTCTAAGTCCACTTTTTGTTTAGTGAGAGTGCGCTCTTATACTTATAGAAATTGATCTACATTATGTCCATTTGCATTTTGTTATTACAATTAACACCTGACTGTAATTAAATTTGAAACTAGAAAATAGTTTCCTGAAAAAAATTAATGGTCTATGGTAAAATTCATGTTTCTTTGACACAGAACTTTTTTCACAAGAACTCTTAGTTTTATTTTTACTTAAGCAGTCAAAATACAGTTAACTTTAATGATTTTGACTGTTGTTACATATATATTTTCGACTTTGAAAAGAAAATTTAAACAAGTCTAATATATTTATGTAAATAAAATTAGTTTGACTCTATCAGTCAACATTGACGATTTAGCAAATACAAACTTTACTTACCCTTGGTACACGACTCGGCTGCGAACTTTGAGAAACAAACGTAACACAGCCTGTCAAACCTTTTTAAAAACTCTTTCATTAATTAATGATCATGACGCTTATATTTCTCTTTTTGACGAATTCCAAAACATGCCTTAGCTCTAAGACTCTGTACGAAAATTATATTGCTGAAAAGAGTAACTATCTAAAAAATTACCAAAAAAACGGCTGGAACGTTACAAATAGGGCGATAACTTTTACATTTCGAATGCTATTTGATTGAAATAAAATTAATGCATTTTAAATAAACAGAGCTACTACACTGCATCATTATAATTTTAAATGTATAGTAATATAGTAATTCTGAGAGTGAAACAAACTACAATTTTGTCGTTATTTTCATAGTCGTTTAAAATGGTGTTTGGTGTTTTCAAAGCAGATTAAGTTAATTAAGGGAGTGACGGATTTACTTTAATTTGTTTATTTTTTGTATGGGCTAAAAATTAGTCCAATATTATGCAATTTTCAATGGGTTTGGCGTGTTTGAACAGGTATAACTTCTTTAATCTACAACATATTTTATCGAAACAAAAAATATTGTAAGGCTAGTCTCAAATATTTTTATTGCGAGTAATTTTTTTTTAAATAATTCACTTTTGAAGTTTAAAAAAAAAACTAAAAAAAACGCAAAATACTTTTTTTTCGAGGACTTTTAAATATCCCTCATTGTTTATTAAGCCTTTTGAATTTTTTTTGTTTTCTAATTTTTTTTCAGTATTTTTTCTATCGTTCTCCAATTCAAAAGTTCTAATTGCATTGATGTTTTTTTTTTAAACACATTTTTTTCAAAGCGGCTAAATTGGGTTTTTTCCTTTGAAATTACCTTTTCACAGTTTCAGTTCCCAAAAATTCCACTGCGAAATTAGCCCTTTGGGAGTATGTTTTTCTATTGGGAAAAAATTATGCCCAGCCCAGGTAATTTATATGCCTTAACAAAATCAAATGACAAGACTTTAATAAGTCCACCTAATAGAAAATAATGATCACACAATTGAAAATTGTTAAATAGATAGAAAATAGAATTGGCATGTCTAATGCTAGTATTCTTTCGAATGGCCCACATTTCAACCGAGTTAACACATGATCAAAGGTGTTATTTTCTTTGTGTAGGGTAACCATGTTGATCCAAAAATGATAGTCTAAACGTCCTTAAATTGCAATCTGTCCTTGGAATACCATAACATTTTAAGCGAAACAAATTGTTGCAAATTTTCCTTTCGTCACTACCGAAAACCGAATAATTGTAAATTTGAACAATAAAGAATTACAAAATTTTCCGAACAACGACCACGAGGATTAATTGTCTTTCAATTGATGAGTTTGACAGTCAATCGATGGAGACGAGAATCTGGAAGTGACGTTGGAAAGTGCAACAGGTAGAACTCCAGTGCTACCACCACGACTTAGCTCAGCAAGGGGGTGGGTTCACGATAGTTAATTCGAAATTTCGAATGTAATAATTTTGATATTGAATATAACCAAGTAATACAAAAAAGTTGAGTTAACTTACTTATTCTTATATCCGCAAGCGATTCAGCTGAAAATTAAAAGGACGCCAGCAATTTTAAGATAGCGAACAAAGGAATAATAGTTAAAATAGAAAAAGTTACCAATACGTTTTAAAAGAGAAAAAAAGCGCAAAGGATTGGTAATTGGGACAGTGATGTTCGACCGTGAAAGGTTAGAAATAACGGATCTGAGATCCGTCATGAAAAAACAAAAAAAAGAACAAAGAAAATGCGATTTACAATTGAATTAAATATCAAATCGATACCACCTTTTTAAATACCTGTGACCAAAATCTTCTTCCTTCTAAAATTTTCCTCTTTCCTTCTTCGACAATCCTTTTTTTTCCACTTCACCAGTTTGATTACCACTTTCTTTTTTTTTATAACCTTCCTTTATTTTTTTTTTCTCACTATATAACCACTCTTAAAATCTTCCACTAACTTTTCTATATTTGTTTTTGTTAACTTCTGATCTTTTTGCAAGTTCAAAACGAAGTGACGTTCAGGACCCACTCGATGATTTGAATTCGCCGAGCTTTCAGCTAATATCGAATGGCGAATCTCTATCACGTCATCAACAGCCATTTACATTGGCCGTTGAGAGCCACTTTGTGATGAGACACTCGTGTTAAAATCGTATTATTAATAAAATATTTTTAACGCAATGAAACACCATTCACTTTGAAGAATTGTACACAACTGATTTTTATTGAACAATAAATTTTTCTTGAACAAATGAAAGCATAATACAAAATTGCAACTATGAACTTCAAACTCCAAGCGTGAGAACAGGTGAATAGCAAAAGTGAAAAGTTAAACACGAGAAGCGTGAACTACAAAAATTTTAGTTGGTCACACACTGAAAGACGAGAAGCGTGAGCTACGAAAAATTCACCTGGTCACAGACTTGAAATGAAAAATAGAAAAAATTAGGGTTCATGTTGCAATAATGCAAACCAAAGGTATTTATGAGTTTAAAACAACTTGTAATAGAATAGTTCAAATAAAATTTGAACATACTCCCCCCTTTTGAGGGTTCTTAACTCTCTAAACTTAACTTTATGGCCTTAATTTTAAACGTTGACCTCGAAAGTTCTGGGCATAGGGGTTGGTCTTCTTTTTCGAATATAGAAAGCGATGATGATCCCAATCATGCATGTCAGTAAAAACAAACTGCTTCCGTAGTGATGGTAATCATGTAAGTTGATATCAGTGGGGGCAGGCAGATTCTTGGATTTGTCCATTACATCTTTTATTTTGGACTTAAGATCCTCAAACTCGGATGGGTTAATGTGATTTCCTTCAGTGGGTACGTCTGTTGTCCTTAATGTTGTTTCTTTATTTATGTTCCAACTGCTTGCATTGGCGCTAGGAATAAAATGAGATGTTAATTTGCTCTCATAACTAATTTTACCTTTGATGACGATGTTGGGTAGTTGAAGCACACAAGGTTTCTTGAATTCCAGAATACCATTTCCACATAAAGTAATAGCTGTGCTTTTATCTCTGCAAACCAAGTGACCAGACACTTTTGATGGATTAGAAAAAATCCAACTGTTCGAAGATGTAAGCCTTTTCCAAACGTTTTGTGACTTTGTTGACTTTAAGGTACATTTGTTGAAGCTTTCCTCTTTATGATTTAGTAAAGCCATTTCACAAATTTCTGAAGTTCCTTGCTGGATAATTGTTGGGTGTACTTGGTTGCACATGTAATTAGTTGATTGCAACCGTTTGCATGCTCCCAGCTCGAAGCTACTCAACAGGAAATATCTATCTCTGGGTAATGATACAGCTAGATATTCAGCCGATGTTTCCACTACAAAAGTCTTGTTTCTGTGAATTATAGGAACATTTAAAAGATTAAAAAGTTGAAATTCTTCAGCATCCGTTAGTGGCAGTAACATTTCAAATACGAATGAATCATTTAGGCATCGACCTTTTACTGATGACATTTTATACATATCAATAACTGATCCTTCTGGCAATATTAAATAAGAAGGTAGATTACTTCTAACAAGCTTCAGCTGCTCGCCTAATTGCTTGGGTGTTATAAGTTGTGGATTTATGTGTCCATGATTTAAATCCAAAATAACATCTAAAAGCATTTCTTGTATATGCTCGAAATTCGTGAGAACAAGAATTAGATATGAAGTCAATGATCCGAGATTCTGTTTTGCTCCGTTAGCCTTCTGTTTTTCGTTGATGATTTTAACGGTCTTTTCGAGGTGTTCATTTAAAGCCTTAAACTGATTTTGAACTTGAATGTGATCACGTTTTAAAATATTTGAAGTAGCATCTGCAATTGAACTTTGTTTTCTCAAAAGTTCAATCAAATGATCTTCATTCTTGTAGGCATTGTTGATTTGGCCTTGAATTTTGTCTGCACTCTCTTGGTCAAGAATGCCAAATAGGCTATGTGCCAGAGTTCCAACAATGTCGAAAGGTGATCTTTCTATTCTGGTTCGTTCATATTTTGGCGCATGATAATTGCGAAGCAACTCATTGTTATGTTCGATAACCGCGATCCTATTTTGCAATGTTTCTAGTATTGGTTTGTAATACATTTGAATGGCAATTTCTTTTGTGCATATATCTTGCATTCTATTGAAATATACTTTAAGCTCATTGAATTCTTGCCAGTAGGTTGTTAGATTGTAGAATACATATATTTTCCAATAAGTGTTTACCGTGCGAATTCTGCCAACATCTTCAAAATATATACCAACACCATCATCAAGTTTCTTAGTGATTACTTCTGGCTCCTGTGTTACTGCCTCACACACGGATGAAGGTATTATGATAAGTACACAGAGTAAAACCGACAGCAATGACATTTTGTTTGCCTTTCTTTGTCTTAAAGATCTTGTGCTTCTCGTTGGTTTAGGGTTGGAACACTCTGAATTTTTGTCTTTATTGCTCGTTTCGTCTATTGGTAGTGGACAAAGATTATGTATTGCTCGTTGGTACGTTCCAGTCTGAGTTTTTATATTAGCCACTCGTACTTTATCATCTTTTCCTTTGAACGTTTCAATCACACGTCCTAATTTCCAGCGCATCGGAGGAGTATTTTCTTCTTTAATAATCACCAATGTATCAGGTTTAAGATTTTGGGACTCAGTCTTCCACTTGAGTCTTTGCTGCAGAAGATGTAAGTACTCATCAGACCATCTTTTCCAAAAGTGTTGTTGAATGTGTTGAATTTGTCTGAACTTATTTAGGCTGCTCAATTTACAAGTTGTTACATCTGGTTCTGCTATTGCTGTAAGAGGATTTCCGATTAAGAAATGTCCGGGTGTGAGAGCTTCCAAATCATTTGGATCAGATGATAACGGTGTTAACGGCCGAGAATTCAATATTGCTTCAATTTGTATTACCACAGTAAGTAACTCCTCATATGTAAGGGATGCTTCACCGAGGTGGCGAACCAGGAGCATCTTTGCAGATTTAACGGCAGCCTCCCACAGGCCTCCAAAATGCGGAGAACGAGGTGGAATGTTTTTAAAAGTTATTCCTTCTTCGAGGCAATATGTTTGGATTGCTGCTTGTATTCTATGCGAATTGAATGTTTTTGTTAGTTCTTGTAATTCATTCCTGGCGCCAACAAAATTTGTTGCATTATCGCAAAATATCGTGTGGCAAAGTCCTCGCCTTCCTACAAATCGTTTTAATGCGTATATAAATGATTTAGAGGACAAATCACCTACTACCTCTATGTGTATGGCTTTAGTAGAAAAACAGACAAAAATGGCTAAATAAGACTTTGTAGGACTCTTACCTCGGACCCTGTGGTGAGTCTTTATTGGACCGCAAAAATCTACACCAGAGTGATAAAAAGGTCTTGATGAATTGACCCTTTCTGCAGGCATATTTCCCATCAGTTGATTGATGAATTTTGGCTTTGTTCTGAAGCATATCATACATTGACTAATTACCTTTCGGGCTGCATGTCCAACGCCTAAGATCCAGTACTGTTGTCGGGAAATTGCTATTAATGCTCTATGCGAAGCGTGCATGTGTTTATAATGAAGATATGTTAAAATTAAACTCGTTACTATATTAATTTTAGGAATTAAAATTTGATGCTTAGCATCTACAGATAACTTGGCATTTTTCAATCTTCCACCAACTCGTATGAGTTTTGTTCTTTCATCAAAATATGGAGTAAGAGATGCTATGCATGAATTTCTTTTTACAAACTTTCTTCCTTCTAAAGCTCGATATTCCTCTGGGAATGACATTATTTGTGTGTAAACAAGAATCCATCGCGTTCCTTCTCTTAATTCCTCAACACTTAGCTGGCCTGTGTTCCTAAGTTCATTTGGTTTTCTGCAATTGTAATAGAATCTATAACAGAATGAAAATATTTTTCTCAATGTAAAAAATGAACTTCTATAATTGATGTTTTCGATCAATTTTTGATCGTTTTGAATTGCGACCGACAATACCGATTTTTTCTTACGACGTTCTGGAATCACTTCAGGATATTCGTATTCCTTGAATTGAATAGTTTCCTCATTTCTTAGAAAATCTGGACCTTGGAACCATATTGATGATTTGAATAGTCTTTCTAAGTTTGATCCTCTGGACACCAAATCAGCCGGGTTTAAATGGCCTGGGATGAATTGCCATTGATGAAACTCTGAAAGTGATTGAATTTTTGCAACTCTATTGGCTACAAAAGTTTCCCAGGTGTAAGAGGGTGATTTAAGCCAAGCTAACACTGTTGTAGAATCTGTATAAAAGGATACCTTGTCAATTTTCTTTGGAAGTATTTGAATTATCCTATCCACTAATTCTACCATAAGTACTGCTGCTTGTAGTTCCAAACGAGCTATGCTGATTGCTTTCAATGGCACAACTCTTGATTTTGAGCAAAGAAGCTGGCAAAAGCTTTGGTTTTTTTCGTCAGTTGATCTCAAGTATACGCACGAACCAAAGGCATTTAAGCTGCTATCGGAGAAGGCATGAAGTTCAATTCTCTTGGCAGAGGGAAGAAGAACGTATCGTGGAATGTTTATTGTGTTCATGAGGGAGAATTGCCCAATGTAGTTTATCCATTTTTGAGCCTTTTCAATTGAAAGCTTGTCATCCCAAGACAGTTTTGATTTCCACAACTCTTGTAAGAATAGCTTGCCAATGACAATTATAGGCCCAAGTAAGCCAAGAGGGTCGAAAAGTCTTGCAAGATCGGCCAAAACTGTTCGCTTTGTTATCTGAGTAGCTATTTTATTTATTTTCTCATCATTAAAACTGAATTTAAAGACATCTTGTGAAGGATCCCATATAAGTCCAAGTGTTTTGACTATCTCAGATTGATGAAAAGTTACGAGTTTCTCTCTATCTGCTTCAGGAATTCCTTCTAAAATCATAGGATGATTGGAACAAAATTTTTTCAATTCAAAATTACCTCCTTTGAGTAGACAAACTATCTCATTGAGCAACTCATGAGTATCGTCAATGGTCTCTGAACCTGCCAAGCAATCATCCACGTACACATTGTTTTTAACGGCTTGTGAAGCTCTGTAAAATTTATCTTGATTGTCTTCTGCTAATTTAACAAGGCACCTGGTGGCAAGGTAGGAAGCCGATGCTGTCCCATAAGTCACAGTATTTAATTTATATAACTGCAATGGTTTATCAGTTCTTGACCTCCAAAAAATAAGTTGAAAGGATCGATCTTCATCGTTCATTAAAATTTGGCGATACATTTTTGTTATGTCAGCAGTGAAGACATATTTGTGCATCCTGAATTTCAAAACTATTGAAAATAGATCTGGTTGAACTGTTGGGCCCACCATGAGTATGTCATTTAGTGAGTGGCCAGAAGTTGTTTTCGCTGAAGCATCAAAAACTACTCGGAGTTTTGTAGATGAACTTTCGGGTTTTATGACGCAATGATGGGGTATGACGTAGTGTCTATCTGGAATATTGTCTTTGTTGATTGGCGTCATGTGTCCCAATGTTTCATATTCTTCCATGAAACTGGTGTAAGATTTTTTCAACTCTTCATCCTTGCTCAATTTGTTTTCTAATAAAAGAAACCTCTTTCTAGCTACTTGAATAGAGTTACCTAAAAACATGGTAGGATCCTCCTTAAATGGTAATTTGACAACGAATTTGCCTTCAGAATTCCGACTTGTATGTTTCTTGAAATGTTCTTCACATTGATGTTCCTCCTCACTGTGAGTACTAATGGGAGTGTCATGGTTTTCGGTTTCCCAGAATGAGCGAACGAGTTTGTCCAACGATGTCAATGATGGCTTTGTCACTATATGACAATGAGCATTTAAATTTGAAGCTGGTGCACCTCCGGCTACAATCCATCCTAACACTGTGTTTCGTAAAATTGGTAGATCGTTTGAAATCTTGTACTCTCCTTGTAAAAACATATCAAAGAAAAGTTCAGCTCCCAATAGCATGTCTATTTGGTTAGCCTTGCAGAATGAAGGATCTGCCAGCTTAATGTGACTTGGAATCTTCCATAAAGAAACGTTGATTTCTTGGCTGCATTGGTAGTCACTTATTCGAGACATTAGATTCGCTTCAATTGTTGCTTTATAGGATGATGTTCTGGATTCAAATGTTAGTGAGGCCACGAAATCAGACCTGCACTCTTGAGCACCTATTCCACTGATGGGAGTATCCTTGCGCTGCTTCTTGATTCCTAACTGTTGTACGAATGATGTTGTTAAAAAATTTAGTTGAGATCCAGAGTCAAGGAGAGCCCTGCACGGGACTCGTGTACCACATGAAGAAATCACATTCACCACTGCCGTAGCTAAGTAGACATGACGCTTCTTGATATGCGTTCCTGATGCTGCGTTAACTGTTTGATGCACTGGTGGGTTGCTGCTGGCTTCTTGTTGCTGGTGTATTTTTTGTTGCCCCTTCTGCTGATGAAGTAATGTGTTGTGGGGCATGTTGCATTTTTGACATTTTCGGGATGAGCATGATTGGGATAAATGACCTTTCTTCAAACAATTCCTGCACAACATCAGCCTATAGACAGCTTTCCCTCGTTCCGAATCTGAAAGAGACAAGAATTTACTGCAATTGTATATACCATGCTTACTTGAATTGCAAAAATAGCAAATTAGTGTTTTATCCTGATTGATCTTGGGTGCTATGGCCACTGTTGACTTCTGTAACTTATCGCAGCCGCTAATGGCCTCCAAACTCTGGAACTTCCTCTTGCTATCTTGGATTGTTATGGCTTCTAATGTCTGGAATCTTGATTCAACGAACTTCAGGAACTCTTGGATGGTGGGACTGCTTCTGGGATCTTTTATCGCGAATTCAAATTTCTCTCTGCTTTCTCTATCCAACTTTTGCAAGAGAAGATGTACGAGGATTGGATCCCAGCTTGAGGTGTCAAAGTTAAGATTGTTGATCACTTGTAAACACTCTTTTGTGTTATCATGAAGTCTTCTTAAACTTGAACTTGTTGCTGTGCTGACTGACTGCGTTAATAATTTGTTCAATTGAGCAGTCAAAAGCAATCTTTTGTTGTTGAAGCGTTCGACAAGTACGCCCCAAGCTATCTCATAGTTGCTGTCAGTTGGCTTGAAATTTTGTATCAATTCCTGCGCCTTGCCAGTGACGTTCGCTCTCAAAAAATATAGTTTTTGTGCTGGTGGTATTGGCTGATCATGAATCATTTGCTTAAACAAATCATGGAATTGTAACCAGTTTAAGTATTCACCATCAAATTTAGGGAGCTCGATTTTTGGAAGCTTCATCATTGCACTAAGAGGTTTTGATTCACTTCTCCTTTCTTGAGAGAACGAAATGTCACCAAATAGCTTGATTAAAGCCTCTTCTACCCTCTCTTGTAAGTTGAAGTACTCTTCTACTTCCTCAGCACAAACTTCCTGATCCAACTTCCGATACAGACAGGTAATTTCATCCCAATTCTGCTCCAAACTTCTTGTTTTGATTTGGGAGAATTGTGCACTTTCGTTGATTAATGACTGCTCCAGAATCTTGTTTAAGGACCTTTTCAAGATATTAATCAACAAATGATATCTTTCTTTGTTCCTCATTTGCGCTCTTGGTGTGATCAATTCCTCTTCTGGACTTGTAAAAACTCCCTTCCTGATTTTGGGAACTGCACCTTGTTGATGAGTTGTGTCTTGGAACTGCTTCTGAAGTTCATCTGGATTATTACCATCCTTAAGTTTTTTTAATTCTTCAATTCTTCGATGTACATCGTTCGTCATCAGTTCAGCTGCCTTTCTGACCAACTCGAAGTAATCCTTTTGAAAGTAAGGATGGTCCATGTGACCTGGGAATCTGTCGCGCAAAATTGAATCATTTTGATCAAATTGGTCCCATAAAGGATCTAGTTGCCCCTTTTTCTTGTTTAGGTAATCTAGAGTTTTCCTTGAGGGACCATCCTTGTTGTAATTCCGAACGATGGTACAAATTGCTTCGCCTACTTGTTCTTGATGGGCGGCGAGTTCTTCAATAGTTTGGTCAATTGTAGCCATTGTATATGATGTGTGTTTTTTTTTTTTTTTAACTTTAAACACTGTTACCACTTTAAACACTTTATTAATAACACTTTAAATAATTCTTTTTTTTTTTTAAATGCTACAGGTTATTAAAACTCTTTTTAATTATGTCCTGTCACGGTCGCCAATGTTAAAATCGTATTATTAATAAAATATTTTTAACGCAATGAAACACCATTCACTTTGAAGAATTGTACACAACTGATTTTTATTGAACAATAAATTTTTCTTGAACAAATGAAAGCATAATACAAAATTGCAACTATGAACTTCAAACTCCAAGCGTGAGAACAGGTGAATAGCAAAAGTGAAAAGTTAAACACGAGAAGCGTGAACTACAAAAATTTTAGTTGGTCACACACTGAAAGACGAGAAGCGTGAGCTACGAAAAATTCACCTGGTCACAGACTTGAAATGAAAAATAGAAAAAATTAGGGTTCATGTTGCAATAATGCAAACCAAAGGTATTTATGAGTTTAAAACAACTTGTAATAGAATAGTTCAAATAAAATTTGAACAACTCGCGATCCTGCTTACTTGCCAGTTATTCTCTCAAAATTTTGCAACTCATCCACAAAATTTTCTTTTAAAAAAAGATTTTAATAATTCTCAATGAAAAGTTATCCAAAATAAGTAAGTCCGTCTGGTTTGGCTTCACTCGGCATTTCCAATGACTTTTGTTGACCTGTCAAATAGAATTTCCACTTAACTGAGTGAGAGAACCGATAGTTGGTAAACCACGGCTGTCCCGCTTTCACACAGTTAAGTGGTCCATCAAATGTCAAACGACATTTGGTATTTATCAAGAAATAAACTATTCGAAAGTGCGCGATTTCTTAAGGAATAAAATTTCCGTAACAAAATAGATGTTGGTTCCTCGGTATATTGATGATAGTACGCATCATTAGATACATTATTCAGGTAGCTTTTATATATTTTTTTGCAGGAAACGGGAACGAGCAAGGACCAAGTCTTTCAATGCTGTCAATTTTATTCATCAAAATCTATTGTTGTCATTGTTTTCTAACTATAGAAGTTAATGTTAAACATTCAACGTGTGCGTAACCCAACACGCACTTCCACATAGCGCATCATTTTCCCAACAAACCAAATTATAATATTAACACCGTGTCTTGCTTAGCATCAGTTGTCAGCGACAACCTTAAAGTAATAACAACTTCAACCCATCAGAAACCCAAGCAAGACCCACTTCCAGCTACTAATACATGTCAGATCATTTGATTTAACAAATTAAGCATTAGATTGTAAGAATAGAGCATAAAGAAATTAAATTTTAAATAAAAATTCCGTTGTTAACTGAACCACAACCAGAAAAGATTTCTTAGATAGGTACTCGTCATGTTTGAATACCGGTTTTAGATCTTGAAACATTTGAATGTTGAAAACCCAATAATAATAAGCTCACATTTTCGTCTTGTTCTGTAGAACACAACTCAATATCCATCAGCTTTGTAAAATTACAAACATCTCGTCTACAAAATTACAAGTCTAACACAATAATGCTTAGAGTTTTAAAAAACCTTTCCAAATTCGATTTTAAAGTATATTTTTGTTTAGCTTCATAATATTTAAATTACCCTTAAGTTGAAAGATTCTTGAATTAAATGGAAAAAAAATTGGACAAGAGAGATAACTAGGGCGCTAAGATTTGATAACGGTTTTTTTTTTTTAGTCGAAGAGTAAAAAATAAGAATTTTTTAATATGGAACGGTCTATCTCCTCCCGTTTAGGCGTTAGGGACAATTAAAAATAAAAATTCTTTGAATGGAAAACGAGTTTTAAAAATAACGGTAAAAACTACAATTAAGTTTTACGCATTCTTTGGAGGTCAAAACTCTATCAGGCTGTTTAAAATCAAGTGAAAAAAAATTCATAGTTTTCGAAGTGTAATTTTTCAATTTTTTACGAATTTCTTTAATTTTTTTTAATTTAATTTCAACTTGGTGAATTATTAATTCGCAGTTTATTTTACCAGTTTAGTTTTTATCGTTCCATGCTATCTATTTTCTTTTTTACTTTTTATTTTGATATAAGGCATCCAAAGCATATTATTATTCAAAAACTGTTAATTTTCTTACAATAAAGCCTAATATATTTTTAAATCTCATTTTCTTTCAGACTGGAATTTTATCCGGCCTGCCTCATTTGATGAGAATGATTTTTGCCTACATATTCTCAATTTTTGGCGATTATCTTCTTCGAACAGGAAAAATGTCGCGAACCAATGTAAGAAAATTGGCCACTACATTTTGTTGTATTGTCAAAGGTTGTGTTGTGTTGGCTTTAGCTTTTTTCGGCCACAATTCAATCGCAGCAATAGTGTTTTTGACAGTTGCAACAATGTTTCATGGTGCCGTATCATCTGGACCACTTGCTAGTATTGTAGATATTTCACCAAACTATGCTGGTATAGTTCTTGGAATTAGTGGAATGATTGGTGTTCTTCCAGGATTCATCTCGCCATTTATTGTTGGAATTCTTACATTAGGAAATGTTAGCTTTTAGTTAATTATTGAAATTTTTTTAAATTCTTTTTATTTTTTTAAGCAAACAAATGAAAGCTGGAGATGGGTATTTATTATCACTGCTGGAATGTTGATCACATCTGGATTAATTTATGTTTTGTTTGGCTCATCAACTCTCCAAACCTGGAATACCCCACGGAAGGGGGGAGGAAATCATTTGCTGGCCACCCATAAAGCTACAAAAAACAATACTTATGCAGATGAAAAAGATCTCGAACTCCTTAACCAAAATAACGAAAGCAACTAACATCAAGGCTTCGAAATTTTTGCTCTACGTTGTAATTTATTGTGTACTAGAGGACCCGGCGAACTTTGTCTCGCCTGGCTGATAGATTGGCCGATATTGCACCAACCGATCAAAATTTGCATTATTCTCGAATTGTATTGAGTTGAAGTCCGTCTTTTCCTTGAAGTATACTATTCATATTTAAAAATTAATAAATGATAATTGCGCCACCTTAAAGTATACTATATACATATATATTGCAAATCTCAACTATCGTATAATGCTTTTAGGAGTCAATGAGTGTGGAATTTTTGGATTGAAAAAACATTATCTAGTTAAACATATAAACCTTCCTCTTCAATCACTCTATCTATTAAAAAAACGCATCAAAATCCATTGCGTAGTTTTAAAGACACAAAGAATGTAAAAATGTTTGTGTAAACTGTGTGAGTAGTGTGTACCGAGGTGAAATGTCTTCGCAAACAGTTTGAATAAATTCAAAAAAAAATTCGAGTTTGTACAAACATGTTTGAATAATGTAGTGTAGGTTAAAGTTTTGCTGAAACAGCTGTCAAATAATTATAATTTATGAAGAAGAAAGACAATTTTGGGTGGAATTTATTAAATTATATAAAAGTTTGAAAAGTAACGACTATTGCAGAGTTGTAAATTTTCAAGTACCAGTACCAGTACAAGTACCAGTACCGGGTACTGGTATTTGAAAAAATCAAGTACCTGGTACTTGGTACTTGAAAATCACAAGTACAAGTGCCATGGCAAAACAAAATGTATGAAAATTGTATTAATACAAATTGTTAAATTCTTTTTGTTAAAATCTGAGTACTTACCTCACTTCCAAATTTGTTTATTTTTTTTTTGTTTTCTTTAGTCACGCCGCACTATGTGGCAAAATGCCGATTTCGTGCGATTAAGTCAATTTTGAAAATTTACGATTTTCATCAAAATTTTTATGGAATTATAAATTAGACATTATTTCCAACCTTGTTCTGAAATTTCATAAGATTATTATGCGCCCTTTCGAAGCTAGATGCTCTCAAAGATTGGGATTTAGCCTGAAAATTTAAATTACTTTTTGTAACCATTTCTTACATTAAAATATTTATATTTTGAAAAAAAAAAATGTAAGTCAACCCGTTTATAATTAATCGCACGAAATCGGCATTTTGCCACATAGTGCGCCGGTCGGTAGCCGCTGCTAAAAGTATTAACTTCTTTCGCGATCTGTTTGAATCAAATTCTTAAGTATCTTTGGACTGCAGTACTTCCCAAGTACCAGTCGATGCATATGAAAAACTTGTTGAAAAACTTAAAGAATTTGATTCAAACAGATCGCGAAAGAAGTTAATACTTTTAGCAGCGGCTACCGACCGGCGCGACTAAAGAAAACAAAAAAAAATAAACAAATTTGGAAGTGAGGTAAGTACTCAGATTTTAACAAAAAGAATTTAACAATTTGTATTAATACAATTTTCATACATTTTGTTTTGCCATGGCACTGTTCCTTCAAAGGAATTAAAATAATTTTAATTTTCACTTCGATGCTAGCATTTCGTCCTTGAGCAGTTGGAAGTTCGTCCAAAGGATGTGTTTCGGCATGCCAATCAGGACTACTTAAATTAGGGAACGTATCAGAATCCCGCTTTTTAAAATCCCGTTTTTCAAAAATCCCGACAAAATTTTTTTAAAATACCGCCTTCTAAAATACCGTTTTTTTAAAATACCGTTTTTTAAAATCCCGTTTATTCAAAATCCCGTTCTATTATAATCCCGCTTTTTAAAATCCCGCCTCATCCCGCTCTATCCCGCCTTATTCCGTTCGTTTTTATTTTTAAGAATGCATGTTTAAATCTTATTTATTTCATATTGGTTATATTTCACGTTTTATACTTTTAAGATGTTATTCAAGATCTAAGATAACTCGACTAAAAGAAAATAGGCACTTTTGTTGTTCATCACTGTACACTTATTTTTTGCTCACAATAACAAAACTATTTTTATTGTCCAAAATTATATTGCAGTTAACGGCTAAAGGTTTTACCGCTATCATTTATTGCAGTGACAAGTGGCTAATGTGAAACAAATTTTTTAATCTTTAGAAAGGTTAACTGAGCAGCAGAACAACTGACCGCGATGAGTTTTTGTGTTAGTGAAGTAAAATCGAATAAAGGTGCCCGAAAATTAATAGTTGATGGTTGGTTACGATTATCACCTTGAAAGGCAAGTAGATGAAGTGTACCGATGGGGAACGTATCAGAATCCCGCTTTTTAAAATCCCGTTTTTCAAAAATCCCGACAAAATTTTTTTTAAATACCGCCTTCTAAAATACCGTTTTTTTAAAATACCGTTTTTTAAAATCCCGTTTATTCAAAATCCCGTTCTATTATAATCCCGCTTTTTAAAATCCCGCCTCATCCCGCCTTATCCCGCCTTATTCCGTTCGTTTTTATTTTTAAGAATGCATATTTAAATCTTATTTATTTCATATTGGTTATATTTCACGTTTTATACTCTTAAGATGTTATTCAAGATCTAAGATAACTCGAATAAAAGAAAATAGGTACTTTTGTTGTTCATCACTGTACACTTATTTTTTGCTCACAATAACAAAACTATTTTTACTGTCCAAAATTATATTGCAGTTAACGGCTAAAGGTTTTACCGCTATCATTTATTGCAGTGACAACAATTTTTGTTTATTAAAAATTAATTGTCTAGAATTTCCTTTTTGTTTTTTTTTTGTGTTCTTAAAATAAAATAAAATAAAATGTATATGACTACAAAATTTGGTTGTATTTCACTTATTTTAAAGTTTATTATTATCCCGCTTTTGCATTCAAAACTAGTTGTTTTATTTTAAAAAAAATCGCGCGATTTTTTTTTTTTAAATAAAACAAATAGTTTTGAATGCAAAAGCGGGATAATAAGAAACGGGATTATAAAAAACGGGATTATAAAAAACGGGATGATAAAAAAGCGGGATTATAAAAAACGGGATTAAAAAACGGGATTTAAAAAAACGATCGCGCGATTTTTTTTTAAATAAAACAACTAGTTTTGAATGCAAAAGCGGGATAATAAGAAACGGGATTATAAAAAACGGGATTATAAGAAACGGGATTATATAAAACGGGATTATAAAAAAGCGGGATAATAATAAATGGGATTATAAAAAACGGGATTAAAAAAACGGGATTTAAAAAAACGGGATTATAAAAAGCGGGATATCGTACCCAACCCCTTAAATTATAATTATTGATAAAGAAAGTTGTACAAGTAGCAACAAGCTATGTAATACGATTGTTTTTACTTTATCTGGATCCAGATATATCGTCTTTTGTAAAATTCTAAAGCGCGATACCAGCATGCCGAACATATAGAATATGGTAGAATAGAAAGCTTAATCAGCCACAAATATATATGGCAAATCAGCGCTCGATTCTAAAAAAGGTTTTGGTTTCGGCAAGCCAAGTGTTCTATTTTGAAGTTTTTCATTAAACTTCGAATCTCTTAATATACCCGCATCTGATGCTTAGTTCATAATTTGCATTTGTGAGCGCCATGAGTAGAGTATAATTAGCTGCGTTTTATTGGTAATCTATCCCTAACATAGTATTCGAGTACCAATATAACGCTTTTTTTTTCTTCTTAAAGTTGGTGACCCTGCATTATTTGTCAAATTATTGATGTCAACATTTCTAAATCTTCTGTCACGGACAAAATATAAAAGGGAAATGTGCACTTAAAAATAAAAAAAAATTAAATGCATATTGCAAACAAAAGTTGTAAGTATACAAACTTACTTGTTAAAGAAATTTCTGGAAATTTGAGTTTTAAATCAAAATAAACAAAAGCTGTTCTACATGAGGTGCGTTCGAAGAATGTATAATTGTGTAAATTATTGGGTCGAAATGGAAAATGCATGAAAACGGTTGTTGAGTTGAAGTTTGCATGGAAATGGAAACCGAGTTGGTTCAGATTGTTTTTTACTTATATTTGTAGTAAAACTTTGAAAATATATTTATTTTCTTGTTAGATTTACCACCCACAGATTAAAGTTCACCATTTTATCAACTCCCTGTTCAATTTTATTGGCTTATATGGAAGAGCGAAAACTATGGAACTGTTAGGATGGTTTTTTTTTTTTTTATTAAAATATTAATGTCTTAAAAAAACTATTTTTTTCTTTTATAATAGAAGTAAAATTCGAACAAACCGTAGTTACATGAATTTAAATACAAAATATTTATACAGGTATTACCATTTTGAAAAAGATTTTTTTAAGTATGAGAATCCCGCCAATCAGCCCAGGAACGTATTCGCGAGGCTTCAATTATGCCATCATAAGGAATTTGAGTTACTTGTTACTTGTCAATTTTCAATGTCTCTTATTACGTATCGATCATTCGGACGAACCTTATGCACTCTATATGGACAATGGACCACGGAATTTAGGGATAAACTTTGTGTTAGAACCGGCTGTTGTATCTGTATTTGGATTGACGTTTGAATTGTCAAAAGTGAAAGTAGTCAAGTTTTGTTAGCTCCCGATATTATTTTAAAAAAAGTCTAAATTAAAATTGAATTTATATATTTTTGTCTTCGACAAACAAAGTAATAATTTTAAATTATTAGTTGAAGAAATTCGCCTGAATTTTTTACAAGGTATGCAGCTCTTTTAAAGTAAAAACAAAAAAATTAAAATAGCTTTTGCTGAGTACCGGAATACACATTATTTGTATATACCGCAAAAGAGGGGTAGCTGAAACATCACCGGAAGTAGAATCCAACAACAAAAGGTTATTGCAAGAATTGTGACACACGCCGTTGATGTTGGAAAGCTTTCAATTCCCGATTTAAAACAAATCTTTAATGACTGTCTAACCGAGAAAATCAGCATTGTCAACCGAAATTCTATCATTGAAACTGACAAACACCGAACTTACTGAAAAACTGAAAAACTAGCTCTAATGACAGAAAGATGTGATCTTCTCGAATCACAAGTGGAGGCTTTGGCACGAAAAGCCAATGAAAATATTGTTGTCTTACATTTGCCACTTAATGAAAATACCAATCCTACCGAACTTGCCACTCAAACTTGCAAAGGATTGCTTAAATTTACACAGACTGATGTGTTACCTGTACAAAAATCTTGAGAAATTATTATCACCAAAAAAAAAAGGAGGAACTGTCATTTTAGAGCTTCAATCGAGAGAACTTTTAGATCGCATCAGTCACAATAGGGTGCACCTGCCGTCTGCCATAAAAAATAAATGAAGTAATTAATTTTGAAATATTGTCTTATAACATAACAGGTCTCAAAAGTAAGCTCTTGTTACAAGATTTTTTTAAATTTATATTAGATTTTGATATAATTATTTTATTAGAAACATTTATTGAACAAGGAAATGAAAATAATTTTAATAAGTATTTTAGCGGTTATAAATTAAATTGGGTTCCAGCCACTAGAAGTAATGTAATGGGAAGAGCTAGTGGAGGCATTCTTTGTGGTATTAAAACAAGCACTGTTGGTAGTTTTGTTGAGTTTAAAAATATTGAAAACAGGGTTGTTAAACAAATCAGTAATAATTTTTTCAAGTATTTTATCATTCCACTATATTTAAATTGTAATAACTGGCAGAATGATTTCGATTACTTATATAATTTGATGAATAACAACGCTTTTGGAAATATAATGTTGATTGGAGACCTCAATGCTCGAATCGTTGAATACCAAAATCCGATTTCACATCATACAGAATCTCAAAATGGTTTTAAAGTGAAAAGGAACTCTAAAGACGCTACAATTAACTCTAATGGCAGAACTCTGATAGATTTCTTGGAAAACTTTGGTTTCTTGGTTTTGAATAAAGTTTCCAAAGGAGATGATAAAGACGAACTAACTTTTATAAGCCGTCAAAGACACTCAGTCATTGACTTATGTGCTGCGTCTGGTCTATGGGTCAAATCCGCAGTTGACTTTGAAGTACTTGCAGCTACATTCTCTGCTCATCTACCAATTGCAGTGAAAATCTGTCTCGAAAATAATATGATTCAAAGGCTCTCACTTAACTTACAAAAATTAAAATGGATGGAGAACAGACGTGCACTTTATCAACATCGTCTTAATAGAAATATGAATGTCCTGCCTTTAATACAATCATCGAGATCAATTGATGAGATCGCAGAAAGTATAATGGATGCCATAAAGACTTCAGCTTCATATGCACTTACCAAAACCCAAAAAGTTGAACCAGTAAAAAGATGGTTTGACAATGACTGCAAGCGACTACGAAAAAAATCTTTTGTGTTCTTAAAGCTTTTCAGATCGACAAACGCTATATTCTTCAAAACCCAGTATCTGCACTTTAATAACGGGTACAAACAACTATGTCTAACCAAAAAACACGATTATCTGAAATTTTTAGCTCAAAAATTCATCTCTTGTAAGGACTCGAAAGCATTTTGGAATAATGTGAGGGAACTAGGAGGACGTTCTCAAACTGCAAACAATAACGCTATAGAAGAAGACAGTCTTGCAGATCATTTTAAAATGCTGTTAGCCAATAATAATACTACCATGCTAGAGTTTAGCTATGCGCAACCACACACCTGTGTATACGAACTAGACTGCCCAATTTCACTGAACGAACTGTATACAGTATTGCATAAGTTAAAAAATAACAAGTCACCTGGTATCGACGGAATCCCTACCTGGTAAACTTTTTCAACCAACTCTACGATGATACCTCCGTTCCCATCTGTTTAAATAAAGCGATTATCTATGCCATTTTCAAGAAAGGGGAGGCTAGCGTTACTGAGAATTATAGGGGCATATCTATTCTAAATACGTTGCGAAAAGTTTTTAGCTCAATTCTCTATGAGAGGCTTATAAGATGGATTGAGTCAACAAGCCGCTTGAGTATTTTTCAAGCAGGGTTTCGGTCCGGATTCTCCACTGTGGATCATATTTTTGCGCTCTCTAGTATTGCATCAAAGTATATAGAGAATTCTAAGAGACTCTACGTTTGCTTCGTGGATTTTAAAGCGGCCTTTGACACGGTAAACAGACAAGCATTAATCTACAAGCTATCATCCATAGGTGTCTCTAGGAAATTTCTTCTGTTATACTCCAAATTTCTGGATACAACAACGGCAGCAGTTTGGAATGGAAGTAACTTATCGGGATAGTTTGGGACGTCCACGGGTGTTCCCCAAGGATGCATTCTTAGCCCAATTTTGTTCGCCCTTTATATTGATGCTAACACTGACATTCTTCCGGGAGGGGTATTATTTGCGGGTTCCTTAGTCAAAGTCTTATTGTATGCTGATGACTTGGTGCTATTGGCTGATACTCCATGCGCTCTGCAACTGCAAAGCATTCAACAACAAACTTCAAGACTACTGTTCAACTTGGGGCCTACAAATCAATGCAAATAAAACAAAAGCTATGATTTTTGAATCTAGACACCGAAGGAGGCTACCGGAGGAATCATGGACCATCAACAATGAAGACATCGATGTAGTAAAGGAGTTCAAGTACCTGGGAGTGTTGTTAACATCCAACCTTAACTGGAGTAAACATGCAAGGGAGAAAGGTAGGGAAGCTAAACTAGCTATAAATCTGATGTGGCCAACGTTTTTAGCATCAAAGTACCGCGTGTTCAAAGCAACAGTAAATACTTGTATGTGTTATGGGGTGCAAGCATTTGAGTGCGCACAACATGAAGAATTCGAAAGTATCCAGAGATTCTTCTTTAAGCGACTATTCCAATTACCTAACGCAACACCAACGTATGCTTTACATGTGGAGTCAGGTCTAGCACCGATTTACATCCAAAATCTCAAATCACATGCCAACTATCTTACTACATTAGTGAAAAGAGATAACGGACTTCATGAGTCAATTTTGTTAAGGCAACTTCGAAGAAACGCTACACCTTTCAAAGAATGGAACCATCTTGCTGCGGCACAAAATGTAACGCTTCCTCTAACTGAGAATAACATTACTGAATGGCAGAATTTATTCGGGGACCTGAATGCAAAAACTGATAGCGTGATATATCGACAATATCTAGAAAGGGCATCCTCTTCAGAAAGTAGAAACATTTACAGGAATCTGAACCACCAATAATTGTCATCCGATATTAACTACTTTTGCAAGGAACTAACTCCAGAAGCTATCGCTATCATTTTTAGAGCGAGAGTCGAATTACTTAATTTGAACTTTGTGCCTTATAGATCTGATTTATCACAAATCTGCACTCTCTGCAATCTAAGAGAACTTGAAGGTACTCACCATTTTATAGCAGTTTGCCCAATATTGCAAGAAATAAGGCGATTATATTTCCAAACTAGTTTTTTGACTTTGAACGAGCTTATTGATATTCTCAACGGAGCAATTGGTTGGGTAAATCTCTTTAAATTTTGTAAACATGCTTTGACATATCGCAATAGTTTTTGAACCTTAAGAAATATTCTCCCAGTTAAAAAAATAACTAATATTTGTGTTTTAAATCACGTGAAAATTGTATAGTATTTATGTTTCAAATCATTAAAATTGCATACAAATCTTATTATCTTTCAAAAATTTGTGTTTCAAATCACGTGACAATTGTCTAGTATTTATGTTGCAAATCATTAAAATTGCATAAAAAGTGTAATATCTTTGAAATTTACCGTAAGAAATGTATCTCAACATTATCTATCATCTATGATCTGTTATAAATTAATTGTATTTAAAAAAAGAACTACTTCCTTTTAAGATTCGCTTTTTCTTAAATAATTCTTTTTCTTAGAAAGTCGAACAAGTTTATAAAATAAATAAAATGTAAAAACTGTGTATTGAAACTGTGTAATTAAAAACTTTCATAGTATGTATACTTAATACTTATACGTGTGTATGTATGTATTTTAGTTAAAAAATACAGGCAGACGGCAGCTTGCCAAGTCCTTATACTCGTATTCTATGATTTAAAAGAATGTAAAACTTATATACTGTAGTAAAGAATTTTATCAATCTGTCTATCATAACAAAATCTCCTTCTGAAAATTCAATATGTGGTTTGTGTGTGTTTGCATGATATCCTGAAGTTTTAGACTGATGGTATTCAATGTTATCAGAAGGTTCATGATAAGAAGACAAATTTCGTTTATTGTCCAAATATTCTGACAAAGTATCAACATCACGACCACGTTGTTCTACACCAAATAATAATTGACAAGGTGTAGCACCAGTGTGGAATGAACCGACCAATGCGAAATTTGAATCGGTTCCGTAATTTTAGATAATATCAGCTTAAGAACTTGATTGACACGCTCAACTTGACCATTACTCTGAGGTTAGCCTGTAGCTATTTTCACATCTTCAATATTATTTTCAAGTAGATATGATTCAAAATCAAGCGATGAAAAACAAGAACCACGATCACTTATGATTCGACGAGGCCGACTATAATATTCAAAATACTTATCTAGACAAACACACACTTCTTTAGTACTTGCTGAATTTACGGTATAAAGTTTGACATATTTTGTAAAAGCATCTACTATAGCCAAAATGTGTTTTCTCTTACAAATAATTGACAGAAGAGGGCCAAAATGATCTACATGAAGAGTATTGAATGGAATAGGTTTCTTTTGAATTTGGTGGAGATTACGATTTGAACTATGTTGTGGCACAGAATACGTTAAACACTGAATACAATTTTGAATATACTTTTCAATTTTTTCTCTCATACCTGGGAACCAATAATGCATTTTGATTTGATCAAGACATTTCATAACACCCATATGAGAATTTTTTCATGTGTCACTCTTATAATTTGCAATTCCATTTCTTTTGGTACATATAACAACAGATTTCCATTTTCTAATCTATCTAATCTTAATCTTAATATATATAAATCTCGTGTCACAATGTTTGTCCTCAATGGACTCCTAAACCACTTAACCGATTATAATAAAATTCGCACACCATGTGCAGTTCGATCCAACTTGAGAGATAGGATAGTTTAAATCTCAAATTATAGTCGCAATTTTAATTTATTGCTAATTATTTGTCTGTTATTATTTGACAGTCACAATTATATCACAAATAATCATATACAGATGTCTCACGCTTATGGAGAAGAATGACCTATGAAATGAAAAAAGCTTTATTTTTAAAAGCTTTAAATAAGATCTATTCCTACAAAATCAAAGCTCTTTCTGAAATATTTTGTTGCTCTACTCTCTGCCACTCTTTTCTATTCTTTTTACCCCTTTCGAGATTATTTGTTTTTGTTTGTCTATTCGTTGCTTGCTTTTTTGTATAGTCTTCCATCCCAGGTATATTTTTCTTTGTGCTACGACTACGACCAAGGCAAGACAAGTGATGGTTTTTTTATTATGCTTTTGTTGTTGTATTTGCATCTATAATTTGTAAGGTCGTCTCAGATTTGAGACAAAATAAAAGCAGAAGATTGAATGTGTTGATTTACACACATGTATGTATAATACATATATTGTGAATTGGTTGGTTTGACTTTGTAGGATTTTTCATTCTGGAATGAATATTTGAAAGATTTTACTTTGGTTCCTAGGAATTAATTTTGTTAAAATGAATGAATATATGTACATATGTATACGAATTTTATTTTCCTGTAAGTCGGTAGGTATATTTCTAAATAGAAAAATAATCAGTTAGGTACCTAAATGCTTTAAATTTTTTTTATTTATTAATTTTGATTTTTTTTAGTTTATCCACAATTTTTTTTAATATTTAGGTACCTAGTCACTACTATTTGTCAGTGGTTAGCTTGTTGTGGTTGAAAACGAGTGATTGAAAAATTTTCTAATTTTAAAATATTATAACTTTATTGAAAGGTGAGTTAAGTGACCAAAAAAAATATTTTGTGATTGGATTTTTTATTTGTCTTTGCCACAAAAAAAATTTTTAATAAAAGAAATATTATGTTAGTCCGTTGAGTGGTAAGACTTTGTAAGCCATATTTGGCTTCGTATGCAGCAAGGGATTATAAAACTACCTATGTACATATTTTCTTTTGTAATCTATTCTTGTGATGTGCATTATTGTTTTAGACTATTTTTTTTTTTGGTTAGAAAAATAGGTAATTTTTATGGAGGATAGTCATTGGTCAATCCCCTTCCTCATATGAAATATGTATTTGTTTTATACCTAACCCTTATTACTATAATTTTATCTGATTTTTTAATAAAAGATGTCTTAAAACATCCCAAAGAAGCTATTTGTAAAGTCTTTTAATTTTTTCTGTATAAACAATAATTCATGCAGTAGAGGGTTAACAATACAAAAAAATAGTTACGAGTAGGTACCTCTGTACATATGCATGTAAATACATGCAAACATATGTACATACATTTGTATGTAGGTATTTCATAAGTTATAAGTAGGTAGGGCTTTTGGGTAGGTTAACTTAAAATAGTTGGTAGCGATCTTACTACATAAAATAAGTAGGTACCTACATATGTACGTAAAAAATACGAATGCAGAAGGGTCAGGTCAAAATATTTCCTAGTCTTTTTGAATGAATAAAATGTAGACAATTTAAATGTTGATACACATATACATAGGTAGGTACCTAAATGAAATATGATTAGCGAAAAAATGTCTTAGGTGATTTTAAGAGTTTTATTTTTTTACATTAATAAAATTTTAAAAATGTTCTGCTCTTAGCCTACTTCATTGATGGCAACTAATGCATAATTACTGGGGACTAATTTTAATACATATTTTAGTGTATTTGAACACTTTTTATAATCGGTTGGAATTCATTTTTTACATATGATTTATTTGATTTAATGAATTAAAACGTACTTATGTACACATTATGTTTTATGTAACTACAAACAAATTATAGAAGATGAAGTATGAATTCATTGAACTTATTAAAATTGTATCTTAGATGTGTAATGGTTGTTAAAATATAATTTTACATCCAAGCGTGAAAATGAATGATTAAAAAGAAACTAAATCACCCACAATAATGATGTATTAATCAACAGTTTCCTTCAATGAAATAGTTTCCAGGGGACACGAACGTGGACGTGGCAGAAACTTTGTTTTTCACTACCTCAGCTCAACATGTGTAACCCACCCACATACCAATTGACTTCAAATTAGATATTTTTTTCTTGTGTGGAAATGAAGATGCCTACGCGATATTTAATATTATGAGCTAGGACGTTTTGCTTAAAATTGAAAAAAAAATCTTACTAAATCAGAACCATAAGATTGCATTTCTTTTTTTCAATACTCGTACATCCCAATAAGAAATATGTATCTACAATTTACACATCTGCAAAAAATACCAACCTGACTATAGTGATACAAAAACAATACATCCCAAGATCCCATACAATAGAAGAAATACAAATAAACAGAAAACATTTTTTTTTTTCTATCAAGAAAAAGAAATATTCTTCAAGAGGAAAAGATCTCTATACTGGAGTTGCCACAGTAACACAATTTTATCCCGGAATATTCTTGTTTGCCTTTCTGATTTAAGGACATATTTTTTATTGACCTACTGTTCCATAGTTCTTTCACCTTAAAATAATTATTTCCTTAAAAAAGGCAATGTATCAAATTGTAAAGTTTAATAAACCTATTTACATTTTGTTTTGAAAATAAATGTTTTTACTAAAAGGACTTATTTTTCTTCGTGAGCAATTCATATTTAACTTGCCCTCAGGCAACACTGCTTTCTGCAATCCAAATCATCAACTTCCAAAATCCTTCCCCACATTGACGTAGATAGATACCTACAAAATGCAATACAAGTAGAATTATCCAGCCAAGCAGGCGCCTGCCAAAGAATGTATACAGGAATACAACAACAATATTCACACAAGAAAAGGAGAAAAAAGAATAGAAATAAAACATATCTCGGAAAAGAAGTGAATCCACAAAAATAACAATGAGAGAAAAAGGGATGTGTGATATTTTTTGTGCCACATTCTTATGAGACGGAGAAATTCATTGAAAAGCTTTACATATGGTCAGTTTCTTCTTTTGGTCTCTCTTCATTTGAACTTTGAAAGTTGTAGCTCTGAATTTTTTGATTTTTGTAGTTTTGTCTGCTAATATTTTGTCGGCTAATAAAATTTCTTAGGACATTTTTTTGTATGGGGATGAGACATCTGTATATGATTATTTGTGCTATTAGGTCATCGGCGTACGCAATTGGGTTTTACCGTTGTTGTTTCGGATTGGATTAATTCGTTTAGTTTACGTTTATAATATTCCTGGACTTTGAAGGAATACGACAATCGCTTTGGTTTTGAATTTAGTTTTGCTTCGTGAATTGGCTTAAAGAAAATATCTCTATATATAAAAACTAGGCGTCCCAGTCATGCTTATTCGAAATTTGGATGCCCCGATATTATGTAATGGGACTAGACTTCCTGTCACACAACTTGGCAGCAATATCATTAGCACCAATATCTTAACCGGCGCGGCGCGGCGCCGGCGGCGGCGCGGCGTAGGGAAGGGTGAAAATGTAATCCCAATAATTTCCACAGATCTTTTGTTCCAGTTTAAAAAACTACAATATCCTCTTAAGCTTAGTTTCGCTAGCTATGGCCATTGGCATTAATAAAGCGCAAGGACAAATATTTAAAGTGGCTGGGGTGAACTTAGAAATGGACAATTTGTTGTATGTATGTATCATGTTCGAGTGTGTCCAATGCCCAGAATCTTAACATTCTATCCCCAAATGGAAATAGATATAATAAATATCGTCTACAGCAGCGTATTAAAAAAATATTCTGTTACGAATTCTCTTCTGTGTTCTAAATCAGAAAAGGGGAACCGTGATACCCCGAATTTAACGCCGCGGGCAAAAGGTAGTACCTACCTTATTAATTCCTAGGAACCAAAATTGTGCAAATATTTATTACAGAATGAAAAATTTCTCCTTGCCAACAAACTCAAACGTAGAGGGGAATATAATCGATGATAAGGGAGTACAGGAGTACAATGATTACAGGGGTAGTACAAATACTCCCTTAGTTAGCAATCCAGCAGCTCTGGTCAAACCTGACATTTCACATGTAAATATACATTGCAGACCTACATACTACATGTACATACATACATATATGTATGTAAATCAACACATCGCTTCTCCGTTTATTTTTTCAAAAATCGGAGGCGATCTTAGAGCCGGGTTACAGATTGGAAAAAAGAAACATTTCGTGGATACACACAGGAAATTGTATGTAGCTTAGCTAGTGTCAGTATATATGATTATTCAAATGAGAAACCACCGCCGCCGCCGCCGACACCACTGCCGGGAAGTAGAAGTGTGACCAGACAATTGCATTTATGTAAAATAACCTTTTTTCATTTGCAATAAAATTTTTTGACTGTTCGTCAAAAGTAATTTTTGGGTATTCCCCATTAGTGCAGGCAAATACATACAGTTTTCCTTGGTCTGTTTTATTGCTACGAGCGCCGACGCGCACCAAAAAATATTTCGGGTTAAAAAAAAGAATGTGAGCACTTTCTTATATTTCTAATTAATATATATTTAAATACATTTCTATTTTCATATTTTTCATTTTCATCTACGATCGGTTCGTGAATGGATTTTTTTTCGGATCTTCTGTGATAAATTTTTTCGTGAACGAATTAAATTTTTCAGTTCTCAACAAAATTTAACTAAGTTAAATCAAACAAATATTTTTCCAAATGATTTTTTTGTCCTAAATTCGAATCTCACTTTATATTTTTTCCATCACGTAAGGTTTTTGAAATATACCTCTTTAAATATCCATAATACTATATTTGTAAGTCTAAGCATAGCACGTAGGAATCCCAAACTTTTTCAATTTCTACTTATTCCTGATGTTTTTTCTTATTATCTAAATAACATCACATTAGTTTTGGCTGCGGAGAAGGTTGTATCGAAGTGAGTTTTTTAAAAGTAAGAAATGTACAGAATAATGAATTCAATGGGAAAGCTGCTTGTTCAACTGGCTCTAAATCTTTAAGAGATATTATGGTTAAACGTTCCTTTAAAGTCAATGTGGGACAGGTGAAGAATTCCAATTCATGAGATACTGAATATATTTAAATTGAATATTGAAGATGGGATTATAGATTTTCAGAAATCATCACAAATTTTATTAAAAAAAAGTACCTATTGCACGAATTTACATAGTTTAAAAAAGCCTACTTTATGATGTTTTTTAAAATTTAAAAGTTGATATCTCAAAAACCTGTCGTGATAGGGTGATTTCGAAGTCGGATTCAAATTCAAGCCAACAAAAACCTTCGGGAAAATATAATTTGATTGTCAGTTACAAAACCATGTTGACCAGTGTAATTAGTCTTAGGAAATAAGTATTTGTTGGTTCAGTTCTTAAGTAGGCAGAATCGCTGCCCGTCGTAATTGTGAATAAACTTTTTTGAAAATATAAATTAATAACATTTATTTCAATTTTTAATTTATACACTTATATATAAGGTTATAAGCCATGATACAACTAAAACAGATAGCGCATTCGCGTTTCTTTTTTTGTTTCGTTCTGCGCATCTACGTCACGAACACTCAACGAGTTTGACGTTTATCATTCAGTATTTGAAATCAAAACAAAAGAATGGCACTAATTTGTTTAGATATTTTGTTATTATAATAAAATGTTAATATTTCTAATATTTTTCATTTAGGTAAATGGTTCTAAATAGTTAATATTTGTTTTTATTCGTAAGTTAAAGAAAAGTTGTGTGTTTTAGTGAGAGAAATTAATAAAAAATCGAAGTGAATGAAGAATATGGTGTAATTTTTTTTCATTTTCATTTGGGTGCATTTTTCTTTATAGAATTACCTGGAAGATTGTTTAATAAGCTATAAAAATGGTTAAATAAAAGATATGATTGTCTTTTTAAATATTTTTCAAATTTTTATTCAATTAATAATTTTTTTGAATTTTCTTTTCCTTGTTATTTTGTATTCCGTGATTTGTCTGTTCAATTTTCGGATTCGGAAGTACAACGAAAGAAAAGCTTCATTACCTTCTCATCGCATTCGATCTTTGCTTTCTCGGCAACTTCAAGTAAATGCTGGATGTAGTTTGGACGGATGTAAATGCCTTCACCTTCTCCATTTACTGCATTAAAAACTTTTTCTAATGCAGCGAAGTGAGCCATCATTGTGGGATTTGCTTTGGACAAGCCTCCTTCGTCCAAATGATTGACCCAAGAGCTTTCGTCTAGTTCAATTTGTTCCAGGTTTGGTATGATGTTTTTAAAACAGTTAGTTAGCCAAGTTTTCCAAACCATCGTAATAAAATGGGAGATTTATAATTTGAATGATGGGTACCATGATTCCTGGTGTTAGGTCGATTTTCTGGGCCCATGTTTGAAGAGTTCTGATTGCAGGGAGAGGAAAATTTTTCTTTTTAAGCAGTTTGTAAGCTTTGGAAATAGCAGAATAAAGCGTTATTAATCTGGCTATATCTTCCTCAGACCAAGTTGATCTTTTTACGCCCATTCGAATTTTTTTATTTGACCAGGAGTGAAAATTGTTAGAAGCTTTTCTTCTAAATTGGACTGGTTGAACTTGGCTTTTCACTTCAGTCTCCAACTGATTCATTCTCCTGGTCTTAGTCCCTAACTATGTTTTGAGTTGCTCATTTTCTTTGCGTAAGGTTTTTCTAATAAGTTTATAAAAACAAATTATTTTATACATTTTCAGACTGCATGGATATAACGATTAAGACTTTTTTCCTATCATAAATGCCTACGAATATTATTAGAGATGTAGGTACTTACAATTGTTCAGTTAACTCATCAAATTGAGCTTGTTCTAATAGTGGATGTGGAATATTTTCCATCAAGCTATCATGTTCGCATTGCTCTTCAGACACATTTTTATGCTCGAGGTCAATGGGAACTTCCAGCAATTTTTTTTTTTTTTTGCCTTTTAAGCTCCATTCTTTTCGAGCGCTTTGTTGTGTCAGGCTCAGACGCTACAGACAGTTGCTTTGGATAAACCATAGGAACTGCATCTGGTTTCAAAATCCGATACCGTGTGAATCCTATTGACATAAATCTATTTTAGATTCTAGTTCTGAACTACTTTTTCGTATTAACTTATCCATTTCATCTTAATATTGTTTATAAAATCTTCTCGCAAAAAGTGGAGACTACAAATTCTTGCAATTAAACATTAATTTTATCCTTGCGTTTGGTGAACAAGGTCCATTGCTTCGAGAGATTTGAATTTCCTTTTGGAAATTTATGAAAGCTGAAATCTCTCGTTATCTTCTTTCTTTCGTTGTTATTGCAGTCAAAAACCGAACAAACACCCATGTTTATTAATAAATATTTTTTTATTTACTATAATTAAATTATAAACAATACCACTTTAAATAACTATTGATTTTAAACTTTGAAAATTCACTTCCTTTAAAATTCACGACAGGAAATAGAGTGAAATTGCGCCAAAAATACGAACTCTCTTCAGTTCGATCAGATTGAGTGCTCGTGACGTCACGATAGTTCGACAACCAAAACCTTACATGCGCAATGCGCTATCTTTATTAGTTGTATCATGGTTATAAGCATTACCATTGCCACGGTAACTCTAATTTGAAGCGGCACACTCAAAGAGGATTTTAAGCAAGCTATACGATCAGTACAGCTTGGCGGTCGGCTTGAGTAGTCTTAAAGACGGGAGATGTACATTGCACATAAATATTGACGAAAATCAAATTGAAATTCTCACAATAAATACAAAACTACAAATATTTCTAAGAAAATTGGTAAATATTGTTTTCAGATTCAATATATCAGAGATTTTATATGTTAATAAAATTGTTATCAACTAACATCAAAAGTGAATCAATTATTATCAGGAACGCCAAGTTTTCAAATTATGCATAATGGGAAGTTATCAGTGTGGGTCGCACCCAGCCTCTTTTTATATTTAAAAATTAAATATGGCCGGAATATAGTTCACACTAGTACATTTAAGAAAATATATAATAGTTTTTAAATCAAAGTTTAATTCATTATTTGGTATATTTTTAAATTCAATTTACATATTTTTTAAAAAATGTTTGTTTGTCGAAACAAAAGCATTATTTTGCTTAGGGCGTAAACCTGTCACGTCCATGATCAAAAGAATAGGAGGCACAACAGTGGATCTTCAAAGGGTGAAGTAGAACTTAAGATTACCTCATTCGATAAACAATTCTGCACATCAATTAATGCCCAAATCTTAAATTAATTTACAGGCCATCTTCCATCTGTGCAGGTGCAGAATTGTAATTGGTCACACATCGAGGGACTAACTTTAGCAGATCCATGTTTTCATATACCTGCTGCCATCGACATTCTAGTAGGATCTGATCAGTTGTGCCAGTTCCTCTGCACTGGATTAATAAAAGGTCCATCCGACACTCCAATTGCTCAAAAGTCTACACTTGGTTGGGTTCTAATGAGCAAAGTTACTGATTCGTCTCCAGTCCCAACAAGCAGCAGTGCTTCGACTTGTCTCTTGACCAATGCTGATCTTACAAAAGCGCTATCCTGATTTTGGGAAATCAAAACCTTACCCGATGTCAAACATCTTACCACCGAGGAAAAGATGTGTGAGCAATTATACGAGGAAACACATTATCGCCAGAACGACGCACGGCCGCTTCGTTGTCCAGCTGCCATTTAAGACAGATTGCTCTTTGGGAAGCTCACGAAATAATGCTTTTCGAGCACTACTCCTCATGGAAAGGCAGTTTTCCAAGGATAAAGATCTTTATGAAAGCTATAAAAATTTCATTCATGAATTTATAGAGTTGGGTCACATGGAACGAGTTCATCATGAACCCGTTGATGGAAATCACTTTTACCTACCTCACCGAGCTGTAATAAAGGAATCCAGTACCACTACCAAGCTCAGAGTGGTTTTTAATGCTTCGTGTCGGACCGGTACTGGATTTTCCCTTAACGATACACAAATGATAGGACCTTAAATGCAGCCTGATTTATTCTCTATTTTGCTTCGTCTGCGTACACATCGGTTTGCTATGACTGCTGATATAACCAAAAATGGATCAGAAACATGTTGACTTTCAGAGAATTGTATGGAGGGATTTACCCTCTGAAGAAATACAGGATTATAGGCTGCTGACAGTCACATATGGAGTAGCTTCGGCATCTTATCTAGCAGTTAAGACGCTACAAAAAGCTGCAATGGTGTCCCTGTCCAGATTCATTAGCAACGCAAGTTATCCTTCGTGATTTCAACATGGATGATCTTCTTACTGGCTGTTTTGAGGAAGATGATCTTCACCGCCATCAACTTGAAATATCCAGCATATTAAGATAAAGTGGCTTCAAACTACGTAAGTGGTTGTCGAACTCATCAAGAGTCATTAACGCTATTCTAACCGATCAACGCGAGGTAATGCAGTCTTTGAACTTCGATGAAATTGATGGAGTTCGCACACTAGGGCTTCAATGGGTTCCGAAACACGACCATTTATCATTTACTCTCCAGATCAATGAAATATCAAACACAAAACTAACTAAACGTTTCATACTTTCAGATACCGCCAAGTTGTTTGACCCCTTGGGTTTATTATCTCCATCAACTATAATTCCTAAGGTGCTTTTTCAAAGTCTGTGGAGACCCAAAGTGGATTGGGCTGAGACTCTGCCACACGACATCAAACGTCAGTGGCTGCAATATAGGGATCATATCACAAACCTTGCAGCAATAAAAGTGCCGAGGTGGGTAGGTACAGGAATCCCTGGCGCTATAACGGACTTGCATGGATTTGGAGACGCTTCTCAATCAGCATATTATGCAGCCGCTGTTTACGTGCGTACGGTCACTCCCGATGGCAGTATTTCAGTAAACCTACTAGCAGCAAAAACCGTGGTCGCCCCTTTGAAAACTATTACTTTGTCGCTGCCGCGTTTGGAGTTGTGCGGTGCAGTTCTGCTTGCTAAACTTATGAAACACGCTAAGGATTTTTTAGCACCTCATGTAAACAAGATATTTGGATGGACAGACTCGACCGTTGCCCTAGCCTTTATACGTCAACAACCCGGCAGGTGGTCAACCTTCGTGGCCAATCGGGTGGCCGAAGTTCAGCAAATTATTAGACCCGAAAATTGGTTTCATGTTGAATCGTCACAAAATCCGGCAGATTGTGCTACTCGAGGTGTACTGCCTCTATATCCTATTTGGTGGAGCGGTCCCTCGTGGTTGAGAAAAGATAAATCTAATTGGCCTACACAACGTCTCTTCTCTACTAACTTGGATCAACGATCAGATTTAGCCAGCTTAGTTGCCAGCGTTGAAACAATTCCAATTTGGGAACTCATCAATAAATATTCAAGTTTAAGGGAATTGAAACACATTACTAATTATGTGCTCAGGTATATCGGCAAGATTCGTTATGCAATTAAAATTCGCAAGATTAAAAACGAAAAATCACTCACGTTGAGAGAAGAAGCACTACAACCGCCTAAAACAAGCAAAAATCTTCATATCTGCGAACTTAACAATGTCCTCGACTTTTGGATACGAGTCACTCAGACACACTTCTTTCCCAAGGATTTTCATAGATTGCAATCAAACAAACCAGTAAGCATGTGCAGTAATCTTTTAAAATTATCTCAATTTTTAGATATCAAGCAGCTTATCAGAGTCGGAGGAAGATTATGCCATTCATCTTTACAACCGGATAAAAAATATCCTTTAGTAATCCCGGCAGCATCCCGTCTAGCATATCTTCTTCTTGATGAAATTCATTTATACACTTTTTATGCTGGTGCACAAACAATTCTTACTATACTACAGGATCATTGGAGTACGAAAGATTGTCCGAAAGGTGTACAGAGATTGTGTGAAATGTCGTGGATATAGCCCTGTCCAACAGCAACAAATTATGGGTGATCTATCGTGGTCACGTGTGCAATCTTGTCGGCCATTTTTACGCAGTGTCGTCGACTTCGCAGGACCTGTTCTACGTTTTTCAAAAGGACGTGGGTCTAATTAAAGGTTACATCTGCATCTTTATATGCATGGCTACAGGTGCTATGCATTTGGAATTATCGAGTGATCTGTCATCCCGAACATTCATTGCCGTTTTCAAGCGTTTTGTGTCCCGACGCGGCCATTATAAGGAGCTTTTTAGTGACAATTTTGTTGTAGCTGAAAAAGAGCTAAAGAATTTGCTCACACAAGCCATGAAGGATGAGTATCTCTCCAAACACCTAAGTGACGATGAAACTGTATGGCATTTCAATCCACATGCCGCCCCTCACATATGGGTGGTTACTGGGAAAAAGCCGTGAAAAGAGTCAAAATTCACCTACGTCGAACTTTGGGGGAACCTCTACTCACTTAGGAATTCACAACGTTATTGACAGAAGTGGAAGCTTGTGTCAACTCCAGGCCGATTACTTCTACATCATCCAATGTGAACGATCTCAGCGCTCTTACACCGGGGCATTTTTTAATAGGAGAGCCTTTGAAATTGATACCCGAACCAAATGAAGAAGATCTTAAGGGAAGTATGGTTCAAAGATGGCATCTTATTTCAAGTCTGCGTCAGCATTTTTGGAAGAGGTGGAGCTCAGAATATTTAGTTCAGCTTCAACAACGAGTTAAATGGCAACGCGAAGGTTATAAATTTAATATTGGCGACCTAGTACTATTATGTGATGAGAAGTTACCCCCAGCTAAATGGAAACTTGGCAGGATTACGCATTTATTCCCAGGGCCTGATAATAAAATTCGAGTTGCAACCATGAAGACAGCAGAAGGTAGCGTAGTGCGACCAATTGTTGATATCGCCTCTTTTGTCCATCAAAGAAAACTAACCATTTTGTTCTTAAATAACTATAAAATAAAACTAAATTACAAATTTGAAAGAATATTATATTAAATATAAATTAATTATTTAATTCTCTCAAGGTGGGCAGAATGTTGCCGCCTAAATCATTGCTATTATAATATATTTAGTTTATTCATGTATTAGTATATTCTAAGTAATGAAGTTAAAATGCTTAATAAAGTTAGTCGTGAGAAAACTCTTAACGCGGAAGATTGACTCTTTCTTTCCATAAATACAGTCCACTTTGTACATCGAACAATACCCCTTAGCCCTTACTCATTGCATGGGTTGGCATCACTCTTTGTTCTCTGAATTATTCATAGGAACTACTCTACTCTGGTTTTGATATTTCAAATGAACTGTAACAATCTTCACTTTAGTTCCATTAATTCCGGAATTTCCTTTAAAAAAAATCAAATATAACTTAAAATTAACTGTGACTCTGACCAATTTGATTTCTGATATTCCAATATTTTTAACTCTTCTTATTATATGAAAAAAAAAAATGTCTTCAAGACATGGCAACCCTGCCTGTACTGCACAAACTGATTGGATAGAGTATAACTATGCTCTACTTCCGTTTCGACGAATACTTTGCTATAACCTAGTATCGATTGATAGCATTTTTTTTTTTAATTTATTTTTATTTAACTTCAATCGAGCAAGCATACACATGAATATATGGACAAATTCAAATAATTGTGTTTTAATCCATTTTTTTGGCTTTTTGATCCGATATTTCGTCACAAAGGCCGCGAATAGGAACTGCAAGACCTGGATTTTTGTACTCACATTTGCAACAGCTTTCCACTCATACCCTTTATTTTTGGTTAACTTTCACTACCCAAAATTTGCTGTGGGCTCTCAGTCTATTATCAAAGCAAAAAAAAAAAAACCAAATTTTATTAGATAATAGTTTTAATTTTAATAGTTTTTCAATTTTCTGTAAGACTATACCTACGATACTAGTATATAGCCGGGAAGTTTCCAGAAGAATTCTTATAGAGCAACAAATTCTTAGTCCAAAAATGTTTTTTTTTTACCTTTAATGGCCAAATTTTGACTTTATATCTAATTATTTTTTTTTCGAAAACTGGGAATTTATTTAACTTGATTTTAAAACAGACTATACTTTGTCTCCTAAAAATTGTCAGTACAGGGAAGATAGGATGTTTGCCTTTCATTCGCACTATTTTCTTTTTTAATAAGTCTTTTTCATTTGAAAGCTCTTTCAAGCTCTTTCAGAGTTGACTACTGCGAACAATGAAATGGCAAACATTTAAAGAAAACGTGTTGAGGGTTACCTTGGTTTAATATTGAAATTCTTTTTTTATTTATAATAATGAAATAATATTTATCTTTGCCACACCACTAAGAGGTAAGATAAAAGGCGCGTTTTTGAAGGGTATCCCCAGTAGGCGTAATCCCTTTTAAATAAATAACAAGTGGAAAATAAACATGTATTCTTACATATTAATGTAACAAAAAATAAAATTAACAATCATAACATAAAACAATATCACAAAAATACACGAAGTATCAATAAACCGACCACACGGTACTAAAATCTACGCAAATAATCATTTTCTCTGCAGAAAAGAGCTTACACTTTTATAACTGCATTTAAGCGGATTTCCCGCACATTGCAATGCAACATGTTCAAACAAACACCAAGTAAACACTTTCTGCTTAAGAACTTTTTTAAAAGCCCTAAAAAGAAAAGCACTTGAACAGCAACTATAGGAAGAACGACGATACAAGTTACCTACATTGATAAGGCAACACTGCATATTATAAATATAAATATAACATGAGGGTTGAAATGCCATAGACTATACTCAGTGATCAGTGATCAGTCCACACTCAGATGTGTGGCAGAATAGTCGTGTGGGAGCTGCGTCAGATTAAATGAGAAATTCAGTGGCGGGTAGTAACAATTTTGTTTCGACTTTTTTCAAGTCAGTATAGTGTGAAAATAGGGCGAGCTACTGCTTCAGAAAAAGCTCTACCATAAGGCCTGTACTGACAATTTTTAGGAGACAAAGTATAATAGCACATAATGTACATTGTACATGCATTGTATGTTATGAAAAAAGAAACGACTTAAAAGAAAACTCATTAAAACTACATAATCATATTCATATTATGTAGTACAATATTTATCTACATATAACCTTTTAGCTTTCACTTATTTTATGGGAACTTTTTGCCCAACAAAATTCCAACATGGAATAAAAGAACTGCAAATCGGTAGGTACATAGGTATTGCTTTTCATTACCTAAAACTTTTTTTCTCGCAGTGAATTGGGATAGGCTTCCATATAAAAATTTGATTTCTCCGAAAATACCTTTCGAATGACACATGACTCCCGTTATTGGTCTCAGGGACACCTCCCATACTTTTTGCCATTATCCTTTGAACTATATGAGTTTTATTATCACACATGAGTATAACATAAGGTGTTAAATTAATGTGAGAAGATGTTCAATTTTAAATTATTTTTACACAGGTAACAGGTTAAATAAGTGCACTCAGCGAAGCGGCTGGGAGTTAGCTAGTAAGAAATAAAAATGTATAATATATAGGTATTGTCTTTTGCAACATAAACCAAAATAATGAAAGTAAAAAAAGTGTCATAATAATAATAAAATATCATCAGGGCGGTTCCTTTATAAAAAAAAAAACAGTTTATAAGTAATATTTTTTGCCTACAACCCCCTTAGCATGCGCGGAATACAACCAACCAGAGACATACAATACGAAAACGCCTTCATATAATACGAATATTGTTTTATATTTAATTTCAAAAACTTCTTAAAACTGATGGCCATTAACTGCATTTATTTAGGTACATTCATTTAACCAAATATGTAGTTGTATTGGCTTAAAATGATTTAAAAAGTCAGAAGACTTTTTAAAATTATTAGATACGTGTCAGTGAATAATATCTATTTAAATTTTAAAAGTGTATTAGAGAGCACAGCACATTCTATACTAACTATAAAATATGAATTGGTTATGACGTACATGGTACACATGTATATTGTATGTGCTTCCATTGGAGCTTTTGTCAATCGGAAGAAAAATATGTTTTGATGTGAAATATCTTTTTTATATAGAATATCGAACAATTATTATTATTTTTTATTATTAATTAAAACTATATAAAATGTATTACACATTTTTTGGGATAAAAACGGGCCCAGTACATAGTATAGTAGTTTATACATAGATATTGTTATCTTTTTAATAACTTTTGGTATTACGTTTACAGGGCAAATTTCATCGCAAATATTGGGTAGATAAGGCTAAAGAAAACAAATTGTTCCCCTATTAAATTCAAGTTATTTTACTATTGTAAAAATAGCCCTGTTTTATTGGTAAGTGAATACGCTACCTATTTAAATTTTACAAGGAAAACAACAACAACTCATTAGTGAAAAAAATAAGCTAGTAATTAGCAAAAGTATTTAAGTGATGATATGGTTTCGTCTAGTTAAATATAGGAGGCAGTCAAGTGGTGCATATAAATCTTGCGGCAAACATCAGTGATAAATACCTATATTTTTTTACACCTCGCCTGAATAACAATGTGCAAGCGTTCCACAAATTCCAAATCAAACATTTTTTTGGTTGAAATTATCAAAACTAAATTATTTCGTAAGTAAACTTACTAAAATCAATTCTTCACAAAGTTGGTATTATTTACATATGTAGGATCAATTCCTATAACATAAAATTATTTTCATTAGGATTAGTGTTGGTATTTATTAATGACTCGAAAATTGTACTTAGAATTTCTTCATAATTTCGTGTTGACTTTTGTCTTCTAATATCTTATTTGTTGAATGAAAAGAATAAGAGAATGTCAACTATCAAAATAAATGGTCTTTAGAATAAATTGGTAAATAATTTAAAGAAAATAGTGAACCACGATTATTCAACTGGTCTTGAAAGTTGCCAGAAACTTAGCTAGTTCCTTAGTTTTAGCTCTTCCATATAAGCCAATGAAATTGAACAGGGAATAGGGAGTTGCTCAGGTGTTCAACTTAAAGCAGTTGGCGGTAAATATAACAACTGAATCAATAAATATATTTTCAAAGCTTAGCTATAGCTTAGGAATTAATTGTTAATTCATAACTCATAGTGTCATATAGTCACTAGCTATCTAATGAATTATTTTTTTAATTCATAAGTCACTAAATATGTAGATTCTAAGGTATGAAATGTTTTTTGTTAATTCATAAGTTAATGACTAGCTTGTTAATAACTGTTAAGAGTTAAGCTAAGAAGTGAATTAAGCTTGCACGTATGTCATCGGAGAAAGAAAGCTTTGAAGAAGTCGTTGGATTTGTACACAAAATTAACTTGAGTGATGAGTCTTACAATTAAAGTTGTGTTTTATCCACTTCTGTATAGCTAGTGCAGCATTCAAGTCAAGAAAACGTTAAAACTCACTTTCCTTAACATCGCCAGCACAGATAACTTTATTCGCACGCGGTTCCACTTTCCTGATTTAGAACACTGAAGAGAACTCGAAACTGTATACTTATATTATTTTGATACGCTATTATGTCTTTCTATTTGGGGATAGGATGTAAAGATTCAATCTTAGATTCAGGTGGAATAAACGTTTAATATAGGTTTCGAGGTTGTATACTATCAGCTGTGTAATTTTCATTATGCATGCTTGAGCTTTTATGTCCCTGCTAATAATTTCGTTTACCGTTTTTAACATATGGCACGAGTACGATAACTTCGGCGACAAGAAAAAATGACTGATTTTGGTAGAGGGGTTCAATACAAGCATTTTTTACTATGGGAGGAGGGGGTATATCTCCCCCCGTTTAGGCAGTAGGGGCAATTTAAAATAAAAATGCTTTGAATTAACAAAGATTTGTCAAAAAATAACGGTAATACTTACGATTAAGTAAGACACATTTTTTTAAAGCGTATAATCTATTCTATCAGCTTGTTTTTAAATCAAGTGAAAAAAGTTCATAGTTTTCGAGAAAACTAATTGTAAATCCAAAATTTGCTGAAAAAAAAGCTTAAAAATAATTTTGAAGAGTAATTTTTCAAATTTTTCATGAAATAAACAAATTTTTTGATTTACAATCCGTTGCTCTAATTAATTCTTAATCAAAAACTAATTTATGAAATTATGTCTAAAAAGAGGCTGGGTGCGATTTACTTTTGATGCTGATTGTTAACAATTTTACTAACAAAAAATATTGCGAGAGATTTTTAAGCGGAAAAACCATATTTACTAATTTTTGTAACTAACTTTTTGTAGTTTTGTATTTGTTGTAAAAAATGTCAATTTAATATTCGTCAATATTTTATCATTTCTTAGGAATTGACAAGTGCATTATGTTAAAAATAAAATACATTTAAAGTCAATAGCATTGCTTGTTGTGATGATATTTAAGCCGAAAAACAATTTTTGACACTTTTCGGTAAATTTCAGTTTTGGTTTTTTATTTTTCGTAAAAAAACTGCCAATTCGACATTTGTCAAAAAAGTACCATATGTTCCAAATTTTATTACGCAAAAAATAAAATAGATTCGAAGTTAAAATGATTGACCATTTTGGACATATTCAAGACAAGAAACCTACTTTTGACATTTTTTGGTAAATTTTTGATATTTTTTTTTTTTTAAGACTGTCAATTCAAAATTTTCACAAAATTGTAGCATATATTAATAATTGTATTTTGTATAAACATAAATAAGTTTGAAGAATTTTTTGTACTTTTTTATTTTTTGTAAGAAAAATGTCAATTGCATTTTTTTTAAACTTTCACCACATGTAAAGAACATTGTTTCAGATAATAGAAAATAGTTTTGAAGAGAATATCATTTTTCCTTCATTGTATATTTTCACGCCAAAAATTTTTTTTTTTAGTTTTTCAATTTTTAAAAAATAACGGTAAGTTGAAAATTTTCAAAATTTATATCAAATCTGTATCACATTAGAATGTATACAATAGAATTTATTTGAAGTCAATGGCACTATCAATTCCTGAGATATTTGCTACCAACCAAAATTTTAAAACTGCTATAGTGAAAAAACTGCTTGACCAATATTTATGAAAGTCCTTTCTGCATCTTTCGAAGTTATAACCTGTCGAACAAAATTTAATTGGAGTCGATTTAAACGTACAAACGTACGAAAGTACGAACGTACGTACACACGCACACACAGACATCGCTCTACAAATGACGGATCTAGATTCTAGGAACCTTGAAACGTCCAGATTTGTCAAAAATTTCAATTTGACAAATCGGACCGATTACAATAACTCCCTATGGGAAGGTAATAATTTGAGAGAAAATTGAAAATTACTAAAATTACTTTTTAGGAGATTTTTTTTTCTTACTTACGTACATAAATACTTGAAATTTGAAAATATATTAATGGTAGCTCCCAGTATTGTAAACAGTAAGGAATGCAACCCTCCTGCTTGCACACTATAGGAATTGGGGTAGGTGCGAGGTTGGGTGTATGCAAAGTTTCTTTTGAATTCAACAAAGCTGTATTAAAAAAAAAAATTATTTATCCTATAATGTAGTTTCATCAAATAAAATTAATTAAGTTAAAATATTTATTTTGTTAATAATAGTAAAAAATGCTTATTTTGAACCCCTCCACAAGATCCCGTTATTAAATCTTGTCGCCAAAGTTATCGTACTCTCCCCAACATATGCAATTCCTCTTCTTTTTTATCATTGTGTATTTGATTTTTGTTTGCACCAATTTTCTGTTAATGTATCATGGTTGATTTTTTAAAATATATGATGGTATCTTTTCCTTAGCCTCTTTATTATAGATATTAATTGCAGTTTTTTTTATGAAATTACCTTATTACAATACGAAAAAAAAATCTTGTACAGAAGTTCAAAAGTAAAAAATCGTCTCTAATAAAACATCTGTTGGCAACATATAGCAAATGGTCCTACAATCACCGTGATTCAGCCTACCTACTTCACATTCCACGACCTTTTACAGGTATAAACACAGGCATCTTCAAAAGATGAGTTGTTTATACCTATTCCAGTCAAATTCAACGTACGCATGAAAAATAAATAAATACAATGAAGTTAAATTATATACTGGAATATTTTTCTTCTATATATGTATCTTATTTCAATTAAATAATGGAAAATTTAACAGCAAAAGAAAATGTTTGGTAAGCTTTGCATGTTGTAAAGGGTGGTGACATTAAAGGGCCGACACCTATACCTAATGTCATTTCTTTTTATTATGATAATATTGGTATGGTTTAATTATGTATGGCACAAGATATCGGCCAAACGGTCACCGCGACCTCGGCGGTAAACCTCCATTCGATGGTCCAAAAACTTTCGATGACGATGAGGCATGATTGATTTTCTATGACGATTATGTTCCGAATTATCTCATCCTTCAGCTCTTGAATTGTTGCTGGCTTATCGACGTACACCTTTTCTGTCCAATAACCCCAAAAACAGAAGTCCAACGGTGTCAAATCACCAAATGCGGCATTCTGCCTCATCACTGAACTGAAGTGCCTAAATAACTTTCAAATTGAGTTAGTCGGAAATTGAGAAATGTCAAAAAAATGCAGACACAAATTTGACGTTTAGGTGTGGTTTACATTCAACATCGGCCTTTAAAATTTAACCATCCTTTATAGTATAAAAAATAAAATGCCACCTAAACCAAAAAAATTCAAAAAACTGTCAATTCGATATTTGTCAAAAATGTGCCATATTATGTTAACAATAATTGTATTCTGCAAAAAATAAAATAAATTTTTACAGTTAAAATGATTGACCACTCTCGAAATATTCAAGTCAAAAAACAATAACTGATCAGCAATAATAGAAAAAAAAAAAAAAAACAACTCAAATTTAAACAACGTTATAATACTATATTTATTACTCTATTATCGATCAAGACTAAATTTTAGGTAATGGAAATGAGCTGTGAACTCGTTGGTGGTTGCTGGCAAAAGGGACGATCGATTGCGAAACAGGTGCACTCTATGCATCGCAGATTGTTCCGACCATACCAAATTCTATGCATAAAAAATTAACATTGAAATCATATAGGTAGCATAAGAAGTCTATGCATAAAAAATATTACATGTAAGCTTATGAGGTGTGAAGATTAAAAGATTAAGTTGTTTGTTTGCTTAGGGGATTAAGGGATTAAGAGATTAAGTGATTAGCTTTAGAAAGTAAATACATAGGGTATTATATATTATGTTTGGTAACTGAATAATTTTAAGTTTAAGTTAAATTATAAAGTTTTTAAAAAGCAAAATATAAATAAGCAAATTGATCAAATTGAATATAAGTTATATAATAATAATTAATGATGATTATTAGTGTGAACATTAATATGAGAAATTTAAGTATATGAAGCAAAATAAGAAATATCATTTCTGAACAATAACTTTTGAAATTTTTTGGTTAAATTTATGTAGTTTTTTTTTTGTAAAAAAACTGCCAATTCGATAGTTGTCAAAATTGAAGCATACATATATTAAAAATTGTATTTTGTATAATAATAAATAAATTTGAAGTAGATCTCGATACACATTCTCAAATTCTCAAAATAGATAGGTAGATTTTTTTGTACTTTTTTATTTTTTGAGGAGAGATACCGTGGATGAGAAAGTATGAAAAAATGAAGATTAACAAATTTCCAATTACCTATATTTCTTCATGCATATCTAGCCCAAGAGTTAACCAGCTTATTGGTGAAAAAAATAGGAAAGAGGTTTTGGATGAAGAGTATGTAGGTACAATAGACTACTTCTAAAATTTGACAATATTCAGTGTCGAGCATAAGTCGTGGTACGCAAAGTGCCTGTGAACTCTATGCCAAATCGTTTAAAAGAGGCTCAAGGGATTTCCCACAAAATATTAGGTAATCATATTCTTAACATAAAACTGAATTAAATTCTCTTGTCCTTCTAGGGTAGGTACCAAGACTTTTGCACTATTGTTTTTACGGACTATTATTTTTATTTTAACTTTTTTAAGATCCTTGAAGGATATTTTTTGTTTTTCTTGTATTAATTTGTTGAATAAACTTAAACTTGAATAAATCAAAACATAAATTGAAAATTGTGTCTTATCATTTATTTATACAATTCATTTATCAAGAATAACCACACAAGTACCATTACTTTTGCTCGACACTGTATACAAAATATCAACATACCAGAGAAGGACAGTTAAAAAAAGACAAAATAAACCATGGATAACCACATGTATGTAATGAATGTAAAAAAGGGATATTCTATACAGGAGATGGAGAAGTAATCGGAGAAATTTGGCGTTTGGCTGACAGACAGAAAAAATAATTCTTAAGTGCAATATAAAAACGTCAAACAACATCAATGACAAAGTGGAAAATTCAATATTTTCATATACCACAAACGTCACTGAGATTGAAAGCGTTCTCAATACACTTGGGAAAATAAGGCCACAGGATTTGATGGAATCAGAGAAATTGACATAAACAACTAAACAACTATAGGCCTATATCAATTCCAGTTATTGGAAATGTTTGGAAGGTCTGATTGCCAACAGATTGCAAGATTTTGTTGACAAACATGCACTGAATTATAGAAGCCAGTACAGTTTCAGAATGGTAAAAATACAGAGAAGTTACTTGGTGAGTTTGCGAATTGTGTCAACGAAAGTTTAGAAAGAGGCATCACGTATTAGTAATCTTCATGGACTTCAGTAAGGCGTTCTTTTCAAAGATGCTGTGAGTGAGAAAAAAGTGATGAGATATGGAGTTCCGCAGGGATCTGAACTGGGTCCAATTTTGTTTGTCTTATACACTAACGAATTGCTACGACTTTTCAAACGGAATATTCCCTTTGCTTTTGCTGATGATACGGCTAGTGTCGTACGCCATAGTTCTCTTGGTACGGCAACAAAGATAATTCAAGAAGAATTCAACATGGCAGTTAGATGGTGTCACGACAACGGTTTGGAAATTAATGTATCAAAAACAAAAATAATTGATATGGCGGTTCAAGCCGACAAATCAAAGAGTATATTTACAGAATGACGACTGCCCTAAACGCAAAAGGAATGCATCGAATTAGTAAGCAACTACAAGTATCTGGGAGTAGTAACAGAGAGTCACTTTTTATGGGATAAGCACATAGACAAATTGTGGATGGACCTAAAGAAAGCGATGTTTGCACTATCTCAAATAAAATACCACACTTATCACGATGTTTTAAAACAAGTTTATTATTATTACAATATGGTATACTTGCTTGGGGTAATGCAACTAAAACCCACATTATCAAAATGCAGCTATAAAACAAATATCGACAAACAAATGACACACTTTTTAAGCCACTACAAGTTGAAGATATTTTTAAGATGACGACCATAATAGAATACTTTGATGAAAATCGATTCAAAAAACCAATCCAACACCAACTCAACACCAGAAGACGAGCACAGAAATGTTACAGATACCAAGAAACTACAACAACTACGGAAGACGTAAACTTCAACACATTGTTCCAAGTTGCCAAAAATTTCAATTTGACAAATCGGCCCGATTACAATAACTCCCCATGGGAAGTTAATAAAAAACACTATTTCAACAATGCACAGTATACCTACAGAACATATTTAGATATACTGTATAATATAACTGTATGCACAGCACTAACGTGTCATAATATATAAGATCAATGACTGGACTAGATAAATTAACTGATATTTTCATAAATTTTTCATGGAGAGATTTCATCAGTCTAGTCATAAGCATGTCAGATTTTCCCTTCAAAGAACAACATGGCGCTTAGACAAAAACGTGACGAATTTATTTTTAAACTAAATAATTAATTCATTTAAGAAATTAAAAGTTATGTTTATTTGTTTACCTAACAATAATAAGAGAAAATAAAATAAAAAAGAACGACGCGATGGTTCATTATTTCGTAAGCCGACAAATTTGAAATTCAGAGACATCTTCTGGTATTTTAGCTCAACAATACTGTTCAGAAATGACAAAGTGCAAAACCTCGCATTTTAAAATCTATTAAAAATTAAGCAATACCTCGTAAGTCTTCTTCTTCTTAATTTGTATCATAAAAAAGTTTTGAAAAATCTGGACGTTTTAAGGTCCCTAGAATCTACCAAAACTTATAGATTACTAGCGGGCCCGGTGAACTTCGTTTCGCCCCGATTTATGGCACTTATTCCAGCTATGGAAAGATATTTCAATATTTCAACAATAACCGAAGATTACTTCAATTTTTTTTGGTTAATGTTGGCCCAAAAAATGTTGGGCTAAACAGAAAAAAACAGTTGAAGCACAAACTAACATTACACCAAAAATTCGTTTTCCATGTTTAAGTACATCCCCCGAAGAATAAATAAAAATAATAAAGTTACTTTACTCGTAAACTACCGAGTCAATTATTTTGTTTAAATTCTTAAAACTGAAGTAAGTATTTATTTCTTAATACAAAATCAAGAAAATAAATTAAAATAAAATGAAAGGTAGGGTAAAAATTAAGGGTTACATGAATTTTTTAGTGCCACATTATAAAAAATTTAAAAAATTATAAAAAAAAATGTTAGTGGTGGACAACCCTCACCACATAGGGGTATGGAAAATAGATAGTAGCTGATTCTCAGGCCTACTGAATATGCATATAATATTTCATACGAATCGGTCTAGCCGTTTCGGAGGAGTATGGGAACAATCATTGTGGCACGAGAATTTTATATGTAAGTTCGAGATACATTTTTTCGTCACCGATATCAAGAACGAGTAAAAAAATCAACTTGAATTAAATTTTATTTAAAAGTTTATAACCTGAAGAGATGCAGAAATAACTTTTATAAAAAAATTAGAGATTATTTTATATTCATATTTATTAGGACAATTTTATTCTTAGCTTAGTATAATTTTACATGGTACAAGTTAGTAATTGAGCCCAGTAATTTACTAAAGATAAAGTTTCGGTTATTTGACATGGGGGTGAGCAAAAATATGTTTTTTTACATAAACGTTGGCAGATACAAATGGAATGTTCGTTGATAATCTTTGATTTTATGGTCCGTTTTCACTAGTGATTTTTTAAGCAACGTACATTAAGGAAACAATTAAAATTTATATTAACGCGGCAAAAAAAGTATTCGATGATGGTTCTCATCTGCTTATGTTTAGTAGACTTGTAGTTGTTAGAAAGTCTTTTCAAAATTCGAGAAGTGGAGAAGGGACAATTAATTCGAGTCGAGATCAAGTTAATTTCAATTGCGTTAAAGTGTGGCTAATTTTGATAACCGTGGCCTATTGCACCACCTCACAATTTTGTGAATCACAATAATTTTGTAGTCCATAGAATTTTTCGTAAGACGTTTGAATTCACAAAATTGTAGTAGTGCAATAGGGCACAAAGCTAAACATTAATTGGTTGAATACAGACATAAACTTTCATTGAAAATATGAAAGATGATTTTTTTTTTTGTCCAAAAAGCTAGTTTCTAAAAAAAGTGAAGATACATACCTATACATGTTTTCATTCATATTTTGGTATATTTTTATTATGGTTTTCTTTTAAACCGCTTAACAATAATTTCTTGAATTTTGGACAAAATATATTATGAACATGCTGATTGAGAATGTATCATTACTTATTTAAATAACTATATAATTATTTTTGTTTTTAAATAACATTCTCTTCGCGTGTGAACAAGCACAAGTATCTTACGAAAAAAGCAATTCATGTAAATTCTGTCCTCCGCTTACATGATTTGAGATTCATTTTATATGTATGTATTTTTCCAATATGGATTATTACAAGTAAAATGACATTTGTTTTGTTGTATTCCAAAATTCAACTAAATTCTAATCAGAAATCAAGATGGAAAAAGGTAAACAAAAATTATAAACAATTAATAGAACTGTTTAATAACACATACATACAGTACAATGTACATATGTAGGTATGTCTTGTCTCTTGTTTATTTTACATCAACGAGATGGACGGGACTTATGACGAGACAAAAGCTTTTCTCGAATTCTATGCTTTCGCTTGAGGAAAAGTCTAAGAACCCATGAATTGTAATAGAAAATCTGATATCATACAAGAAAATAAAAAATATATGTATGTACCTACATATGTATGTATATAAAAAACTTGCCTCATCATTGGTTTCGTTGTTTATTTTATTATTTTTATTTCAAAGCGATATTTTGTTTATTTCTCTGACAGGTTTTGACGTTTGATTTGATTTTTTTTTTCTCTGAAAAGTTTTTACATTTGATTCAAGGGGTACCTACCAACTTTTAAATATAAAACGAAAGTCAGTTTAAAACTAAGGATAGCGTTTTATTACGATTCCGTTGAGCTATAAAACGCGACTATTATAAGTTTAGACAAAATTTATCGATATTTTCTTTAAATATAAAAAAACTACAAATATGATTCAATAATGGATGAAATATGATATCAAAATATTTATTTCTTTACTATGTGAAATTATGTTTTTGACATCTATGTAAAATTTTCAAAAAAAAATATTGTTTTACAAGAAATGAAAAAAACTACAAAAATGTATACAAAAAATGTTCTCCAAATCGAATATCTCAAAAGCGGGCTTAAAATGTATTTTATTTTCTACGTAATACAACTTTTAAAAATAATGAAACGTTCTCCGTGAGCAAGCGTTATCACAATTTTATTTTTTATGATTTTCTGATGGAGTTTGCGAATATGGAGTTAGAAGTTTTACTCATCATTCGATTTGGCCAACTTAAAACTTCAATTGGACGATAGTTTTTTGACATCTATGAAAGTGTATCGATATTTTTTGCAGTCCAATCAAATATCGCGCTTCAGGCTAAATTTAATCCTACACTGAAAAGCTGTTTTATTAGTTTTTTTTTCTGGATTCAGGATTAAAATAAATCAGATTTAATTCTGAGTTTAACTTAGCACTAAAAAATTTGGCTTTAAAGAAAACGATTTGTTTATTATGTATATAAATAAAGGTTAAGTATAAGTGTTTTGATAGATGCCCACATAATACGTACATACATCTACGAGTACATTTTTGAAATTGCCTCATTGCGTAAAAAAACATAGAAGAACGCTTTGTTGTATTTTTGTATATACAAAAGTTTAGCACAGGGATGTTTTTTAATTTAACTTGCTATTCCCTGAGGGCTTGAAAACTTTATAACAAATCCCACAATAATTCTGTTTTATTTCATCATCACATCCTTCCTAAATATAAAAATACTGACCAAAATGATTAATGGCATGTCAGGTCAGAGAAATCTCTCTTTCTACAACACATTCCAAAGGAAAAAAATATAAATGAACGTGCCTTGCATCCCCGATACGACAAAACCTTTAAACAGTAATTTTTTGAAATAAAAGTTGAATAATTTTTTTCATCACCAACACATAAATAACAATTGATAGAATTTTTTTTTGAATTGTAACTGGAGATTGAGATGAAATAAAAACTAAATTATCATTTCTTCAAAAATCAATTGCTCCCTAAAATACGCCCTCATTCACGAATCAAGCAGCGTCTTAAAATTACATGCTTCGTTATCATTCACCCTTATAACTACTCCAAAATCGTGATTGCACTCCTGGGATCGATCCTGAGTGCCAATAACGAGCTCTCACCGTCATTGTTTTTCATTTCTGTTTTTTATATGCCTACAACATGCTGTTGGTTAGGATTAAGGAACCGTTAGGAAATCAGAGTTCATTGAAAATAATTCCTAGACAATTTGGGGTTGAGTGATTCTATAAAAATAATAAGTCTAGAATTTCGCAATCATTTTTTCATACGTAACTAATTACATTATTTAATTGTATATCCTTTCTGAAATATATATGCGAAATTTGTTAGATTATAAACTCATCACGGTAAGAGAACGTTTAATAAATATGTAAAACGAAAATCTTGTGCCATAAACGTAATAACGTTGAAGAACAAAATTAAGCATCAATGAATGATTTACGTAAAAACGTACTCACACACGCAAATACAGACATCTCTCTAAAAATGATGGAATTATAACTCAGTTCAATTATTTGAATATGCAGTAGAGGGAAGGTAGGATATTTTCATTTCACCCTTACACCACGAATGTTAATAATATTCTTCACTGTATTAGCTTTTGTATGATTGCCGTACTGAGCATTATCAATTGGAATAATCACAACTGTTTTTTTTCGATTAATTTATTGCAACATTCCAAAACAATTTTGCTTTATAAATCATTTTTCAACAATTATAAGCAGAGAATATGTGAAAACAATTCATTCTTTCTAAAACATTAAAAAACGGATGATTTTTTATATCATTTTAATGAAATTTGCAAGGTAAATCAGAAGTCAGTGGTGTGCTCGGCTTTTTTTGGGAATTTTTAATATTTCTATCCATCAAGCACCACTGCCCTGAAAAAGCTTCCACAATAAGGCCTGTAGCCTGTAGTAAAACTGTGCTGCATTTTCAAAATGAACAATGCTGAGGTTTTAGAAACTTTGGAATGTGATTAGATTTCCCTATAACTTATTCCTATGCAAAGCTAATAAGTCCTTCCATCTATCGTAAAAAGAAAAAAGGAAAACGTAATATAATACAAAAATTAAATGAAACACTCAGATATTATATAAATAGAACTGTGATTTTATGGAAATTGGAAACTGTTGTCAAATATCACATTGAATTTATCAATTTTTCTAGTTCGTTATTCACACTAAAACAGTATGGATAATCAAATCTATGCTTCATTACCTTGTAATGTGATTTAATAGTTAAATCATTTTAATTCTATTTTCCTTAACAAAAAAAAAAAAAACAATATGAAGATTATAAAGTCATGATTGCTAATTTCATCAACAATATTAGTATGAAATGTGGATTTGAATATACTTATGTGCATCAACTAAGGTAGTTCCTTAACAGATAAATAATTTTTTGCCATCCCTTTTTTATAATTTTAAGCAAAGAAATTAATTTTCACACCAGCCAGCGACGCGCAGTAAGATAAATGGTGATTTTTTAATGGACCAAAACTGTCGCGATCATAAATCCTCTCAAATTAGCCCTTTTCTAATTTCAATCAGCCAAATATCGATTTTAAGTCTTTTAATTATTATTTTTTTTTCAAACCACAAAGAAAAAATCAAATGTGTGAAACAATTCTTTCTTCACGTAAGCATAGAAAACTCCTTTCGTCCAAACGATATCGACTAGAGTACTAGACGATTTGGCCTTTACTGGCTTTACTTCATGCAGGTAAATCACACAGCTCTCTTCTTGAAGATAGCGCCCAAACGAAATCTACCTATTCAGTTATCGTTTTTTAATTTTTTTTAAAAAATTAGAACATTAAGAAAGTGTTTGGCTGTAATAACGGGTGATTTTTTAGCTGGTTTGGTTTTGGCAACACTGGTTTTGACAGCTGACGTGTGTTTAGTACCCTGTGTCACTGTCAAACAGCTTTAGTTTGGTTTGCAATTTAACCATGGATCGTCTTACAAATGAACAACGCTTGCAAATTATTGAATTTTACTATCAAAATTCGTGCTCGGTTCGAAATGTTCATCGCGCGCTGCTTCCATTTTATGGTCGGCATTCTCGACCTTCTGAGCAGTCTATTCGGAAGATTGTGACCAAATTTCGCACCAAATTTACTTTGTTGGACATTAAACCACCAACACGTTTACGTACTGTGCGTGGTGAAGAAAATATTGCGGCCGTATCAGCTAGTGTGACAGAAGACCGCGAAATGTCGATTCGGCGCCGTTCCCAGCAGTTAGGCCTTTGTAACAGCACTACATGGAAAATTTTTGCGGAAGGATTTGGGCGTAAAGCCTTTTAAGATACAGCTGGTGCAAGAACTAAAGCCAGACGACCTACTTCAACGCCGAATTTTTGGTGAATGGGCTCTTGGAAAGCTGGCCGAGGATCCGCTTTTTTATCGAAAAATTGTGTTCAGCGATGAGGCTCATTTTTGGTTGAATGGGTACGTAAATAAGCAAAATTGCCGCATTTGGAGTGAAGATCAGCCAGAAGCATTGAGTTAACAAAAAAAAAAAAAAAATTCAAAATAATATTTTATTTGTTTTTTTTTTTATTTATTTAATTCCTTATTCCTTAATTCTAGTGGAGTCGAGAATGTCTTCTCTTAACCGTGGTGTATTTTAGACTAACTTTTCATCATCCATCTCAGGGATGATGAACCTTTATTTTTTTTCTTATTACATACTGCCAGCATATGTTCAAGAGATCACGTACGCATTTTCCTGGTATGCGATATCTTCAACGCTGGCTATTTTCGTTTTATGGCTTCCAGATGTTTGGAGAATTCCATGCAAGAGAGTTTCTTCCTCCATGGGCCATATGTGAATTTATATAAAAATTCAATGGAATTAACTCCTCCCTTCGCCAGTAGACGTTTGTCCCAAACGTTGAAGTCTGATCTCGTCCAGGTTCCTTTCAACGTCCTCTGCGGTTTCAGATAAGGACATTTCGGTATCGGTTTTACTCTTGTATGCTTTGTATATAATGGTTAGTTTATAAATAGATAAGCCACAAGCTATAAATAAGATATTTATTGTCAGTCCCCATATTATTGGGTGATCTTTTACATTTTCGACATATGGTTGTATATAATCAATATTTGTGAATTGTAACATTTCATCATTTGATTCTATATAATTTATTATTCTTATTTCTGACTCCGTTTTTGTCTTAATATGTTTATTTATCCTTACTTCTAAATTTACAAATTCTTTTCCATTAATAGTTACAATGTCAGTATACTGTATCAGTTGTGTACCAAAATATAAATTATCATTAATGTTTACTTCCCCGGAGGTTACAATATGGTTATGATTAATATGACTTATGGTTGGGTTTTTTTCTAAAATTCTTTCACATTTTGAAAAACCTTTATTAAAGATTTCTGTTAAGCAGTTAGGTTTATTGTTTTGTTTACATATTTTAATATTTAATTCTTGTGTGCAATTATTGGTACTATACCGATTCTTATACCGTGTTATTTCAGTTGGTATAATTAATTTGCCTTCTGGTTTTTGTACACTAAATGTTTTATAATGTTTACCAATTCCTTTTATTATTGGATACTTAATATATGTTACAATGATTTCTTTATTTCCTAGTACATGGAACTCTGAAGCGTCTAATACATCTATGAGCATGATATCTTCTGGTTCAATTTTCATTACTTCTCTTATTTCATTTTGGTTAAATACTACAGTATTCAAAATCTTATTTTTACTTAAATTTATAGTGTTAATTAACTCCGTGAGTTCTATAATTATATGATCGATCAACAAGTAACCCCTTTCGTCGCTATCTTTATATTTATTATTTGCTATTTCTCTTATGATTTTAAATATCTGCGAGTTTACTTCATATTGTTTATTGTTTGAGTTTATTAATTCTTTCAATTTAGTTTCTATGTTAATCTGATCTTCGTGGTCTGGTGATCCAGATATCCACTTCCAAACCTTCCCTATTTCATTAATTCCCCTCTTAGTACGTGATATAGAAACTTGGTTTATAAGCTTAATTGCATAATCATGCTTATATTTCAGTCTTTTGCTGATGACCTTAGTGTCTATACTATTTAAAATTTCCTTATAATAGCTTACATTAGAAGTGTGAAATATTTCACCCGTATTGTCGTAGATTGCAACCTCTCCGTCATTTATTAAAATGTAGTCCTCTGTTGAGTAATTCGTTATCTGCACTTCTGCATGTAAATTACTTATCCAAAGAATTGTCGTCAGTATAATTAATATAGTCATCTACAAAAAAAATGAATCAAATTAATTCCTTAAGTTATCCTTGTGTATGACTTTATTTTTAGAGTCTATTACTGTGTTTTTATTATTTTGTTTAACTTTTCTCTTAACGTATATAGGTTTTCCTTTTGTCTGTCTTCTGTCGGATTTTTCGAATACTATGTCGTTTTCCTTGTATACCTTGTTGTGTCTGTCTTTGTTTCTAACGTGGAGTGTCATACTTTGTTTTTCCTTAATAAGGTCAGGTATATGGGAGTATTTCTCATAGTTGTGAAAAACTTCATTTGGTTTTTCATTCGTTATTGAATGTATTGTTTCGTTATATTGTTTGATTGCGTGTGGCATAAGCTGCTCTATTGTTTGGTGTGGGTTATCGTAAGTATCCAGTCTTATCAGTTCTGTAAGTGTACTGTGTACTTTCTCTATCATACCGTTTGTAGTACTATGGTTAACAGGTGTGTTGTATAGTTTTATGCCTAATCGTGTGAGATCTAATTTGGTTGCTTCAGAGCAAAAAGTTTTTTCGTTATCTGTGACAACAGTCTCAACTGCACCAAAAATAGGCAGGATGTTTATTAGTGTTTCTTTTGCGTGAATTTTGTTTTCTACCTCGAGTGCAATTAAATACTTTGAAAAACTATCTACCGCTGTAAGAAACATTTTATTGTGTGTATAGTAGATGTCAGCGTGGATGCGTTCTCCCCCTCGCCGTGGAATTGGTGTCTCGCCGATCTCTTGTTTCTTGGGATGACGGTCATATTTGTTTAGTTTGCAATTTTCGCATAATTTAACATATTCTTGAACTTGTGGTAATATTAATGGCCAAAAATACTCTCTAGTTATATGTTTGTAGTTTTCAAATGCTTCCCTATGGGCTCTACCATGTGTTTCTTTTATGATCTTAATCTGTTCTTCCTTATCCTCCATATCTTTAACTAATAGACTAGTATGTATAAATTTGCTATTAGGAAATTCTCTTAGTAAGTCTTTTTTAATTTTAAATAATGTCTCCTCTGAACAATAAATAGCATTCACATTTGAGTGGATTATTTCCTTCATATCTTTGACTATATTCGAGTCTTTGAATTCTACTTGGTGCCTCCAAAACTTACCGTGTAATTGTGTTGACTTAATATTATTTATATTGGATTCCAGAAAATGAATTTGATTCTTAAATTGATTTAATTTCTTGTTTACTCTTGGGATATCTATGGCTTGACTGGATTTTGCACTATGACAGGTACCTATGTCTGAGCTCGGTAAATGATTTAAGTTCTGACGGCTTAAGGCGTCAGCAACTACATTTTCCTTGCCTGGTTTATAAATTATCTCGGGAGAGAATTCTTCAATGAACGCTTTCCAACGTTTAAGTTTGGCGTTTGGGTTCTTATTGCTTATAGAGAATGTTAGAGGCTGGTGATCTGTATAGATCTTAATTCCAGCATGCCCGTACAGGTAATTCCTAAGGTCGCTCAATGTCCAAACTATGGCCAAAAGCTCTTTTTCGTTGGTGGCGTAACCTTGTTCCGTTTCGCTTAATGTTCTGCTTATGAACGTTATTGGTTTCCCCTCTTGACTTAGTACTGCGCCTATGGCTGAGTTACTTGCGTCTGTAGTGAGTTCGAATCCTTTGCTAAAGTCTGGTTGGTTTAACAAGACTTGTTCTAATAGTTTCTTTTTAATTTGTTCAAATGCCTTCTTTGCTTCCGATGTAAATTCTATGTTTATAGTCTTACGTTTATTATTTTCTATGCCTCTTAGAAACTGTGTGAGCGGTTTAGCAATATGTGCATAGTTCTGTATGAATTTCCTGTAGTAACCTGACAAACCCAAGAAGCTTCTAAGTTGTCGAATTGTAGTCGGTTCAGGATATTCGTTGATTGTTTTGACCTTGTCTGGGTCAGTTTTAATACAATTATGGCTGATAACATAGCCCAAAAATTTAACCTCTTCCTTAAAATAAATGGATTTTTCATTACTTATGGTCATATGTGCCGCACTTAGTGCTTTGATGATTGTCTCGATGTGTGTTAAATGTTCTTCAGCTGATTCTGAGAATATTATCACATCATCAATATAGACATGGCAGAATTTGCCAACATATGGTCTCAGTATGTCATCCATTGCTGCTTGAAAAATAGCAGGGGCGTTTTTGAGCCCAAATGGCATTCGGAGGTATTCATATTTTCCATTATTTACAGAAAATGCGGTCTTTTTAATGTCTTCCTCTTTCATCTTTATTTGATGAAATCCACTCTGAAGATCAATTGTTGTAAAGTATTTTCCTCTGCCAAGGTTACTCAGTATAATGGATGTTTCTGCCATAGGATATTTAATTGTTTTTGTTGCAGAGTTCAGTTTTTTAAAATCTATAACTAAGCGGAATTTTTTTGATCCGTCTGGATTAATTCCTTTCTTGTCCACCACCCATATTGGATTATTATATGGACTCCTACTAGGACGAATTATACCGTTCTCTAGTAGTGTTTTAATTTCAGAATTAATGAAAGTGTTTGCGCTTTGCGGATATGGATATTGTTTGCTCCATATAGCGTCATCATGTGCCGTGGGTATGTCACATTCAACTTGGGTGTTGAATGGTAGATAATTGGGTTGAGGGGTAAATATTCCTTGATATTGTCTAAGAGTTTCTCTTAACTTAACTACATATTTATTCTCACTACTTTCTATATTGATGTGGTTCAGAAATTTATCGTCGAATTTCAGAGGTACTATGCCTGTCGCGAATTCTAACGTGTTCTGTCCAATATTAATTATTCCATTAACCTTCTTTAATAATTTCATTCCTATGATCGCGTCGTACTCGGTTAACTCTGGTAGAACGTAAAATTTTTCCTTGACTCCTAAAATATTTAAATCTTGATATTTATCGATAATTGTTGTGCCATGGACACTATTAACTCTAGACCTAACTTCTAATTGTTTTGTTGATATCTCATTGTTTGGTTTAACATAATTATGTGTTGCCCCTGTGTCAATAAGAATATTGAATAAACGACCTGACTTTGTGTGTGTTCGCTGGATACAAGGCAGGTCGTGCCTTACTCTAAAAAATCGTCGTTTTCATTTAAATTATGTAGCCTAGGAGCTTTGGTAGGAATTTGATCACTTGGTGCCCTTTCTCGTTTAAAGGGGTTGTATTGATTCTGGGTATTAAAATTCCTGGGAGGATGATTAAACGCGTTTCGATTTTGATTTTGGGAATGACTCAGTGCGTTATGCTGAGTTGGCCTTCTAAATTGTCCACTACTTGGAATATCCATTCTTTGATGACTATTTTGGGTAAAATTTTGTCTATGAATGTTGTTATTACCCGAAATATTAGTAGCTGGTACTACCTGTCTGGGTTGGCTCGTATAGTTGAACCATGGTGGTAGGGAGGTTATTCTATGTGCGGAATGCTGATTATCTTTATATTGGTACATATTTGTCTCTATCTCTTGGGCCCTGGCTAGTGCATTAGGAAGATCGAGTGGATTTAAAGAGAACACTATTTGAGATATTGGTTGATTTAAACCAAGTATGAATGTTCTTAATGCGTTATCCCTGGCTACGTTTATAAGACAGCTTGTTTCAGCTTTTTGTGGTCCGTAGGTCATTATTGTTTTGTTCGTAATTAATGTGAGTGTTTTACTAATGTGATCGTAAAATTCTTGTAAGGACTGTTTTCCCTGTCTTAAATTAGAAAGTTCACTTTGTAGCATATGAATGGGCCTTTTGTCTTCGTACGTTATATCTAATCTACCTATAATCGCATCAACATTTAATGGCGTTCCGTGTGAAGTTAAAATGTCGTTTGCTGCTCCTATCACTTTATTCCTTATTATGTTTGTGACTGCGTAGTACCTACTCCCCCCCTTAACTGGCTCATATATTTTCATGCAGTTTTGGACTGCAGTTCTCCAACTAACATAATTACTACCGTCAAAAGTGGGAAGACATTTCACTACATCTAAAGGTTCTCCTCCTGTTATTAAAGGGTCTATTTCTATGTCGGTGTATGGTATTATTGAATCACCTGAAGTTAAATTAGCTAAACTTAGTGCTAGTTCATCTATCTGTGCTTTAAGACTACTAGTAGCCTCACTTACTGTCCGAGTAATTAGATCGGCTACTTGTTGCGCGTTCATACTGACAATTTTAATTGAATTATTTGTTAATTAAATAATAATAATAATAATATATTCACTTTCACTTAAAAACAAAAAAATTATAATAGTTAGTTTTCTTACTTTATATACTATAGTAGTTGTTGTTCTGGATTGTTGTTAGTTTTTCTTCTTTTTGAACTCCTGCTGGATTCTTCTTAGATTTTTGACCTCCTATGTGTCTACTTCTCCTGATGCTTTGGCTTTTGCAGTTCCCGCAACGTAAGGTGCCTTACGTCCTACGATTTTCGTTGAATTATCTTTATGATAATTATTCCAACGGTGATAGATTTTTATTTAATCTATTTTAATTTTTTTTTTCCTGGTTCAGCAACTTTTGATTTCACTTTGTGTATCACTTTTATATTGCTGTCCCTGCTCGGGCGCCAGTTAACAAAAAAAAAAAAAAATTCAAAATAATATTTTATTTGTTTTTTTTTTATTTATTTAATTCCTTATTCCTTAATTCTAGTGGAGTCGAGAATGTCTTCTCTTAACCGTGGTGTATTTTAGACTAACTTTTCATCATCCATCTCAGGGATGATGAACCTTTATTTTTTTTCTTATTACATACTGCCAGCATATGTTCAAGAGATCACGTACGCATTTTCCTGGTATGCGATATCTTCAACGCTGGCTATTTTCGTTTTATGGCTTCCAGATGTTTGGAGAATTCCATGCAAGAGAGTTTCTTCCTCCATGGGCCATATGTGAATTTATATAAAAATTCAATGGAATTAACTCATTGCAACAGCTACCAATGCATCCCGAAAAAGCCACTGTTTGGTGCGGTTTATGGGCCGGCGGAATTATTGGGCCATATTTCTTCAAAGATGATGCGAATCGCAGCGTTACTGTCAATGGTGAACGCTACAGAGCGATGATAACAAACTTTTTTTACCCGAAATGGAAGTTCTTGACTTGAATGATATGTGGTTTCAACAAGACGGTGCCACATGCCACACAGCACGCGAAACAATGGCGCAATTGCGAGGCGAGTTTGGTGAACAGATAATTTCACGTTTCGGGCCGATCAATTGGCCGCCTAGATCGTGCGATTTGACACCATTAGACTATTTTTTGTGGGGTATGTCAAGGCTAATGTCTATAGGGACAAGCCCGCTTCGATTGACGCACTGGAAGCCAACATCCATGCATTCATTCGTGAGATACCGGCCGATATGTGTGAAAGAGTATGCCAAAATTGGACTCAGTGGATGGGCTACCTGAGACGCAGCCGCGGTCAACATTTGCATGAAATTATCTTTAAACATTAAATTGCAAGGTTCAAACTATCGATTCAAATAAATATTTCATTCATTTTTTCGAATTTTTTGTGTTTTTTTTTTTAAAGTTCTAAACCTCTTAAAGAATCACCCATTATTTTCATACAACAAAACTACGAGGAAATAGATAAACATAAATTTATAAAATGAAGAGAACTAAGAATTTCGTATACCGTTAAATTCCAGCAACTTTATTATTGGTATGGACAACGTCATCAGGATTAAATATTTTCCTCTCACAGTTAAATAAGTTTCTACTTGCTTTCTCGAGCACTCAGCTTATTAGTATTCTCCGTGTTTTATTAGTTAGTGGATACGCTACATCACAAAATATTTCAAGGAAAACAAGTCTTTTAGTGAAGATAAAGTTTCGGATAGTGAAATGTAGGAGGCAGTCAAGTTGTGCAAGAAATATATGTGTATATAAATGTTGGCTAACATAAGGGTGTGTTCGGTGATAAATATATATTGTTTACACTTCCCTGCATCACAAAGTGCAAGCGTTCCACAAATTTCAAACCAAACATTTTTTGGTTGAAATTATCAAAAAAAATTATTTCGTAAGTAAACTTACTGAAACCAATTTTTCACAAAATTGGTAAGGAATAGGATCAATTACTATTAGATATAATTATTTTCATTAGGATAAGTGTATTTAACCATACATAACATACTATGGAAACATTATTGAAATAAGCTTGTTTTCATTTCAAAGCTGACATAATAATATGAATATGACATTGAGTAGAATAAGTTGGTAATTATGACTCTGCAGGCAACTTAAAGTAACTTTTCGAAATTTGTATTTAATATTTCTTCATAATTTCGTATTGACGATTGTCTTCTTATATCTTATTTATTGAACGAAAAAAATAAAAGAATGTTTACTATCTAAATAAACGGACTTCATGATAAATTAGATAATAATTTAAAGGAAATAGTGAACCACGATTGATTATTCATCTGGTCCTTAAAGTTGCTGGAAACTTGGTTGCATGGTTTTCGCTCTTCCATATAAGCCAATGAAATTGAACAGGGAGTTGCTAAGGTAGTCAACTTTAAGCAGTTGGCGGTAAGTATAACAAAAAAATCAATACATTTCTAAAATTTTACTGCAAATACATGTAATGATCCTGAGTATACATACATTCAAGCGTTAGAAGCACTTAAATCATATATTTATCAAGCACCCTATACTCAAATTTCCCAACTTAGAAAAACCAATCACACTTTTCACCGACGCAATTAATTATGCGATAGGAGCTGTACTTATGCAGGAAGGTCAACCAGTATGCTACGGGTCAAGAACGTTAAACGATCATGAAAAAAAGTATTCTGCAACTGACAAAGAATTCTTAGCAATTGTATGGGCAGTTACTTATTATAGACCTTATTTATGGGGCAAACGATTTAATATCGTCACAGACCACTTACCCATTAAATTAAATAAAAAATATACTGGCAAAGAGTTTAGTCAAAAAACCCAAAGGTGGTTATTAAAATTACAGGAGTATCAGTATGACATCGAATATCTAAAGGGTAAATTAAATAATATCGCAGATTTTCTAAGTAGGATTCCAGAAGAGAATAATAAAAAGTACGAGGTAGATGTAGCACAATCAGTCAATAATGTATTTGATAGTGCAACAATACATTCAGTAGAAGAAGAACAGCTTAATCACATTTTTATAAAAGAATCAATAGTAAATATATATAAAACTCAGTTAATTTTAGCAAACAATGCAGATAAATAAATAGAAATCATACATCGTAGAAGAATTATTTATATTGATATGACAAAAGGAGAGGAATATTGGACAGACGTGTTAAGAAGATTTATTAAGTCATTAATTAACATATCACGAATACAATAAAATACAACAATTGTTAATACAATTGTTCGGTCATAATAATCAGATCAAATTTATTAAAGCAACATTGAGAGCACAGGAAATAAGTAACTTAGAAGAAGCACAGAAACAAATATATATATATATTGTACCATACTCAAGAAAGTCTCCACAGTGAATTATTGAAACATACCATAGTTTAAAAAATAAAATATATTAACCCAAATTAGTGAAAGAAATAACTAAAATCATTAATAAATTGCAAAACATGTCTACAAATAAAATATGAATGAAAGCCAATTAAAAAGAAATTTGAACTGAGTGAAACCCCGAATAGGCCAAACGAGATTTTGCACATAGCTATCTATTACTTCATGAAACATCAATTTCTGACATTAGTAGATAAATTAACAAAGAAAGCATATGCATACTTTTTGCCAAATCGAAATTGGGTGAAAAAGATAGAAACTCTTGAGGAACATTTTTCTAAATTCGGAAAACCTTATAAAATAATTGCTGACAACGAATTTAAGTCCGAAAACTTAAAAGAATTTTTTAACACACATGAAGTAAAAATTCACTTAACAAAATCTAACACACATACAGGTAATAGCGACGTTGAAAGATTCCATTCTACACTACAAGAAATATTAGTAACGATGAGAGATTTAGACCTTACAATAATTCAAAAAGTCCATAGAGCCGTTAATAACTATAATAATAGGTATCATTCAACCATAAGAATGTCTCCTGAAGAAGCATGTTCCCTAACATAGCAACTTTAAAAAATCATATTAAAACAGAAAAACAAAAAAGAATAGAAAAGCTTAACAGAAATAGGGAAGATTATAGTGAAAATAGACAGGTAATACAAGTGAAAAATTACAAAAGAAACTATTACAAAAACGAGCCCAGATATAGATTAAAAAAATTAGAAAAGGAACACCCAATTAATATAAAACGACGTCGGTCGTTTATTTGCAGACGATAATAACCTTAGCGTATCTACTACTAACACATATGTAACACCAGTAACACCCACACTAACGGTTGATAAAATAACGACAGAAAATGGATATGCTGTTATTAACATGGGTGAGACAGAAATTATTCAGGATGCAAAGATAATACTGCATATAATCAACATCCAGGACTTAAAACTCACAATTGGTGCTATTGAGAGGAACATCCAAAATTTAAAATTATATAATGACTCAATAATTAGAAAACAATTACATACGATAAAAGCTAAGGTAAAAGCAATAGAACCAAAGTCAAATATTAGACAGAAAAGAGGATTGATTAATATTATAGAAAAGGCAAGCAATTACCTCTTTGGTATAATGGACGACTATGATAGAAAAGATATACTAGAACACATTAGCGTATTAGAAACAAACACTGAAAACGCGATTAATGCAGTAAATAAATAAATAGAAATAAATCAAAGTTTTAACGAAACCATAAGACATTTCAAAAACATTATAGAAAATGATAGGATAGATCTAACTAAATCCCTTGCCGAACTAACAGAAAATGAAAAAAAGTTTATATTAAAACAAATTAAAATAGATCAAATTTTAAAACTTAATATGTTAGAAGAGAATTTAAACCAAATCATAGACAATATAGCTTTAATAAAACATGGACTAATACATCCTAGCTTACTAACAACTACCGAAATTATAGACAACAAGCTTGATTTATTGAAACTTAAAAATGTTAAAGTTGGAACCCCTAAATATAACAGTGAAACTTTAATTATAGCAATAAAAATTCCAAATAATTATGAACAAGTTGATTTGAAACTTATAACTCCTATTCTAAACAAACAAAATTTAGAAATTCAACTTCAAGAATACTATTTCATTGAAATAAACAAAACGATGTACTATTATCAAAATGATGTCCAATATAAAAATGATTTGATTAATGTTAATAATTGCATAACAAAAAAAAATTGTACTCTTAAAGAAAACCATGTTACCGAAATAAAAAGAGTAGATGATAGCACAATTATTTGTAAAAACATTAAGAATGAAAACATTGTTAACAAATGCGATGATAGAAATATCAAACTGGAAGGAAATTATTTAATAACTACTAATAATTGTACGATTTATATATTTAATGAAACAATAACTAATAAAAATATGTATTTTATTGAAAGATTTTACTATGATGAAATGGAGAAGTATAATTTTACTAAACAGTTAGACTTTGAAGAAATTATCCTTAAGAATATTGTTAACCTAAAACCAATAAAATTACTGAAAATGCATAGAAATATACATTACGTCATAGGTTCAACAACTATAATACTAATCTTTACACTAGTTTTAATATTTGTCAATATTTTAAAAAGATATAAAAAATTACTATTTTAGTTAAAAATATAAAAAACAAAGATGTCCAAAATTTAGAAGAAAACCTTAAAGAAACTCCAAAAATTCAGGAGAATTTTAATGTAAAGGGGGGAGAGGTTACATATCCTACTCATTCCATATTTTCCCCTTAAACCCAATTTTAAACACAAAGCATTTTTTATGCCTTCCATTCCTTTACCTTTTCTTGTAACCCAAACCACATAAAAATAAATAGTCCATCATAGTATTACTGCAAAACAAATCTGCTGATAGTGAAGTTTGATTAAAGTAAGAAAATTATAATGTATTTAAAAATGAATAAAGTCAGTCCGCACTGAGACGTAATAAAAGAAACACACGATTTTTTTTATTTTTAAAAACTCTTTTGGCGGAACTCATTACATATGTATTTCGCATTACCAGGCTAGAGATAAATTAGTAAAAAAACACGGCTTTTAATAAACTACATGACGCACAGGAGCTATTCGTCAATAGTCGTGGGTTAAAATCCCAACCGTGGCTGAATTTTTTTTTTAAATATGAAATTACGAGTACTTAACAAATATGTTTTTTAACATCAAATCCAACAAAGGCACACTTGGCACATCTTGGAACTAAAAATACTAGTATTATTGCGAAAAAAGCGGAGTGCAATGACTTCTTCACAATATTACTAATTTTTTTAGTTCATTATTGTTTTCAGCTTAATTTAAACATTATTTTTCATTTTTTTAGTTTGATGTGCTAAGCGTGTCTTATTATTTTTATTAAACTACATATATTTATTTAAACTCAAAATATAAGTTACAACCACCGATAGAGAAATGTTTTAACTTGTAACGAATATGACGATTTCTGTGACCTCGAATTTTTTTTTTACCGGTTCGGAATGGTGAAGAGTTTACCAATTCTTCTTGGGAATTATACCTTCACTCATATTATTTGGTCTGACTTGACCGGACTATTTAGAATATTTTTGTCATTGGGAAATGATTTGAAAAAAATTAACTTTTCAAAATGGACACTACAAAAAAGTTCTTCTTTTGTTTTACATACGTTTTTTGCCTTATTGTTATTTTTAAATCTGGGAACAGGCCGTAGAGTTTAGTGATGTATCAAACCGAATTTTTTTCAAACCGATTTAACTCGTGTTGAAATTTAAGTAACCCGACAAGCGAGTTGCAACTCGAGTTAGCTAACTCGGGTAAGCCCTTAAATCATCTTTTTCCGGATAATTAAAAAAAATGGAAATCTCTTGCAATTCGGTTTAAATTTTTATTTAGATTCAGTTTTTATTTTATTTTCACTTAAATAAGGTTTTCGGTTCGACGCGAACAACGACGAAGGTGAAAGGAGAACAATATCAATAACAAATCAAATATACATATATTTTATTTTTTTTTTATTTTTAATTCATTTTTATTTTGCTTCAATCTTACAACTACTTAAAGCTAGACAAAAATTCTTAAAACTAGCATATATATCAATAACTTACAACTAACTTACTGGCCCTATGCGGACGCTCTAAGTTAAACTAATATCTTAATGCTAATGCCTTTCGGTGTAAGAACTAACTTAAAGCTAAATTTCTATATCTTTTTTATCACCAAGAAGAATTGCAAAAAACTCGGTTTCTTTATCGGTTTTTATTTATTTTATAGAAAACTTAAAACTAAAAGAATTTGAATAAATAAAGCTAAAGTAAAACTAAAATAATATTAAGTAAAAGAAACTTAAAACTAATTAAAACTAGTTAAGACTACTTATAACTACTTATTTATTTACAACTACTTAAGACTACTTAAGAACTACTTACAAAATAGAACAGCCACAGCAAGCTTTTTTTTTTTTTTTCAAATATACATACAATAGATAAGTGTACATTGTACAATGTACATACGCTGACGTTTAGCCAGATTTAATTTCAATTCTAAAGCAAAACAAAAAACCGAGTTGATTTAACCGAATGCTATTAGTAATTAATATTTATTAACTTCCCATAGGGAGTTATTGTAATCGGTCCGATTTGTCAAATTGAAATTTTTGACAAATCTGGACGTTTCAAGGTGCCTAGAATCTAGATCCGTCATTTGGAGAGAGATGTCTGAGTGTGCGGGTGTACGTACGTTCGTACGTTCGAGATACCCTTTTTCATTCACGATATCTCAAGAACGAGTAAAGATGTCGACTCCAATTAAATTTTGGTCTACAGGTTATAACTTCGAAAAATGCAGAAAGGACTTTCATAAAAATTGGTCAAGCGGTTTTTTCACTATAGCAGTTTTAAAAAAAAGTGAACATTTTGGTTGGAAGCAAATATCTCAGGAATAGATAGTGCCATCGACTTCAAATAAATTTTATTGTAATTGTGTACATTGTAATATGATACAGATTTGATATAAATTTTGAAAATTTTCAGCTTACCGTTATTTTTTAAAAATTTAAAAACTAAAAAATTTTTTTTGTTGCGAAAATATACAATGAAGAAAAAATGATATTATCTTAAAAACTATTTTCTATAAAGTGAAACGATGTTTTTTACATCTGGTGAAAGTTTGAAAAAAATTCAATTGGCCGTTTTCTTACAAAAAATAAAAAAGTACAAAATATTCTACCAAAAGTTGGTAAAAAGTCTTTTTTGACTTGAATATCTCGAAAATGCGCACCGATATTGACTTCAAACTTATTTATGTTCATACAAAATACAATTATTAATATATGCTATAATTTTGACAAATATCGAATTGACAGTCTTTTATACTAAAAATTAAAACCAAAACTGAAATTTACCGAAAAGTGTCAAAAATTGTTTTTCGACTTAAATATCATCACAACAAGCAATGCTATTGACTTTAAATGTATTTTATTTTTAACATAATGCATTTGTCAATACCTAAAAAATGATAAAATATTGACGAATATCAAATTGACATTTTTTACAACAAATACGAAACTACAAAAAGTTAAGAAAAATTTATAAATATTTTTTTTTCCGCTTAAAAAAAATTGTTAACAATCAGCATCAAAAGTAAATCAATTAATATCAGCAACGCCAAGGCAACAAATTATGCATAATGGGAAGTTATCAGTGTGGGTCGCACCCAGCCTCTTTTATAGTATATTTTTTAACCGATCCTAGTTGCCTTTTGGTTCAGGTTCATCTAACTTGATGCTGAACAAAAAAAATCGAATCGTAACTGAGTCAACTCTGTCAATTTAAGCCGATTTATCTCTAGGTTCGGGTAAAATCTAACTTGAGTTAAAACAAAATTAAATTGAGTCAACTCGAGTTGTAGCAAACCGAGTTGACACATCACCATGTTGAATACAAAATTTCAATTCTGTTAATACATCTACGAGGGACTTCACACTTTTTATTTGGGCTATTTGTCGTCTTTTTCTTTTCAAAATTGGGTGGAGGGCTCTTAAGTATACTGACATTTCAATTTTATTAAAATAAACAAAATTCATACATATATGTATGTACGTGCATAGTTATGTACTTGGCTATGCAAAATTTTTAACTATAGTTTGTTTATTTTTGACGTTTCATAGAGTGAAAAACATTTTGAACTTAGATTCTGTAATGTTTATTTTTAGACTCCAGGTCAACGTTAAAAAATGGGTTTAAATTTTCTATGAATAAAATAAACTGGAGAACTTATCAAAGAACTATGAATATGGCACATTGTATTAGAAACTTAGTCCAGACGAAAGTTTTGGCATACCATTTAGATTTAGAAGTATTATCGAATTAAAATCTTACATGGCTCTCAAAAGTATAACAAACATTATTACATATAAATACATATTATAGAGCTCCCAATTACACGGATATTGGATAGTCATTATAATTACCAGTGTATTTCAATTAGACGGAGAGCAATAAGTGGGCATCCGCGCTTTTACTTTATTTATCCCTGTAATAAAAATATCATCCATTATTTTTATTTATGTATTTTTAAACGTGATTAAATAAAATCTGGAAATCCATTCAGTTTGCTAGAACTACCAAACTACAACAATAAAACAAAATTCAAAACCATTCTCCCAACAGCAGCTCCTCATCGCACCTTAAAAATAGAATCCATGTATAAATAACTATCCGTGTAGTTAAGATCCGAATAATTAAGATCGGGTAGCAATAGACTAATTGCACGTGTATTAAATGTACGGATAATTTTTTGTGCTTTTCTATCCGTGTATCCGTGTTCTTCAAATAAACGTTCCTACAACTATGTAATGTGTATATAAAACGTTCCCATGCGGTATGCGAAAACTTTCTTCGGAATTTATGTTTGTTAGAGTTACTAAGCTCTAAGTAAGGTTGTAAGACACTAACACTAGTTATATGCTAGTACATAGATATTGTGAGTTCAAGCCCAGAAAATAAAAATTCTCCACTGTATCCAATTTTATTTTTATATTCTTATGCTCGCACTAAGGTGGTAAAGAACATTTAAAAAAACTTTATTTTTAGAAAGCAAACTCTGGAATTGATAACGTATTTACGCTATTAATTTAAGTTGTTGCTATTCTAATTAAAAGGTAAGACTGTTTTATATATATTAAACAGGAAATAAAGTCGTGGTATGGCCAATATGAATGATTTAAAAAAGTAACTACGAGTAATTCACCAAAACCCTTGACATGAAATGAATAACAGAATTAGTTTTCCATATGATAAGTTTTAATGAGAATTTATAAATGAACAATTTATCTTAAAGTACGTATTACATATTACATACAGAGGCTTATAAAAAAAAAACATTTATAATAAAAGATTTAGTCTGGGCTGTCTTTCCTAGGTGTAAAAATATATGTACATATCTCATTGGGGGCAACTATACATATTTGCGATTGTTGTAGCAAAATAATATCATTTGCTAAGATTCTTACACCCTTACTGTTGAATTTCGGTGTCATTACAAAAGTAATATCGAGCACATTAAACGAGTATGAAAAGTCATTCCTCTTCACATATCCCTAAAACAAGTCGACCAAAAACAATGAACTTCTTCTTTAGAACTCTTATTTCCCCAAGGAGTCTGAGCGAGAAAAATCTTACAAAAAGCAGAAAACAATCCTGAAAAGTACAAATATGGCTGTGCAAAATCTCAGAAAATGAAAATGAAAATGAAAATGAATTACCTCATTCTGTATTTTTCTTCATAGCGAAAAAGAGCACTCACGTGAAGTGTTGTTCCTTTGCTTCGAACATCTGTCATTAATTTCAAAACGCAATTAAGAAAAAATATATGGAATAAAAAAAAAAAAAAACATTATTGCTAGCATCTTAAGCAGCATTAAAGTCAATCAACTTTAAAATAACCAAAGACTCTTATCGTAAAAATAAATATTTGTCTTACGTGATTATTAAAAAAAAAAATTATTATTTTATTATAAATTATTGGC